>OZ035876.1:31449585-32049585 GCA_964034865.1 Eristalis intricaria | reverse complement strand
ATAAGAAGTACTACCTGATTTGCGGAATAGGGAAATGGGCGTGTGCTGGTTTTAGAGTAACTCCTGTTTGCCAGCAGTACGCGACAACTCGTCTGGACTTAAAGACGTCTAATCTACTGACTTGCTCACAATTAGAGACGTAGACCATAAGTTCGGTCAAATATTATATAAATTATATTACTACTATATTATAATTGAATATAAAATTCATACACAAAAATTCAAATCTAGAATTCTGCTTAGTCATAGCTCTTAAATTCATATTATACAATTATATTTTTGCTATGAATTATTAATAAATCGAATTAATTACTTAATAATAATAATATGTGTGGCGCTACAGCCCGTTGAGGGCCAGGGCCTGGCTTCTCAGCAACCACTCGTGTTGTGCGTGCTATTGTTCTTGCACGAGTGGAAGGGACCTACAGTTTAATGCCGACTCCGAACGGCGAATTTGAGTAGGTTTTTCTAGAGCATTGTCAGTGACTCTAAAGAGGTGGAGCCGTGAAATATGAAAGGTGGTAAATTCGGGTATCGAACCTGGCACCCTCTGCGTAGGAGTCAACGCACTAACCCACTACGCCACTGCGACCCACTTAATTTCTTCAATTAATTACTTACTTACTTACTAATGGAGAACTTAGACTTCAATGAAAAAAATGTGGATCATAAGACCTTTAGTTGTTTTTATTTATTTATTCATTTCATCTATGAATATTAAATCTGTTGACTACAATTAATTATTATTGATATTGTTAAAAATATTCAATACAATTTCTATTCATTTGAAGGTCGACAACATGATAAATTGAGTTAAATAGTAATGAACAACGATTTATGGGTTCGTTTAAGCCATAATTCGTTCTATGATATGGAAAAAATTAGAGAACATTCATATTTCTTAGGAATCTGTCTGGGACATATAGAACTAGTAAGTCCGGGGACTTAATCCTACCATTGAAAAAGTCCATAATAAGAAGAACGCTATGAGCTTGTCTTCCACTTTCTAAAGGCTTTAGATCAAATAATGCAATTTTTAATACTGACAGAAGCATCAAGTCGTGAAGAAATATTTGAATCAAATGTATTTCAAAATTGTATAATGGAATTCGAATTATTAATGGAATTTTTTAAAGTGGAAAATCATCGACAGTTCTACAACGTAAATTAATATTTGTAAAGATATAACAAAATTTCGATTTATAAAAGTTTTCGGCTAATCAAGGACGTAACCACAATGGTTTCACAAGGAATTGAACAGAATATAGAATTTCCTTTCCTTCATTTAATAATAAAAATGTTTAATGAACAAGAACTTCTAAAATGTGCTTCGACTGCACCATTCAATCAACTAGTTGTCGCATTGCGGATTTACACGACTCATTTGCCGAGCATTTATGATTTCAGAGAAATGTAATTTTCGAGTGTGTCCAGGATTGTTATGAGCGAAACTGGTAACGTTTTTTTGTAAAGGAGTCCTTTCGAAAAGCTTCGGTTTCCAGCTGTGACTTTAGAATTCACATTCACACATCTAAGTGAGCTTGATAATAAAAAAATTAAATGGGTGGCACGGTATTTCGAGGCTTAGCTCCTACACCAACGACTCGTGGTGAACGTGTTATTGTTATTTATCGGGTGGATAGGAACTGACGTTCTGTGCCGACACTGTCGTCCGAATCGTCGAAGTTTTGATAACCTGTTTCTAGGCAGATAGACTTTTTGAGCATTTTTAACAACTCGAAAGAAGTGGACCCTTGACATATAAAAGCTGGTAAATTCGGGGATTGACCCTGGCACTTGAGTCGACGCACCATTTCACTGCACTACGTCGGTCAACAAGTTGACTTGATTGCATTTAAAGAACCTTTTCATAGTTAAGTTGACGACTCGATGGTGCAGTTGGGTAAGTGACTGGACTTCATTAGAAGGGGCTCCGAATCAATTCTCAGTGAAAGCAAAGTTAATACGTTTTTAACTGGTTTTCAAATCTAGTCGAGTCACCGTTTGGCGTTGGGTTTAAGCTACGGCACTATTACTGGAGTAGTCGATCGGTGATAGTTGTCTGACTCAATGGACAAACATGGTATAAGTGTGCTGGTGAAATCACTAGAAGCCCCCCTACCTACCTATCTAGATAGGTTGGTCTTAGTCCAACCACCTCCTCCTGGGTTTGGCAAGTGGTCCCCTATCTGATGGAATGGCATTCATGGCACGCTTCGGAAGTCGCGCTGGTAGGGGCATTCGTACCATGTGACAACAACATCGAAGCATAACCCATAGAAAGACCTGCTCAACGTTGAGTTCCTCGCGAACTGCCATGCTTCTCACCCTATCCCGGCGATTAAATCCCAAAATAGCACGAATAAATCTCATCTTGTATTCGCGATCTTATTCCTTCGGTCACTACCCAAATTTCATGATCATTGATAAATGTTGGAACAAATACTGAGTTGAAAACTGCTAACTTGGCTTTAATAACATGCTCGGCGGCATTCCTGATTGACCCAGCTTTACCAATACTACAGGAAAGCTTAGAATTACTCCTCCCCTCACTCATGAAATAGACCCCGAGATACTTAAACCGCTGTTTCAATGGGACTCCATTAAAATATTGAGTGCATTGAACTGGAAATTACCAAAATCTCTGATTTGTCCACGTTAACTTTCATCCCAGTATCAGAACAGACGATTTTTTAATAAATACGAGCAAATTGTATACAACAAGCTCTTATAAGATTTTCTCCGCTATTTCTTTTTTTCCAAGCAATTGAAACGATTCGGCAAATATCGCTCTTATCTGTTCCTTTGCAGCCAAGGACCAAATCTTCACACTACGACAGATTCTATTAAAACCCAAAGAAATGCAGGTCGGCACCCACCGCATTGTCGATTTGAAGGCAGCATTTGACTGCGCAACAGGGAAAGTTGTGCAGGACCATGTCCAGCTTGTCTAGTCAGTATGATGAAGGTGAACTATCATTAGCCGTGTTTTTTTGCAGGCGTATATACGCTTAATTTTCAATTTGCATGTAAAATACACCAACAACAAGTCCTTTATCCGCTTAAGTTACTCATCATATCTATCGCCGCTTAAGAAATAAGTGCAGATAAAAACAATGCTTCCAAGCATTATTTTCTGTATGTTATCGATAATTCGCTATGAAACGTCATAAAATTCATTCTCGAATTCATTCATTTGACACATAAAAAAAATTTTTGAAATTACAATGGCTGAGGGAGATACATCGTGAGTAACACAAATTACTAATTGAATAAATACTAATTATTTTATTTAGCAAAAGAAAGAAGTGGACACGAGAGGAGACGCTGGGGCTGTTGAAGTGCACTGCCGAAAAAAACAAATTCGCATATGCTAACATTTTGGAAGACATGGTGCATCAGGGCATGACAGTAAGGGATAATTTTAAATGCATATACACACAACACGTATTGATTTACACTTAACCAAATACTTCAGGATTCAAGTACAACTACCTCTGCCTTGGAAGGGAAAATGCGGACGCTGTTGAGGGCGTATAAAACATTAAAAGACAACGCTAGACAAACAGGTGCCAGCCCATGTATTGGCCCATACATGGTGGAGATGGATGAGACCTTTGGAGACAAACATAATATCTCAAACATACACACAATCCATTTGGGGAAACCGCCTGGCCTGCTAATCCCTTCAACACCGCCAATACCAATACCAGCAATACGATGCACATCATCATGGTCCATACCTTCAACATCACCATCAGCACCTTCATCAACACCTTCAACATCACCTCCAACACCTTCAACTTCACAAAAACCGTCTTCCTCTGAGACGTATTCGCCAAACTGTAGTATCAGCAAAAGGAAAACAAGGCGTGAAGTTTTGTAAGCGGAACGTCTTCAGTTGAAGAGGGAATTGGGTGAAGCCAAGCTGGCACAGAATGCAGAATTTTTGAAGACACTTCATCAATCTCTAGAAAATAAGTGGAGGAGAGACAATGAGATTGAGTTAAAAGAACTGGAATTGCTGCAATCTCTGTTAGACAAATAAAAGCCAAATAAATGCAATATATAAGATACGAGTTTTTTATTTTAAATTAGGTTATTCTCATCTAAATACGCCAATAAAAGCCGTCGTCGATCGACTGAGTAATCTAATATACTTTCTGCACTCTCATTTTCAGGGATACTGGCATCTGGTTGCTCAGGCACACTTTCGTATTGGTCGTCATTTATTATACATATGTTGTGTAAAACACATGCACTCACAATAATTTCGGTTACTGCAGTTAAATTTGTTTGCTCCGTAAACTTCAGTAACCTCCGGAATCTACCCTTGAGCAAGCCAAAGGCATTTTCCACCATCATTCTTGTTGCTGAATGTGCATAGTTGAACCTCCTTTGCAAATCGGTTAGATTCCCATTGTCTTTAAATGGTGGCACTAACCAGCTAGTTGCTGGATAGGCAGAATCACCCAGTATAAATGTTTCGTTGGGAAACAAATCTCCATAATTTGTTTCGACTATTGAATACAAATCCGATCTTCGTAGAACTCTGCTGTCGTGGAGGGAACCGGGCTCACCACAGGTAATGTCCGTAAACATCTTGTTAGCAGAATTAGACTGTAATGTTGCTTCCAGTTGTAGTAACATTCCTTGCTAACAGTTGGGGCTATAATCCTGATTTGGGTACAATCTATGGCCCCAATAACGCCTGGTATGCGTTTCTTCTCCTCAATTTTTTTTGAGTTTCCTCAGCAGCAGCTCCTTGTGGCCATTTCACATATTCATGGCCAATAGAGATTAGCCAAGTGCTCACACGTCGAACAGCTATCCATGCAGACGATTTTGCGACTCCAAACAAATTACCCAGCTGCCTAAATGTCACGGTATTGCTTATATACCAAATGTACATGAAAATCATCTTCCTTGGGCCAATCCTTGCTCTTCTTCCATGCGATGAGTCCGGCAAAAAGTTTGAATGGGTAAAGGTTGCTGAGAACAAAAAATGGAAAATTTTAATTTTTGTATGAATACAATGTACATGCATACGTATATACACAAATACATACTTATAAGGTGTTCCACTGTTGGTGTTCTGTAACCTCATGTGTGACTTGAAATCACCATCGCTGTATGCGTCGATTGTCTCCACGAAATTCATACATTTAATATGCTGCTCGTGTCCATCTTCCGATTCCTCAGAACTGGAACTTGAACTACCGGCACTTATCATGTTAAACACCTCTTGTATTTCAGCTTCATCTTTTACACGACGCCTGCTGGATTCACCCCCAGCAAATTGACTATCTAAAACAATACATATATTATGCCACGGAATTTACAATTAGAATATAATTCCTTACCTGATTCCTTGCTGAATATTCCATTATTATTTCACCCAAATTATTTTCAATGCCAATTTAATTTTTTCGAATTATTAACAGCTGACTGCCTCAAATGTCATAAATGTTGTCGGTGCTGCCAAGATTTTAAGATGAATCATTAAGCGCCGATGATCGTTTTTGTGTGCACTTCAAAATTAAGCGTATATACGCTTGCAAAAAACACAGCTAATAGCCGTGTTTAGCGTATATTTACGCTCTATATATTTATTGTCGATTACGACACATAAACGGAATGTATAGCAGAGACTCTGGATATACCAAAAATTGCATACTTATGGATGCCAACAAAATTAAAAATGATCTAATACATCAACCAAACCTGCAGGTGTAAGCCACATACAGCAACCTAAGCAATGAATGAATGAATTCAGGAATGAACACACAGAAAATAATGATTGGAAGCATTGTTTTTATCCGCGCTTATTCCTTAAGCGGCGATAGATATGATGAGTAAGTTAAGCGGATATAGGACTCGTTGTTAATGTATTTTACATGCAAATAGAAATTTAAGCGTATATACGCTTGCAAAAAAACGCAGCTAATGGCACCATCCAATGAAGCCTTTGCTGACCTTTAGTCGAAGGCGGCTCAAATGAGATTTGCGGTGAACTCTGACGTACATGATGTCTTACGGACAGCCAATAGACTATTTAAACGACGCGCACCATCGACGACTTAGCCACAACGTCCATATAGGCAATTGTACCTCTGAGGGAGTCGAGGAGTTCATCTACAGCGGATCTTTTGTAAACAGTGCTTATACCATCAGTAACGAGATTAAAGGCAGAATAAGGCATACCAACCGTGGCGGCGCTGCCTAGGTTCGATTCAAGGTGCGACCGCAATAATGTCCGCTGTCCCAGTTTGCCAACCGGTGTTTTTTTTTGGGGCTCAACAGGAAACTGAATAGTTGCGTCCTCTTTTGCAGCACCATGCTGACTTTATATAAAACCTTGATCATCCCTGCCGTGGTCTACATGTGGAGACATACACAATCTCACTGATGAAGATGAAGAAGTCACTGGTATATTTAAAAAGGGGGGTGATCATATTTGCAGGAGAAAATGTAATTACGAACCTTGTGGGCTGTAGAGCGACATGAATCTAGGCAGGTGCCTATGGACTCCACGCATATGGTAAAATGTAGAATGCATGGCTAATACTGCTTCAGTTCCGAGGAACTCCAACTATGCACCAGTGGGACAGCTTAACAGGCGACGCACACGAAAGAAGGAGCTAAGCCAACGACGAGCTAAGAAGATGGCGTGTCTTCTTAGAGACAGCTGTCCCAATACCATGCCATCGGGGTAGCGTATTGTTTGGTAGGCTTGTCCATCTTGGACTGTAGAGCCAGCAAAAGCAGAATAATCGCACCCACTCGAATTCGAGTTCATCAACAGACAGTGACACATCCATGTCATTAGAAAATGCCTGCAAAATGTACAATGCAACAAATGAACAAAATAAGTCAAATTAAAGAGCAATGAAAGATCAAAAGATTGGCAACATTTCATGCAAATTAAAGAGACACATTAAATCGCTGTCAAAAATGACACACATTCGCCACAGTGAACAAGGAACAATGACGAATATTAAGTGCATTCGAAACAAATTAATCGTGTAATACATCATTGAATGCATCCCATCCCCACAGCAGCAGCAGCAGCAGCGCGGCATTCTACATGAAGAATGGACACAGTAAATCAGACAAATCCCACTTCATCCTTGATTTGCTCCACACTCCTGCCATTAAAATATAAAACGCTTCTAATTAAGACGAACGACATGCAAAGCAAACATTTTGCTGCATACCATTTGCATTTGCTTAATTTCCAAAGGAGAAGCGGAAGACATGAAGAGGAAAATGAAAGTAATAAGCAAAATAAATAGTGTTCCCACTCGTCCGCCCACTCGTGTCGGCTGCGCCTCTGCTGGGTGGAAACATTCTTAAGTACTGCGAAAATCCTTTCTGCATGTTGCAATTTCTTGTGTAATTAATTCAGTGCAATTATTCCATTAAGTTTTTTTTCCGGTTTCCCTCGCTCTCTCCCTCTCTGTTTCGCACACAGTGGCACAGTGGCAGCAGGGCGTGAGGCACTTCATAATTGCTTTCCACCGCCGCCGCCGGCGTTGTCGCAAGTGAATTTTTACTTAATTCACGGGATTAGTCAAACTAAGGAAATGACATTAAAAGGACGCAACAATCATTGGATCCTTGTTCTTGGTTCGTTCGCTGGGTTCTTGCCCACCAGTTGTTGCGATTAATGCGCATCCTGTGTTGTGGTGACACGGACTCTACGTGCGACATCGCATGCGGTTGTCGGTGCGATTACATTGTTTGACCCAACGACCGTCCAAATGGACTCATATCCAATGCAATGCACTCCTATGCTCCCCGGGGGAAGGGGCCAAACCGGAAGCCCTTTGTTGGCCAATGATGGTGAAGAGTGCAAAAATTGGTTAGAATGTGGCGGCGATCTGAGAGATATGAAGTGAGCTCGGTGTCCTGCAGCCCGAGCAGCGAAAGTAATTATAAAACGGAAATTTTCCAATTAAACTTTAATTCAACACAGCTAAGATGGGTAGTTAATTAAAAAGGGATAAAATGCTCAATGTGATGCGCTCGGCAGTGTAATTAAATTGGTGTGCGTTTGCGACGGCGGGGATGCTAGTTCGCCGTCCGACACTTTATCTGCTTTCAAAGCGACGCGCGGCACGGATGTGTGTGTTTTTGTCTTGCTGCCGGTGGTCTGGTTGTCTTGGCTGGTTTGAAGTTCATTTTACGGTCCACAAACTTGATTGACGCTCTGATTGTTGTATTGGTCTGGCTGATACAGATACAAGTAATTAATTATAAACTCTTCGGTAGTCATAAACAGAGTGCTTCCCTGCGTCTCCGTGGAGCAGCAACGCGGGCGGGACATGCAGTGGGTTGGTTTTGGAAGAGTTTTCGCAGGCGGATGTGCTGCGGATTAAGGGAATTTAAAGCTTGTTGCAAATGGCAGGTCATGGAGTGGAGGGGGTAATTACATTTCTAGATGAAAGCCGGCATTGAGTGGTGGGTCTTCTTGGAAAGATTCAGGTTTGTGCTTGGGTGGGTGGGAAATGCGGGCTATTTTGTGGTTGTCAAACTGGACGAAGATAAGTTTGATGGCGGGGTGTCAAGAATTTCATCGTCTGCTGCAACTGATGCTTTTGATTTGGTTATGAAATGTATGAAGAGTTCAATTCTAAGCCGGCACTCTGCCATGACAGGAGGCGGGATTTTAACTGAAAACAAACAATTTAGAAAAAAAAAATGACAAAATATTAAGTATACGCTAGAGTCTCTCTCTCTCTCTCAAAGACAATCTGGGATTAAAATGCTTCGGTCTTCCATCACATAATAATCTAAACAAGAGTGACCTAATACTCTACTCCGAAGAAGGAGCAACGCATGACTTGGAGCTTTATGTCATAGATCTTGATCTATCTACATTCTTAGATTTACAACTACCCGTCCAACCCCACTCTAAAAAATTCGCCTCTGCATGGGATGTTTTCGGCTTGGGAGTGGCAGCTAGAGCTGAGACAACAACTGCTGACCTGTGTAGACTGTATTTCCTTTGGGGACTCTGCTTCTTCTGACCGGTAGACTAAGGCGCGAAGAACTTGCAAATTGGTTGTGCGAGCAGATCAAGAACAGTCGTGGAAGAAGTGCGACGAGTAGTTGGAACGTCTGTAGGTCTTCAAGGTGCTCCAGCAAACCTTTGAGCGATTCAAAGAAAGGTAATCAAAGGAGTTAAATCCAAGGATGATGAGTTGCTTTCCAATGAATTGGTCATTTAACGCAGATGTTGTTAGCAGATGTTCAAGCTGTTCAATTCTGTGGATGACATCTTGAGTGGGAAGGAGAATTGTTCAACGATGGAGGAGGACATTTATCCCGATATCCCCCTGGCTTTACCAAAAAAAAGTCAGTCCAGGCGAATAGAGACGATATCATGTGCGTGGGAAGGGCAAGTGCCATCTCTACCTCGGACTGGTGGAAGTGTCATCATAGCCCCCTCTCGGCGGCCGCCGCTTACATGAGTTTTTAATTTAAGACAAATATGGTGAGATTAGTCTTCTAAGCAAGGTTGTCGAGGGGCCAACAATGACCAACGGCAAGTCTTGGAAACTTACCAACTAATTGACAGAACCTAATATAATATTGCGAGGCAATTTAAGTCCCGAAGCCCCCACAATCCCGCACGATTTCGAGAGGAAAGTCTGACGGAGAATAGTGGTCCCATACGTGAATAAGGACGATTGTATGAAATCTGCATTGAAGTAAATAATGACAAATTTAATGTACGGTAAGCTTTGGTGGTTGACTCTGTACAAGACCTTAATCAACTCCGTCCTGCTCTAAGGCGCAGAGGCATGGAATCTATCCAAAGTGGATTAAAAGTCTCTTGGTCTTTTCGAGTGAAAAGCTCCTGAGCTCGATATTCGGGACTGTTAACGATGATGGCATTTGGAAATTTGGAATTTGTACAGCGGCATGAGTGTAGCCAGGCGTCTACGCCTAAGATGACTAGGCCATGTAAAGCGTATGGACATAGAATCTTCGACACTGAACCAGTGGGGAAACGCAACAGAGGACGTCCACGTACAAGGTGGGGCACACAAGTCGAGAGGTACCTCAGCCGGCTCGGTGTGCGACTGGTGACAGCTGGCGAGAGAGAGACTGAGATCTAGGTCCACTCCGGACTATAGCGCTCTAAGAAAAAGATGAAAAAACTCCGGTGGGCTGGGCACCAAGCTCGTATGAGCGACTTCGATCTTTGCTGTTCACGGTAGAAGGCAACTTCGGAGACCACATTTGCGCTTGAAAAATGCCGTTGACCAGGCCGCCCAAGGCCTTGGGGTGCAAGACTGGATGGCGCCGGCTCGTGATGGAGATAGGGCTAAGCACTTGCTACAAGATGCCCAGAACGAAGGTTGTCGCACCGATGATTCTGATGATATCAAAAGCTGCTGATATTCCATAACCAAATGACGCACGTTTATCTACGAATTTACCATAATGTCATGGAACCCACTTGCAGAAGTATAAATAACGGAGCGAGGGCTAAAGCAATACAGCTTAGCAATAGTAATAGGGTTCGGACACACTACTCCTGGCGTTGTGTTTCAAAGATGAGAGTATTTTCTTCGTCTTTGTGTGGTCCTACAGCCGAAAATGGACCTGTGCCTGTGCCAAGTATCCCCAAATAGCTTGATCTCCTGGTAGTACTCTGGAGGAAACTAATGTTTGAAAACACATTTAAGAAAAAGTTTATTAATATTATAATTATAGTCGAACTCCCGATAATAGCACGTTGCTTAGTAGCACAAGCCGTTGTCATTTTTGTACATTTTTTACTGGCGCAAAACTCTTTAATAGCACATCGTTTAATAGTACAACCCGCTTAATTTGCGTAAAAATTTGGCGAAACAAAGAGCTCACGTGCAATCTTGCCCGCTTGTTGTCACATCCTACACAAATCCTTAATTCATTGGACTTCCGAGGGAAAAGCTTTTTTTCTTCTGAAATTGACTTAAAATGTGTGGGTTATATTTTAGACTGCATTTGACTTTTGACTTCCTACCCTGAAGTGTCCCACCATTTTTTTTGTGTACATATATGCATGCTTGCTGGAATTGGAAACCAATGGAAATGGGAAACTAACTCCTCTACAGTATTTTTCGAATTTTTATACTCCCGCATAATGGTACAGTATTTCGTTGCATGGTTGATTTGATATTATCCTGGTTCTACTGTATTCATTTTAGGTACATACACTGGCCAAAAACGAACTAACAAAAATACAATCTAGCCTGAAGCGCTAAGGACGCGATTTTTCTTTCAAGTCTAAGTCACCTTATGTACGACTTGCAATTAATGTCAAGCAGTTGCTACATGCGGCTACCTCGCCAAACAGTAGAATTTGCGTCATTTTCCAACTCTTCATTCGCCACAAACCTTGTTGTACCTCGTCAGCCACTGGTGGCATGTCCACACGATGCGGACCTAATAAAGTTTTCCAATCAAATAGAAACTTCATCGACTTTCACATCGTCCCGCACCCAGCAGCGTTCATCCCCTCACCGTTTCACTAGCAACTAGGCTAATCCACCCCGGCGAAACAATAACGCATGTTGACAACCAATGAAGTGTACACAGCCAGATAGTGGCCGACTCCCACCCACCCACACACAGCCGATTGATCCTGGAAACGCAATTTCCCAAAGTGGTAGTAGCCATTTACCACTTTGGAGTCCATCAAGCAACATTTGCTGGTGATGTTGACTCGATAAATGAAGCACCTTCGATACCATTGTGTTCCCCTATCCTTTGTGCCAAGTCGCCTGTCTCTGATTCATTTCACTTCATGCTCGGCACACAAGTGTACGGGTATGTCTGCCTTCAAAGCACATTGTGCTCGGGCTGCTGAAAAATTAATTTTAAGAGTGGCCGGCATCTCTCTACAACTTCCGTTTGCTTCTCAATTCGCCTTTCAACGTGTCATTTAAAAATTGATAATGGACAAGGAAACTGAATTCGTCCTCTCGGTGCACCCACAGACACACACATGACACAACACAGCACAGGACTTCAATCAAAAACGTTTCAGCTTTGTTCCTACAACATGTCGACACACTTGACATCACTTGAGATGAAGGACGACTGCGAGGGAATCTGTGAAATCCTTTGTCCTTGTCCGGGCATAAAGCTGCTCTTCTCGACACAACCACTGTACACACACACACTGAGGGAGAAAAATTCCTGGACGGCCTGGCCATGGGTCTATGGTGAGACTCGGAATAATTGAATAAGGTGAAACGAATGAAAATGAATTCTTCTTGATGTGATCTTCGCTTTAATTAATATTCATTGAAATTATAACGGTTAAATTGAGAAAATTGCATTTATTTCCATGTTGTTTATTGAGCGAAAAGGGAAGTGAGAAAAAAAGGAAACAGCCATCGCCAGATACACATGATCACATGTTAATTGAGAGGAGGGTGGCAGCATGGATATCCATTTCGTGCATACTTAATTTTACACATACGCGCTGGCTTGAGGCATGCATAAACAGGCCCAGTGAGCGAAGGAGGTTTGCCTAGGCCTAGCATCAGCTCTGGGCCCTCGGGCATGGGGGTAGCGAAAGATAATTAAAACGCGTTCCTTGCCTATTGGCGAAACGAAACGAACGCCTACTCAGTTGAGCCCGGAATTTGTCTGTTTGTCTTCTCTGACTTCCATGTATACTCATCATGGATCAGATGTAATTTCGACTGAAAATTCAATACTTTGGAGAGCCCCTTAAGCTTTAATATTCATCAGGATAATTAAAATTCGGATGTTTCGCTCTGTTCGCTAGGTAAGGGGTGTCACAAAATTAACGCAAGAAATGATTTTGGCGCCATTTTGTGGGAAACATCTGGAAACATCAAAAAACAATTTGAATGATGATAGTATACTCTTCTCTTTAACGGACACCTCTCTTAAGTGGACGCGTCTCTTTAACGGACAAGATGTACTGCAATGGTTGGCTGGCATGATTTTGGCTGTGTTTTTGTTCCTCTTGGGTGGACAATTCTAATAAGTGGGCATGGACGCTATTTTTTGCATTTATTCATTTAACTGGACGACGTGTGCTATTCCCCCGTGAAAGCAATTTTCCAATAAGCGGGTATGGTGACAACTTGACGGAATGGTTAGACAGTTTCAACCTCAAAACTAACAAAAACAAAAATTCGCTGGAAGATCTTACTTTCTCTGAAGAACGCATATCCGCATCCTCACTTGACTTGAAGTAACACCACATTGATATTTTTTCCCAGCAAACTTTGGACCTGGCCATAATCAGAAGCCCTGAGTTATGTTATAGTAGAAAAGCTGTTAGGAATTAAAACACCGAATTATGTTCAGAAACCAAAGTTGACTTTATTCATCGTCATCCAAAACTCTAGAGCGTTATATTTTTTCAAAACATAAAATAACCACTAATACAAACATAAGTAATAACAACATAGAGAGAGAGAGAGAGAGAGAGAGAGAGAGAGACAAAAAAGGACGCTTTTCAAAAAAGAGCATGCAGAAAAGAAACACGCGACAATAGATGTATGCGGCGCCGTCTTTGTTTGTCAAGCTTGTTTGGCAACAGTTTGTCTCTGCTTGTGCTTGGGTATTAAAAGCCTTGCAGACTGTACCCGAACTTTGTGGACTAGGAGACACAAGCAACGTGTTTGTCTTCTCCACATGATGCATTGGCTATGTATGTTTATAAGCATATTAGAGTGTTGATATGCTGCTACTGGTGAGCATGCCACTCCTGGTAATTATCTTTTTACTCTCGCTCGTCAGAAAAATCGGATGCGAGTAAATTGATTATACAGTTTTGAAGTATGCCATTTTCGACAATATCTAACTTTCCTTATTAGTCTGAAAAGCAACGAGGATGTGGATTAAGAAATGGACTCATACTTCTACAAGAAGGCGTTGAACGCTTGTGTAATTTTATACAAATTTACTTTGAAGGCCGGAGAAGAAATGACAATGCAGTCAGTATTCCGGTCTCACTAAAAGACAGTGACAGTAAAAGGGCGAATGAATGAAGAGGCTTAAGGCAACGATTTTGTGTTCTCTTCAAAATTTGATTATTCTTATTTCCTTCCTCCTAAATGGACTCTCTATTATGTGAACCAAACAATCCGGTCCATTAGTTGTCCACCTAAGAGGGATTTCACTGTATGGCTTAGTAAAAATGGAGCTTCTGCGACGTGTCAGTGGGAATGATTCTCCTTCTAATAGAGAGTCCATTTAAGAGGAATGAAATAAGAAAAATCCATAGTCGAGGATGACATTGCCATGATTGTCAGAACACCACAAACCATCAATGAGACGCTGCCTTACATTCATTCGGAAGCAGCTTAAGCTCAGGAAAGAACATCATCGGCGTCATTAACAGAGCGTTAGAATGGACAGATATAACTTCGTGGTAGTTAACGAGTTTGCCTACATCGCCTCAGCATTCAAAAGTACGAACAACATCAGTACCGACAATAACCCTCGAAAACCGATGTTTGTCTGCCTGTTTCTTCAAGTTCAAGAGCCAATTGATGAGTAGAGCCGTCTCTTGGCGGATAAAGTAGACTTTATATAAACCTGTAACTAAACCTAAAAACTGCTGTATGGCGCACACTAGACAATCTCAAAACCGGATAAAGAAATAAATGTTATTTTCGAGAGAAGGGTTGTGAGTGCAGTCCTTCCATTTTGATGGTATTTGGAGGAAAAGATTCATCCACGAACTATACGGACTAGTCAAGCGGATACGAATCCAAAGCGTGTTTAAAGAGAATTTTTATTATATATATGTTTTATATAAACCAACTAATTTTATGCAGGGCAATTCTAAGCTGACTTGATCACTCAGCTTCCAACAAGTGGGAATGGAGAACAAGGCAATGGCTAGAACAGTTAACAAACGAACGAATACATATGGAACTAAAGAGGAAATTAGGAAAAGACGTTTTATGCCCAAACAAAAGGAGGGGAAAAGGAAATTTTGATAACATAGAATGGATGAAGGCACGTGCGTAGTTGTTGCGGGATGATCGACGTTTCAGTGTATTGGTATGGCTGCCAAGATGTAACTCCCGCCTCTTATGTGGCGCACATAGGCGGAGAAGGACCACAATTAACTTGGAGTAGGAAACTGGAGATAGATAGCCAGAGATTTCGACATTTCGTTGCAGTTTGTTGGTTTGAGGAAGAGAAAGAGCATATGTTCTTGGATCTTTACGATCCAGACACTGCATAAGTGTGGATTTTATTTTGAACTAGATATTTTTGCTTGATCTTCGACAGTTATGCTCACGACATTCATCTTTCAATAGCCGCTATTGACTCAGGTCTAGCGGAACTGTTTGTGATACTTCTTGGGGTGATCTCTTTGTACCCCAATTCATTGTGTCAACTTGATGAATCCGCAAACACAGAGATTGCTATTTCCTGTCTGTCTTTTTCTGATTTAACGGGTAGTGAGGAGTCCTGTCTTAAAATGGAATCGTAAAGGAAAATGTAATTTTGATCGCAGTGAAGCAGTCTGTTGGTTTTTGCACTGTCGAATCTGAGCCGTGGTTTTGCAGCTAGTCCGAGATCATGACCTTCTGTCAAATAGATATTTAAGTAGATTCACCACCGCCCACAGACTAGCTGCGTAATTGCCACAGATAAAAATGTGTTATCAGTGGCAAACAGTCATGACATATTATTCCAAGTTCATTGTAAAAGGTGGAGTGATTAACAGTCACCTTAACCGATTCCGCCGTTAGCACAGCAGCAAGTCTTTAATTTTCACAGAAGTAATTTTCGAATTCATTCAATGAAGTCTAATCAATTGCAATTTACACACGATCACCTCACTCTCACAGAGTACCCGGAAGTGTCTCTCACTCTTTGTGGCAAAATACAAGTCTACCCCTGTCGCACAACCCTTGGCATGGACACCTCTCGAACACCCACTGCATTCCAACGCAACAAACTAATTGACTTCTAACTAGAGCACACAGCCCACAAGCCCCGGAGGTACACCAAAACTAGTTACAACTCCAATTTGTCGTCCACGTTACGTGAGAACAGAAACTATGGCTTAGTGCCAAATTGAAAACGCCCTCACAGGAGGAAAAAACAAACCGAGTCCTTTTTATCAAAATGAAAAATGCGCACAAAAACCACCCGGATAACTTATCAATTAGTCCTCTGCTGGCGTTGAACCATGCATCCGTATCCTTTTCCCCTCCATTTGCCACCAACTCGTGTGTCAACAGAAACAAGAAAAAAATCGAACGTTTAGACGAACCAATAGCAGCCAACCACCGGCGGCGTCCACCAAACAGGTAAATCTGTCGAATCTTTCCGAAACTCAAGCGAGTTTTTCATCGGATGTCCTGCAAGGACAGCTCAAACTCCCCGAAATTGTCTCAATTAATTTTTTCGTCGTGCCTGCTCGCCATCCGCTTACAACCACCGACAGCTTTGTTTGGGGATCCGCCCGAGGCTGGTGCCAAAAATCTACCAAAGTCATAAAATTGGTAAAACTATTCTGCCATCTCTCACGTTCGCGTCCAGCATTCAGCTGAAGGGGGAAAGAAAATCGGGGGCAGATGAAGAAAAGCATTTGAAACGTACAAGTGGCAAACAAAAATTGTCGTATAAAAACGAAAACTCCTTTGACAGGGGAATTGAACGGCCAACAAGGACTCTTTTCAGCTTTTTTGGCTTGTTTTTTTTTTTGTTTGTTTGTTTCTTCGAGTCGTGCACTCTCGAAACCAATTCGGTGGTGCCTCGACTGAGAAATGAATTATCCACCGAAAGTTTGAAGTTTGAATATCCCTCGCCGGGGCGGATGGCGGGCGAACTGAACAAAAACATTTCCATACGTTGTCGTCCTCGGGCATTACTCGCGAGTATAACTTCTGTTTTCCGTTCTGTGGACGAAGAATGGTAATAATAATAAAATTTAGGGATGGTTGGACTACGCCGTGTGTGTGTGTGCAGCTGGGATGAGGTGGCGCGGGTGGTAGGGGTGAATTTTTCTCGATGAATTTCGTTTCATTTTTTGTCAGATCCCCTGCCACAGGGGTGAAATAATGTTGTGCATTTCATTGGAAAGTTTATCCTTTAACAGAGTTGGACGACAATTCTGTTCGTTTTGTCCGCTCGTTTTGTTGCTGTTGTCTTTTTGCCTTTTTTCTGCCAAATTTCATCTCCCTTTTGCCGTTTATTCTCTTGCGGAATTGTTGGTTCACAGAATTGTGACACACTGTGACATTTCAATTTGATTGCGGGTCGGTATCGGTGGAATCGTATCGAGGTTGTTGGCTGGACGGGCATCTTTTTTTTTGCGCCACGCTTCTGGATGGAATGAATAGCTGAGCAGTAGAAACAAGAAAAAAGTGTAGCTACACAGCCGAATCCAGAACTCCCCGAACGGAAATTAGTTGGTGAAGTTCGGCGTGAGCAATTGTAAATTGGATGTTATTGTTGTGACATTTTGTTTGAGATAGTTGGGCAAATATTTGTAAACATTTTTTCGGTTTTATCTTTTATTTTGCTGAGCAACAAACAATAGTTGTGGGGGTAGCGTGTGGTTGGAACTATTTACAGGGCGCAGCAGAGCGGTGGAGGCGTGTCTGTGTTTGCCTCGTGGGAGGGGAATTGTTAAAAACGTGATACATTTGAATGTGAGTTTTTCGAAAGAGGAAATACCTCGCCTGGTGATTTGAACAATTGCAAACATGTTTTCATTCAATTCAAATATCTGCAAAAAAGAATGTTGTAAGAGTGCTTACAACTGAGGCAATTAATTTCCAAAAATATGTCCCTTTGAACGGTCGTTGGGATGTATGATTCGGTTAGGAGCTGCTTCTGAACAGTGAACGATACGTAATCTTTGAACAATCACGTGTGTACAATGATTGGACTCATTTAATGACTACTGTAGGAAATAATCCTGATTCCTTTTTTTTTTTCTCGAAACCATGGAACGGGGCTTAGGAAGTGTATAAGGTGAATGACTTTGTTATCCCGAACCACGACCTGGAGAAAGTTCGAACAGAAATGCAACAATAGCAAAGGGCGGCCATTATCTTTGTCGTCTTCAATGACATATGTTGAGCTATGTTGCACGAGAAATAGAAATTATCCCTTTTTTCAATCGACTCAACCATCAACATAAACTACCGTCTTGAGTGAAAGGGAGGGTGGCCAACGATCGGGTGAATCAGAGAGGACATCCATTGGCAATCGTCTTTGGATCGCGAAAGGGTACGGTCGTTGGTTTACCCATGCAAGCTATTTTTTTACTTAATACTTGGCAGAGAAAGTTATCGCCTATGATCGCCCACTCCTATCGATACAGAGCTCCAAGCGGTCTTGGAAGTATTAATGAAGAAAGTCATATGGAATCGATGATAACTGGAACATTGTGCTTAGACATCTCTTTCTAGGTGTGGTTAATACACACAACCCTGCTTGACAATGCTGTGAAGAATCCAAAGCCGGAGCATTGTAAAATTGACTGAGGCATTCCATATTCAAACGAGAAACATATCCTTCCCAGCCCTTAGTACATCATTGCTAAACCTTGTGACTTCTACAGGTATTTTTGAAGTAAGAAATGGTCTCCAGCAAGGTGGCGTTAATACGCTGATCCTATTCAACATGTACTAGAGCGTAATATCCGATCTGATGACTCGATGGTGTAAAGATGAGGTCCAATGATGGACTCTCTCGCAGGGTGATTCCATTCATTCATGAGACTTCCTAGAAGTTGATGAACATCTTCAAGAACTCGGAAACCACTCTGTTCTTGCCACCGTTGTATTAGGCCTCGACGGATACGAAAAAGAATTGGCAAAAGTTCTCAATTGTTGGAGACCATCGGCAACATGTCGCAAAAGACTGGAGTCAGTTCAGATAGAGGGATCTGACTAGATCGGTATCTTAATCACTTGCTTATCAGATATACGACCCATGGAGGTTCTGAGCCGGAGCAATCGCTGCCTTCCATCGCTGACGGTCCTGGGCACGCTGCTTCCAGTCATCAAGAACAAGTTGTCTTGCATCCGTCATTACTTGTTTTTTTTTGTTTTTAGGAGGTTCTTTCTTTTTTCTAGAACCAGGAGGCTTAGATTCGAAGACCCCTCTTAACTGGAGGATTGTTGTCCATGCACTCGAGATGACGAGCCAGTGCAGTTGACGGATTCCTTCCTTTTACATCTTGGTGCATCTCGTAGAGTTCACGATTGTTCCTTAGTGAAACATGCACATTCGATTCGAATTTTATTCAAAGAAAAATAAAGAATTCAAATACTCGTGGGATTTGTCAAAAATACATGGGTACAGTTCAAATGAAAAATATGTACATATGTTCTAAACAGTATAAACAAAAAAAAACCTATTATATTTTTTAATTCAACTCAAGAACCTTCCTCGCAGACGGGACGAATGCAGAATTTTTCTTTCGAAGGCACCAAAAATCAGCTCTGCAGTTTAGCTTGGTTTCCAGCTTTCGGATCCATACAGCCGAACTGGCAAAATAAGAGTTTTGTACGCTCGACACACCGAAGTAGCATCGGTTGCCGAGGGTGGTTCTACGTCGGATCTCCACTGTATGTCATTCGTGGTGTTCACGTCTGCCCCGAGGTAGACAAACTCCTTCACTTTCTTCATTAAGACCGCCAAGCTTTTATCCTTACATTGAGAGTAGATGTGTGGGTAAATGTAACAAGCCATATGCATGGTTCTCATCGGGACAATGATCACCCATGGCTCTTCTGTGTTGTTTAACTAGAGAGCAAGTTTAATGGAAAATATTCGACTGTTTTATAGGACTTGAAGCACTCCAGAAGTAGAAAATTCTACTCCAATGAGGTCTTGTACAAGAGAACGAACCTAATTGCTAACCAAAGTTGATAATTTCTTGCTGAAGATGATTCGACATCACATTGCCAGAGGTATGAACTCAGCACAAAATAAGATAACCCGCATCATTCGCTGTGGGACATAATTTACACAAGTCTACTGACGTGGTAGTAAACCAGACACAATTTTGAGAGCTGGCATTATCAAAATTTGTTTTACGTTTATTTAAGAATTTTAATTTAAAGATAGGAGTGTGCATTACAGTAAAATCTGAAAAAGAAGAACAGATATAAATGATGATCTTTTCGAGAATCAAATCAGACCGTATGTACATTCGCCAAAAAAACATTTAATTTTATATAAAAAAAAAACAAAGATAACTTGTTTACAAATCATATTAAAACAGACTCACCTTGACGTTTTTCTTAAAAAACTGCTCCATGGTAGACTGTCCCCCGGAAACGGTAATGTTACCGAGATTCTACTATATTATTTTATACTAGTAGAAAAAACTGTCGTACAACAAGAGCAATGTCATAAGCAATTATGTAATCAATTATTTAAATCTATTACATAATATTTACTTTCGTGGGTCGCCGTGGCGTAGTGGGTGCGTCGACTACTACTACCTTTGATAATTCACGGCTCCACCTCTTTCGAGTCACTGACAATGCTCAAAGAGTATTTCTTGTCTGGAAAGAGCTTCTCAACTTCGCCGTTCGGAGTCGGCATTAAACTGTAGGTTCCTTCCACTCGTGAAAGAACAATATCACTCACAACATGAGTGGTTGATGAGAAGCTAGGCCCAGGTCCGCCTCGGACTGTCGCGCCACCCATATTATTATTATTAATATTTACTTTCATTAAGTATAATTTTCATTATATTCATTTCAGTTAAAATACTTCGAAAACCAGAATATGAATGGCTCATTCAAACTTTTATTGTTTGTTCAAATAAAAGAAGAGGTATTGTCCAAAAAAAACAGAGTATCTCGCTCCAGATTTGAACACATAGCATGAGCAACGCACCAATCCACTGAGCCAACTGACCCGACATCTATCACGCCCGTTTTCATAGTGTGATCTTAAGTGTCGATCCACAGATAAACTCTGAAGTCACAGTGGACGTTTAACGATAAATTCCACTTCAGTAGTGGTTCAACTTAAACCGCCGATTGCCATGGCATAAGTGTCAATCCAGAGAGTTTATAATTGCCATTCGTATATTAAAATAATATTAGCTCAAAAAATACATAGAGAAAAACAGTAAAGCACCCAAAAATTTGGTCTGAGAATGCTCCTGAAGAGAACATATATATTCTTTCATATTATAACAATATCCTTACATGAATAAACATCGCTTATTGAGTAGGTGTTTCAGCTTCCTTGATAGCCTGAAACACGCTACAGTAGTTCAGGAATCGGAAAGGATAGCTGGATGTTTAGATACTCATAAAAGACACCAGCACCCACACCCATATCCATCTTCGATTCATCTGTGAAGATTCACAGTGAACCCTCGAGCGTCCCTCAGGGTTAGAGTCAAAGATTTGCCGTGCCGAAGCATTGATGCTTGACCAGATCGATGACGCTGCACAGGCCGTACAGTTTATCCTTCAGTCTCCTTCTCAGAACACCATAAGTAAATACGGAGCCAATGATGGTACGAAGAACTTTCCTTGCGGAGTGATTAATAATCTCTTTGTCCGCTTTAGTTAGTGTCCATGATTCTGAGCCATACAACAGGACTGGAACTATCAAGGTCTAATATCTCGTCTCTCGTCTTCGAGAGAGGGCTTCATTCCTCCTGTCTGTTTGTCTCTCTGTCATGTCAAGTTCGAACCCTAGGTAAGTAGGTAGACAACGTCTTTTGCTCATCTTCTTCTAATTCTTCGTCTGGTGGCGCTACAGTCCGGGGTGGACCTGGGACTCAAGCAACAAGCCTCACCAGCTGGCACGATCTTAGCTGTCTCCAACTGCGCACACCAAGTTGGATGAGGTCCTTCTCCATCTGACAGCACTGAGTGTTCCATGGGCGTCCTCTATTGTGTTGCCCCCTGGTACGAAGTCAAAGACTCTTTCGGCTGGAGGAGTGTTGTCCATGCGCTCGACATGGCCTAGCCATCTTAAGCGTTTGGAAGCCGAGGTACACGAAGTCCTTCACTACTTCGTAGTAATAACTGCCACAAAATTGACACAACTTAACCAGAACGTCACCAGGACGTCACTTTTCCTTTTTTGGGCAGAGTACTGTTCGTGTTCAATCACAATCACTATTACGTTCAGCGTTTGCTTGGTTGTCTCGTTCAATAGTTCCCAATGCCAGTCAAACCGTGGCTTGCCTAAGCCACCCATAACTATTGAATGTGAAAACGAAATATTCTTGGGTGAAGTTTAAGTTCGATCCTACACTTAGCTAAACCAGCAGATAAGATTTCACTGAGAAAACGGGCATTAGGGCATACATGTACCTTACTGTCGTGGTTGACTCGTAGACATCCTTATCACAATAACGCATTCGAACAGTCACGTAACTCTAGAACATACAACGGCAAAGTATTGGGAAGAGAAATTCACACACGGTGACACACATGTTCTTCGTTTTTGCGGTCTCTATCACACCACCACGTCAGTCGCAGAGAGTTAAATAAAGAATATAAAAAATAAGATAATTTAACATCCCAGTTGATTTCCTTTGCTGAGCATCAGTGTGCTCCTACGGCTTCTCATCACTTCCTAGAAATCGTCCTTTTTCGCACTGTCAACAGCAAATTTTTAAGCCGAAAGGCCTATGATGTCTGCTCTGATCCAAGAAGTCTCCCTTCGATCTGATATTCCACTTGAATAAATCCTCAAGCATTTGACAAGAGCAGTCCCTACGGGGTCTGGAAGGTACGATAATGGACAAATACCACAGACAATCCATTCCATTAAAATAATCCCAAACACTCGCGACAGCAATTGATTCATGTGCAGTCTAAATCTCCGGAATAGATTCCCGCTCCGGATCCTAAAAACTAACCACCACACTGACTCACGGTCTAGTGAGATCCGCCTCAAAGAAAAAGCAATCCGATTTTCACTTTGTGCGAGGCAAAGACAACAAAACCACATCCCCCACCCCCCTCAGTTCGCGTTCTCAATTTCCATAGTGGTAATCGAAAGGGGAAAAAAATGAAACAGAGGAAAGCCGTACAAAAAGGACTCGCCCTTCTCCACTGTAAATCATCAACCGAAAACTCCGTTTTACGTGCAACAAAACACCACGCGGGCCGCAGCGTCGGCGTCGGCGGGCGTCTTCTATCGCCGAAAGCAATTGCATTTCCGCTGCGAACCCCAAAAGAAACGGATTCGCTGTACAATTTCCGAGTCGCTTGTACGGAGTGAATGCGAATGGTGAAAGTCCTTCCCTTCCATTCCATTCCATGCCATTCCAACTGCCTGCAACCGATAAAGATGAATTGATCCTCGCTGCTCAACTACTGTAAGTGGATACTCGAGAGAGTGGCAGAGAGAGAGAGAGAGGGAGAAAAGGAGTGAGTCAGAGGGAGACAGGTGTCTGGTTGAAAAATAGTCTTGTAATCTCAGAAAGGAAATGAAAAGTGTTTCCACGAAGGAAGCCCTCCGAAACTGTGTGTTCTCCTGTTTGTGCACGGGATAAAATGTTTTGACATATGAAATTTCCTTACGATGGATTTTCGTATTTCGATCGAGCACCCCTCACTCAGCAGTGGATTTAGCTCTCCAGAATCCTTCTGACACACCGGTCGTCCCCCTCCTTCCCGGAGTCCTATCTTGATACAGCTATCGAATTTGTTGCGTCTCTGGGCGGAAGTGCATCTGAAGCGCCACTCGTTGCGATGCAGACACATGCAGCGGCAGAGCCGGTGGAGGAGTCAAACAAAGCGGGATGCAGAGTGCTGCGTTGTTTTTTCGTTGTTTAAACTGGAAAACTGACGTGGATTCTTTTCCCTATCTGCCGCCGCCCTGAGTTTGGCAGTGAGGATGTGCAGTTCGGAGAGGTTGTGTGCTTATTTTGTCCTCCTTCAATCTGCATCTGCAATCTGATTGAGGAGGGTGGTGGGTATGCGAAATCGCATTCGAGGTGCCTTCTGCAATTTATCTTGACGGGGAGCAGGAATATGATTTGCTTGCATTAGCGCCCTTCAATGAAACATTCAATTTGAGATAGTGATGTCTCTTCTCCGGATAATGAGGGCAGTAATAAAGGACGCTATTTGACAGCTTGTTACTTTTTCGCCTCGGATGACGGCTGCCTGCCGGATGACGGTGATCGAATTGCTTTGAGGAGCTTGACTTGTTTGACTTTATAGTTCGTCGGCGTGACATGGGAAGTCGTCAGAGTCGGCGAATCGTATTTCCTCTCAGGTGTACACGCTCGTATGTGAGTGCCCTAAAGACAACACATTCGTGTAAGGTGTCCTCTCGCATTAATTCGACACCGTTGCAACGTGTCATTCACGTCTTCGGGTGAAATAGAGTGGAAAATGTTCGCAAAATGATTTCCATGTCAACAGCTAGTGAGGCTGACACAGGAAAAACACACACGCAACCATTAAACCACTGGAATTTTGCTGACCCCCGCCCTCACTTGAGATAGTTTATAGGTTTTCGGATGTCACTTGACGGATAGGGCGTCAGACAATGTGGGTCATTAAGTTGGACACGATTTTCTGCTTTATGCTGAGCACACAAAAATTTGTGTTGTGTTTTGTTATACAAAACTGCTCCTGTGCTTTGAGAGTTTTTGGTGGTTGGATGGAGCGCTGGAAATCAGTCGTTTATCTGTGAGCACACGTTTTTCCAGTCTTTATCTTGATATACAATGTTTGACATTTTAGCTTTTTTTTAACACCGTGCATGTGGAGTATAATCAAAATAAGGAGAGATCTGAGACAGCCGAAAGGAACATTTGAGAATAGGCGAGGCGCTTGTAGGCTGTTTCTGTCCTGAAACTAATTGATTGATAAGATTGCCAGTCGCAGTTGTCATTGACATTAATGAGTGACCTAAGCTGGCGTAAGTTCGACATAGTCGACCCGAAGGACCTGCCGTCAGCTGTAAAGATTGTAGTAAGATATCTTGGCATTTTGCTGGATCAATTTTTGTATTTTGACAAACATATATGCATTTCTCGGACGAAAGGCAGAAAGCTCTTTGCTGCAAGAAGCTTATTTTTCAGGGGCCAACTTGTTACCTGCGTGACTGCCTATACGAGGCCCTTATACGGTCAATTATGGCGTACGTTGGTCCATTGTGGTTCAATGTGATTCCTTCCCATATGGAAAATACGAGTAGTGTCTTCGGACCTTTCTCCGGTTGTATCATACACCATAGTGTGAGTACAAGATATAACATCCTAACGAGGTCCTGTAAGACAAGGCAAACTGGATAGACAGTTTAAAGATATTCCCTGAAGGCTGATCAGAAGGCACATTGCACGAGCTATGACTTCATCCAAATGTCTGAACCTTGAGGCTTACTACCCAAACGCTAAGTACTACGAAGGAGTGCACCTCAACGACTTTGTTCCACCAGAAGCATTCATCTATCTCGACAAAATTTGCCCGAGGGATGTCCCCTGATCTTCCATGTCGTATGCCGACGTAAGTCGACTCGTAAGTCGACTCCAGCGGGATGTCGCTTGCAGCCATGAGGATAACTTCTGGTTTTGAAGAGCTTTCTACGCTCGGGACAGGAACGAGTCTGACAAGGGATAGCACCTTTACTAGTGGTTCCACCAGGACCGATCTCCACCGACGCTGGCTATTTCCAACGTTAATACAGTTGACAATGGTGGCCAACTTACAAAGAGTTAATTTAGTTTTAAGACTAAAATAAGAAAATCGAAAAAATATAAATCATATATCGTAGTTGTTAACAAGCAACACCTAGAACCCGTCAAGTAGCCAGTCGTCTTTTCAGGCTGGGAACACACTTGTACGATTGGCACTATCAAATCGGTTTTTTACTGGTGTCATCAGGTAATTGGTAATCAAGGGTACGCTTTGAAATGTTGGTACAAGGATATGGTCAAGGGCAAGGGTCTTATCAGCGATCTATTGGACCTTCGACAAGGCCTATCCTAAAAACCCATTACCAGTCTTTATTACAAGGTAAACACGGTATTGTGGCGTAGCCAAGTTTAGGGAGCAGGTCTCCCTAATCGTCGTCATTTAGTCAGTGCCGAATGTCGTCGAGTCTTTTCAAATGGCTCTTAAGTCTGTCTATGGTGCTGTGGTTGTCGTTGAACCAATGGTGACGATTCCCGGCACGACAAAATAGTTTCCATGGCCCTACATCTTTCGAGTCATTGGGTGGTGTGAATAAAAACTGAGAAAACACTCCGAGTACCGAGTAAGAACACATGAGGCGAGTATTTTAGTTAAAGGAAATACTCTATTTGGTATGAATACAAAATTTCCCCAAAGTAGGTACCCTCCCTTAAGTTGATGTTAGAAAACTAGGGTCAGACCTGAAGTATTACGCCTGAAACACAATAGTGCGTTTGCGCTGGCGTTGGCTTTCAACACACATAATTCAATGGCCAAGCACAAAAGTAGTATTTGTACTTGTAAGAGTATTTTGTACTGTCATTTAAGAAACGAAAACAGGTGATTAAAAATAATTTAACGACAAAAGTAATTTAAAATGAGTGTAAGCAGAAAGGCGGTTATATTTTTCATCTAGTAGATGAGAGAGAGAACAGCTGATAAATTGCGTATTTATTTCAACGCAGTGCGTCATCGTAGCATGAAGTCGGCTGGCGCAGCGCCCTATTGTGTTCCAGGCATTATAGAGATAGCCGACTTGATTGCCCCCTAATTCATCAACGAATTTGAGTGCATTTTTGGCATATATTCATGAGTTTTTGACGGTTATTCACGAAATAGCTTAACCCTTTGTTGACCAAGCAACCAAAAAGTAAAAAAAAATATTTTTTGTTTGCTTTTATTTAGTTTTGGGTTGGTTTAAGAAGGAAAACAATTTGTGGTTTTCTTCAAGGACCTCAAAGGACGAGATGCGGAAGTGTTACTCAAAAGTACCGCTGGGCTGTGGGCGAAACAAAAAAGCTGAATAAAATTGTATTTATTTTGTTCTTTATTTTAATGCAATAGTTGTAATAGAGTAAATTAATTCCTTTGGGGTAAGCATCAACATTTTCATTAGTACTTATATATATTTATTACAAATGTATCTCGTGGTACAAGGAAAAACAGTTCTTTCTGTCATTACAACAAAGATAAACATTGCAGTGGATGCATTTCGAAAACGGCTTTGACTGTATTTTGTTGTTGCTGCAAAGTTCACATCTGCCTCTTGCATCCATAAACTTTGGCCAATGAACGCACAGGTTACCTAGTCGCACGTCCTTTGGAACAGATTCTGCTTTACCTCCGTGTTTTTTATTGCACTGTCTATAATCATCATTTTGTAACTTCGTCTTTCGACCGCGTCTGTCAACAGACAAGTTCTTTTGCGACATAAGACCAAGAGTTACACATCTTTTATACTCAAGAAGGGAAACCTTTTCGTTCATTTGGCAGTAGACGATATACGCGTTTATAAATACAATTTCTATCATCCCCCAAAAAATGCGATGCCACCACTTCTTAGATATTCGACCTAATCCATATGCGGACCGAAGTTGATCAGCATGGTCCACACCCCCCATGAATGTATTGTAGTCTTTTATAGCTCTTGGGCAACTTACTTCGTGCTATACACCCGATTTATCCCTTCTATTAACAGTGGAAATCTCATTGCCATGGTAATTTGAAGCTAAGAGCACTATTCTGGTAACTTTCCATTTGTAAAAATTAATTCCATCTTTTGAAGATTCCATTTTTTTGTCATCTTTCAAATTTTTGTGATTGCCTTCCCTATTTGCTCTGATGGTACCAAAGGCTAGAGTTTGTTCTGCTTTTAGTTTTTCTAGAAGTTTCACTGAAGTAAAAAAAATTTAATAACAAATTAAACTCTTTCACCAAGACCATAATTGTCATACTTTTTTCCAGCTGCTCGTCCTTTCCTTGGTAAATTGAAAACTTCTTTATGAAGCCGTATTGGTCTGCTAAACACCATAATTTGTAACCTCTTTTTATGGGCTTCATGGGATTATATTGTTTCATCGAATTTCTACCCTTGAAGAGTATCATGAACTCATCAACAGAAAGTTGTCTTGTTCCATGATAAGCAGTGCACAATTTTTCTTTCAATGAATCTATCACTGGCCGAAGTTTGAATAGACTTTGTCTTAGATCTTTGTTATCTTTTGGGATAAGACTGTTATCATTAAGATGCAAATTGCTCAAAATGGCATATTAAATCTATTTCGGCTCATGGTTTTACCCACCAACGAAACTCCCAAATCCTCACTATCACTCCAAAAGTCCCTCCAGCTGGGTAACTTATGGTAACCCATAAGAAAATTTATTCCAACGAAGGCTAAAAGCTCATTCTTTATTTCTCAGACTTTATTTCTTTGGACGGTGTAAAGGTTGGACTGATAAACAATTTTATCGAGCACACCTTCTACAAACTTTCAACAGGCCCCTCAGGAAGCTCATAATCTGGGATGTGCGATGGATGGTCCCTAGATTTCCATTGGCGATTTCGTTCCTCATCAAGCACCCTTTCCTTTGGAAGGCTGCAATCTGGAGAGATTTCTGAAACCGCCTCATCATCCCCAAACAACTTTTCAAGCTCATGGAGTAAAATTTCATCCTGTTTCTCATTTCTAAGGGTTGCAGATTTTGAACTAATTGCCCCAGGATCCATTTTAGCGTCGGATTCTATGTCCGTATCTTCATTGTTGTCCAATGGTAATTCATCAATTAGTGCCACTAACTAAACTCATCATCCTTCAAATTGCGAATAGCCATTTTATTATTCTTTACTACTCGAAAATTTGAAAATTTGAAAACAAAACTTTATTTTGTCACACAGCCCAACGGTACTTACCAGTCCGCTTTAGTTTTTTTGTAAACTGATACAAAAAATTGTAGAACTGCAATTGTATTCTTACTGCTTTCGAAGCTCAATATGCAAACCAAATAAATAATTTAAAAGTTTGACGAAATTTGCAAGGCCTACTGAATTCTTCATACACCAAAGTTGATGAAAATTACTCTCTTCAATTTGCAGTAGGCCTTGGAAATGAAAACCTTATAACTCTGGCTAAAACGTAATAAAAAATGTCAAATAATAATTTACATTATGGTTGCATGATACTTTCCCTTTGGGAGTACATAGCGCATTTGAGTTATATAGAGTTTTTACTTAGTGTAAAAGAATGTGGTACTTACAAGGACCGTTGGTCAACAAAGGGTTAAATGCCGTCTTCTGATTACTCAATTAAGTTCAAGAACACGTTATAAAAAACAGTTGTCAACAATTTTAAGGTGCAAGAGATTTAGAAGTCGGCCATCTCTGTAATACTTCATTTCTGCTAGAGTTCTTGGCGCTTAAGGGTGAGTGCAAAGTCGGTTAAAGTTGGGTGCAAGGTATATGCAATAATGTTTTTAAACATACAAAAGCGAAAAACAAACAATTATAACTCATGTCCTTTCGGGGACACTGGGGATAGTTTCAAGAACGTGTAAACGTTCAAGTTTGATAACATGGAGTGGTTAAGTACTCATTTCCTTCCCTATATTCCTGAAGAAGCCCGTGGTGATGCCATACCTTTGATTGTTTTTGTTCTTTTAATGTAATGGGAAGATTGGCGATTACCCGTCTCTTCCTTATCGTCTTTGGATTTGACGCGCGCCTTCATGTTATTATTTTTTTTCTTTATTTGCGAGATGTTCAAATTAAACCTATGATTTCAACTTCTAAGTCGTATGGGGTTCTCAGCGATATTATAAGTTCAACATGATTTTGCAAGTAGTTCCTAAATGCTTGCCAATTTGTACGATGATTAGTTAATGTAGGCTGCGCTTCCCTTTTCACGAGCCTGTCGCTCATAGTCAATATAATTGAAGAATGACCTTAACTGAGAACAAATATGTCAATTTCTCTAAATACAAGTTAATACACACATTCAGACTTAAAACATTTATTTGGATTCAATCTGAGAAACTACCGGAGAACAAGAAACGTTCTCGTCGAACTGGCGACTGCCATCGGTCGAGTGATTAGTCCCTGTGCTTATCTCTGACTGTCCCATCCTTGCTCCAGTGGATATTATTTATTTTACGATTGTTTCATTAAGCGATTGTATGACCGCATTATAGTTTGGAACATTGGGTGGTGTGAATGAAAACTGAGAAAACACTTCGAGTACGAACACATGAGTCGAGTATTTTCGTTAAAGGAAGAAGTGAGAATAAGAAATTGCCTGAAAGTAGGTACCCTCCACTCAGTTGACGTCTGAAAACTGGAGTTATTGGCGTTTAAGGGTGAGTGCAAGGTCGGGTAAGGGTGGATGCAAAGTATATGCAGTAATGTTTTTAAATATACAAACGAGAAAAACAAAGACTTATAACTCATGTCCTTTCGGGGACACAGGTTTGATAACATGGAATGGTTAAGTACTCATTTCCTTTCCGATATTCCTGAAGAAACCGTCGGTGGTGCATTCTTTTGATTGTTTTTGGTCTTCTAATGTAATGGGAAGATTGCCCGTCCTTTTCTAATAGCCTTTTGACTTGACGCGGGCCTTCATGTTATCAATATTTTTCTTTACTTGCGAGATGCTTAAATTAAACCCATGCATTTGTCTATTTCTTCTTCCATAGCTTTCAACCCAGATTGTTTTTTAATTTTCATGTCTGGAGTGAAATCGTCATCATCCATTCCAGATTTCCTTTTATTTTTGAGGATTAAGGTTTAATCCGTCAAAGTATTCCTCTTCCGACGCAGTATTTTCCATTACTTTAAGTTGTTTTCACTTGTTCCTCTCTCGTAGTCAGCTCCTGTGCACACTCAATTTCTACAAGAGATATCTGAATAAATTCCATCATTATTCACACCAAAACGGAGGTAAGACTCAGTTGTCAAAATATGTGAGCGGCGAGGATTGGTTAAACTTATCGAAATAAGTTTTTACTCACACCAGATTGAGCATTTCCTCCAAACTGCTAAGGAAATGCTCAAACTCAGTTTTATTCACACAACCCATTGTCAACAGACATAGAGTAAAAATTTGGCCCTTTGGTGGCATCATGAAACCATATAACGCATCTACTCCTAAAGGAACAATGCTCTTGTGCTTTAACGAGTGAAGAGGCTCTACAATTTCTCATGTCTACACTGAAAGATGATGGTTATGATGTGACTCGAGAGAAGTGGAGTCCTGAATATAGAATGTTGTTTGCGTCAATTGAACCTATGCATCAAACATAGTAGTTCACGTATCTGTCTACAAGCTGGGTTTCGTTGACACTACAGCACATGCTCCAAATACATTTGTTACATATACGATCGTTTTGCTTGACACGTACTCTGCCTGAAGTGCACTGCAAGACATACTCAATAGTTGAATCTACAGCTTTCAATTTTGTTGTAGACTTAAGTGGAATACATTGAGTGTGCTTAATGTACATATCTGAGATTAGCTAAAGCCATTTCTTGGGTTGGTTTTGCTTGTTCTTAACAGCTACCTACACTTCCCAATACCCCGATGGTTTTGTTTGAGAAATATCTTCTAACTTTGAGAGAAATAAAATAAGGTTAAATTTAAGTTTTTATTTATTTTCATTAAGTAGCTATAGTAGTATATTTATTAATACAGTATGAGTTTTTAGTTTTTTATTTAATTATTTATTTATTTAATTATTTATTTACTAACATATATATATATATACTTATTTATCTTTTTTGTTATTTATTTATTAACTTACTTATTTATTTATTCGTTGATCTGTTTATATATTTATTTGTTTAGTAATTTATTTATTTATTTATTTATTTGTTGATCTGTTTATTTATTTATTTGTTTAATAATTTATTTATTATATATATTTTATATTTAGTTATTTTATATTCAAAATTAAAAAAAAATAATTATTTCACAAAACTACAGTCGAACTTCGATAACTCGAATGAAATTGGCTGGCAATAGCACCAAGACTGAAATTTACATGTAATTTGATTTCGATAACTCGAACTTCGATTACTCGACTGTCTTGATAACTCGAACAGATCATTTGGCGTCACCATCGATAAGTCGAATTCTGAAGAGATATTCCCAAATTCTGCCTATTCGACAAGAATGTTTTATAAGAAATCGCTTTCGGGGACTGCGTTGGTATATTCCTTTGGCCTGGTATAAAAAAATCGTGGTTTTCGTGAATATTCGGAAATTGGTTTGATTTTTAGAGCCGAACTCCCAAGCGAAAGAAATGAGGGAGAATTTAAGCTGCAGCTGCATTTTGAAGATTGAAAAAATACCAGAAATATACAAGGTGTTACATATGATGATTTTCTGGTAGATTATGATATTGTTACTTAGGACTTTCCCACAAATGAAGATATTGTCGAGGTATTAAGATGTGAATCCGAATCTTCACAGCTGGACAATAACGATGACAGCGGCAGTGATCTAATAGGAAGAGACATGGCAATAATTGAGGATGATTTGATTTAACCACATTCAAACAAGTTGGTTTGCAAATTCATTACTCAAATGATTGTTGGTGACACAACAGATGATTGTGTGTACCTACAATAGTTTAAATTCTATTGAAAATATTTCTTTTTAAGCAAAATAAAAAATTCCGCTGCTCAGCCATGTGTAACAGACTATTTTAAATTATAATTATGCTCCTCTACGTTTTATGTGTTATATTGCAAATGAATAAATATTTATATCACTTTTGTATTTTACTTGATAACTCGAAATTTGTTTGTGGCAAGTGGTGTTTCGATTTTGTTTGCTATACAACACCATGTCTAGTTTCCTGCCAAACTCGTCAGGTTGTGCAGGACAACTGCTAGCATACGCGGATGACATTAAAGTGATTGGCAGAACACAGCGCGCCGTCAATGAGGCGTTTGCTGGCATTGATGCGGAGGCGGCTACATGGGTCTAGCGGTGAATGAAGGCAAAACAAAGTATGTGCTGTCATCAAGAAAGGACACACAACATCGACGTCTTGGACTTGGACTTCGTCAAGACAAGGACTTCATCTACCTTGGCTCCGCAGTAAATAGTACAAACAACATCAGTACCGAGATCAAACTCAGACTTACTCTTGCCAATCGCTGTTTCTGTGGGCTCAAGTGGCAATTGAGTAGTACAGTCCTCTCTCAAGCTAAAATTATATAACACCTTGATCATCTCAGTCCTGCTCTATGGTGCAGAGGCATGGACAATCCCAAAAGCGGATGAAGAAGCCCGTTGGTTTTTCCGAGAGAAAAGTTCTGCGTTCAATCTTTGGTCCTGTCTGCGTTGATGGCTATTGGAGAAGAAGATTAAACCACGAACTGTACGGGCTGTACAGCGGCATGAGCCTAGTCAGGCGTCTACGGATTCAACGCCTAAGATGGCTGGGCCATGTAGAGCGCATGGACAACACTGCTCCAGCCCGAAGAGTCTTCGACTCCGAACCAGTGGGACAACGCAATAGAGGACGCCCACGGAACCGATGGCGTCCCACGTGGAGAAGGATCTCAATCAACTTGGTGTGCGCAGTTGGAGACAGCTGTCTAAAGATCGTGCCGGCTGGAGAGGCTTACTGGTTGGGGCCCAGGTTCACCCCGGACTGTAGCGCCACCAGAAGAAGAAGAAGGTGGGTCGATAAGTCAAGTTCGACTGTATATTTAATCGCTTGGCCTTATATTTAGAGTGAAGTAGACGATTCAAAATTAAATTGTCTTAAGTTGAATAAGAGTTTAAATCGAAAAAATAATTAAATGAAGAAAGAAAATAAATATAATAAGTATAGTAACAAAAACAAAGTGACAAAAGACTGGCTCCGAGGCATTACTCTTTGGAAGCAATAAATGTGCCTACAAGCCAAGATTCCTTGAAACTACAGCACATTGCTGCAAATACATCACTTGCTTGGTCAGTATTTAATTACATGTATATCTCCCGATGAATTGACATCAAGGATGATCCAGTAAGAGTTTCCTAGAAAAGTGCTTAAGCGTTTCATAGTCGAAAAAAACGATTTCTCTGGTGTACATGTCCATACTAGTACGGCTGCCCACATTTTCAAATTCAATTTATGTTGGGAACAATCTTCAATACAGCCTCTTAAAGATGTTGTGGCGTTCTTTGAACGCTCATCATTCATTAAATTTTGCCATCCACACTCGATACTCAGCCTTCAGTGTGTTCAATTCTGACCCGTTTCAAGAAACCCTGTTTTCTTGATTCTCGAATTCAAGCAGTCAACGTAAAGGGCAAATTCTCAGTTATTCTCTTGATCCCACAACAGATACTCCACCCGATGTGGATTGAAATCAACTTAACCCGGGTCAGAGAGCAAATCAATACCTGAGCCAATGCGAAAAATCAATCATCCAAAGGTCCTCGCACCCCACCCACCAAAACCATCCCGGGACGGCAAGATTTCTGGAAATTACTCTGTCCTTCGCATTCGGCCTCCAGGCCAGGCACGGAATTCACAGTTCCAATCTTCCACTTTCGATTTCACCATGATTTATGGTTCCCCCGGTTAAAAGGTTTTTTCCCACTTAAATCACTTTTTCACGGATTTGTTCCACACCCTTCCATGGGCCACCAACCACTGGCCACCCCCCAAAAATGATTGAAATATTTGTTTTCACTTTGATTTATGCCGTTAGCTGCGGCATCTATCGGATTCCTTTCTCCTAGGATTTTTGATTTATTTCTTTGCTTTCACTTCGTCCTCCACACTGTCACACGGCCGCAGCAGACCTCAAAACCCAGATCGCTTGAGTGAGTGGCGAGCGAATTCAGATATCGATTGCGACAGAAGCACACTTGAGAGCGATTATTCGGCTTACAAATGCCAATTGGCACCTCCCCACGTCTCGCACTATCGAGAGCCAACGCGCCAACTTTGCGAACATCTCCGGCCGTCGCGTCGTCTGACGAAGGAGACGACTTCATTGCCGGAAGGAACTCAACGAAGGAATGTATTCCCAATCTGACGGCGAAAGGACACGTCGTCGACGGGGGAGGGCGGCCGGGAATGTGGCCAACCTAATAGGCACTGTGCGGGTGAGCTTATCTGTGTTCAGATATGGGTAATCTGTTGACAAAACAAAAATTGACGACTCAAAGGACATTCCTTGGGACGGGCCAGACCGGACGAAGTTGCCCGGGGTTGTTTTTGTTACAAGCTGTTTTTGGGGCTGCTTGGGCGGGAGCAGGCCCACCGTCCCCGACTTGTAGTAATGGTGAGTTATTGGACGAGATTATTGTTTTGGAGCAGAGTCCTGCTCCTGTGGGCACACACGGACAGTCGGCAGTGGTCCTTCATAATTAATGTTTCAACAGTTCAGCTTTGGGAGACACTCCCAAGGAGGACAACACAGAGCGCTTGCCAGGGCGAGGCCAGTGGTTAAGCTGTGCTCTCTCTCTCTCTCGCTCTGTGTGCATAATCCTTGAGGTATTTTCAGGTCGAAGGTGTTGAAATTAATCCTCCCCTGTGGGACCAACGGTTGTCTGCATAGTTCACTTACCTTTGTGTTGTGCCCAGCCTGCCTTGGCAACCGTAATATTTAAGGATATTCTCGTTGGCAGTCCATTGATAGGACATATTAATTGAGTTATCTGGCTAGGCGCATCGTGTACGTGTGTGTCAGGTTTCAGGGGGAGTGGAATCGCTGAAGGTGACACAAGCCAGATAAAGGGATAACATTATAACAATTAATTGTGTTGTGTGGAAACAGCAGCAGACACGAGCTCCAGGGAATGAGTTAAGTGGTTCCCTCAGCCGGGTTGGTAGACGCTTGGACGGTGGCTTATGCGGTGACTACGATCCACTACAGTTCTTAAACAACGTGCTGCAATCGGATTGCGCTTCATTACTCTTGATTGATTCTGGAGAAATTTGATAACTGTGTGCCTTCTGGTGATTTGAGACCGTCTGAGAGGTGTTGTAGGCTGATTGGGCGTTTGTCAAGTATCGTCGGGGGAGAAGTGCTGCATTGGGGTGTGATAGTCGACGAAGGCAAGTAGAATCTGAAGCATTTGACGTTTGTACTCCAAGTGCGATAGGAGTCAACAAGTGGTAAACGAGAAATTGACTTTAAAGGGCATGTAGCTTTAAAGTCTCTTCAAGAATAAAGAATTGCTATGTTAAAATAATTTATTCCGTGATTTTAAGTATTACAATGTATCTGTCAGTTGTCAGTTGTCACGTGTATATTAGCGACGTGTAAAGACTTTTATCGGATTGAAAGCATTTAATAAGGAATGCCTTCGAGACCGAGGTTGGGTTGTGGTCTCAGTCATGTCCCCGAGACAAGAGGCATTGATTGGCAGATACTCTAGGTCGGCGCGTCAGTGTTCACGTGAACATTTTGGGCGTTCGATTGATAGACAAAACCACAGTATCTTCTAGCCTTAAACGGCTGTGAATTGTTTTCTGACCAAAGGCTGTTAAAAATAAATCTTCACGAAGGCAAGCTATGTATGGCAGGCTACCCAAAATCATTCACAGGAAACAGACTAACTGTCTTTATGAAAAAGTTACTTTCTGTCGATCGAGTAGTCATGTTGCGTAGAATTCTCAAATCTTCCCAGACGGAACTCCAACGAGCACTCGATAGGTTTGGGGCCGTATGTGCTGATTCTGGGATGAACGTAATTTGCAGAACGCCTGTTCAATAAACTCTACATATTAGTGGAGTTAGTTAAAGCAGGTGAAGAAGTTTAAGTACCTCGGGGTGTTCTTCACGAGTGATGGGAGGAGTAATACAGAACTTTCCTGTAGGATTGGTCAAGCTGGGACAGTTATGACATCACAATGGACCAAGAGCTATGTGAAAAAAAAAGTTAAGTCGTCGAACTCTAGCCTATGCTGTCCTATGCTGTCACAGACTTTCTTTGAAATTTTTAAAGAGAAACAGTTCCACCATACATGATTTTTGCTTAACTTAAACCGTGTAAGAAGCGCACGCACAAATGCAGTTTTCAAAAAGGAATAATTTGTCTCATGTTAGGTACATTTTTCATTGACGCTTCTGTCCTCTCAGTCGCAGCGTGATGTTATAAAGCCTAAAGCCTTCCTCGATAAATGATCTATCTTACACAAAAATAATTTTTCAATTCGAAACAGTAGCTCCATTATCGAGTTCAACCAAACAAACAAGTTAGGAAGTATAAGCTGCGTTTTTTTGCAAGCGTATATTCGCCTGAATTTCACTTTGCATGTAAAATACACTAACAACGAGTCCTATATCCGCTTAAGTTACTCATCATATCTATCGCCGCCTAAGAAATAAGCGCGGATAAAAACAATGCTTCCAATCATTAATTTCTGTGTGTTCATTCCTGAATTCATTCATTCATTGTTTAGGTTGCTGTATGTGGCTTACATCTGCAGGTTTGGTTGATGTATTAGATCATTTTTAATTCTCTTGGCATCCATAAGTATGCAATTTTTGGTAAACCCAGAGTGTCTCTGCTATACATTCCGTTTAAGTTTCGTAAACGATTCTTTTCATTTGATGAAAATTTTTTTTATTTTATAATTATTAATTGTTTTTGCTTTTAAAGTGACGGTCGCGCTACACAGTCACAAAACTAAGATTGTGACCATCAAAGATCAACCATCGCCTTCCACGACTACACCCCTGACTGCCTAGCAAATGCCATAAATGTCGTCGGTGCTGCCAAGATTTTATGATGAATCACTGAGCGCCAATGATCGTTTTTTTTTGTGCACTACAAAATTAAGCGTATAGCGTGCCATAAAACACAGCTATAGATTAGTATTAGTATGGACATAGATTATAAACCCTGACCATAAACAAGAATGTAATATACTCAAAGTACAGAGATATCAAGATAAAGGGTGGTCCAAGTTTAGTTCACGATGTTTATTGTGAGTCACACCTTAACGTCAAGTATTCTTGCCCAACTTAATTTGACATTTCTTTGTTTCAGTGCTTGACAAATTCAACGATTGAGATATACACAATCGAGCAGAGCGTTAAGACTGTTGAAGCCTTTTGTGAAAATGGGCGGCCAAATCAAAATTTCATTTCATTTCATTTATTTATTTTAAATATCTATCGCTGTACTTCAAGAATCATATGTTCTTTTACTAGTACAGGAACATTATAGCATAAAATATTATTTTGTGTGACATGATTGAGATTAGTGATTTCAAGTTACTTCAATTATAATTTAAGAGTGTAGATTTCTGATTTTAAAATTTTATGTTATTAGAATACATATGTGAAGAGAAAGAGTTAAAACTGAAGTTACTAGGAATTATTTCAGTTCGAGCGGGAGAAATATGAGAAACAAGCGTTACAAAATTGTCTGTACTTGGTCTTAGACCGTACCTGTGAAGGTAGGTGATTCCATAAATGAACAGCATGAATGAAAAAGTGCCTACGTGACATTAAACAGGTATGATTGGAGGGTTTCAAGGTAATATTACGACTTGATCGACAGAAGGTGATCTTTTCATATAAATATTTTGGCTGTTTCTTGTGAATAATTTTGAAGAGCACTAAGCACGACCGGTAGCATAAGAATGCGTCCAGTTCGCATCCTAGACTTGATCAAATCTGCGAAGGTTAAAAACATACCGTGCAGCCGCGTTAATTGCTTTTGTCAATTTTAGGGAGGAAGCGAACAACTCAGATCCATATGTCAAGATTGGCACTATGAGTGCTCTGGCAAGTTTTAATTTGATGTTCACAGGGAGAATGTATTTGCTGATTGATAAGCCTCTTAGGGATGTATACACCTTTGATACTACGCCATCAATGTGGTCAGTCTACGTCAGTTCACTATTGCACATTATTCCAAGGTTTTTTACACATGTAACATATTCAATTGCGGTCGAGTTCAGTTCTATTAGCAGGAAATTTGACAAGGAAGGCGGTTGTTTCGAGAACGGGATGTCTTTGGTTTTGTTAGGATTGAGCATTAGACCATTTTGTGTAGCCCAGTTTGCAAAAGAGCCCAAATCCTCGTTTATTTTAGCAACTGAGTCTTCAACCATACCAAGAGGGAAACTTAGGTAGATTTGGACATCGTCTGCATAGATATGGAATTTACAATAGGATAAAACTAGTGGAAGGTCGTTGATAAACATTGAAAATAATAAAGGACCAAGAATGGTACCTTGAGGAACACCATAGCGTACGTCACAAAAGGATGACAGTTTAGAGTTATGAAAAACTGCTTGGACTCGGTTAGTAAGATACGAGAGAATTAATTTATTACTAGGTTTACAGACATTGAATTGGGTGGACAGTTTATGACAAAGTATTGTTGGGTCTACGCAGTCAAATGCTTTCGAGAAGTCGAGTAAGGTAAGTATGGTCGTTTTGTCTTCGTCGATAGCTCTTCGAATATCGTCTGTTACTTTTAATAAGGCTGTGACACAGCTATGTCCTTTCCGGAAACCCGATTGCAGGGGGTTTAGAAGCTTGTTTCGCTCAATGTATTCTTTGATGTTTCGGCTAACAATAGATTCAAACACTTTTGAAAGAAACGGAAGGATTGCAATGGGTCGGAATTCAGGTGGATTAGTTTTCTTTGGTACTGGGATTATCTTAGCCTTCTTCCACAGTGTTGGGTAGCGGGACGTCATGATTATTGTGTTAATAATGTGCGTGATATGATGAAGTATCACTGGAAGCAATATTTTAATGAAGTCAGGGTGGATATAATTTTGAATAAAGAATTGGATTACCGTGAATGGTGTTCACTATGGGGAGATGATAACGGACTTCTTCAAATATTGGCGATATGCACCTGGACGACATGTGCTTCCAACAGGATGGTGCGACCCAACGAAACAATGGCTTTAGTGCGCGAGAAATTCAATGGCCGTGTTATCTCACGTCGTGACGATGTTAATTGGCCGCCACGATCTTGTGATTTGACACCGCACTTCTTTCTTTGAGGATATTTAAAAGAAAAAGTGTACATCAATGATTTATGTGACCACCCGAAAGGATGAAATGAAACGGCACGTTCACTGTTCGGCTTAAGACTAAATCAAAATTTGCATGTTATTTCGGGGAGCTCGGTTGATGCTGGATAAACGTTGGTGAAGGTTAAGCATCCTTGGCAGGATATTGAATGTACACTAGAAGTTGTGGTGCTCAATGGCGATAAGCATTTTACGCCTTTGATGGGTCGTTCCTGGTTAGATAAACTTTTTTTTGTTTGGAGAGAAATTTTCCAAAGTTGTAGAGTTAATAATTTGTCATCTGCCAGTGACGCTGAAATTAAGCTCTTGTTGTATATATCCCATCTTCGTCGCCAATGACGTATGTGACCACCGGAGAGCGTGAAATGAAACTGCACGTTCTCTGTTCGGCTTAAGACTAACTCTTTATTTCTTAATTCTTGTACAATAACCTATTTGATAAGCTTAATCTACGTTCTCTTAAACTGCTCTCAGTAACAGTGTGGTGGGCAAGTGTGAATACATATCCGTCAATAAGCCAAGACAAATTCAAGAGCTAAGGGATGACATAATTCTGCACACTAACGACATTGAACCTCTATTATGTCTCAGAGCCATTGAAAATATATACCATCGGATAGACGTATGCGAACCCCGAAGCCATGGGGAGCATTTAACCGATGTTTTGTTTCACACGTAATTGATCATAGATCCTTCTATCATAATAAAAAATATGAAGATGATGATTCTCAATATCTCTTGTTTTATTTACAATTTGTTGGTTTAACCTTTATAACGTCATCAATAGCATCATCAGTTCAGCTGTCTAAGAGCCATACTCTATACAGCGGGGCTGGCAAGTTGAATGCACAGTGTCATCAGTTGTGCAGTTGTTTAAGTTTCTGTAAACGATGGAGGATAGTCTCTGGCTAAAAATAATACTAAAATAAAACCTTTGGCCCGCGACGTGTCTGGAGCGGACCGAAGGTCTCCAAAGGAGTTCGGAGAACACTCCGAAGACTTAAGGGGACACAGTTCCTTAAGGAAGGCATTGTAATGCTTACAAGGTTAGTTTCCTTCTCTCAAACTCTCTATAGCTGGCAATCAGCAATAAGACGATAACGTTTCCAAACTCCTTTCTGAACTGCCATTTGTCCCCGGCTAAGGGGTTTTTATGGCGCGTATGGCATGGCTTCAATGGCGGGACGTCAACCTATGCCTAAACTAATTAGTCGCTGATCTCTGAATCCAAACCAAAGCCACCATCTCCACACAAAGGGCAGGGCGTCGAGTTCGTTTCGGAAATTGCGTATTTTCCGGTACGCCTGTGCTTGGCATAAATCTCTACCACACCACACCTTCCCCCAGCACCACCCATCGCGGGGATCGGCAGCCGACGAAAAAGGATCCAAGCAAATGTAAACAACTCAATAAATCCTTCTTAGGGCAACACTTGCCATATGTAACTGGCATTACAAATGAAGGACATGTTTCCATTTCAATCACATGTGAGCACCCTATGATGTCTCATAGATGGGTGCTGTTGCTGGAGACGCCGGCAGCGGATGAGTTCTATAAATAAAATCTACTATCCGGACGACATTGACTCTAAGCTTCCCTTCATTAATCATCAGACAAACAAAACCCTTGCGCCCGCCATCATGCCCCCACACCGCCTCGAGGATCATAAAAGAGGACTCGAACTCGTAGCCATTTAGGAGGGACTACTGTACGAAGGTATCACATGGAAATCCCTTATGTTGGGATAATTTTTCTCTCCTTCTTCAGAGACATCTGTGTGCCAACGAGAATCGCTTCCCCGATTGATGTCATTCCGTTTGCCTTTCTTTATTTTTATTGTGATACGAGGACAGATTTAACCTTATTTCCTGGCATCACATCGTCTTCGTCCTTTCCTGTGGTAATGGATGACTGCCTCCTAATACACTCAAGGCTCTCTCGTCTCGTCTAGCGCCCGGGCGATATTATTTCACACAGCAGCCCACAGAAGCGGAGCGGCGGTCCTCGCAAAAAGGACATTTTATTTATGTGCACACACGAAACGAAACCTCCTTTATGCAGGAATGGAACACGTTTCACAGATCACTTCTCCGCAACAGCATATCGTCTCTTTGTGCTACGGTGTCAGCACCAATCGCCCAGCTCTCCACCCCGTCCATCGCCAGTGGGTCTCGTTCGTCCCTCGGAAGGGCGGGAGGGGGGACTACGACAACGACGCCTGCAAGAGCAAAAGAAAAGGGAAAAGCTCTTGAAATTTATGCAAATCGAAAGATTGCGGATGAATCTCGTTGTGTGGTTGTATGGTTGTCGGTCTGGCCTCGGTTCCCTTTGCAGCAGGCCCTCCTTTCGATTCGATATTAAATTCGATTCCCCAGTTATGTGCCATGGAAACCCTGGCTGGCTGTGCGTCTTTTTCATGCGCCAGCAATCTCCTGCATCCCCATGTGTACTCACTTCGGTGGTGGTGGAGCGAAGGGCGGAACGCCAAGAAAAGGGTGCACATGGTTGCTGTTGTTGTCCGCCCCGATACCTGATGAGGGTTTGATTTTCGTAATCGTTGACAATAACTCATGGAGTTAAAGTACGGTCTGGGTTAATTCATCAGGACCCCTAGTGTCGGTTGGCACAGTTTCTCGGTTTCTCAGGTGAAGGCAATTCTCCGACAAACTATGATGCATGGCATGGGTGGTGACCTTTTGATGATTTTGGCTTGTTTAGGTGTAGGCGAGATGAGGGACGGCAGATGCACCTTTGGGGGTGCGAGGGTCAAAAGCCTGCCGTCTCTGGGGTGAAAGTTTGTGAACGGGTGTGATTTTGCAATAGTGTTTGGTAACTTAGAAGTGTTCTTACCACAAGTGGGTATTCCTGATCAGGTTTTCTTGGAAAACTGCTTCGGGGAGCACTTTCGGTAGTCAAGTCAAGTGAAAGGGCTTGTTCAGTAATACTGTTTTGAGGTGTGTAGCTCGTTTACGTTGATGCGTCCAAATGACTCCTAAGCGTGTTGAACAAGGGGGATTATTAGAGAAGGCAGAGCTACGTCCTGATGTCTGGGGATAGAGGAGAAAAGGAGATTGCTGGGTTCTCCAGGAAAGGGTGGACATGTCAAAGGGCTTAACTGCTTCGGGGTTTTAGATCCGTAATGACTCTGTCTTTTATAAATTTGGTCCATTAAAGCCAATTTAACACACGCACAGCAATCTCCAACGATCAATTCGGAATAGTTTTCCAAAAGGTCATTAAAAACCACCGCTGCACCAAACACATCGCATTCTCAAAATCGGGACAGTCTCAAGTGAACAGGATCGTAAGCTTAGTTATGTATGAGTGAGCCCTTATCACCAAAAACTCTCACCTGTATCAGCCGTAAGAACAGATGCGTCCAACGCCCACGAGCGTCAGTAAAATCAATGCAGCAGGGAGTTCATCCCTGACGTCCCCATAAACGTTCTGTCGCCTAATTTGCCATATGGAGCTATATCCGCAAACCTCGATTCCAGGCATACAAATTCCACTTTTTTACCACTCTCTCGAACGGTCGTCAGGCATTATCTTTTGTTAATAATTTTTTTTATTGGTAAAAATGGTATTCGTTCACAATAGTTAACCTGCAAAGCTAAATGCTTATCTTCAGGTGGTTGGAAGGCTGTTTTGAATTGACTTTAAATTAAATAAATTGTTTAAATAATTCAATTGGTTGGTTAAAGTTCAAAGCTTATTTCAGTGAGATTAATATTTACGAATAAAAATCTCTAAAATACGAATAAAATGTAATAAGACACCATTTCAACTCGTTTTTCGTCTTTTTTTAAATGGACTGACTTTTCAAAAGCTTGTCAGCGAATTCTTTAATTTAGGAACAGTGCATCGTAGTTCCCGTTTTTTAGACAAGTTGTGAGCTCCCGGAGCTTCAACCACCACTTGGGCGCGTCTTCTTGTATATAGTGTGTGAATTAAGATTTGCTTAAATCGTTGATCACTCATGTAGTGCAGCAATATTATGATAAGTTAATAGGTTAATAGGTCTGACCATTTTCACAAGACCATGCCATAGGATATATATCTTATCCAAGTGGGGTTATCTGCATTTTCTTAGACTCTAGTAACAAGTAGTTCACCTGCTTTTGCAACTCTTATTTTTCTTTCTTCTTTATTTGGCGCTACAGCCCGGGTTGACCTGGGCCTCAACCAACAAGCGTCTCCAGCTAGCACGGTCTCTCGCTAGCTGCCTCCAGTGTCGCACGCCAAGTTGGTTGAGGTCCTTCTCCACCTGGGTGCGCTTTTGCAACTCTACGTTTATGTAACACCTAATGTACGTCATTACGAAAATAGTATTCTTAAGTTGAAGGTGCAGGACATTGATGTGCTCATGCGAAAGAAAATGTTCGTCTAAGGAAACCCTTAACTAATTAATACACTCAATTCTCTTTTTATGCTAATTCTTTTTATGCGGTTTTGAAGTTATGCGATTTTTTCCGGAGAGTCTAATGCTGATTTTTTTGTACAAGATTTTGAAGTTACACGCTGTTTTTCTATAGAATTTTGTATGGGATTGCCTTTTTTAAATATCAAATCAGGAGAGCCTTCAGCAGGCGAAACTAACGTTGACTCTATTGATGCAGTAGCCAGAGATAACTTATAATAGAGATATCCAACTTCTACCTCCCTTGCTCCTTGATTTCGTCTGACAGCTTTTTTTATACGCTTTTTGTCCCGTATCTGTGAATACGTTTGATCCTTTGAGAACAGCTGTGGAACAGCTGATACCCTTCTCCACCTTAGTAATGTTGTGAATTAGAGTTCTTATTTGAAAATTCGCTCGTTATTTGAACTTTTTTTTTAAATTTCGGTGTTAAATTTTCAACACAGTATGGAGGGGTACACGAACGAACAAAGCTTATGTTCATGAAGTCGATTCATTAAATCTTTGAGCAAATTACAATCTGAGATACTAAGTCATAATTAATGAATGCACAACATAATGTGAATTTCTGTATAGAATAAAAATGAATGATACATACACACGTTGAGGTAACTAATAAAAGAAATATTATTAAAGCGTGAATCCTCAAAATAAGAAGATTTGACAACCATTTTTATGCATTAGTTATAGTTGCAATATCTTGCCATTTCTCTTATCAAATTGTTCGTATTGAATGAATTAAGCGTATACAGAGGACTTAATTTCTTGAGTTAATTTCTCAGGTATGGTTTATGAATAAGCTGTATATATACTTAAGAATTAATTTGAGGTCAAATAGTTCCAGTAGAATGTTCATTGCAATACATTATTGTTCAGGAAAGTCCATATAACAATGTAAGAAAATTCTCTTAAAAATACGAGTTCACATTTGAACACCCTCCTAACAACATACCCATGTATGCGCCAAGTTTTTCTTAGTATTCTTGGCCAGTAAGTCTGAAATAATAAAGCCTGTCCTAAGGACTAAAAAAAAAACAGAAACAATAGTTTTGACGCCGAAGGGCAAATAGTAAATTAGATTAGAATATTTTAGAGTACCCGCGAAGAGTCAGTAAGATAGAATTAAGTACACGAATTGTTGTATATTAAGATAGATTTTTATGTCATTTTTGTCTAGTATAAGTTGTCCTGAGAACTAAATAAAAATTAAATTATAAAAAAAAAAAACCCATGTATGTTAAATGGATCGTACATGGATTGTGGGCAAAATCAAAAATATGCCGTCATTTATTCCCACTAAATTCACGAATATGCAGCAATTTAACACTAAAATCCACGAATCGGCCGCCATTGCGTTGTGGATCCATGGTTTGTGTAAGAGTATTTCTGAAATACAATTGAATATCAATACTTTTGCATTTTATGGTGTGGACAAGGGGCAAAGATGGCCCAAGTTGGATATATCTACTTTACCTTATCTCTGTTAGCAGCAATCTCGTCACAAAATTAACTGACTGTCTATTCCAGTGATGATAACTATTTCGCTCCAGTTCACAAACGGTTGTGGGTGTTATCAGAAAGCGAAGAAAATGACTAAATATCAAATTTTTGTAAAACTAAAGTAATTTGAAATAAATATATTTAATTAAAAATAATGTAATGTTATGTTTTTGATTTGAATTTAATATAATATATATAATATGGGTGGCGCGACAGTTCGAAGTGGACCCGGGCCTAGCTTCTCCGCAACCACTCGTGTTGTGCTATTGTTCTTTCACGAGTGGTCGGGACATACGGTTTAATCCCGACTCCGAACGGCGAAGTTGAGAAGCTTCTTCTAGACAGGAAATACTCTTTGAGCATTTTCAGTGATTCGAAAGAAGTGGAGGCGTGAATTGTGATAGGTGGTAAGTTCGGGTATCGAACCTGGCACTCTCTGCGTAGGAGTCGACGCACTTACCCACTACGCCACGGCGACAGATTTGAATTTACCAAGACTTTTTACTCTGCTCAAAAATTCTCAGGTATCCTCATTTTTTATTGGATTATATGACTTTTCTTCGCGATTTTTTGGTCTTATGAACTTTAAGAAAATTTTGGAACGTATCCCTAATAATATAATGCAATTAATGTCTTTTCTATATGATTTTTTGATTTTATGCGTTTTTGGAAAATAATGGAATACATTCCTTTTTTTACACTACATTGGTGTATTTTTTTTGGATTTTTTTCTGTCCGGTTAGTTTTGAAACGTTTCTACCGCATAAAAAGAGAATTGAGTGTACGTACTTCTGTCTACCTGCTATTTGTTGATAGTGGACAGCGGTCATTTAGATGGAATATTTGAAGAGCTGCTGACGAGGTACAAGTGTGCACTGCCTATGCTTTAGTAGCACTTATAACTAGACCATTATCACGACACCATTCAGATACAGCGTTAAATTGTTCTTGCATTATCTGCACAGCCGAGTGCATGTGCTTTTATTTTACCGGGATTGCTACGTCGGCATAGGCATAAGCAGTAAATTTATTCAATAATCTCAATAGTTCGAAAGGGAAACGAATGAATAAAATGGGACCTAATATGGAACCTTGTGACAACGAATTTGATTTATTTTTGATTACACAATCTGACAGACACCAGTAACAGTCTGGTGGCTTTTGAGCCAGTTTGCAAGCACTCCTCTTCACCCCATTCTCCTGACACTTTCCACATGTTTTACGAGTGTCCAAGTGGGTATCGAATGCTTTTCTTAAATCGATAAATAGCCCAAGTAAGTACCGCATTGACGACATTTGTAAGCTCCTCCAATAATGATTGTTTGCTTTTGCTTTTTGGAAGGCGCACTGACTTGGGTGTAGAACATTGTATTTCGAAATAAAACAATTTACACTTCATGGGGCTGGTGAGCAACTATGCCCTGTCGCTAGAAGTTGCCTTTTATGCTTTCGGTCCTCTTACTCTTCGGAAGTTCACCTGGATGGCAGATGTTCCGTCCATGCACTACATATGGACCGATCTCCGTCCAGTGTTGGTCCAATTCCGTCATGTAACTTTACTTGTCGGGTCAGTCCTATTCTCTACAAAGCGCATCATATTTCGTGCGAGGACATTCCGGTCTGTACGGCTTGTTGTGGTGTTTATAATAATACTATTGATGATGATGGAGTTGTTTCATACTATTGATGGCGCGACAGTCCGAGGCGGACCTGAGCCTAGCTTCTCAGCAACTACTCGGGTCGTGCGTCGTATTGTTCTTTCACGAGTGGCAGGGACCTACAGTTCAATGCCGAATCCGAACGGCGAATTTGAGAAGATTCTTCTAGACAGGAAATATTCTTTGAGCATTGTCAGTGACTCGAAAGAGGTGGACGGGTGAATTATCAAAGCTGGTGAATTCGGGTATCGAACCTGGCACCCTCTGCGTAGGAGTCGCCACGGCAACCACTGTTGTGGTGTTTGCTTTTGAAAAAATATCTGCGGTAGCTGCCGTGCAGAGGAAACTGCCAAGGTTATCTGATTGATTTGAGCTTAAATATGGGTCTCATCCTTTTGTTGCGCTCTTGCCACAGGGCTTTTGATTCGGGCCTCTATTGGACTTGTTTCAACTTTTGTGTTTGACGGTTTGCGGTTCGCCGCAGGTACACATCTCGTTTTCGATTTTGTTCATGGCGACCAAAGCGGCTGGTACGCAAGCTGCCTCATCTGAGATATATCTGAAACCGCAAATTGTTCTGATCGCGCACCGACGTCATCATCCTTTTTTGTTGTTCAACGAAAGTTCTCTTGCCTAAACGGGGGCAGCGTAGAGGAGAATCGATGTACCCACTTTGGTGAGGTACGGTCAAAAAATTCTACTAATTAATGTTTGGCAAATTTCGGGAGAAAGTTGTTTCCATCAGCGATGCCTGACTTATGCTGAGCCGTGTAGAGTGACCAGTTCAATCCCCAAATTTGGGAACTTCCATAATTCACGGCTTCACATTTTTCGAGTCATTGACAATGCTTATCAAAATCGGCCGTTCAGAGTCGACATAAGACTGCACGATCCTTCCACGTGTGAAGAACATTAGCACGCACAACACTAAAGTTCGGTGAAGAGACTAGTCTCCTGGTCCGCTTCAGACCGCCGCGCCAGCCATATGTCATTATTAATAATGTCGATCAAAGCGCTAAGGTAAGTAATGAAAATATTAAACATCGTGAATGGACTTGGCTCCGACAAAGGCTATATTGGCAGCGAATCCAATGACTTTTACTCCACCTGGCAGTACGACACAGTCGTACATTATGTTCCACAGGAGAGGTCCGAAGATCGATCCTTGAGGAACTCCTGTTCTGACATTGCACTGCTTGGCGTCATCGTCAGTGGGGTACATCAGTCCATAACCATCCTCAGCTTATAGATTAGTGAATCCATTCACGACAGACTTCTCATAAAGTGCGTCCAGCTTGCCGCATTAGAAGCGATCTTGACTGATTCTTTGGTTCCCCATTTCCACCATTGCCTCTTGTAGCCACCGCAGCCCTCTATCTCCTTCTGTATGGCGTCGGTGGTAGAGCGTGATTTTCTGAAATCATATTGGATAGAGCATATAATTCTATCATGAGGAACGCTGTCGTCCTTCCTTCCGTAGGAAGCTACAATCATTAAGCGCACTTCACTTGCGTCCAAACGAAGTTTTTCAACCAAACAAATTACCCCTCTGGTATTGCACTAAGCTGCTTGACTACCACCTTAATCTGCTTAACCCGATTGAGTCAAATCGTTCGAGAACAATTTTTAAGGGAATATGTTTTCAACCGATAAACCCAAGCCACATGCTTGCGATCCCAAAGTATCGTCTGCAGCTAATGCGATTGGATTTCTTGCAACACAAGAACAGAACGTCTACACAAGAGATTATGACGGATTATGCGATGGATTTCAGTGTTTCAGCTCAGCTCTTCGCTGCCGTGCTGTGGCGGTGGTGCAGTTCAACAAATTGGTTTGCACTTGTTTTGAACACCGATAGTCCGGAAGGTGATGTCCATTCAAAGGATGTCGGAGATATATGAGTTTCTCCGAAGTAGATGGCTTCAGTTGAAATGAAATGGAATTTGTTTGCTGTGGTGGGACTTTCATAAAGCCTGTTTGCTCAATCGCGGGCAGGATACTTGCAATGTAGGGCGGCGTGTACTGACAAGCTCTCGCTCCTGTCAACGCACTGCCTCATCAGATCCAGCCAGTCATCATCACTAGAATGCAAATGAAGTCCTTAGCCACAAGAAAAGCCGTCAATCGACTTGTATATCTATCGAATGGGTCACTAGGGCGGAAAGTCCTCACCGGGGCCTCCGACAGTTCAACAGAACTGCCAAGTGCTCACAGCACCATAGGAAGAAGCACGACGTTGACGCAGCGGATTTCACGCTCTAAATTAATTTCAAGAGGAATACCCTCACGCCCGCAGGGTGCTCTCCTTCACAGCGCCCACACTGAGCATCACATCTCCCATCATCACCACAATCCATTATCATCCGCATCATCGTCATCTAAGAACAACAGCCATCGCATAACAACGAACAACCAGGAACGCTTCAAGCCGACGACGACAAGCAAGCACTAGAAGGAAGCATCAAGAACGCGCTAAAGCACAGCAAATAATGCCAACAAGACAACAATGCCCAGCAAAGCGTATCCTCCGTCCCCTTGCCCATTTGTAGCTTGAATGGATTTCCTTTTCGCCCATCGCAAGAGCAAAACACAAAAAAAGAAAAGAATAAACATGAATCCTGGATGAGCTTCCCCTTGTCCTGCATGGCATGACTTTCGCTGCCAAAGCAAATGAGAATGGAACAAAACGAGCGAAACGACCGACTTCACCGCAAAAGTTGTAAAACCGTGAATCTTTCCGACTTTTTATTGTCGTCCCCTTAACACACAAAATACACCGATAATGAGGACACAACCACGAGGTATCCGGAAAGCCATCTTCATCTGCGAATTGACAGGAACTATTGCACGAGAATACAGCAGGAAATGAGAGCCGACCCCACTCCGCCACCACCGCAGTCTAATGCGAGTGAGTGAGCTTATGTAACACCAGAGCGAGACTGTGTTGTTCATTCACTAATTCAATATCCTGGTCTACACGCCTGGTGGTTAGAGTTGGTGTTTTTTGTTTTGCTCTCTCCTCTCGTGTCCACAGCACAGGCACGCTGGACGGTTTTAACCACATTTCACGAGCCGTGAATCTGAGGAAACCGCAAAACGGATTCTGGTTGTGCTCCGTGCTCAGTGTCTTGCGGCGGAGTTTAGTTTAAGTCCTTTTGTGCGGCACAATGACGATGATGATGTCCTGACATCATTCCTAAGTGGACGATGAATAGGATTAAAAGGATTTTCCTTTTTTTTCTCGCCCCATCCTCCATCCTTGTAGGAAGCAATATCGCCCACTAGTCGCACGTATCACTTTGTGAACGGGTCGAATGATGGGAGCCGTCTCACGAAAGCAGTGGGCCATTTGGAGATAGTGTAATGGCCGACGAGAGGCCTCCGGTGAATGACGCTGACTCGTCCTGTGTGCCGTCGGTTTGGCCGATGACACAGTTCGTAATTTATAAAAAACGCGTCGATGCTCCACGAATATAATGGCGACGAGAAAAAGACCGGGATGTACTAATCGATGGCAAGTGGCGGGTACCCCATCTCACGAGGACACCACAAGTCGTTCGGTCGTTCCTCGTTGGTGCTGGTCGCTCTTCTGCCATTGTGTGCGTTCGAGAGCGATTTAAATTTTTATTAGTCACGTTCCTTGGGTATTGTGATCCCGGAAATTGAGGTACAGCTCAGCTGAGCAGTCGCCTTGTGAGCACTTGGTTACACTGAACAGAGAATGGATCCGAGACACCAAGTCGTGGAAATCGATTTTCTTGAAGGTTGTTCTCCCACGAGTAAAGGGAGCGACCACTTGTATGTCGACTTCGAATGGCGGTGCTTGAGGACATTTTGCATGACGAATTTACCATCTGAATATTTTTCAGAGACTAGAGAGACATGAAGCCATAACTAGTTATCCTACACGCCACATAGATTTTAGGTAAGCTTCTTGTCCTTCTTTGTGTGATGATACCATCTGTATTGAACCTATTGTGTGGTTAGCTGCCTTCAGTTTCGCACGCCAAGATCGTGTGTTTAGGTTTGGAATCGAGGACGCCTTAAATGACCAAGGCGTTGGCTCCGTCGACGCCTTACTAGACTAAACAGAGCCCGTAGAGTTGTTTGTTGAATCTTCTCCTCCAGATGCCGCCAAAGTAAACTAGATGAAAGTTGGCATACAGAACTTTTCTCTCGAAGACAGCAAGGAATTCTTCAACCGCTTTTGGAACTATCCATGCCTCAGTTGCTGTATGCCACAGAAATCTTATATAAAGTCAACACAGTCCGTCGAGAGATGACTTATTACTCTATTAAACAACGGTTGGCTGGATTTTTTCTACTTTTGGTATTGGTAGCCTCGAAGTTATAGCTGCCCATTGTGACGCTCTATCAAAGAAGTCGTCATTTCTCGAGGACAGCATATACATAATTCATTTTACCCTCGTTCACCGCTAGGTCTTCCTTAGCCGCATCCATCTCAATGCAAACCCCTCATTTACGTCTCTCTGTGTTCTACTGACCACGACACTGTCACCGGCATGTGTTAACAATTGTACGAACTTATCGAAGATAGTGCCTCTAGTGATGGTGTGTTAAAGAAGTCGCATGACATCTCGTCGGTTTGTCTAAGACCTCTTTTGACATCAAAGGTCTCAGTGGATCGTACCTTGATGGATCAGCGAGAATTCTCGGAACCTGACGAGCTTGTTAGGAATGTCACAACTAGACATGGCAGCGTATAGCTCATGACATCAAATTGACTAATATTTTGGTTTTGTATATCGATTTGCCTTATCCGGTCAATTTCTAGGGAAGGGCTTAAATGATTCCTTAAAATTTTTCCTAAGTTGCAGTCACCGTGTTAGATGGTGATTTGGACGAACTTCGAAGTGGATAGATCATAGATTTACTTACAAACTGTTCGGTGTCTACAATGGCATTGGCCTGGCGAGGCATCCACAGCTCAAATGCCTCTCTAGTGGAATGTAATCCGCTGGGATAACGCATATTGGGATGACCACGATTTAAGGGGGCCCACACAAATAAAGCAGTTTTGGATCTACCCGACAATAGATCGCAATAGATGGCTTGGGATATATGTTTTATATTGGAATACTTGTGTACTGTCCTTTCTTGAAAGCCCACCAGTTTGTGCCTATATCCATATTTCATAATATAGAATATCAGAATATAAACAACCTTGTTCCCAACTTTCGTCAAAATACGAGAACACGTTTCTTGCGCTAGAGTTTCACAAAAACCTTAACATTTCAATTCGGAACATTAAGATTTTCTGCAAGCTTTGGTGCCAATGTACAACGAAGACTCGTGCATCTATTGCAACACTTTGCCCAAATTAAGGACATCATCCATTTCAGCCGCCTTGAATTCGTCATTTAAGGGTTTAAAGATTTACAGTAACCGACGATTATTGTGTTGTACAGTAAAACATCAATCTCGTGTCTTCCCATCGGATTCTGGGACTTGTATATACTGTTGAATAAAAGCTGCGTTTTTTTGCAAGCGTATATATGCCTAAATTTCGATTTGCATGTAAAAAACACTAACAATGAGTCCTATATCCGCTTAAGTTACTCATCATATCTATCGCCGCCTAAGAAATAAGCGCGGATAAAAACAATGCTTCCAATCATTAATTTCTGTGTGTTCATTCCTGAATTCATTCATTCATTGTTTGGGTTGCTGTATGTGGCTTACATCTGCAGGTTTGGTTAATGTATTAGACCATTTTTAATTCTTTTGGCATCCATAAGTATGCAATTTTTGGTATACCCAGAGTGTCTCTGCTATACATTCCGTTTAAGTGTCGTAAGCGATTCATTTCATTTGATGAAAATTTTTTATATTTTATAATTATTTAGTGTTTTTGCTTTTTTGTGCTTACACTTAATGGCACGCAACCTTACAGGTCTAAATTCTAATCACTCGAGGTCATGTCAGGTTAAATTTTACCTATGCCGGGGGATATATGACAGAGCATGTTTGTAGCAAGCGAAGTGATGCAATGTAACCGTCTTAGGAGTACGCGGCGCAGAACAGTTGAGAAGGAAGAACGGCAGTTCGGAAATTGTCGGGGAGAGCTGAGACTCATTTCCCGGAACCTCACTCATGGCACTCAAGTATTGTAGTGGCCCTAGCACACACAAGGGGACTCAGGACATAAGTAAGTAAGTACGTTTGTGGCTTGTTGGCACAGAAATGAAAAGAAACCGTTCAAGAAAGTCTAGGTGGACTACAGCAACCAGTTGTGTTCGTTCTCGTGTTTCCTCACAGATCAGGAGAACTTTCAGTTTTATGCCGACTCCAGGCTGCGAAGTTGCATTCTTTGAGTATTGTCAGTGAGTTGAAAGTCCGAGTCCGTGAATTATGAAATTTGCTTGTTTTGGGGATTAAACCCATAAACCACAGTGTAGGATACTACTTATTATCCACACCACACTGGCCACAAGAGAGTCATCGAACACGCGGATCTGTCTGTGGTATATTTCCTTCAGCTCCTGGGGCGTACTATCAGTCCATATAAGGTCCCAACACAAAATCCATTTCTGCGAAAGGCTGAGCTCCTGAGCACGGCGTGACGTGGAACTGCCTATGAACCTCGGGTTTTCCTGCCCGGGAGAACGCTTTTACTTCGGAATATTCTCCTTTTGGAATTGTGTTTGAAAAAATGTGTGTTTACAAAGTTTTGTGAGCGACACTGGAGCCATATTTTTGCAATTAGATTGAAGCGTAATAATGGCGGTTTTTATACCAAATGTCCAGATTTCGATAAAAGCCCGTTTTTCGGTGACTAAAGTTCATCTTGTGGCGTAGTGGGTAAGTGTGCCGACTCCTACGCAGAGGGTGCCAGGTTCGATACCCGAACTTACCACCTTTCATAATTCACGGCTCAAACTCTTTCGAGTCACTGTCAATGCTCAAAGAATATTCCTGTCTAGAAAAAGCTTCTCAACTTCGCCGTTCGTAAACTGTAGGTCCCCTCCACTCGTGAAAGAACAATAGCACGCACAAGACGAGTGGTTGTCGAGAAGCTAGGCCCAGGTCCGCCTCGGACTGTCGCGCCTGTCGCATATTATTATTATTATAGCTCATCTTTGCGACGACGAGTTCCCACTTCAGTTTAAAAAAAACCTAGTGGTTTGTTATATCATCAACAAAACGAGAGTAGATATTTTCATCTCCAATCAAAAACACTGTCTTAATTCGTAAGGCTTTTTTTCTAAGTGTATCGCCCATCTATTGCAACCCTCTGGGAACTGGAATGTCATTCTCTTGGCCACATTCTCAATGAGCACTCGAATGCTTCCCGATTGCTGCTTGTGCCGCTCGTTGACAATATTCCAATGATGAGAGGTTGAATCTAATTGTGTCAAATCAGCCAACCGCGTCATCTAACTTTAGCTCAAACTACAGTCTCACATGCACAGCGAGGAGCAGTGCCTTCCGCTTCATCCAGCCCAAGATGACATCCTTTCTTCCCTCTGTTCTCAGTTTCACTTCAATGTTGTGTCTCCCCTTTTCGAGGGCATCAGTTCATAATCATACTTCCCTTGGGCTCTATCGATTGTCGGGGACACTGCACGTCCGATTAAATGTGCACACTCATCCTGGTGGCAGCAGATATCTCTTGGATCTGAAACCTCGATTGGTGGTGTAATGGCGGTAAAAATGTTTCCCTTAACTTCGGAATGGACGAAGTAAAAATCCGGTGAAAGGCAGACTGATAATCTCTTGGCAAATTACCAGTTGGGAAGAAATATGTGCCCCAAGTGCGGACGCCGCAGACGCCGGGATGTGGCCAATGAGGGGGACAACGCGAACGATTTAATTTCGCCGGCAAACGAGCGGGAAGCTAATGGCCTTGAGAGCAAAGATAATTCCATTGGAGACATGGGGACATGCCTTGGACATATATCCTGTCGCAAGCGGCAAGATGGACGACGGAAGTGTGCAGCTGCGTTCGTGATGGTCATACGAAACGGAATGGTGTTAGCTGAGCTTGTTTCTAGTCGGTGTGCTGCTGGTGAGAGGTCATTAGCCCCTCGGCTCCAATTGAGTCTAGTCTGCGCGTTTGAAATGCTTTAAAGCTCTTGTCAGCACCGGCAACGAATGAAGCAGTTAAACTCACATAAAGCGGCATCGACATCTAAATCATCTAGTCGTCAAACCAATGCTCATACCGTGCTCGCAAGCACAGTAGTCTTGTGCGGTTATGAGGCCATAAAGGCGACAGTAAAATTATCACAGTTCGGGAGCGTGTTGGGCAGACGCAGACGCTAGTGCCACTGAAACAAATCGAAATGTGCAGACGAACACCCAACCAACATCAAGTAGAAAAATCTTCGACATAAAACCATGGATTTATATTAGAAGCAATAAAGATCCGTTTGCGGCAAATAATCCTTCTACTTAAGTGGCATTTCAGGACACTGGCGAAATGAAACGTTCGCAATAACAGTAATAATGAAAGCGTTCAGACGACAACAATGGCAGCCACATCAGCGGCGAATTGTTGTTATAAGTGCTTGTGCAGTGAAAAGAATGAACTTTGAGTGCTTGTGAAGAGGGTAGTTGCAAGCGCTGCGGGGGAAACTTCAAGAGGGAAGCGACTCTGGCACAAACAAGAAATGACGCGAAGAGCGGACGTTGTGACTGCTCCCGAGGACGTTTCTGTTTTGGGGTGTACTTTGGGATGGAAGGGGGTTTCTTGGACATCCTGGCGGATTTTCATGGAGGAGTGCACAAATTTTTAAGTCCCCCTTGGAATTGGAGGAATCGAACTTCTCACATGGGGAACACATCTCATGAACTCTTTCTTCTTGCATGACATTTGTGTCCCTCTCCTATGCACCTCTCCCGTTCTGGGTGAAGGAGTCTGTGCGATTGTAGGCAGGTAGGGAGGTGGGGCAGCTAATGAATTTATCCATGTTGAGCCATTGTAACACCCACAGTCAGACTGCTACCACTCCAAGGAATGTGTCGTTAATTTGATCCCATTGGCAAATGCTAACTGGTTTGAAAACCAGATAAACGCGTATTAAATCTCCCCACTAACCGACGGTAGGAAAGTAACCAACAGCGCCATCTAGTCGTTGCTCATGATAGGGGCGACCTTATTATCGCAAGCGAATCGGAAAGAATCGGGGGGAGTCTTCAATCGGCTGTTCTTATAATGGGGCTACTGTCCGGGGCGGACCTGGGTCTCAGCCAACAAGCCTCTCCAGCTGGTTCGATCTTTAGCCAGCATCTTCAAATTTCGCAAGCCCAGTTGGTTCAGACCCTTTTCCAAGTGGGTGCGACATGATTTGATATTGCTTTGTCCTTCTGGCGCGGACTCTTAGACTCTTCCAGCTGAAGCAGTGTTGTCCATGGTGTCTACATGGCCTTAGGTTGGATCTTTGAAAGATTGACTAGGCTCATGTCAATGTACATCCCGTTCAGTTTGTGGTTGAATCTTCTTCCCCAAATGCTATCAACGAAAGCAGGACCACAGATTGAACGCAGAACTTTTCTCTTGAAAAGACCAAGGGCTCCTTTATCCTTTAGCTGCCCATTGTGACTCTCTGTCCCAGACGTCGATGTTGTATGTTCTTTCTTGGTGACACCATATACTTCGTTTTGCCCTTGTTCAACGCTAGACTCATTTTAGTCGCTTGCGTCTCAATGCCAGCAAATTCCTCAGTGACGACTCCCTGTGTTCGACCAGTCACGTCAATGTCGTCCACCAATGCTAACAGTTGTACGCACTTTTGGAAGCCGATGCCTCTTTTGTTGGTGAGTGAGTTTTGCAGGCCATTCTCAAGAATGCTGTTAAAAAAGTCATATGACACCGCGTCGCCTTGTCGAACATTTTTTGACATTGAAGGTTCGTTAGCCACCTTGATGGAGCAGCGAGAGTTCTCCATCGTTTTCCTACTCAATTCGACGAGCTTTAAAGGAATGTCAAAACTAGACATGGCGTTGTATGGCTTGTCTCTATTCACGCTGTCATATACGGTCTTGAAATCGGCGAAAAGGTGGTGGGGTGTCGATCTGCAATTCTTGTGTCTTTTCTAGGATCTGCCGTAGTGCGAAAATCTCATCGATGATGGACTTCCTTTGCCTGAAGTCACTCTGGTAAGGACCTATCAGGTTCTTGGACGAATGGTTTCAGGCCTTCACACAATACGCCAGAGAGGATCTTGTAGGCGATGTCAAGGAAACTTTTCCATCGGAATTTGGAGCAGTTGAAGGTGGCTCCTTTCTTGGTGATCGGACAAACGGATCCACCCGCCGGACATGCTTTCCTCCGCCCATATCTTACAGACGAGATGGTGCATGTACCCTGCCAGCTTATATTCAGCTGCCTTAGAGAAGAATTCCGCAAATAGTCCATCTGCACCAGCAGCTTTTTTTGAGTTTAGTCCCGGTATCACCATAAGCCTAGGTCGGGGGACGGAATTCTCGTCGATCGTCGTCTATATTGAGTGGAACATTCTGCCTGACAGCGGATTTAGAGTCTTCGTCTTCGTTTAACTGTCTAAAGAAGTGATCTTTCCCGGTTTTCAGTATCGACTTTGACTCTACTACGAGTTGTCCCTCTTCGTCCCGACAGGCGTTTGTCCGAAGCTTATACTGATTGGAGAATTGTTTGACCCGTTGGTAGAACTTTCGGACATCATTTCTGCCAATCCATTTCCTCGATTGTGCGCTCCTCATGCTCTTTCTTTCTCCGTTTGAGAAACCTGAGTTCTCCCCTTCCTAGAGCTCACGACCCGCTCTCGTCTTTCAGCCCGGCGTCGCCAAATATGCTACTTGCTTCTTTAAATGCGACTGCCTGGACTAGTTGTCTAATCAGGGGTTTTCCTTCAAGTCTGCTCTGACCTTATGAAATGTTGAGGTTTCTGATCAGAAACAGAAACAGAAAAATTAAAGACGGTTGTTTTTTTCATGTTGAGCATATTTAATTTTTTTTATACCTTAAGCGATATCCATCGCTTTGTATCGCATTGTCAAAAGTACCCTCTATGTCCTTGATTTACTTAGGAAATTCTCTTCCCACATGTGTATTCGTTCTTCTGCGAGTCAGGATAGGATACCATAATTTACGTAAAGGAAATATAAGTCACCAGGGCCGGAATAAATTACAGATAAAGCAGCAACAATGGCCGTTCCTCTGATACCTGATCCATGAATTCAACCGTAATACCCGTCTCGCTAGGAATGCTCATCAGTATACCCTTAAACCTACTTTCGGACGGACAGTTAAATTCAGAGACTCGTTCTTCAGCCGCACTGCAGGAATGTGGAATGCTCTTCCCAACCTAATATTTCCCACAGAGTATTTAAGACCAATATGCACAGGTACAACCTCTCCCTTTCTCCCTCTATAACTTCGGCCCGTGCTGTGTCTTGACCGCGGACACATAAGGGTATTCGCAGTCCCTTGAGCACGCGCAGATTATAAAAAAAATACCTTTGAGCCTTTTAGGTCTACTATGGAGAGTTTCCTTAGAGAGAGTCTCCACAGTTTGTTCGGTTTTCGGTGTTTAGACATAATTTCCAGCCGCCAATTTCCAGCAGCCGGGCAAGCTCCTAAATCCTTAATATTTAAAAAATAACTCGCGCAAAGACTGTTGTGCTTATTCTTATATTAATAGGAACTGTTTCGCTCCACAGTTTTAACAAATTTAACTCACTTTAAAAATAGATTTTTATTTTCGTCTCGGGTAAAAATGTAAGTCCCGGTATTTTTTCATATTCTTGTGATACGTCCCGCTAAACATCAAACGAAATCTGGCAAAAATCCATCAGCTAAGTTGCTGTTTTTAGAAATGGCGTGTGAGCAGATCGCCTTGCTTTGCATAAACTCTGTTGAATAGCTTCAGCCAATCTCTTGTTGCGCTTCTGCTTGTATTCCTCTGCTGAATGCAGTCCATGACGTCCAATATTCCGCTAAACTTTCAACAAAATCAATCATCATCCTCTGCTGAATGCAGTCAATGACGTCCAGTATTCGGACTGAATGAGGTCTTAATGAGGCCTGAATATCGCCAAAGTATTGCTTAGCCTGGCTGCCCCTTAATTGACAAATTGAATTGTCCAGCCTCGCCCTGACATGACTTGACTTAAATTGAATTAAATTATCTTCGCCCCCGCCTTCTTCTTCGTGCCGGCATTCCTCTCATAATTGCCCATTTAAGACCAGACAGCACAACCGTCTGCCAGTCAATGGCATCACAAATTGTTAAGACGATTCATCATTCAGCTCCCGGCAAGATGTCCAACTCAAACGAACAATGCATCCATTCACCTCCTCAAGTCAGTCGGCTACTTTGAATAAAATGCAGATAAGCCCCACACCTTCCTTCCCCATCAGGATGCTGCTTCCAGTTCCATCTTTATGGTGCGTCTAAAACGGTGGCAATCGTAGAATCAGGATCCCCAACCTTGGTCTTGTTTCGTGAGGTTCTTCAAATGATGCCACCCTCCTTCTGCTCAGCAAGCCAAAGTGCAGCCACTTGCCACAGCTCTGCAATACGCTCAAGTACATCCCATCCGTACGTACGAATCCGGGACGAATCGCTTACGAATCCGAAAGATGCAAGAAAAGGGCATGCAAGGAAAATGGAATCAAAATGAAATTTTCCACCGACAGACAGATGGAGAATTTAAATTTCGCAAATTTCCAAGAAGCAATTTCGTGTGCAATACCCTCCTCCTCCCGGCTGCGGGTGATGGATGGTGGGTCTTGGAAGAAGGGGCTGCGGGGGGCTGTCGGTCGTCTTGTTTGCACAAAGGACTTCCGCTTCGGAGTCTGGGAGCCCGGGTGGGCTAAGATGTTACTCCGTTTTTTTATTTCGTTCGTCTCGTAGGGCGGCGGTAAAGAAGGACGGATTTATCAAATTTTAATTTCAATTGAAAATCGTGGAATTTCATATTTACTCCAAGGAGAGACGTCACATAACCGGGACGTCTGGGGACTCTCTGCTGGGGGGCTTTAATATTTCATTGCACAGGAAAGCGCAATGTAAGCGACATTTGTCTGTTTACGAAATTATTAGAGACAGTGTCTTTCGGTTGTCCTGTGGACCTTTAGGCTGACGTCGAGTGCTGGCGTGTGTGTCCTTTGGACTCAATCACTCAAAGTGAATGGCTTTTAAGGGGACGGAAACATGTGAGGTGTCCCAAATCAGTTCGTGTGCCTTTATATTGATCTCGTGGGACAGTCATGGAGCATGGGTGACTTAAATTTAAGGAGTCACGAAAGAAACCGGAAGAAAACACGATTCTTCCCCAGTTGAGAGGAAAGGTGTACTACAGAAGGCGAACTACAGTGAAGAAAACAATGGTGTTCGTTGCACCAATTAAGCGACTGTCCCTTCATCATTGAAAAGCCGACTGCTGCCGAGACTGGTTTTGCCGTGATCACCTGCTTGGCAGACTCTTTTCTATTTGAAGAGAGATCGCTCTACTGAAGCAACGGAGATCCTAGTGACTGCGTGCGTCGCCTGTTCACTGCATGTACGGCATGGAGGACAGCCACGTGACAACATTACAGACGTGTCTCACTTAGACCAACCAACCCTTAGTAAGGAATTTTCACCACCCTGAGACCCTCTTCTAAAACTATTCGGATACATTTATGAACCTCAGGACGTTTCTGAATTCATCCCCACTTAAGGCGTCAACCTCTAAGATGAAATACCTCCTAGGCATAACCTTATTTTCTTTGCTAGGGCTGGACATTCGCACAGCTGATGTTGGCCAGATTCTATATATTCTTCGTCTCTGCAGCGTCTGCAAAAGTTGTTGTACGGTAGGTACCCGGTAAAGAGACCTATTTTCACACGCCTAAAGCCGATCCGTGATTATGATCTCTTTTTGCTCAGCCTCGTCGGCAGGGCCCCTAGTATTGCTTAAAATTCGAGGGCAAGCCAACGAGTTATGCTCGTCTCGACCGCAGGACCCGTGCTGTTGCTTAAATTTCCAGACGAACATAACGAGTTCTAGTCCTGAGTCCCGAAGTTCGTCTGCAACTTTTTGTTCCTTCTGGAGCTAAGCGGGTGATTGCATAAGGGATCGCAATACATTCTCCCAACTCAGATCTGTTTTTCGCTACACTGCCCGCTTCTTCGTTTCCTTGGATGCGAGTGTCTCCTGCTACTCAGCATAGGGTCACCGTATTGACTAGGGATATTTAACTCATACTTTATCTAAATAACCTGACTAGTTCGAAATGTCCGTTGCTATGGCCTTTAATGGCGCTTGGCTATCAGGAAAGATGATGCTCGATTTGACTGTATTTTGGTCTCTTATCTCAAGTGCAGTCGTTTCGACTTGGAAAACGCTGAAGTGGTCTGTTAGTTCACGAGGTTTTTATAAGTTGTCACTCCCAGACCCATGTGCCTGTACTCGCAATAGGTCTTAAGTCTTCAGTGGATAGGTGTAAACTCTACTTGTATCTTTTGTTACTGCCATTACTTCCGGTCCGGAAGACGTAGTTGGAAGGTCTTCTTCTAGGCCAAGGTTGGTGGTAGGAACTCTATTTATCTGTTGTATTGTACTACTGTTCAATCTTGTGGTATGGAAGTGTCAGCTTTGTCCTTCGAAAATTCCACCTCTTTAAGGTAAGGATATAGAGGTTGCATCCTATATCCTCATTACAGAACGTCTTGTTACCATAGTAAAAGGTAAGTGTAAGGTGTAAGTGTAAAGGTAGAGGGATGCCTTCAGAGAAATAAAGAAGTTGTGACGAATTCTCGAGTGGTATTGGGGAAGTAGGTCCTAAAGATCAGACATTTAGAAGGAGTCATAGCCTGTGCAATATGACTTCGAATCAACTCAATAGTAAAATTACCTATCCTGAAAATGTTGTTAGAACTTCGTGAACTCAAATTTGGGTTTAGAAAACGGATCGAGGTCTGAAGACAATGCCTCTCGAACAACCTGTTCTTTACACCTGAGAAGTGCTCATGTTGAATCACACTGGATAACCGTACGCCATAATTCGCCGGATAAGGGCCATGTAGCAGATAACCTTAACCCTGTTATAAAGTTGTCTTATTTAAAACAACCACCTTTCCGCTACAAAGGATTTCGCCAGAGCAATATTTATATGTTTGCCAGAATACAGATATTGATACAACCAAATTTATGTGCAACTTTCGCCATTTGTCTGTATCCCGTGGTGCCTCTTACAGCGGGGTCCAGAAACTGGCAGTCTCACTCTTCTGAAAGTTGATAATTAATTCCCAGTAGTCAAGAATCCATCGTATCACAATGAATCTCGCTGAGTTCCGTCGAAGTCACACTGTAAAAGGTTTTCAATAACTTCGAGTTTTGAAAAAGATCGGCGTACGTATCTAGATGTGGCATATAAAATATAAGATCTACTGTGAAAATAGCAAACTTGATCGGCGAGCCAACCTTGTCCAAGCCCACTTGTTGGCTTATTATCTTCTCATGACGAACACTTTACCTATGATCATGCTAGAGACCAAGTAGGTATAGCTGTGGTTCTTTGCTTCTGCCAAACCAGACGCTTTCTCCAAGTCAAAAAGAGAGGCACCCGTTAATTGTTTCTCGGCTTTATTCCACTGAATATCGGATACCGCATCGATTACGTGGCATGTATGGAATAGGGGATCGCCTTAAATCCAATCTGGATGTCCGATACATAATAACCTTATCCTCCTCAAACCCCTCGTTTCAGAAAGTGAACTTTTAAAATATCTTATTTAAGCATGTAAGATGCAATGCTCCTTCGAGGGTTACATGTGCATATAGGTATACTGGTAACCCGTGTTACCAGCATGAACGATTCACGGGATATTGTTCTCCTTTTTCCTCGCGCCTACGTCCTAAACCACACCTCTGCACACTTCTACCACTCTCCCCGCGGAACTGCCGTTAGGTATTACTTCGCGGGGCTGGTTAGCATATCACGCTATGTGATCTATATTTGCCAATTCGGCCTTTCTTTCTTTTTCCAGCCTTCTTAGCTCGATCTGCACCCTTGTAATAAAGGAACATGTCACTAGCCATTTGTCAGTTGACTCCATCATATGGCTAACTACGAGCTCGGGAGTTGGTAGACTTCCTCTCGCCACGGCAAAGCGTCTGCAATGGAATATTACGTGCTCTGCGTCTTCATCTTCGCGCGCGCATTCTGGACAAGTGGGTGAGCTGTCGTGACCGAATCTGTGGAGGTATTTTCGGTAACCCCCATGGCCCGACAAGAACTGCGTGAGGTGGTAGTTGCAGTTCCCGTGAGCTCTCGTTGTCCAGGCTTCTATTCTGGGTATCAATTTATGGGTCCATCTGCCTTTGGTTGTGGTGTCCCACCTGGTTTGCCACAGTGCCATTGATGTTGCCCTTTCTTCCTTTTTTAGACCTCTTGCGCTAGTCACCGAGTGATTTGCAGATCTCCGTAAGTAGATCCTTTGCATTTCGCTGGCGAGAATGTCGATCGGGACCATACCCGCAATGACGCAGGCTGCTTCGTACGAAATTGTTCGGAAACCGCTGATTGCTCTTATCACGCAGAGCCTGTATGGTGTCGAGAGCTTCCTTGCTGCATCCGTGTTCGCCAGGGCCCCCGCCCATACTGGTGCAGCATATAGGAGGATTGAGCTTACCACTGTGGAAAGCAGGATCCTTCTCTCGTATCCAGGTCCTCCGATGTTGGGCAGCATTCCTGAGAGCGCTGCCTGCATCCTTGCTGCCTTTTTGCTGCAGTACTCGACGTGCGTTTTGAAGTTAAGCCGGTTGTCGAGCATTACCCCTAGGTATTTCAGAGCCATCTTCGATCGAATTATCTGGGAACCAACCCGGAAGCTAGCGTATTCCACCGTCTTTCGACTGGTTATTAAGACAGCCTCAGTCTTGTGGTCAGCTAGTTCTAAGTCGGCGGATTCCATCCAATCCTTGATCCTGGCGATCGCTTCGTTTGTGGCTGCTTCCACCTCGTGGATATTTTTGGCTACTGTCACGACCGCGATGTCGTCGGCAAAACCGATCACCTTGACTCCGTCTGGTTGCGTGAGTCTCAGTACTCCGTCGTACATTAGGTTCCACAGGAGGGGTCCAAGGACTGAGCCCTGTGGAACGCCTGCCGAGACTTCGTGGTATTTCATTCCATCGTCAGTCTGGTATCTAAGTTTCCTATTGGTGAAGTAGCTGACGATAATCTTCCTCAAGTACTGCGGTGTGCTCATCCTATTCAAGGCTCTCATGATGCAGGACCAGTTCGCTGAGTTAAACGCGTTTTTGATGTCCAGCGTAACTACGGCACAGTATTTTTTTGTACCGCCCCTCCATCTTGAACCCGTTATCGCTTCGCTTGCTGTGTCTACCACCTCTTTGATGGCGTCGATGGTGGAGCGCGATTTCCTAAAGCCGAACTGATGGTCGGACAAGGCTCCTCGCTCCTCCGCCACACCGATTAACCTGCCGTATATGATGCTCTCAAGGATCTTTCCCGTGGTGTCAAGCAGGCAGATTGGTCGGTACCCTGACGGTTCTCCTGGGGGCTTATTGCCTTTGGGTATCAGTACCAGGCTTTGGAGTTTCCAGCGATTTGGAAAGTTACCTTCTTCGAGGCACCTTTGCATCGCCGCTGTGAACAGTTCGGGCCTCTTCTCGACGGCCGCCTTGATGGCTTTATTAGGGATGCCGTCAGGGCCAGGTGCTTTTTTGTCGGCAATTTTCCTGCACGCAATCTGCAGCTCTTCAGCCGTGACTGGTGGGATTTGATCCGAACTAGCTCCTTGTGTAAGGACGAACATTGTAGGAGGTTTCCTGGGGAACAGGTGTTCCACTATTGTTTTGAGCATCAGTGGGCAGGTTAGTTGAGGCGTCCTACTGCCTTTCACTTTTTTCATTACCACTTTATATGCTCCTCCCCAGGGGTCTAGGTCTGCTTCCTTGCAAAGATTCTTGAAGTAATTTGCTTTGCTCTCCTTAATTGCCTTTTCCAGGTTGCGCCTTGCCAGCCTGAAGGCGGCCAATCGTTCCTGGAACTCCGGTCTACCTCTGGAACGCTGGGATCTACGACGGGCTTTAAGGCAGGTTGTCCTGAGATTCCTTATGCTGTCGTTCCACCAGTAGCATGGTTCTCCCCTTCCGCTAGTGGACCTCCTAGGCATCGCTGCGTCGCATGCTGTTGATAATGCTTGGATCAGATTACTCGACATGCTTTCCGCTGATGTGGTGTTGGCGGGGAAGTCAGAGCTTATCGTTTCTCCAAACACTTCTTCATCGAAAGTGGTGTCCTTCCACTTGGGCCCCGTTCGTTTTGGTCGCTGTCTGGGCTTCACACTATCAATCTTGAATACAACCGCCTGGTGGTCACTGTGCGTGTATTTCTCGCTGACTCGCCAATTTGTTTTGGGCAATAGAGAGTTGCTTGCGAACGTTATGTCAACTATGGAACTTCTGCCTGCTTTGCGGAAGGTTTGTGTTGAACCTTTGTTAACTAGGCCAATCTCCAACGATGCGAATGCTTCTAGGAGGGCAACCCCCCTTTTATTTGTGCATCTACTGCCCCATTCCGTAGCCCACGCGTTGAAGTCTCCGGCAATGATGACCGGATGCTTTCCTCGTGCGTCCGCTACTATATGATCTAAGAGACTCAGGTATTCTCTGTGTGGTAGACTTGGGGGAGCATAGCAGCTGTAAAAGTGGGTGCCATTTATCCGGGCGCACGCAACATATTCCGTTACTGTGCTAATGTTTTGGAAGGTGTGGTTTCCACAGATCCAAATTGCTGCTTTCTTGGATGTGTCATCTGTCCAGCTGCCGCCATCTAGGGATTTATACGGCTCGCTGATGATGGCAACATCCGCTTTTTCTTCTCTTGACATTTGTGCCAGAAGGTCTTGTGCGGCCGCACAGTGATTAAGGTTAATTTGTATAACCTTCATCATGTTTTATTGGTGAGGGCCCTCCTGAAAACCGGACACTTTGCACTGCCAGCTACATGTCCTGCGTTGTCGGGGTTGGTGCTCTTGCACCAGAAACACTTCGGCTCGTGAGAGCAGTTCTTAGCTATGTGGCCCTCTGTGCCACATCTTCTGCACATTTTGGAGCGGTCCTGCTCACTCTTGCACTGACGTGCTGTGTGCCCAAATCCTAGGCATCTAAAGCACTTGGTTAGCGCTGTGCGTTCCCGGATACGGCAGTTGATCCAGCCTATCCGTATCTTTCCCTCCTTCAGCAGTGAGTTTGCATTTTCTGCAGGTAATCCAATCATTGCGACTTGGGTGCCGCCATAGGCTTTGCGCAGACTTACTATGTCTGTTTCCTTCAGTTCGGTCAGCTGAGTCTGGGATACTATTGCCTCGCAGATATCCGCTTTGGTGGTTACCTCGTCTATATCCTTGATTTCGACGGTAACGCAGTGGGTCAGTGTTCTGACCTCTGCGTCTTTTCCCAGGGATTCTCCCATTATTCCCTTAAAATGGTCGGCCTTTATTCCCGCTCCTTTTAGCTGGAAGAGCAGGTCTCCTTTTTGTGTGCGGCGGATTTTTGTCACCGATTCGCCGAGGTTTCCAAGCTTGGGATCGTTCTTGACTTTCCGCAGTATATCCGCGTACGACAAGTCGCCCTTCGCTGCTACAACTATTGCGTCAGGTCTTGCTTTCTCCTTGGTTTTCCTCGGAATATCCTCTTTCCTCTGCGAATCCTTCGCAGAGTTCAGCTTTCTGCTGCTATCCGCGGGTTTCGCTTTCGGCTTTTTCGTTGTTTTTTGGGGATGGGCTTCCGCGTTCTCTCTTCCTTCGATCTTGCGCGAGGATTGCTCTTTGCGGGTGATATTTTTCCCCGTCGCTTCTGGCTGATTTTGCCTCCGTTTAGGGCTCGGGCTTTTCCCGTTCTGCTCCGGGCCTCGCTTGGTTTTTTCCGCAACTGCGGGTTTCATCCATGGGGATGTTTGGGAAGCGTTGTTCTTCCGTATCACTTCTTTGGCCTTGTCGTCGTGTGACTCGATAGCTGCCAGTTCATAGAGCGCCTTGATGCTCTCGATGGCGTCTCGCATTGGCTGGTGGATTGAGCGTCTCTTTCCGTCTTCCAGCATTTCAACCAGCGCTTTGATCTGTTCCCCTAGTTTGTGGAAGATAGATGGGTTGCTAGTTGCTTCAGGTATGGGCTTTGCGCGTACTTGTTGGGGCACGCTATCCTCCTCGCTTGCTCGGGGCGTTGATATTTGCCCTACTGGTGATCTCTGCACCTTCGCGCTCCTTTGAAAAGCCGCGACAATCGTCCCTTCGCTTCCTCCGTTTCTGTTTAAGTTACTTGTTGTGTTCATGTTGTTTGGTCCCCACTCAAAGCCGTTATCAATGTTCGAATGTGTAGTCACCCGGGATCCCATGGTTGTCTATGCAAGCAGGGAGGCCATGCGAGGGTTGACACGCGCCCTTATGGGGTCGTGTGCCAGAGCCGGATCGGTGCTAACCAGGAATGTTACATCTGGACCTACACCACCAACTTAATGGCGACGCAACATTGAGCGTTCTTTGAGTCCTGCCAAGGTTTTAACGGGACGGGGGCGTGTGTAGCATTAGCCTGAGAGCCGTTTCAACCGGATTTCACTCCAGCTTACTCGGGTAACAGAATACTACCAACGTCAGCCCTTATAGCTTCCGAAATCCAAATCGATGTTTCCAGTATACCATAATTAAGACCTTACTGGGCTCGGTCTTAATGCCTGCGGCATTTGTGCCTGAGGCGGGATCGGATGTTGAAGCCACTCGCCTTCCTGGCTACGACTTTTATCTTCAGTCTGGACTTCTTTGGTCCAGATATGATGGGAGTTATACCGCCCCTACTCGGTCACCAGAGCCTCGTTAGTCTGAAGCAGGGTATACCACGTGCAGGTGAGGATGGTATTTTGTAAGTTGAATTACGCTTTATACCCCTGTACATCGATGTCTGTTCCCGCCACATTGAACTTTGGGGTATTCCATTGTTTATTAAGAATAAACATAAAAGAAAGGGAAGTACGCAGAAAAGAAGTTTAGCGTATGAAACGTGGATTAATTTACAAATTATGTCCACGTCTGACGGGGGGAGGCCACACCAAAATCTCACATATTGTTTGGTATGTCTTGAAAGTGTTTGGCGGGGTGAGGGCTACACGTAAAACGTCTTGAATCTAGACATCGGAAATCATTACTCGGATTTACGATGTCAATATGATTTGTTACTCCACGAGGGTCAACCAAGGCGACAAAAACATCTTGTCAGACTGTCAGACTTCTCAATCAGACTGAGAGAGTCTTGACTATGGCGCTCAAGACCATAGGCAAGAGTTACATCCTGGATTCGAGACCGAGAGAACTCGTTCTCTGTTTATAGAAGTCAATGAGAATTGTAATTTTTCTGAATCTGTTAATAGATCAATCTATCTATCTATCCACCTCCATTAGTTTTTTTGGAAATTATGTCGATATAATCCTGCCTACAAGATCAGACTAGGATAGCAAACATACAGCCCTTATCCCAGGTGTGAGTGTATAAGTTAACATCAGAAGTTACAATTCGCACTCCACAAGCCGGTTGCAATACTCTCACTTGACGTAAAACGCTCACACTCCAAGCACAACAATTAAAGTAGGCCAACGTCCGATGTACTTGTGCACCCAAAGGGCTCCAGACATTCCAGCAAATTTCCAGAAGTTCGATCAGCAATATTGCAACATCATTGTTTGCAGAATAAAAATGCTGATCCATGCATGTCACATCGATGGTAGACGTAGATAAAAATACCTGTCAGTTCGATTGAGCATAATAAAGCGGACAGTAATTGTTCTAAAACGTTGTGGAGAGGAGGCAACTTTGAACGTGGGGTACCCTTGAAATATACAATTTTATTAGTGCTGTTCAAGGCACCCCACATTCAAAGGTGTCCCCCTCTCCCCTAAGTCTCATTGGATTACAACACCATTGCAGATAAGTTAAATGTTTATTTTTGTTGATATTCTATTTTTCATCAAGGTATTTGGTCGGCATTCAAGAAATTAGTCCACGACTGCCGCAATGAGCTTTTTTTGCAAGAAAGCCGACGAAATGGCCACAGAATGTACTGTCGACCATAGCTGATCTCGGGTAATTAACTGTATGAGATCTAGGAACACATAGTGTGATGACAACATGTCACGATCGTAAACTTCTAAAGAGGTCTTGTACTGACATTCGCAAATTTACAGCGATAAGTACAGTGCGCTAGGCGCAATGACATCACGCAGTTAGGTTGGAAATTCTTCATAACACACACTGTCGTAGAATCATTGACTCACTTTCAGTGCTGAACAATTGCACTTGCCAGAGCAAGCTACGGATTCTAGACTCAACACTTCCTCGAACCTCTAGACGAAACATTCATGATTAAAATGAAAAACTTGATAATGTTCCAGAATTCATTTCTGGATTGAGACTTCATTTCAACTCTGAGAGCTGTGGTTTGAAAACGGAACACATTGTGAATTGGGTTCTCCAAGCATTACCACCTCAAACACACGCATACGGATAAATTTACTTAACATTAGTACAACAAGATTTTGGTTATACCATTCCACCGAAAAGATTCGTCTCTTACTAGGAAGTATTCAATAAGGTACCGTCAAACGAAACGTTACTCCTCAATGCATATCGTTACTATTAACGTATCGTTACCTCTTTTACCTGGACAACCGACATCGGTGCATTCACTTTTTTCTCTTCCCTTCTAGTATACATTGTGAATACTGGTTTTGATGTGTTGTGCCACATACCGCATCCACAAGGTTTGTTGGTATACCCTTTCCATTCTGTGTGTATGCTATACCTTCCTTGAATTCAGAGAGCGTATTTAGAATGTTCGGTCGTATCGCTATGTATTTTGTATCCTACTGCTTGGGATGATATAAGTATCGGTAGATATCGTTGCGATATAGTAACGTTTATATACATTTCTTTGGTATCCGCTTCTCGTGAAAATGTGAATATTTTGTGAACGTTTATTTTGATTTACTAGAGTAAATCCATTGTGGGTTTTAAAGAGGTAGGTATAATGAAAATTGTTCTACTAACAAGAACTATGGTTATTTGTATGGTTAATTTTTGTGCGCTTTTTACTTCAACTTTACCGCCATTATGAGTGTTTGTTTCATTTAATTAACAAAACAGTAGATATCATTTATTCATACCTAAATATTTTATTCAGTTGAATACAACGTTCCTATTTGAGGTCCTGAACCCTAAGAAGTATAAATTTAAAAAAAAAAATGTTGAAGTAAGTAACGAAAGTAACTAGTAACGATACTAAAGTAACGATTATTCGAGTTAAAATTAACTATTCCGACCATGTACTCAATTTCTTCGTAAATTTTGCACTCCTATCACTCAGTGTGGCTTACCAAAAATCGGTGATCGATGTAGTCCACGCAGAGGACACACTTCACCACATCGACATAAGTGGATGTGCAAATTTGGCGTGTACTTCTTTAGACAAGCCCTGATGTGGTCTGCTTAATATGAGTAATCGATAGAACTTGATTTTATCAAAACGTTCGAACGAAAGTAACTAGTAACGATACTAAAGTAACGATTATTCGAATTGAAAGTAACTATTCCGTCCATGTACTCAATTTCTTCGTAAATTTTGCACCCCTATCACTCAGTGTGGCTTACCAAAAATCGGTGATCGGTGTAGTCCACGCAGAGGACACACTTCACCACATCGACATAAGTGGATGTGCAAATTTGGCGTGTACTTCTTTAGACAAGCCCTGATGTGGTCTGCTTAATATGAGTAATCGATAGAACTTGATTTTATCAAAACGTTCGAACGAAAGTAACTAGTAACGATACTAAAGTAACGATTATTCGAATTGAAAGTAACTATTCCGTCCATGTACTCAATTTCTTCGTAAATTTTGCACCCCTATCACTCAGTGTGGCTTATCAAAAATCGGTGATCGGTGTAGTCCACGCAGAGGACACACTTCACCACATCGACATAAGTGGATGTGCAAATTTGGCGTGTACTTCTTTAGACAAGCCCTGATGTGGTCTGCTTAAGATGAGTAATCGATAGAACTTGATTTTATCACAACTTTCTGTAAAGCGTGGATTTAGATGATGAACAGATCCCAACCGTGAAACATAGTTCCAGTCATTTGTCAGAACTTGCTTGTTTCACATGTTTTACTGCATGTTCGGGAGAGTAACTTGAACGCTTGGTAGGTCTGCAGAGACTTAAAACCCCCACACAGTGTCCTCCCGGGACGGGAAAGATGCTTACTTATCAAAACCCATCAAAGCTCACCAATCGTCAATGCCCATATCATTATCCTTCCCACTCTTCATTAAGAGGAAGATCCAATTGCAGTGCATTGAAAAATCCAAAGCCCCTGCCTTTTTCACCGAAAAGGTTGTCCACACATTCCGCACTCCGACGTCGCTTATTTTTCTCAGTGCCCGTCATTTTAGCAGCTCTCTGCATGCGCTGCAATTACGTTAGTGTCCATTCGGCAATCTGCATGGCATCTGGTTGCGGTTTACTGAGTTAATTACCACCACAATGTGTCCAAATTCCCTAGGCACCCGCACCAAGCGGCCACCAAATATTTGCGAAAAGGAAAAAGGGAAAAATAAATTTTAATTAAATTTCATACGCATCCATCACTGAACAAACGAAATGAAACCACGGCTGCGCATTCAGGCATATGCCAAACGTCAACGTTAATAAATAAATGACAGCGACAACGTCAACATCGGTCATCTACCTCCCTCCATCCAGCCTCCTTTGAATGATTTTCATCCGATTCTCGGACGCCACCGCCGACACCGTCAGATCCATTTACAGCATTTCCAACCGAACGCATCCATCTGAAGCTGAATTTTGACATAATTGCGGTGTCCGGACCGCAATCATTATGCATCATCATTCCCGGCATACAACAACACTGCGACCATCCGGATCAGCCGACCGACAAACATGGCTTAGTGCTGCGTTCCCGCCGGTCCATTAAATTCAATTTCATTAAGTCGTCCTTAATCATTGCGACGGGGATGACTGGAGCGCGCTCCGGCTTGATGAGTTTTTGGTAATATGCCACTCGGTGTTGGTGTCCTCCCATGCAGTTGGGTGGAGGGTCGCATTGGGCATTACAACGACGACGGGCAATCGTGCTGCACACTTGTATGCCGAACCGAAAAAAGAAACACGACAGGAAGGGATACTGCCCGGGTAAAGGGATAAAAATGTTCATCAACAGCACACAACACACACACAGACACTGGTCATGCGGCAACCAACATAATTCCTGTGAGGGTGGCTGCTGCAGCTTTGTAGCTCATTTTCTTCCTCTCTTGTACCGGCGGACAGGTCCCATAAACACCGGCTCACAGGACGTGCAGCAGGAGCAGTTGGGCATGTCTAGTGGGTTTGAACTTCAACCAGCATAATCCTGAAAATTATTCATTCCCGGTTTGTTTCGTTTATTATCCTTGGAATGAAATATGCAATTATATTCCATTTGCCGGATGGTTTACCTTTTCCTCAGCTCCCCTGACGTGCAGTCCACCAGGGTTGAGTGGAGAGGCCGACCAAAGCCGGTAGCTGGCAGCCACCGGTAGACTCGGGCGGAAAAGTTGTTATCCCTGCTAGCCATCCACCGCCCGTCCGCCCTCTCTCGCTCGGAGAGTGTACGTAGTTCCAGCAGGATTCATTTTCTTCGTCGTCCTTCATCCGAACAAAATGATTGTACACACACAAGCGAGTGTATAAAATGGTTTGTGGATTCCAGAGGTCTCTCCAGCCGCCCCCCACGGCTGCCCGGCCTCGGCTGCCAGATTGCCAGCATCATGTTGGTTTTGTTCCGTCGCCCCACCGGTCCGCCGCCAGGATTGTCCGGCACAAGACAAAAAAAAGAAGGAATAAACGATACAAATGGGGGAAAAGGTCCTTAACATGAACAAAAACTGTTATAGTTGGTCAACCGTTAAAATAGGGATAAGCGCAGGCACATAGAGGAAATAAATAATTAAATAAAAAAAAAACCAAAACAAAACTGAACTGAACACCATAAGTAGTGGGCACCGACGACGACCAGTTCACATCCTTTGTACGAAGCGACCAGACTTAGTAGCGGCTCTTTTCAAAAGGATAAAGGATTAAACTGTTTTAGTAACTGCAGCTGGACGTGCGCGTCCAGTATCTCTGGCTGTATCATTGTGAGTGCTCTTGTCTGCATTTGTGCCTGTTTCCTGGCGATAATCTGAAACAAAAGTTGAAATTCGGTTTAAGGGCGGAAAAAAAATTCACTCCAACGCTCGGTGAAGTTGCTCAGTTTAACTGTTACCACTTAGCACGACTGAGGAGGTTATTATCAGTCTCTAGGCTGATGGCGGAGAATTTAAATTGAGCTGAATACCTGCTGCAGGTCGGACTGTCAGTGGGTTTTCGTGAAATGCTCGGACAGTCAGGGGTTTTTGGCGCTGCTTGTCGGCCGAAATAACGACGACGGAACATCGATTGCCTTTCGTGAAATCAATAAATATGCTTTTTTTGAACGAAACTTGCTAATACGGATGACGTTGGTCAAGGGTTTAAGAAAATGATGGTTCGGCGCATTGGTCGCTCATTATGGTTTGTAGATCAATTTCTCAAAGACTCACGGGAGAAAGCTCCAGCAGTGAGAATTTAGAAGGACCATCTTGTGGAACCATCTTGTGGAACCTTTGGGATGACTGAATACGTCCTCGCATTGCACAAGGTTTCATCAGCGCCTTGCAAGTTTCACAGCTATAACAGTGACTCGGATCAATCACCAGAGTCCTTTGAATTACGTCAGCTTTCAAATGGGTGTGGTAGGTGGGGTGCAAAATCGTAGGTCCCAAGAGTGCTACTACACTGCAAGGTAAACCAAGGCAGTCACAAGCGTTCTATTGCTTTCTTCGAGAACCTAGACTTATTTGCATACTTAATGCGGCGAAGCTGTGAGGATTGCATGTGGCTAGTGAGAGGCGGATATGTGATGAGTTGAATTTGTACACCCAGAGAAGTAGTGGACGGAGCAATGGTCTACCATAAAAGAAGCAACAAATACGAAAATGAAATTTGCAAAGATATGGTGTTGTAGCTTTTATTTTTTCACAAACACTTAACTGACTTATTTATTCCCAAAATTTTGGGCAAGTTATGCCAAGGAATATGCGAGGTACAGAGCTCTAAAGCTACCCATTCTTTTAGTTTTGAAATGCATGCAATTTCTTCCAATATTTAATAAATGTAATGTTATTTAAGCTTTCAAAATAAAAAAAAAATAAAAAAAATTGGGTGTCTTAGACCGAGTGCACTAGAATTAATATTTTATTATTCTTTCCAAAGAGCTACAGTTTAGGCCCCATCAAGCTCAAACAAGTGGTTAACATTTTTCGAAGCCTGCAGTGCTTAGCTGACTATTCTGTAAGACTTGTGTCCGCCCTGCGACGTAGTGTACCAATTTGTTTCGCTTTATGGGCTTACAAAAACACGGTTTTGACTTTTGTAATGTTACAAAAGTAATAATTTCTTGGCTAATAATGGTAGGACTTAGGACTTTATTTTACAAGAAATATAAATCTAAAAAAATAAAATGAAGGAATCCATTGCCAGAGGTCTGAGATATTTAATCTCTTAAACTAGCAACTCAGTTAACACCAGAACAATAAAACCTCGTCTTCGAGACCACGCGAGTAGTACCAAAATCCGATTTCACTACCTTCCACTGAATCTATGTTTCTCAAACTCTATGTACCTTCATTGTGTTACCCAGATCGTTGCATACGCAGATACTTTCTTTGTATGGTTTTTAAAAATATAGTTTTTTTTAAATCACGTTTTTTTCTTTTTTAATTAATGCAAAAAGGAGTCTTTACTAACAAATAGTCCGTACTGTAATACTACGCCTTTGTGTTAAGGTTTGCTACAGGTCAGCTTGGTGTTCTCAGGTTAAGTTCACGCTTGCAGGGTGTGTCTTAAAGCATTTTTGGACTGTAGACAGAGACAGATTCATGGTTTTCAAAAATTATACACGACTGCAGACAACTTTGGCCAACATGGGATACATGAATTTATATGCAATATGTTAAACTCAGCCGAATTTGAAATTGACCTAATAAAGATGTTATTCATAAAATACTATCTCTGGATCTCTGGATTACAAGTTTATGGCCTGAACTAAAAACAAAAAATTGACTTCCATTAGGCAACGGTTCACATGCCTTATTCGGTTAAAATAATGTAATAATATAATAATATAGGTGGCGCGACAGTCCGAGGTGGACCTGGGCCTAGCTTCTCAGCAACCACGTGTGTTGTGCGTACTATTGTTGTTTCACGCGTGGAAGGGACCTACAGTTTAATGCCGACTCCGAACGGCGAATTTGAGAAGCTTTTTCTAGACAGGAATACTCTTTTGAGCATTGTCAGTGACTCGAAAGAGGTGGACCCGTGAGGTGAATTCGGGTATCGAACCTGGCACCCTCTGCGTAGGAGTGGACGCACTTACCCACTATACCTCGGCGACCACTAAAATAATATAAGCTAAGACAAAATATATATAAAATAAGATCACTATTCTTAAGGCGGTCTTGCAATCAATTTTACTCTTTGGCTGTATGGTCTGGGGTAATTGTGACGAATATAATCTCAAGAAACTTCAAATTACCCAAAATAAGATATTGAAAATGATGCCAATCTCCCTTGGAATCACTCTACATTGGATATACACGACAGAGCTAATGTTGAACTGTTCTCCTCCAGAACATGTAAGCTTAATAATACTTTCAATCTAAGGTGCAGCATTCCTGTAATCCACGACTCAACCAATTACATTTATCATGATATCTTCAATTTCGTTTGTGATGATAAAATAATTTAAACATATATACATACTAATTTATTTAATTATTTGTGCATATATTTTTTTTTGTTTACCCATATGTTTATTTATATATTTATTTATTAATTTTATATGTAATATATCTATTTTTTTTTATTTATTTACTTATATATTTATTTATTTGATCATTTATTTGTTTATCTATTTATCCATTTATCTATACATTTATTTATTTATTTATTATGTACGTTCTTGTGTTTATTCATACTTATTTGGGTTTTTTTCTTCTCATCATTTTTCCTTAATGTCAAATTTGTTAATATTCCTAGACTTCTAAAAAATATTAGATAATGATCTAGTTGAAAGACTGAAATGTATCATATCTCTAAAAAATTAATTTATGTGTAAATTGTGCGACAACACATTGTAACCCATGAAGCAATAAATAATAAAAAATATACAAGATAATTTCATTGAAAAATAAATATGTGCACAATTAATGCAGAATGAAACGAATATGCCATCAATGATTGACATTAGGAGATTTTCCACATTAACAAAAAAATTGTTTATTTTTTTTATTACAATCTATAATTGATCGGACATGCAAGCCCCTGCCATACGACTTTGAACTGTTCTGGAAATTTCATTAAGAGCAGTAAACTGGCTTAGATTATGCAGAAGTAGGTTGTTGCTTAATATTAAATTGCTTTCACTGGGATTCGAACCTGAGACCCCACTCACCAAGGACAGGCACTCAACCAACTGCGCCATCCAGTCGTATTCCATTTGAGGTCAAGAGGTCTCTGTTTAAACACGATTTTATTCACTGACAGCCAGCACTCAACTATTGGTAACAAGTTCTTACATTACAATCGGTTTATGTTTGCCCAACCACAACATCATCCCCTTAACCTCGCTCCAGGGTTCGTCCAGCGACTTCTTTGAATATATCCAGTTTTTTTGGTGGGACGAGTTCTTAATTCTATCATCTGATCAGCGTCTTGGTGCGCACCGATTATTTGATCAGCTGGACTTGTATGTTCAACTGGGGGGGGTTCTACGAGGTTGGTCTTCTTCCTGAAAACCAAATACAATTTGTTTGGTATACAACACCCTAGAATTGTTGAAAGGGGGTCTATGGCCAAAAAGGTGTATACTCAAAGGCTTGAATTGAATTGAAGAGAATGGAGAGTGCCTGTTACAACTGGATAGCACTGCGATTTTTTATCGAAGACTTCAGAGCTACGCTGAGAAAGTTAATGATCGGTTTCGATGGAATGTCCTCATATTCTTTTCCTGTTAGAGTGATTCTGTTCGTTATTTACTCTATGTTCAGCTATGAGTCAGATTAGGTAGATAGAGATTAGGAGATAGAGAGAGATTAGGAGATAGAGGTATTCCGACGGTCTCTTTTAACTGTCCACAGTGTCTACAGTTTTCTAAGCTGCTGTACCCAAGTATGAACAGATGATAGTTACTTGAGAAGTGGCCAGTCAATGAGGCCATATTATCCTTAGGTCAGGATTATGTAGGCTTAGAGCGTCAATGGTTCTTCTGGGTTCGAGCCTCATGTGTGTTATCAATGTGCTAAATCGATGAAGAGGGAAAGGCCTAATAAAAAGAGTTACAGGCCATGTCCTTGCTTCGATGCTTGAATGTCTTCATTCTCATTGCTCTCGTGGTTATCACAGAGTGGCAACTTGATTTTCATTACCAGCGTATTGCCTGTTTTGAAAGTCTAACTGGTTTAATAACCAAAAAATGATTCCCCTCTCAAAATCGGCCTTCATACTTATTCATACTTCATCCTTTTTAAAACTCCAAATATGCAAGGAATCTCCTTGTCGTCCCATCTCTATGGACAATGTCATCATTCCTCCTAATCACCCTACCCTCAACCCATGGACCCACATCAATTCCATCCGGTTGATCTGTGAATACTGGATGCCCCCCATCTGTCAAACTTTTCATGATCATAACTCTATCGCCAACAAACCGAAAATAGTTCCTTAAATTCCCCATAAATTGTCTTAATTACACGAAAACGGTTATGGTGACAGGAATTCCTATTGAATTTCTCAATTTTATCCCACCCTAACGACGTCGTAATCAGTTTCCATGTGTTAAGCCATCGCCGCCACCACTGCCACCCTCGTTGCCAACGCCACAGCGGAGCACCGAAAGAATGAAAATTAATTTCGACTCTCTTTGGCGTTCAAACTATAATTATCACATGATCCCAGTCATCGTCTGCACACAGTGAACACGCCTAAATCAGGGATACCTCCCGGAATAGTTGGGCGCCGCCGTGTTGGGTGTTCGGCATTCCTCACATCTGACACTTCACACCACATTAAATTGTTTCCCCAAGTTGGATGTGGTAAATTAACCGTTGGGTGAACGTCAAACCACCAAACTATCCACACGAGTTGGGTTGGATCTGGATGTGCCGGCGGTGCTCTTCCTCCTCTTTCCGTGTCGCCGTACGTCGATATGGCGTGAAAGAGGCATTAATTTCCGCTAACGCGATAGACGCCTCCCGTACACCTGCGAGACTGGCTCAGAATGGCGGCGAGTCCTCTGTCACACGGAGATTTGAGATTTCCAATCACACGGGTGAAGGAGCCCGCTATCGGGTGAACATGTGAGCTCTCAATAGCTCACCTCTCCGCGGAGCCGGGTCTGATGGGGGGAATATTAATTTCGCTGGGTACTCGGCCTGCGAGTGGTGACGACGTTGGTAATAAGGAAAATTATAATTAACGACGTCATTAGTGCTAATAAGCCAATTATGGGGTTGAGAACTGCAAATGCTCTGCCAATGGCCGGATTATGGTTGTGAGTCTAACCGATTTCAATTCATAACAGGGGGCACACAAATGGCAAGCCGTCCGCCCGCGCAGCTACGCACGCTAATGGCTGCTGAGTGATGTTCTTTTGGGATGGCCCCGTGAATGGGTGATTAATAGGGACTTATCCGCTTACACTGTTTTAGAGCATTAGTGCGATCGAGACACGGATTCGATGCTTGCTAAGAGCTTGATTAAGAGTGTTGCGAGGGCGAGATTGCCGTTTGGATTGTTATGGTGGCAACGACACGAATTTATTGAGTCATCCGTGGCAACTAATTGGTAGGGAGTGCGAGGCAGTGGGACACTTAATTTTCGAGTAAACAAGATTGACAATTTGGGAATGGGATATAGTGTAATTTAAGACTTGAATTATTGAAGGAGGGAGCGTGTGTACTGCGTGAGCAATCAGCCAATGTAGGAAATAGATAAGAAGTAGTTCCCCGACATTCAGGCGAAAACAATAACTCTCATAACAATTGCTGTAGAAGATAGATAGGCCCAGGTTCGCCTCGGAGCAATAGCGCCACCTTTTGGGCTTTCAGATCGAGCGAAGAAAATAGAGTGAACAACAAAGTTGAAGCCTAAGTACTTTCAATCACAAGATAAGCTGAAAATGTTCACCTTTTTTTAACAGAACAAGGTTTGGCCTCAATGTGTAGGTGGATGGGCAATGCTTCTTCCTTCCTTGTTGCGACCAGAGCTGGTTTTCTTGATTGAAACTTGCTTCCGCAACTGGTGCGCCAGGCAGTCATAGTGGATACCATGGTCTCGTTTGCTCTTGCGATTTCCTTTCTCGTTAAGGAATTAGGATCGACATACGAAACCTTTTGCATTGGGACGCTGCCTGGTGGGTTCTTAGGCACTGGTGGGTGGTGGGTAGTGGGAGGGCGGGTGGAATTGACAGAAGAGGTAGAAAATTTCTAAGGAGCTGGCCTTATAGCAGGAGTCAACTTTAAGCAGAAAGGCTGGCATCTGCTGGTCCGCTACCACCTACACCCAAAGAAAATACAATGGACAGCCCCTAAGTGTCGAACTTCTTCTCTGACTCGAACTTCATACATTTCCCTTAATTGTCCATACAAAAACCTCTCTCCATGTCTATCCATGTCATCTATCTAACTCGAAAAAATGTTGAATGTTGGTATCCCGCCACAATTCGACTTAGGATGAGTCCACTGTATTCCTTTTCTTCTGTAAATGAAATTTCAGACTTAGAGTCTGATTTTTGGGGTTACTCATTCTGGACTTAATAACATCAGTGTTCCTTGAATAATTTGGGCTTTTTTCGGATTGTTTGGATTAATTATGCCTCCCACGAGTTAGGTGGAAAATGTGATGACACTGTACATTCATTTTAGCATATTCTAAATAAAAATATTGGGCATAATCAACCCAATTTGAATGTGGACGTTTCCTCAGCAAATAGCTCGACCACCTCTGCTAGAAGCCGACCTCTATCGAGGTTTAATAATCGTTACAGTCTAAGTTGAACGATCGCATAGAAAAGTACATTAACTCCATGCTTGTCCACAGTAGCATCTCTAAGGCCTTCCCGAGTTCCAAGCATCACAGTAGAAAAAGCCTCTATCCAACAGTGTTTCCATTAATCAATTACAGCCACAATGGTCTCTAAACGTTCAAAATTCAATAAAAACATTCGATTTCCAACCTCTTTTTGGACGACACCATACCTACACACGTCCATGAAACACCCTGTCTCGACATTTCTAACTCCTCTTTTGTTCATTGCTTCTATCGATTATGCACTTGCTGTTCTCGCCTTTGAAGAACAAAAGCTTAAGAGCATCTACGACGTAATCGCTGCTTGATGCTGTTGTCCCCTAAGAAATCCTTCAGATGCGCTATCCTTGCAACCATTTGTTGCATCCATCCACACCTGCATTGCTATTGTCTTTGGCTGCTTGTGTCATCCGCCGAAACAATGACGACAAATCACACAATGCGTCAATTGTAACACCATGCACTTGTCTCACCGATGAGGGTAAACTGAAATCATCCTCTTCTGACTGGTCCATTGTCTCTTGCTTCAAAGTGCATTATACAATAAAGTGTTCCTTGCCAAAATCAAAGCAAAATTGTTCACAGTCAGAAGAAGATGCAGTGGATTTGCTTTGAACTCAGTCATGGGTGCTAGTGCGGGGTCTTCGGTCTTCTTTTTCTTTGTGTGGTGCTTCAGACCGTGTCCCAACTCTTAACCAGGTCCTCAAACACTGTCGCGAGTTATTTGGAGATACTTCAATGTCTGTCATACTGCTTGAAAGCACAAAAGTGAAATATGATTCTCACGATGCATGTCTTTGTGTTCTGGCATATGTCTCCTTCTTTATTCAAGCAACAAGCCTCTCCAGCTAGCACGGTCTCTGGCTAGCTGTCGCCAGTGTCGCACACCAAGTTGTTTGAGGTCCTTCTCCACCTGGGTGCGAAACCTGAAACGCGGGCGTCCTCTGTTGCGTTGTCCTACGGGTTCGGAGTCGAAGTCTCTTCGGGCCGGAGCTGAGTTGTCCATACGCTCTACATGGCCTAGCCATCTTAGACGTTGGATCCGAAGACGCCTGACTAGACTCATGTCGCTGTACAGCCCGTACAGTTCGTGGTTGAATTTTCTCCTCCAGAAACCGTCAACGCAAACAGGACAAAGGACTTCCTCATCCGCTTTTGAGATTGTACATGCCTCCGCGCCGTACAGCAAGACTGGGATGATCAAGGTCTTGTATAAAGTCAGCTTGTTTTTTCGAGAGATGGCTCTACTACTCAATTGCCTCTGTAGCCCATAGAAACAGTGATTGGGATGAGTTTGCGTTTGATCTCGGTACTGATGTTGTTTGTACTATTTACTGCGGAGCCGAGGTAGACTAAGTCCTTGACTATCTCGAAGTTACAGCTGCCCATTGCGAGCCTCTGTCCAAGACGTTGATGTTGTGTGTCCTTTCTTGATGACAGCATATACTTCTTTTTGCAACCATTCACCGCTAGACTCATTTTAGATGCTTCCGCCTCATTGACAGCTCGGCGTGTTTTGCCAATCACGTCAATGTCATCCGCGTATGCTAGCAGTTGTACGGTCTTCTGGAAGATCGTGCCTCTAATGTTGTCATGTGAGTCCTGCACGATCTTTTCCAGGTTTATGTTAAAGAAAGCACATGACAGTGCGTCGCCTTGTCTAAAACATTTTTTGACACTGAAGGTCTCGGTGAGTTCGTTACCGACCTTGATGGAGCAGCGAGAATTTTCCACCGTCATCCTGCACAACCTGACGAGTTTGGAAGGAATGTCAAAACTAGACTGTCATATACGGCCTTGAAATCGACAAAAATGTGATGGGTCTCGATCTGCATTTCTTGGGTTTTTTTTTGCCAGGATCTGCCGTAGTGTGAAAATCTGGTCGATGGTGGACTTCCCTGGTCTGAAGCCACACTGATATCAGGTTATTTATAAACGGCTTCAGCAAGTACACAAAACGGCAGAGAAGATCTTATAAGCGATGTTCAGGAGACTTATCCCTCTATAGTTGGCGCAGTCAAAGGGGTCTCCTTTCTTGTGGATCAGGCAAGCGATACTGAGATTCCACTCATCGGGCATGCTTCCCTCCGACCATATCTTACAGATGAGCTGGTGCATGCGCCCAACCAGATCATCTCCAGCTGCCTTAAAGATTTCAGCGGACAGTCCGTCCGCACCGGCAGCTTTGTTAGACTTCAGTCTTGATATAGCTATCTTGACCTCGTCTAAGTCGGGGGGACGGAATTCTCGTCGATCATCGTCCACATTGAGTGAAACATTCTGCCTGACAGCGGTATTGGTGTCATCATTGCAGTCTGTAGAAATGGTTCTTAGAAGTCCTCAGTATCGACTGCGAGCCTACTACTAGTTGTCCATTCTCGTCCCGTCAGGTTTCTGTCCGAACCTTATATCAACTGGATAACTGTTTCACCCTTTGGTAAAACTTTCGGACATCGTTCTTGCCATAGCACCTCTCCATCTCCTCGAACGCGCGCTTCTCGCGCTCTTTCTTCTTTCTCCTGAGAAGTCGGGTCTCGTCCCTTCTGGCATATGTACCTAACCATTAATTTCCTGAAAACAATAAGGTTGGTCGGACCGGTATATGAGTGCCACGACCTTACGGACGTGGCTCACTTATGCGAAAACCACCCAGAGTCATTGATGAATCTTAGGAGCTTTTTAAGTTTAAAACAGCTTAGGTGTTGCAGCTCCATGAAAGCGATTTCCTAGGAACTGCATCTTTGTTGGGGCTATACATGGTTGCGTGCGGCATTGCCAGGTTCGACATACAATGGGAAAACAGGTCTTTTCAGAGCATGCAAAGATCAGTTTAACTTCTGCATTCCCTACATCAAGCTTAGGAGTAGTGCAGGTTTTTAGTTAATAATAATAATAATAATAATATGGGTGACGCGACAGACCGAGGTGGACCTAGGCCTTGCTTCTGAGCAACTACTCGTGTTGTGCGTGCTATTGTTCTTTCGTGAGTGGAAGGAACCTACAGTTTAATGCCGACTCCGAACGGCGAAGTTGAGAAGCCTTTTCTAGACAAGAATACTCTTTGAGCATTGTCAGTAACTCGAAAGAGGTGGAACCGTGAATTCGGGTATCGAACCTGGCACCCTCTGCGTAGGTGTCGACGCACTCACCCACGACGCCAGGCGACCACCAGGCTTTTAGTTGCGTCTTCTTATTTGCTTGGACAAATTTCATTTTTTCCCAAATAATTACTAACGTACATTTCAAAATGGTCGGATTGTTTCTTAAAATTTAAAAACAAAAACTAATTAGAAATATTTTAGGTCTTCATCAGAATCCACAAAGTTTACTGAAAAAGAAAAAGAGTAAAATAGTCTCCAAAAGTGGCAATAAAATATAAAAAGTTTCAAAATGGTGGTATTTTTAAAAAGTCACTGTGTCACTTTCTCTTGGCGTCAAAAAGGGTCAAATTGCGACCAAAGTCGCAAAAAGGCAACCCCTGAGACTAAGCCTTCGCAGAACAGAAGTTCTTCAGATTATATCTTCTCCTCATCTCTGCAACTTCTGGAAAAAGTCCACGCGTAGTACGTTCAGATGCAATGCAAGTGTAACTATGGCATATTACACGGTAAGGATTCCTATAACATGCACACTTCTTTGAGAATTAAAGTGAACAGTGATTGTTCAGAAATGAATTTAAGCATCAATATTAACGCAACGTAAAGTAATCTGATTTGATTTACTATTGAATTTTTTTTTGAAAGTTATTGCATTATTGTTCCTTTAATTTTGTCAAAAACATTGCATAATTTACCCTATGTAGTGTTTCTATGTAATCGTACGTAAGAGCGAATATGTTCATATCGATGTATGCACTGTCCATTTATTTCTACCATTGCACTCCGCATACGCAGAGGAAAGTTAGCGGATAGTACCAACTCATATGAGCATAGTTTAGCTGGGTGCAGTGTGTTGTTGTTAAAGTGCGAATCGGATTTCTTTGTTATATGAACATAGTTGAAGATCATAGGCTGTGAGCCGTTCAACACTCTGTTCGTCATTCCTTTTTGATAGCAACCGCCAAGTAGTGCACATCGTCGCTCTTGTTAGTAATTATCAAGTACAATAAAATTAGTTTTAATATTTTCTTTCCTTTTCATCAAATTGATTGAATTCAATTTTTGCATTCTAAAACAGTGATGTTGGTCTTTACTGGCTCGTTGGCCATAGAGCCTCTGCTTTTGCTCCAGGATCCAACCAACGAGTTCTGGGTCTGCCCTGGTCTTCGTCTTGAAATGTTTTCCGCATAGAGCTAGGTGGCGTCAATGCATAAGGGATTGCACGAGATGCTTTCAATTCACTTTCCTGCTTCGCTAAACTGTTCGCTTTCTCTCATCCTTGGTTTACAGTACGCTCTGATACCCAGTACAGGGTCACCATATTGACAAAGGATACTGATGGTTGTCTGCATTCCCTGACCAGTTTGGAGGCCGACAAAACTAATGTTATGGCCTACATTACCACTTGGCTATCAGAAAAGATGGTGAACGATTTGCTGTTTATATATGGTGTCTTGGCACACTTGAGCCTGCTTGCATCGCAGCTAATCCGAAGGAATAATCTCTTTGTGCCGAAGTGGTCACTAAAGGACAATGCGGCTGTATAGGCAACCTCAGTCAGAGGATACAATTTACTTATACAATTTATTCCTCCACTTCGTTCTGATCTGGAAACGTAGATGAAAGGTGTTCTTCGGGGCTAGTGTTTGTCTGTTGTCTTGTGCTACTGTAGCCCAACTTTTTAGATTCGAAGCGTGACCGTATGGGTTGTCCTAATTTATTTCGCCTAACCAGAGGGTCGTTAATATAGGTCTTGTTCTATGGTGGTATGAATGTATAGCCGGAAGGCGCGCCTGCTCGTGTAGTGGACAACTATGGTTGAACATGTCAAATATGGAACTCAAACTATTTTGGGTGCATTTGCTTGCGGTTCAAAACAGTTTCCAAATACTACGTCCATCTTAACCATTAACAATCCATCTCCATCATCTCACCTACTGAAGTTTCCACCTGAGAGCTTGAGCTATTTTTCATAACTATTTCTTAATTCATATTTCTCACAATGTCAAGGATCGTTGGATAGCACTGTCGTCCATCTAACTGCCAGCTAATACCACAACTCCGCACCTGGCCCCATATGTCCTCGTTGATAACAGCAGACGGAGACCTCCAGCTCCTCCAGCATAACCCGCATAATTCACCAGTTAATGGGTGAAAATTTGTGAAAATGGTCCGCCTTGTGGGCGGGAAACAAAACCAACAAAAACAAAAAAAAAAAAACACATCTAAGCTAGCTATTTACATAACTAAAATAAAAGTGTTGTCCACACTCAATACAAGCAGGACCTTCGCCGCAACATTACCGTCCGAGTGTCGGGCTCCAGTCTGGACTCGTGCATGCGAACATTGTTATCCGACGTATTATGCCAAATCGATAGAAAGGATAACACGAGGATAATTTATTCCTTAACCCACTACTTTTGGTCATATCTGTGTCATATTTGAAATTCAAATTCGTTCTGCCATCAAAGGACACTCGTGTGAGCACGAGTGTGTACGTTTGCGGACATTCTGTTTAACATCTAATTCCATTATGACACCAGAAAAGAAGAGAGGGAAAGAAAAGAACGGATATCACACAAGCGAGTGGCTCTGGGAGGCACACATGTGGGCGGCTCCGACGGTGGATGGGGAAGGGTGCGCCTTAACTGTTTCATGAAATGATGGAAACTTTTTCCTCATGCAGCGGGGCAATGAAAAATTAAATTATCAACAATTATGCAGTGAAAACTTTTCGACATAAAGCAAAACTCTTGCTTGGTCTTGCAAGGCGAAGGGATTAAAGTTCAGGAAGTGGGGGGCTGTAGGAGACTGATTGCAGTGGCGGCATGAGGCGGGAGTGCTTTGAGGCTTTGCGAGATAGATGGGATGGATCTGTGTACTTAGCATCCACATTATCATCGCATGAAAATGGCTGTCGAAATCATTTCGAAAGTTTCCGTTTTATGTGGCGGGGAGTGGTCTTGGGAGTTGAAGAAGGTTCATGGATGACGCCGTCTTAAGAGAAATCGCTAAGTTCGTGAGATCGCAAATAAAGAAAGCCATTTCAAGAGGGATACCTATTCTAAACTTCTGGCTGTAACTTATAGTGCTGCTAGGCAGGTGAAGTCTCTAATTTGTTATGTGCAGAGGCAGCGCTATTACGAGAACGATTATACGACCATTTGCAAGCTATGGAGATTAGGTAAATGTATGTCCATGCTTACTCAGTTTTTAGTTTGAATGTTATAGTATTAACATGCTTCAAGAAGAGTCGGTCTTGTTTAAGCAGACCTTGTTAACTTCCTTTAGTCGTTCAACAGGAAATCACCGCATTTTGCAGTCTTGATTATCAAAAGCTCATTCTTAACTTAGGTGGTGACTCTCAGCGAGTAGTAGTTTTTCAAATCACACTCTGACTAAATGATTCATTCAATCTGTTCCCCCTTGAGAGGCAAGTTAAGCAAAAATTGCATGACATGATCAAGCACCTCAGGTTAGGTTAATTGAGTCATCCAGATGGGGGATGATTAACCTCCTAGTTCCTACCCACGTCCTTCCTGCAGATTTTGTTATGTTGATCTTGTCTGGTTGATCTACATCTTCTCTGCCGTTTTGTGTGAGCGCCTGAAACCATACATGAATAACCTCATAAGTTATTATCAGTGCGGTTTCAGGCCGAAAAGTCAATCACAAAACGCCAAATCCTGGAAAAGACCCAAGAGATGAAAATAGACATACACCATCCATTTTTCGATTTCAAGGCCTCATATTACAGCGTGCACAGAGACGATGTATGCAAACCCATGCCTAGTTTTGACATTCTTTCCAGATTCGTCAGACTGAGCAGGATGACGTTGGATAACTCTCGCTGCTCCATCAAGGTCGGTAACGAACCCTGAATGTCAAAAAAGATTTTCGACAAGGTGACGCGGTATCATGTGACTTTTTTGACAGCATTCTTGAGAATATCTTGCAAAACTCACTCGCCAACACAAGAGGCACGGGCTTCCAAAAATCTGTACTACTGCTAGGATTGGCGGACGACATTGACGTGATTGGTCGAAGACACCGAAACGTCACTGAGGCGTTTGCTGGCATTGAGACGGAAACGGCTAAAGTGGGTCTAGCGTTGAACAAGAGCAAAACGAAGTATATGGTGTCACCAAGAAAGGACATACAACATCGACGTCTTGGAAATAGAGTCACAAATGAGACAGCTATTACTATGCTATACTTCGACTCCGCGGTAAACAGTACTAATAACATCAGTACCCACATCAGACGGAGAATAACTCCTGCCAACCGCTGTTTCTACGGGCTCAAGAGGCAATTGAGTAATAGAGCCCACTCCCGGAAGATTAAGTTGACTCTGTATAAGACCTTAATCATACCCGTTCTGCTCTACGGGGCAGATGAATGGGCTGTATCCAAAGCGGATGAAGAGACTCTTGGTCTTTTCGACAGAAAACCTCTACGAGCGATCCTCGGTCCTGTTTACTTTGATGGTATTTAGAGAAGAAGCTTCAACCACGAACTGTATAAGCTGTACAGTGACAAGAGTCTAGCCAGGCGTTTTCGGATCCAACGCCTAAGGAGGATAGGCTATGTAAAGCGTATAGACAACTTAGCTCCAGGCCGAAGAATCTTCGACTCTGAACCTGTGGGGCAACAACAGAGAAAGCCCGCGTACAAGGTCGAGCACACAAGTCGACGGGACCTGAGCGGGCTTGGTGTGCGAAACTGAGATCGGGCCAGCTGAAGAGGCATGTTGAGTGAGGCTCAGGTCCACCTTGGAATGTAGCGCCCTAAGAAGAAGGAGAAGAAGATGAAAATCTAGTCCACCCATCCAGAAATCCTAACGAACCTGAAAATAGATAGATAGAGCTTTGGGAAGAAGAATTCTCAAGGCTTTCTTTGCCTTAATAGGCAGACACTAGGGCATTCACAAAGGGATGGAGGAGTATGCTCTATTTCCTCGTCGTCCACGCAGCCCTTGCATAAGGTGTAGTGGGTGAGACCCATTTTGTGTTCATGGCATCTCAGATAATTACGACCATTTAGCGATCCGATTACTATCCGCAATAGTCTTTTGCTACGTTGGAGGAGTTTCTCGGTCCTTGTACTGTTGAACTTAGACCTTAAAATCCGGGATTTCTCATGAGGGGTTAGAGAGTTCCGCCTTTCATTATCTAGCTCCATGATTTTGTCGTCCACTATTTTCTTGATATCAGCCAGAGGTGGATCAAAACATGGGATTGCTTGGGCAAGTTCATCTGCTACCTTCTTACCGGTTGTGTCCCTGTGACCTGGGACCCAGTATAGAGTAAGCGTGTGCTGCGTGCCAAGAACATTAAGCTCTTCGCGGAGGCAAGCGATCAGCTTGAACTTGAATTGTCGAAATTTCTTTAGTGGCCGCTTGACAGCCAATTAGGATGTTAACATCAGCCAGTGCTATTTCCATTGATATCATTTGGGCCGCTGCCTTGACCGCCAGGACCTATGCTTAAAAAACATTGCCGTAGTCAGGTAGTGTGATGGAGCAGTGCATGTTTTAACAATTCTAAGAAAATGCCAGCTGCTGTGGTTATTTTTCCATCATTGACTTATCTGCGTAAGCGTCATCTGTATACGTTTGCATGGATGGAGGTTGTTGATGGGCTCATTGTAGTTCCACTCCTCCCCTGTTGGGAAGTAGCACCTGTAGGGTGTTTCGAAATCAAGGGCGGGGAGGGAGTAGTCACTTACTATTTGTTCAATTTGTAGTCTGTGGAGAACGTATGCATCACCAGTGGGACAAGGGAAGGACTGAGTTTTGGACTGAGTAACCCTTGGCAGCAGTCTTCTGTTTATAGAGGTCAAGTGGAATAAGATCTAAGCCCGCTGTTTGAACAGTGGAGATTGCTCCTGTAACACCAAGGCATGCACGACTCTGAATACTTGTAAACAGCTACAGTTTAGCGGCTTTTACAAGCCTGCCACCCTACTACTCTGCCGGATGAGATTATAGGCTTAACAATCGCTGTGTGTCCCGCCAGTCTTCCACATAAATCGTGATCATGCACAGAATTACCACAAGAAAAGCTCTTGGTCTAAGTTCTCCACACACACTTCGCACGAAGATGTATAAAATACAACTGACTATTAAATACGCCAGCGTGCGGGAAGATTTTGAATTTGCTTTTCTACTTTCTGGTGACCTTTGTAGTCGCTACTTCTCTGCCCAAATCAAATGAAAAACAGAACCGTGAAGATGAATGCATTTTTCCACCAGCCTGCTCCTAACCTCTCCTTTGACAACTTTATGTTCTGGGTTCCACTCACTTCTCTTGTAAAACAAAAGGGGACATTTTAGTTTTACTGGGAGACGAGAAAAGACTCACAAAAAATCACAAACACATCCCAAAGTGCAGATCTATGACAAAACAAACACGTCGCCACACAGCATCGATTCTTAAGCCGAATGATTCGCCTTGTCAAGTCCAACCCGGCACTGAAGAAATTCCCATCCAAGAGGACTACCCGAAAAGTATCCCGTTCCCACACCCCCGAACTTCAGTCGGTGCAACGTCGCATTCGGATATCCTTAACTGCAGCAAGAAAAACCGCTGATAGTGAAATTCACTTTTGCCGACTCGCAGAGACGACTTCACCCGCCAGCCAACTATTAAATAAGAAACGCCATACATCTCAGTTAAGAATGTGAACTTCTGCGTTTTATTGCCATCGCATATCCGTTTAACTAACTTTAATACTTTCGTTCACAAATCAATTGCACTTTAAAGTTCGCCCGTCGTCGTCGTTGTGCAAGTAAGGAGAAGAAAAAAAAAATGGGAAAATCCAAAACTTGTCGTGGTGGGTATCGGAAAAGTCCTCGTCCACAGGACAAAGTAATAAATCTCTTTCAATGTTTGGTTGTTTCCTTTTAGCATTGAAGCCTAGGAACAACTAAGTAATCAACACTGCAACTCACAAGGAGAACACAACGAGAACTTCTAGCAAATCAACAAATATTGCAAGCGCCCCCACGCTGCCAGCCGGCACCCGCAACAACCATTGTCCTTATGATAATGGTTATCCTCCCCTTCACTTACTGCGTTCCTCAGAAGTTGAGTTGGCGCTGGGGGGAGACGAAGGGCCAAGCGAACGTACATAACATTGTGTTGTGATGAATATTATAGCGGAGAGTATTATTTGAAAAGTTTTCGCCATTGCTGGCGGTTGTAGTCCATAACGGTGCAGGATTGGGTATGGCTCTGGGTGTGGGTGCATAGTTGTATTTAGTAATGGTTGTTGGAACACCAGCTCGAACTACAATTGCATTTCCTCGGAAGGACACAAAAAGAGGTTTACCCAAGGAGTGTACTTATCGAAAGATCTAGTCATGAAAGCGTGGGCGGGGGAGGGACAGTAATTCGCAAACAAAACGAATAAAAGGCGATGTTTCGTTCGTGTTTGTTGAATGAAGTGCTCTTGTGCACGGATGAATGCCGGAAGGGAGCTAAGAATCTTCAAGTAGGGAGGACAGGTGGCCGATATGAGCGGTGGAGCCGTTATTTCCCATCTCTCTGACGGGTATTTCAGAATTGCTGGGAATTATCAAGGATGGATGCGTACGGCAGTAGGTGCAGACACCGAAATGGACTCCAGATGCATATGCTGATGAGGATATTAAATGCAAATTGTATGTTGTACACAGATGCTGTCAGATGGCATATGGAACTATAAATAGTCGAACTATAAATAGAATTGATACATGTGTTGGGAACCGCGCTATAGCCAAGATAAACATTTCGGGCTGAAGCGAATCATCTATGACTGGCTAAAATTGGAAAACAATCACAGACTAAACTTCACATGATGATGAAAAGACAGCAAGTTCAAGCACAGCCTTCAATCTTACTCGGCTATTGAAGAACAGGCTAAAAGAGTTGATCTTAAAACGAAACGACCCGCCGAACACCGACTAGGACAAAACATCACGATCGAGAGTTACAATTTTGAGGTAGTGAAGGAGTTTGTCTACCTCGGGGCAAACGCGAACTCCGCGAATGACCTCAGAATGGAGATCCGACGTAGAATCACTCTTGGCAGCCGATGTTACTTCGGTTTGTCGAAACACTTACTTACTGCTCAGGCTGACGACCCATCCGAGCCTAAGCGATAGCTGCTTTCCATTGCTGACGGTCCTGGACACGCTGCTTCCAGTCATCAAGACCAAGTTGTCTTGCATCCGAAATTACTTGGTGTTTATACCGGATATTCGGTTTTCCTCTCCTTCTCGAACCAGGAGGCTAGGATCTGAAGACCCTCTTAGCTGGAGCATTGTTGTCCATGCGCTCGATGTGGCAGAGCCAGTGCAGTCGACGGATGTTTGTCTTCCGGACTATCGTCCAGCTTTCGGGGCTTGTCGAAAGAACTGGGCTCAATACTCCTGACTCGAAGGATTAAGATCATGCTCTTCTAAAGTCTTACTTTCTCGTCCTGTTGTATGGAGCTGAAAGCTGGACGCTAAGCAAAACTGCGGAGCTGATTATTGGTGCCTTAGAAGGAAAAATTCTACGTCGGATATATGGTCCCGTCTGCGAGGATGGCATATGGAGGAGAAGACACAACCGAGAATCTTGGTGCCTTCGAAAGAAAACTTCTGGGCAAATGGAGGAGAAGACACAACCGCGAACAGTATGTGCCAGGATGTGAATATAGTCCGGATGGAAAAAATTTGTCGGCACTGGCTCGGTCACATCGAACGCATGGACACCAACGCTATAGCTAAGAGGGTCTTCGAATTAGGCTTGTGCATTTTAGTTTAGAAATTTTGATAATTCCTTAACCTGCAGGAATTATCAAAAACTCCTACTAAACTCTGTTTTAAGATCCATAAAGATTTCAGGATGGCTGGACAATGAATGAACACCAGCATCACAAACACGACGAATAGGAGTACAGACAGGAACTAGGAGGGCAGCTATTGGGAAACACAATGGCTCCAACAGGGCCTAAATGAGATGTGGCCTTCTCACGTCAACCCACTTACCTAAACTAACCTTACACGAGTTAAGACCACGTATTGGCCACATTAATCTCATCCAGTTTTGTCGGAGAAATCGCGTTGAGGTGCAATGATGCCTCCAGCGTGTGACGGGCCATTTTTACTAACCCTAAACCTAGAATGTGGGCAAAATCAAATCATGGGTTAATTTTCAAACACCCCGTGTGTTGCCTTGACCTGATTGGCTAATAGCTTTACCCTGCATAAAAAGCTCCTGCCATCAAACGTTCGGGTAATGCAGCTAACTTTGTAAGAAAAGTACAAGTAATTTAACAGCAGAGGAGATCACAATCGACGCCACTGTTGCAGCACTAATAGAAGCAGCAGAACACAGCCTGACCCAGTTTAGATGGAAGATTGGTAAAGCTCTAAGTGTGCTACTCTCGTCCTTCCCACGGGCTTATTTAGTACCCTTTCTGTTGTGCTTATCTACCATGTCAACAACACCAACTCGCACTGGTTCCAGGGAAAGTCTTCACTTCACTTTTCAAAGCAGACCCCGCACCGAGTGCAGAAAAGCAAAAAACCTCTCTGCCTTCTACAGGGACAAAGGAAATGCAAATTTAAATGTGCTGCCTCGACTACACCTGCAGTTCATAGTCCACGTTGTTATAAATTCATCCGAAAATACGAGCATTCCCCAAGTAACACTACAATTAGATAAACATTTGTCTCTGCGTTCAGTTGATGCACTCCCCGGAATTCAAAAACCGACCATTCTCATTCATGCCGCACCACACAGCCATCCCCCTTAAATTATTTCAATAAATCTCCGGCTGGGAGTGAACTCAGCAACGTGCGCTTATCAGCTTGTGGATAATGCCGTCCTCACGTGGAGCCTGTTGCCAGCAATTAACTCAATTTATGATTCAATTTGTCGAGAAGATTTCTCGGTGAAATTTGATTGTTAAATTCCAGGCAATTCCAAGGGAGCCAGCGAACAAATGCACATCTGCCAGTGAACAAGATTCAAATCCATAAAACCCTCTCTCGCCGCACAGACACTGCTCATTTGTGTCCATCTTCATGGGAAACGGATGTTAATTTGGCGTCCATATTTGCCAACAGTTTACCTCACAATCCGTGCGTGTGTCCTGGACGAGGAGACTTTCTGTTTGTTCAGAGGTACGGCTTTAACGGTAACTGCTGTTAACTACAGGATATTGTGTCAAATATCGAAATCAATTCCCACTCACGTACTCACATAACCAATGCAAATAGTTGTGTTAATTGCGTAATACTGTATTTCGAGGACGGCATGCTTTACAAGGGACACTCGGACGACCGACTGTGTGCCAAAAACGGATGACTCCATTGGGAGCGTCTGCACAGGACTGCGGAAGGTTGAAAAATGTATCCGCTCGAGTCAATGTCGGTGCGGGACTTCATAACCGGCTGGGTGTGGCTGGCTCCATGTTCGACCTCAGCCAATGGGCACGGGTTCGAAGATAAAGTTTATACGGTGGCATTGAGGAGTGCCCAGTGTCAGGGGGCGCAAGCGACCAGATGACCGGCCATGAATGCAGGGAATGCTTCTCGTGCGGAGTCGGCATTCACGAGTGCATTGGGCAGGGGATGAACACCAAGGTGTTTGCTTCTGTCAATGATTATGCATACAGGCAGAGGAGGGATGGTTTAAGCTGTATCAAAATTACTGTGGGCGACGAGTCGATAAATCGAAAATCGAGTTCTTGCAGATGAGATATACTCATAGACAATTGAGTGTAAGAGTTAAGCAACTGTTGGACGTTGGAAATAAATTGGTCGTCTAAGGTCCATAGATGCCACCTGGGCTGAGTGTAAATGTCCACCAGTACAAGTGGACATCCCGCTTCGTTGGATAAAATGCCTCCTCAGGGTATATTAAAACATCCCCTGCGCTTGTTTTTGTTGTGTGTCCATTGCCAGTTTCGATCTAACTGCTTTTGATTAGTCGTCGTTTTGTCATTCTTGAGCAGGGGTGGGGACTTATATCAGTCCAGTGTCAAAGAGAGACTATGAATGAGGGCACAGGAAGCTGTTGAAAGAGGTAGTTCAATTTATTTTCCTTACACCATGAAGCTGCGGTATCTACTCTGACGACTTAAACTAACATCTAACGAAGAGACTTGGCAGGCATTGCGCAGTGGTTTTCCAGACGATAATTTGTTGGAATTCATACCCAAGCTGCCATTTAAGACCCCTAGGCGGACCCCGGAGGCGGACCTGGGCCTAGCTTCTCAGCAACCATTCGTGTTGTGCATGCTATAGTTCTTTCATGAGTGGAAAGGACCTATAGTTTAATGCCGACTCCGAACGGCTTAGTTGAGAAGCTATTTCTAGATAGGAAATACTCCTTGAGCATTGTCAGTGACTCGAAAGAGGTGGAGCCGTGAATTTTCAAAGGTGATAAATTCGGGTATCGAAGTCACGGCGACCCACCCACCCACCCATTTAAGACCCTTACTGCCACATTAAATGTCATCAGAGAACTCTGAAACCTCATTTATCTGCTTCTATCATGATTTGGTCTTCACCTTCTGTCGGTCAGTATGATGTTGATGTTCCGGTTAGAGCTGTGTGCAAGTCCTGCGGGGAAGTCCGGGCATCCTAAAATTGATATATACTTGGTTATTGGTAGACCACCATTCATACACGGAGCAATAGTCCAGAAGAAGCAACCTGATCTGATGCAACAGAGACACTCAAGAAAGTTCAAAGACTGGCATGCCCCTGATTTGCAGGGACCATGAGGGCTTGGCCGACTGCTGCCATGGAGCTGACTCCATTGCATCTACTGATTGCGCAAACAAAAGGATCACGACAGTGGCAAAATAAGGGATGGGAAGATGCTGGTGCATAGCATCCAGACAATTCGATGCACAAATGAAACCACTCTGGCGCCAAAAAGTACTTCTTTAACTAATCCATAGTTCACAGCCTAAGAAGCAACACGTTAAAATTACATACAGATGATATACAAGAACTGATGAAGTAAATGCGGCTGGAGAATACGGACCCCGAACCAGCAACTTTCAATCAGAAGTTTACGCCATAGACCGATGGGTTCAAATCAATCTTGACAGGAAATACACCAACTATAACGACTGGATAGCGCAGTTGGTAGAGTGCCAGCACCTGGTTAACAAGGTCCTCGGTTCGAATCCCAGTGAAAGCAAAGTTAATACGCTTTTATCGGATTTTCGAATCTGGTCCAGTCACCATTTGCCGTTGGGATCAAATTAACGACGCTGTCACTGGGATGGTCAATCAGTGGTAGTAGTTTGACTGTGCTTATCACAATGGGCTAAGTGTGTTGGTGAATTCACTAGCAGCCCCTCTACCTTAACTACACCAACTGCGACATAGCAATAATGTCGGACAGTCGTGCCGCTATATAAGCACTTGTCATTGGATACCTGGCCCTAAAGGGATTTAAGGGAATGAATGGCCGACTGCCTTGCTAGGAAAGGTGCATCGGAACATTTTTTAAGCTCCGAACCATTCTACGCTGTAGGCGACCGTATCCTGTGAAAAAAATTCAGGGAACTAGAGAGAAGGAATAGGGCGGAAGCCTAAAACACCGTGCATACCATGAAGCAGACCATATACCTCTTTGGTCAGTATAATGGTTTGACGCATGGCATGTATCAAGATGAGCAAAACAGCCTATCCTAACAGGCTTTTTATCAGGGCACTGCAGATTCAGGGAACATCTAGACAAACTGTGGGATCACAAGAAGGGCTATTCAGATTCTGTGAACTCGGATTTTGTGAGGCACAAAAAGGACACAGAACAATTACCTGGTATCAGGGGGAAAATATTGTCGATTAACGATATGTCACTAAACGACTGCACGAGATCGGAGAATCTGGAACAACCACGATTATCAACCTAAAAGCAATAAACAGAATATTGAATGAATTTAAAATCCATCCCGTTCTTCTGCTTATTGACTGTGTTAAAGATATTCCGATTTGTCCAGTTGATTCTATCTAGTTCTATTACAAATATTTATAGGACCCTATAAAAAATAAATAAGCAATAAACATATTGTATACAAAATTGTTTCATTTATATGAACACTATATAGTTAAAAAAAGCAATTTTATAAAGATTCAAAAATACGTCTTATTGCCACTGATGCTCAACCAAAACTGTTTCATTACGTTTTGTTTCGAACTCTCTTTTCTTAGAAGAGTGATAGCGAGCGCAATGCATTCTCATGGGGGAAAGGAGAAGCTTCTTTGTGGAGAGAAACCGCCCTCGCTACCATGTACCACATGACAATATTGATTTCTTTTTTAAAATATCGAAATAATCGTCTCTTGCCTTAACACAAGTCTTCGAACGCTGTTGTCATTGTTATAGATAATGGACACTGCTCTGGTTAATGGTGGTGCAAGGCGTCCCAAATTTGTTGACCGAACTGGACCACGAAAAAGCTGTCAATGAACTCGATAGACGGGATATCTATCGTCATATACATAGACAGACAGTCAGGCGGCCATCAAGTCTCGGGATCATATTGCCTTAACCAAATCAAAAGCGTTTCCATTGCTAGACATCGGAACGTTTTTTATCTCTACATCCCTGTCAATTTGTCTTTGTTCCAGTGTGTTGACCTGTGTCTGTAGAAATGTGATTTGTTCATCTCCATATTCGAATTGCTTATTGTAGTCTTCTAATTCTTTTCTGAGTGCTTGTATTAATGCGTTATTTTTTGAGAGTGTAATATAGAATTCGTCATATTTGCTGTTTGTGAAATCCACTGCTTTTGCATATTCCTTTAACATTGATCTTATTTCTTTCAGTTCTTTGTTCACAGAACTGTTATCGGACAGTACAACGGCTGCTGCAGCTGTCTTTGGCGATTCCGCTGTCCTAGTTCTTTCCGCAGTTTGGGCAATCTCTTCATGTGATGCTTTATCTTTCACTCTGCAAGATGAACAATTTTTCTTTGCCTGTTGGGACATCTATAATATATAATATAATAATATGGGTGGTGCTACAGCCCGTAGAGGGCCAGGGCCTAGCTTCTCAGCAAACACTCGTGTTGTGTATAGTTCTGTCACGAGTGGAAGGGACCTACAGTTTAAAACCGATTCCAAACGGCGAACTTGAGAAGCTTTTTCTAGACAGGAATACTCTTTGAGCATTGTCAGTGACTCGAAAGAGGTGGAGCCGTGAAATATGATTGTGGGTAAATTCTGGTATCGAACCTGGCACCCTCTGCGTAGGATTCGACGCACTTACCCACTACGTCACGGCGACCACATTATTACTGGTGATTGTCTATTAGGCACACACGCAAGGATAATGGGTACCTCCCCTACAATGATTTTTGTATGAGCTGTAGGGACGAGGAAGAAGGGACTATACTTCACTACCTCGGCACCTGCCCAGCGCATGCAAGAATAAGGCAGAACACGCTAGGCAGCAATTCCTGCAACTGCCTTAAGTAAATGTCTGGGATTCAAATTCTGGACGTAGCAAAATTTATAAAAAATACTAATTGGCTGTAACCCAGCAAAGGAGTGGATCATCCAGGATAAGCCATTAGCATACAAGTGGGTATCTCCAGGTGTTATATTTAATTAGTATCCAAAGAGGAACCGGCACGTTAGCTGCAGATTAGTGATATCACAATGGATCCAATCAGGGTCTAAGTGGGTCAGAACTGATTCAGTTGTAGTGCCAATATTGTTCAAGATTGTGAAGTATCCCTGTCAAGTTATATCGGGTATTGGTGAAATACCGTGGTCAAGTTATGTCGCGTATTGGTGATGTTAAATGAGCATCGCCAACGCCAAATGATTTGTTGCCATTCTGTACAACACGCAGATCTGTTCTCTCAAGACAGCATACCTCCGGACTCCCCCTGATGGTCAACATTTTAAAGGAATCCGTCTGCTTTTTTCCCTCACTGAGTGGTCCATTACTCAAGCGCACTTGAGCTCACCAAAGCCCTGATTGCTTCCGTGCTTGATTCACTGGTCGCACTTATTTTGCTAGCTCTAGATCTGAAGTATACTTTGTGACGGTTTCGCTTAGCGTGTCCTGCCACCGCAAGCATATCCCTTGTTTTGACCTCGTTAACCAGCCCACTACCACTCATACACACAATTACAGAAAGCCCATTCGCATGCAATGAATTCATCCATTGTTCTGCAGGTAGCGTCACTTGAATTCTGAAAACCCATTTGAAGTTGAATAACACGACTCGGACAAAAATTTATTCCATCAATCTGCGCCCTCGACTATTGTCGAATCTGGATCAATATCCAAACAATACTCACCTCACTCGGCCCACTTCCAACGAACATCATGAATTTTTCATCTATTCGTCAATCCTTGTGTTAGCTGAACAAAAAACAACAACAACAACAACAACAGCATAACAATCCATCTCGCGTACATAAATAAATAAATATTTTAATAAATCAAAACTACCCTCGAATCGATCATCCTATCCTCCGTGCTTAGAGCACCACCCACTCCACCGCAACGCCGCCCACTTGATTTGATTTTACGCGACCGTATGCCAGCGTACATCGGCAGCAGCTCACCTCATCACGACCTTCGCAAACGTGATTTATTCACAAAACTTCGAGCATAGAATCACGCCGAACACGATGGTTGATTTGTTTGCAACAAATTCGCCCCGAAACAAGGTAATAATTCAAATTTATCGAAATATCCAACAATCGAATTGCACGCGAAAAAACGACCTCAGCACTCCACCCACCACATATTGAACATTGGCATTTCGTGTGTTTGCTGGTCGGGAATCAGAAAAACACCGAAAACACATTCAACAACAAACCGATGCACACGCCCCTGCCCACGGCCCGCAGGTGCATGAGTGGTTCGCCGGGCGGAGTAATTTATAATTGGCATTCTCATATGCTGCAGAGGTAATAAATTGCTGAAAATTAATTGTGATTGGCACTTCACAGCACTTTTTCCATCGGCCCGCCCGCGCCCTCAGGATTATTGCGCACTCAGCGATGACCGTTGAGTGCCTTCTGGACGCGACCTCACGCAACACGCACCAACAGATGCGAGACACTTTAATTGAGTGTCTTTGCTGTCTAACGTCACAACTCGATCTCGCATCCCCCGGCAGACTGTCAGACGATTGGGGTGGTTTCTCCCCCTCACAAGGATTAGCGGAGTTTTACGATCACGCCGCTATATAACGAGCATAAAACATTCTCGCTCGATTGTCGGCGCTTAAAGCTGAGGCGGCCATGAATGTTAAAGAAATCCACGAATCCCCTAAGACTGTGCCGGCATTTAATGGGGGGTTGGAGAGAACAAGTCTCTGAAAGGATCTGATTTACAATCACTTCCCGAGCACAAAAAAGTGAGGAAACAAAACTAAATGAAATGGGTGGTGGAGGAAAAAACACAAAACAGACATCTCAAGACCGTGCTCGATGCCGGCACAAAGGACCCTATCGGCACACTGGGAATCCGAGGAATGGGGCCAGCGATGAGCGGCCAGCTGGATAAAAAGGAAACCGGAAATATATAAGAAATGCTAAGACCATAAAACCCACTCTCGCATAAGGATTCTATCAATAAACATAAATTCCGTCTGATGATTTATGAAGTTTCTCTGGTTCATCGCTTCCCAAAGTGAGGGGACACCGGCGGAGGGCCCGATGGGGTGGCGGAGATGCCGAGTGAAACGTAAGTCCCAACCGAGCTTTATACACAGTGGTTGGGTTTTTATTTCTGTTGGTCTCACAGGACTGTCGCATGGCAGAAATGAATAATGGCCGTTGGTGGGGGTGTAAACCAGTAATTAGTGGGCAGTGGGGATTTTCACTCTATTAGGAGGCTAAGTAGACGATTTTAATAAAGTAACCGGCCGAGGAGAGTTATTGGACGGAACAGCTTTGGATTGGACATTATTTGCATTTGACTCCAGAGGGGGGCGCAAAGCTGGTTATGGCTGAGAGAAGTCAATTTTGTGAGTGCGGCCTGCTCTGGAGGGAGCAGGATGTGGAAGAATGGCGGACATATGGCTTCCGGAGATTCTGATGTCTTCATATGATGCAAGCACATTGGGTAGCTTCGGAGAAAGCTAGGTAAGCTTTGTTGAAGAAAGAGATATACAATACCCCTTCCACACTTAGACTAACAAGGAGCCAACAAAAAGCCACCAAATAACCCACTGAACATGAAAATACTTTCCAGATATAACAAGGGTTCCTCATCTTAACTGCTTTTTACATGGAATAATTTTGAAGATTGCATATAGCTGAAAAAATTGTGAGCACACGGTTTGTTAAGTAAGTCATCCTTTTTTCCTTGTTATTTTTAGTCATTTCGGAATAGTTGCATACAGTATGCTCGGTCTCATCGAAGCTCTACAGTATTGAACAAGACGGCCACACGTTTTAGGTATGACGAAGCAAGAGAATATGTGTGGCTTCGTAACTAATAGAAGTTGAGTGCAATTCTTCGGTTCATTAGGTCAAATTGGGGCCTACCGTCATCAAATATGTGCATTACACTAGTTGGCGTAGCGCACAGTGTCAAGAATCCATACAAGGGCTTATAATTAATATTTTTCTTACACATTTTCGAAATATTTTATTTATTATTACAAAAGATCACAAAAATATGAATTTGTCTCCCACATAGTTTTTATATATTTATTTTAATTTAATTTGTTTTTAATTAATTATTTTAATTAAAATAAAAAATACCCTTGGCTAGATTCCAAGCCTTAAGACTCTAAAATATATTTGGAAACGTTGAAGTCTTTGCGTTTCGGCGCTGCTTGCAGCCCCTCTAAAATAAGCAGGATTTTTCAGTTAGAATAAGAAAAATAGATTTCTAAGCTCCAGGCAATCGTATCGTAGTCAGATGAAAATTTAACAAAATTGTCTCAAATAATACAAAGAAATAGGCGATAGGTTTGATGATTTTTTCTTCGAAGATTTGATTTGAACATTTTACTTCCATTTAGCATTTTACGTCCAAAATACTATGGACACATTATGAAGACCATTTTTTGAAACTAACTTTTTATTAAACGAGCCTTATCTAGAGAATTCTTTGGGGTTTGAGGTAGTGAAGGCGCTTGTTTACGCTGTCGGGGCAAACGTGGACTCTACGAATGACATCACATTAGAGAGCCGACATAGAATCAAACTTGGGAACCGATGTTACTTCGGTTTGTCGAGCGTCCTTACTCGAAGGACGGTCTATAAAACGCTTATTTTGCCAGTCCTGCTGTGTGGAGCCGAAGGTGTACACCAAGCAAAACTCCAGACCTGATTTTTGGTGTCTTCGAAAGAAAACCCCGTCTCAGAAGCAGGCGAATGGAGGAGAAGACCCAACCGCTAACTCTACGAACTGTACCAGGATGTGGATGTAGTCCGGAACTCTGACTCGGCCACATCGAGCGCATGGACAACAATGCTCCAGCTAAGATGGTCTTCGAATACGAGCCTCCTGGTTAAAGATGGGGTCGACTGAACCTCCGGTATAAAGACCGGATGAAAGGCAACTTGGTCTTGATGACTGGAAGCAGTGTGACCAGGACCGTCAGCGATGGAAGGTAGCAATTGCTCAAGCGCAGACCCTCCATGGGTCGTATGCCTGATAAGTAAGGTAAGTATCTAGAGAATCCCATGCAAATAACAATTCTATTATTCTATCGACATAATCAAAATAAATTGTAGTGCCCAACTCACATGCTTTCGTGAAGTTATTTACAAGCTGCAAACCTAACCGCTATGGTGTATTATTAAGCATACCCTGTTAAAAGTCCATTTTTTCTATTGTAATTTATTCAAAAATTGATATTCTTTAAATTTTATTTTAAATTAATTAGTTCTTAATTAGTAGTAAAAATTTTAATTTTTCGTAAAGGATCGTGACACTGTGTAGCGGTGTTAGTCAGAATGCGACAAAAAGTAGCTGAAGAAGATCGCTTGATTCAAAGGAAAGATTGACCAACTTCGCATTACCTTTTTAGACTTTTATTTTTGTTGCCTAGCATCGATTTCAAAAATATTTGTTGCTTCATAGGTTGTGTCAAGGTCTGTTGCTATATCATCTTCTTGGTTACCACTTTATTAATCTTCGTGTCCTTGCCTCATGGAATTTATTGTACACCAGTTGGAATAAAAAATAAAGGGACACTCCGAGTGAACACTATTGAATGCAGTGTTTACATCACTTAATTTGATTTTTCCCTCAAGTTGATGTTTGAAAACATGCAGAATTGCAGTATTACAGAGATAGCCGACCTCATAGCTTATTGCCCCCTAGATCATCGACAAATTTGAGTACTTTTTTGACAGCTATTCATCCATTTTTGACGGTTATTCACGAAATAACGTCAATGTCGTCTTCTGATTGGTCAATTAAGTTTAAGAACACGTCATAAAAACAGTTGTCAAAAATGTTATAGGGCAAGAGAGGTAGAATTCGGGCATCTCTGTAATACTTCATTTCTGCTAAAGTGGAGAAATTTGTAACTTTTTCAAACATAAAAACGCGAAAATTAAGGAACCATAATTCACAGCATTTCGGAGGTACAGATTATGATTTCAAGAATCTTTATAGATTTTAGATTCATAAGATGTTTAAGTATTTCATTCCTTTCCGATATTCCTGAAGAAGCCCAGGGTGGTGTTATACCAAGAATTTAGAAGATGAAAATATATAAGTACAGTGACAGGGGAATCGATGTTGGAATTGGTGAGAACATTGGGATTCATAGATCCATTGTGTCGGCAGCAGTTTGGCACGTGTGTTGTACTATATTATGTACAAAAGCAAATTTATTGACTAAATCGATCGAGGAAGTAAGGATTTATGTTTTTCTTGAACAGCTGCCAACGCAACTTGTTTTTAATTTTTGTATCTGGACCATGGCTTTTTGTTTTGATCCGACGGTCTGCCACCCTACCCACAAATCGCCCATGTTAACCTAAACAAGCACATAGTCATTGCTCGGTCGGGATGGGATCCGGAAGCTTCAGTTTTCCCCTGTCGACACACTTAATTAACTTAGAGCATAAAGTGTGAAGAACCATGACGGCTCCGTGAAGAGGTAATGAGCAAAGTTCATGTTTGAGGAATCCGGCCCCGTTAGAGATGAAGCGGTCAAAGAGTGAAATTATTTTTTATCTATGAACAAAATGTAACAGAAAAACTCACAGAGCAAGTACATCTCTAATTTAAAAATTGTACTGCGACCTCTCAAACGAATTTGAACTCAAAGAAACAAACAATTTGTATTAATTGGGTGAAACGCAGGCCTATTTTGGAAAAGTTTTCAAATTCATTTAGAAAAACTAATTAGAGTTAAAATGTATAGCTTTTGCCCTCTTTCGGTTGCTCCTCAGACCCATTTTTACACTCATTCCTTAAGCGTACACGGCTCTCATTGCTCCTAATGGTTATTATGAATGTTTTGTTTTCCTTTTTCATTCTTGGAAATGTGCTAATTGCCGAAATTCAACTCTAAGCATATTTAAAACACTTGCATATCCCAGTTTGGCTTGAATACCAAATTCAACTCAAAGTGTGTCAATCACTCAAAGACACCATCTCGTCCATCTCAAAGGAAGCCGCAAACGTCAACTCTCTTTATAAGCAACACTGCCGCGTCAACTCTTTACACTCTAAGAACACACAAATCGTCATAAACGAAAGAAAAGGACACTAAAAAACGAGGAAGTCCTCTGTAAAAAAAATGCAATGCTAAAGGGGATGAGTATCACCTCGCTAACGGCAATCCTACGAACCGCATCCACCTTCAGCACACAAATACCATAAACTGGGAGCTGCGATGATAACGTCTTCCCGGACAGCATGGGCGACGTCTCGGTGGTAAATGGCCAAGGAGTAGCAGCTCTCATAAAGAGGCTTAAGGTTCACTTAGTTCATGTGAGGTCAAGCCACGATTTTCGCTGCAAGCACATTCACAAAGCATGAACGTTTTATAGGGTGAATGGCGGTTTGTTGGAATTTTTAAAAAGTCCTTTTTCGCTTTCTTTTCTTTGCACTTTCTTGTACGCCGCACTTACCATGCGTGCACACATGATTGTGCTTTCTGTCTTGGCTTCTATCGTACTGTAGTTTGGTACCGTTACCTTGCGTACTTTTTGAGAACATTTACAGTTTCTTAGCGATTTGCACAAAAACGGTTGAGTCACAGCAAGCTGGGGTCGTGTAACTTTTAGGACGATCGTCGTTCAAAGGATTGTATTAAACGACGTGGTCAAACGTTTCTTTCGTGTGACACTACAATCGAATCGTCAAGTCGTGTCATCAATCGTTTAAATAGTAGGCAGTTTGAGAACCAATAAACACGTTATATTTCATACAGAAAACGGAATTTATGCTGTCACTTTTAAAATTCGTTGATGATTCGCCTATTCATTTAAAATTCAAATTCGAAAACATGTAAGTATTAAATAACTTTTATCAATTAACTGATTTATTAATTAACACACTAGGTCAGCAATAAAAAGGCAAAGGGACGTTCTCATTCATTACATGAACGAGCATCCTGAAATGAGAAAAACTTACGTGCCAATAACCACACAGTCTATTAACAAACTATGGGCAGATTTGGCTCAAAAACTGAATGGCATTGGGCAACCCAATAAGTCTGTACCTGCTTGGAGGAAAGTAAGTGCATAATATGAACATCACAAGTTCAAGTTAAAAGTTCAATTAATTTTTTATTTTCAATTTTTTAATTTGAAATACTGATCAAAAAAGAAATGCAGCCAAGATTTGATTTCATTAAGAAAAACAGAAAACATCTGATCAAATTCCAATATCCGAGCTGGGGGAAAAACCAACTCAGATGGCTTTCCTTCGTAGTGCTGTGACAGGTAGCAGTTCGAATTGCTATGGTGCACGGAGAGCCGAACAGAGCGAACTGTGAGACGGAAACGTTGAATAACACTAAAACGCAAAATAATATAGCAAAATACAATAAACTTTGTTTTAAAATAATACAATTTTTTCCTTTTCGTGTAAATGTGAAAGAGGATCCGATGTATCTCTAAGCGTCCTTCGCTTTTGCCAACAGTCCAACAGAATTTTCACTTCCTTCGTCATCGAGAAAAAAAAAAAACATATTAATGCCGGCGCATTTTTTCTATTTTTATTAAAAAATTCAAAAAACGAAACTAAACAACAACCAACCACTAAGTATGACACGATTGTAAAATAGCAACCGTTCGATCACAATTGTTTAATAGTTGGCTTTTGACAGTGTTATACGAAGCAATAGTGAACCGTCAAAAACGACGTCGACTAGACGATTCAATAATTTCAGCGTTACACGAAGTAATACAATCGTCGAAATGACGTCGTCAGACAATTGTCGTCTTACGCAATGAGACCCTTGGTTACAAATAGTGGATATATTTATAAAATCTTTGTGCGTAAAACTAGAAGATGAATAATTGTATTTTATAATAAATTCTAGCTTTTTCTATTAGGGTTCATAAGTAGACTGTTTAGATATGGAATCCAACCGACTTGTCTTTTCTGGAAATGTCTAGATACTTGAGGCAAGTGTTTGAAGATCTTTTATATGTTGACGACTTTGAAGAGCCGGATAGTGGTGATGTTCTGAATCTGAGAAAGATGTCGGTGGCCGATTGATTCCGACACTGAACTGGAAAATATTCCACCAGAGCTGAACGAAAACGAAGAAGAAGATTTTGGTGATTTCTAGAATTTTATGGAAATGGGTTCCAAGGCTTTGTAAAAGAAAAGAGAGTACTGAACAGAGTAAAACCTCGCCCTCGTCGATTTCTCTCGCAGAATGTTATGATATAAAATAGAGGTCCACATTCATGGACTCGCAATCTGAAATTGTTGCAAGCTTTAAAATATAAGGGACTCGAGGACCCCCATATACAGGCTTCCGCAAAGAGGTTAGGCACAGCCCCTGTTAAAAAAATACCACCCCGTATTGCAAAAAGAAATCAATATCAATTATTCAAATTGATTGCTGTGAATTTTACTGCATTCTTGCCAAAAATAACGGATATATTTTCGTTTTGAAAGGTGAAGGCACATCTGAAATAGGGATCAAGAATGTACTATGTTATATATTTTATATATTTATTCATAATGAAGCATTATTTTTTTAGTCTGTAGTTACGTATCCTTTTTGTGGTCTCCTGTTCATTGATTCAACCGATTTTGTTGTATATTCTGAGCTAATATTGTCCCACACCTGTCGTAAGGCAGTTATGAGATCGTTCTTATTATGAATCTCTTTGGCGGATCATGTGTTCCAAATAATATCAAATATGAACGATAGTGTTTAAGTCGGTGCCTTGTGGAGGTGTCACAAACATATGGGTGTTGTTCATTATGATCCACATCTTAACATTACGGGCAATGGTCATTGTCTTGCTGGAAATAATTCGACTCCGTAAGACCCACTTTTGTTACACTTTGCTATTTGTTATTGGTTTATTAAACAACTTCCCACATTCCCTTTTGTCAACATACATCCCCATTTCATGATACCACCTCCTCCGTGCTTTACTCATTTTATAGTAAGCTTATAATACAGTGCAGTACTTGTGTTTCTCCCAGAGATAACCTATAATAGAGATATCCAAGTTCTACCTCCCTTGCATGTACGTTACATGGATTCCCACTAAATTCATGAATCTGACGCTTTTTCCCACAAAATTCACGAATCGGCCGCCATATTGTGGTGAATTGACGAGCGTTGTAAATGTATAAAATACAATATACAAGGGATCACCACTACATCTTCGTTGTGGGCTAGGGGTAAAAATGGCCGAAGTTGGATATCTCTATCATCCATTATCTCTGAATGAATATATTGAATTTTGACTCGTCAGAAAATACTATTTTATATTTAAAATTACTTTTGGTAAGCTCAATTCTATTCAATCTGTACTTAAGCGAAATCAAAGGAGTTTTCAAACCTTTGGTTTCTTGATTATGGTTTCTTGATTAATTTATTTTTTTTTTTTTTGATAACGGTCGAAATGATCACTTATCTTTTTTGCCCTTACAAAAGGATTTTTTTATCAGGTTTTGTATTAGCATTTTATAGCGTTGAGTTAGTTTTTTGGCGTTTTGTGAGACTAGCGTTGACACAAAGGTTAAGTTGGAAATTGGGTTCTAAGCAAGGTAAAAAGAGTTTCATTTTCAAATTGTACCTGCACTACACTGAAATCGAATTTTTCGTTCACTTTCAATTCAGTTGTCACACTTTTAAATTCATTAGTTCTTCTGGTCACAGTCAACGATATTAAAGTTTCGATTCACTCGGTTCTGCATTAACAAGTTCGGAAGCTCACAAGTGAGTACTGAAGTGGAAAATAAACTTGAACACATCCAACTGACGAGGACATTTTTTTTGCATACTCAGCCGGATAGGTAGCTGGTCTATTAACAATCGTGTTGGAAACGTTTCACTTAAGGGCGAACCAGAAACGAGTTTTAAGAAACAAGATTATCTGCAAAACATGTAACACACCCTAAATGATCACGTTAAGTGCTACTTTGAAGGAAAAGTGACAAGGTATGAGCTGGGCCACATGGAGCGAAACCAACTCACCTATTCCTTCAGCTGCACTCCAGCAAGTGACTTAGTTCTCCAGACTAGGCTAGGACTAGGAGCTAGAACTTGCAGCGGCCTCTCCGCTCTTAGAAGATGTTGCTTTGAGGCCTACCAGCCCAACTAAGAACGTTGCTGGTTTGTAAATGTCACAAGGTTCGACTACATCCGCGAGGTGGCACAAGAGGCCGGCTTAAGTGTGACTGTTGTATAAAGTCAGCCACCTGAACCTGGACCAATACTTCAGCACCAATTTTTGGGGTCCTCTTCGGCGATAGGACAAGCTTTAGCATGGCCACATGTCATGTGTTCCAGTCCTCAGAAATGTTTTGTCATTTCCCGTTTCATTTCATTCCAGTTCGCTCGTTTTATTCGCCTGTTAAACTTCAGTTACCCCGTTGTACACGGTGAACATCGGTCCCGGTTTTTACGCCTGTTCCCACATCGCCTTCAGTCCAAGTTTCTTATTCTGTTTCCATTAAATTTCACTCGTTCCGAATGTCGAACAGTGGCAAGTTTACCCTATAATCCGCTAATGGATACTGCAAAACGTAATCAGAAACAAAATGGAAGAAAAAGCAAAACGAGCAAAGGCGAAAAATTCATAAAGGAAAAGAAAAAATACAGAACACTTCATGACCGTGGCAAAGATTCCCGGCAACGAGTTGGAGTAATAAAAGTTTTCTTGCTGTTTTTTCTCTCCTCCTCCTCCCTCAATTCTTTTCTTTCAAAACCGAGAGTTTCTTCATTGTCCCTAATGGGTTGAGATACTTTCACTTTGCTCTAATGCTTTGTCAAAACCGACCACCGGAATTCGAACATAAACAATCTGTTCTAATAGCACTGGCAGTGGAACGGGCTCATTGGAGGATGACTGCCATTGCTCCGAGACTACGTCTACCTTTTGTGTGTGTGCCCGTGCACTTCGTGTGCACCAGGAAGTGAAGTTTTCCTCGAAGTTATTGTACATTCGAAGTGGACGACCGAAAGAGATGTGCAGTAACCACGGTTCTGCAAAGGTGCCTTCCGGATGCGGATGCATACAGGGTGAGGATGGACGAAAGGGAAGGCGAAAAACCTATCGTTCGTCCTGCCATTCTGTGGTTAGACACATGAAATCGCTGAAGTGCCGAAATTATTATCACTTTTATTGCCGGCAATGAAGGTTCATTTTATTTCCTGGCTTAAATGTGGATTATGGCTTAAGTAAGAGAGAATGGAATTGGGGATGGGCGACAGGGGACAGAGCAAATAGGGAAAGTTAGGGAATATTGCATCTGACAGACGGTGGATTGGACTACGGTGGTGTTCGAGGAAAATTCGAGATTCAGCAGATCGGGTCAGCAGATCAGAAATTTACAACGCGCATCGTCGGCTATCGACACTTGGAAGGAGACATTCTGTACAGTTCAACAGTTTTGATGGTCTGACTTCTGTGACTGTGGTAATAATTCGGTGAAGGGTCCTTTTCATGCCAAGAGCTGGCTATGCACGTAGTTCATGGCCTTCGATGAGAACATGATTATGACGTGATTATGGTCTTTTACTGGCTTCATCTTATTTTCGCTGATCTTTGAATATGCATTAAGACGAGGTCTCTCCCAGATGCACGTACACACTTTTGGTTGGATTTTTTGGGTTCCCCACGAAGGTGGTAAAAAGGGAACACATATGTTTTTGTTTCCGTCATCTCGTGGATTTTTTTCAGAACTTTCGAACTCTTCGATAATATCATAAAAACTTGAACTGAAGATGAGTCTGGTGGGGCCTGATATAATCTAGAAATTTATTTGGGTGAATGAGTGGTAGCTAGATAGTTTCTGCCCATCATTTTGGATAGCACTTTAAAGAGGGTTTCGTTGGTAAATAATAATTGTAATATGGACAGTTCTGTATTTGAAGACGATGTTCATTATGAATTATTTTGTAAGCAAAAACATAAAAATGTTCAGTATCTTAGGAGTTTTTTCATTATAAGTTGTGTATATCATTTTGATTCTTAAAAACGATAACGTAAACATTAAAAAAATCAAAAAATCAATGAACGACTTTTTTTATTGACTTGGGTTGGTGGAGTACTTCAACAAGACACACCTCTGTCCACCTAGGAGTGTCAGAATTTTACTGACTAAAAACACACATTCCCTTTTGGTGTTTTTCTCAACTACAACTAAGTTTCCTTATATTGTAGCTTAGTTTTAAGGATGTTTTCCCGCGATGCACGTAGACCATCGGTAAAATCACCTGCCATAACCATCGTTAGGATGGTTTATTGCTATTGTGCCAAATCGAGCAGTATCGTACAATTGAGTCGGTGTACTAAACGTCTCATGTCCAAAGTTTGGAGGATGGGATGGTTACAATGACCATGAAGTCTGACTCCTAGCTTTCGAGTGGAGTTTGTTATTTCTTCGTCGACGGTAGTTATCCCTAGGTGCCTTTGTATATCACAATTCCTGAGATACCAGGGAGCTTTCACAATATCCCGTATAATTTTATTTTGGAAGGACTGAATAAATCCTCTGGTATTTGCTTTGGTGCAACCCCATAGTTGTGTATGCCGTAAGTCCATATAGGCTTCAGTACTGGCTTGTAAAATAGCAGTTTGTTGTACATGCTTAACTTGGAGTGCCTTCCAAGTAACCAGTACATTTCTCCATACCGGTGTTCGAGCTCATCCCGTTTCTTGTTCAAGTGGGCCTTCCACTTGCGTTTCGCATCGAGTGTCATACCAAGATATTTTGCTTCATTAACGTACGGTATTTGTACAGAATTAATGAAAACTGGTAGAGTTTCAATATTTCCGTAGGTAAAATTTACATGCATTAATTTGACGCCAGCTTTTTGACCATTCGTTTATTTTGTCCAGAGCTCGTTGCAGGTTTTCAGTTGAGGACTCAACTGAACTTCCCGTTGCCAGGATCGCCGTGTCATCCGCAAATGTATACCCTTAGGTTGAGGTTTGTCTCTAGTGTGCAACAGGTACAATGTAGGGCCAAGGACACTTCCTTGAGGGACTCCTGCCCGGCTCTCCTTAATATCTTAATATTCAGTTCCGTGCTTAACTCTAAATATCCTGTTATCGAGATAAGATTCTAGTATCTTATAAAAGCTTTTCGGTAGAAGCCAGCTTAGTTCGTATTTTAGGACTTCATGCCAGACTTTGTCGAAAGCCTGGGTCAAGAAGGGCTATAGAGCAGATCTTTTTCTCCTCTAATGCTCCTTCATTCGTTTTCAGTATACCTGGTCAATTGTAGAGAATGTCGCTCGAAACCCGAAGTGATGGTCAGGTATTAGTTGCTTCTCTTCGATTCATTTTTGAATGCGTTTATATAAGAGTTTCTCAAAATTTTTGGATATTATTGGTAAAAGCGATATGGGTCTGTACGACTTTTTGTTGTTCAACGGTTTGCCCGATTTTTTAACCATAGTCACTTCTGCAACCTTCCATGAGTCTGGAACATATCATAGCCTAGAGGAAGCGTTAATTAAGTAGAGGAGTTTAAGTTGCGCCTTTTTTCGTTAAGTTCTTTAGGATCTGTCCGGTTATTCGATCAATGTCAGGAGCCTTGTTGTTATTTAGATTTTTGATTGCCTGGCAGAATTCGCTTAGCAGTATTCTTTCTATACTAGAGCTGTCAGATATAGAAGTTACACTTGGATCATCTTCCAACATTTGTCCATCAAAAGGCTGCAATGTTTCCTCCAAATGTTCGCCAAAGAGATCCGCCTTTTCTTTATCACTTTTTGCCCACTCATCATTGTTTTTCTTGATTGGCGCGGCCTGCATTTGGGGCTCCTTGATAGTTTTTACTGCTTTGGAAAATTAGTAGTTTGTACATTTGTCAATTGTTAGGCCTCAGAGATAAGTTTATATCTCGAAGTTTTTTAAAAAAGACTAAACTTGCTGAACGAGCAAACGAGTAAACTGGTACAATATTATCTTTTTCCGAACATCATGCCACTAAAAGGTTTTCAAGTTAAAATGTTGGAAGTTGACACCCTGCCAGGAGATCATCCGATTTACTAACAATATATGTACATCTCGAATCTGTTACAAAAATGCACAGACAATACAGTTTGTAACTTTGGTTTAGACGGAGAAGGGACTAGCTTCTACAGCCGCCACTTGTGGTGTGCTTGCTATAGCGGATAGGACCTACAGTTTTATGCCGACTCCGAAAGGCCAAGTTTGAGAAGCCTTTTCTAGACAGGAGTACTCTGTGCTTATTATGAAAGTTCTTAAATTCGGGTATCAAACCCGGCAAGCAAAATTAAAAACAAGTTTGCGGCACAGTTCATACAGAATATCGTCAATTAATGCGAATTAGAGGACTCACTCTTAAGCCGTCGATAGAAAGAATTTTAAAACTTAACTTTAAAAAGCTTTTTCGCTACCCCAGTGCCCATTTATTTAAAATAAAGGAATTCTCTTGCTCTAATGACTGTTTTTTTTTGCCAACGTAGAAACCAGGATGCTCTTTTTCGTAATAACTTTTTACAGATTAAGTCCCGGAAGTGTCCCTGATCATCAAGGATTTTTAATTTAGAAAAGAACAAAGTAGAGATGATTGTTTTTTGCCATTAATTCTCCAAAAATGATACATAGCAAGAATATTTTTATTAGACGACTGGATGGCGCAGTTGGTAGAGTGCCTGCCCCTGGTTAGCATCCCAGTGAAAGCAAAGTTAATACGCTTTTATCTGGTTTTCATATCTGGTCCAGTCACAATTTGCCGTTGGGATCAAATTAGGGGCACTATAACTTGAGTAGTCAATCCAATATGGTCTAGGTGTGCTGTTGAATGCACTAGCAGCCCCCCTACCTAACCTAACCTAAGAATATCATACTATTTCAGAAAATCAAGAAACTCGTGCGTGATTTTTGCAATTGTTGCAATGAGTATTTATGTCGAGACGGAACATTCGTTGAAGTTGAAATTTCGAAATAAGCAAAACCATGTTCCAAGCAACCATGTTCTTTTCTATCTTTAGACCCAGCTTCCTCGCCAGGTTCTGCCGTATGTAGCTGACTTTACTGCCTCCGTCAATTTGTACCCGAATTTTTTTTTTGTTTTCGGAGCACACAACATGCACCGCGCAGTTTTCAAGAAAAATGTCATCATCATCTTCTGACTAGCATGATCCACTCAAGGGGTCGCGGGGGTAAGCCACACACGAGAGATCTCCAGGCAACTCGATCCTCCGCCATCGACTCTAACTCATCAGGGGTTATGCCCAAGCGTAACCAGGCGAGCTTATGTTTTTGTTTTGAAATGTGTACACATAAACTTAGTGATTTGCTTTGCACCTCAGCCTGGTTGTCAGTATTGGCATCAGTTTTGAAGAATGAATTGGCTGGACACAATGACGACCAGTCTCTTCCTTCGTCCCATTCGAAGGAAGACACATGCCGTTTTTTTTGCCGCTTAATTTGACGACCTTTGAGCAGTGGCAATGACTGGAAAGAGCTGGCACTATGGAAATTTCCTTGCCGTACCGGAAAACCAATTTAGACACCATAAGTCCAGTCGATGCACATACCCACTACACATGGCGACCGCCTGTCGCCGAAGCCTCTCACTTAGTACCATAGTACAAAGAATAGATTGATCCACGCCTGTGCCCTGAACGAGTGAATCACCAATAATCGCAACATGAGCCTGGTCCTTGAACTCCCCACTTCGTCGTATCTCTTTTTTTCGTGACCAGGCAACATTTATGTTTACCCTCACGACTTTGGGGACTTCAGAAGAAATCCATTGAAACCAAAACCACTCCAGTTCCCCACCAGAGGCCATAACGAACCAAAGTCATTACCTCCTTCAATTTGGGGACATCACACTGGAAAACATATAAATTCGAGTGAAACCGTTCAGCGTTCAATTCATTTGAATCGTTAAATTATTTTCCACAGAAAAATATCTAAATTTACGCTCAACCGAGAGCACATCCTTTCGAACAACAAAGCAGCGTGGCGCGACGTCCCTCCACCCGATTTGACGAGAAAATCATCATCATCGTGCATATCTGCGCAACCAGAACTTGATTTCACGAAAACATGTCGTTCAGCGAATAAACAGAGATATCTTGGAGCGCAACTACCCCGAGCCTGACAAGTGCCAGGCAGGATGATATCGAGATCCACTTCACTGCCGCAGCCACCACCTCAACCTCAACGTCGTCGTCGTCGCTGCGAGTCTGTTCCCACATTCAGCAGCCATTCCTTTGAGGATTTACCAAAAAGGATGAGGGAATTTTGTCGCAAATTCACTGTTTATGACAACAAGTACCAATGATACGATATACGAGCACTCAGCCAATAACAGCAGAAGGGAGAAGGGAGCCGAATCCCTCCGTGTCTTTATGCTACAGTCCTTCGTGCTTGTTGTCTGTTGTCTGTTGTTTGGCATGAGTCTCAGGAAATGTCCCCGTCCTTGTCCTACAGACTCCACCACGTGGAGCCCTGCTTCCCGAGTGTCTCATCCACGTCCGTGGTGGTACCGTCTTGACGACCGTTTTGCTCAAAAGTATGCTCAGGCGTTATGTCGAAGGATGATATTCAAATTTGCTTAAGTCTTTTTGGTTGAGTTGTCTCCCTTGAAGTTATTCCTGAACAGGAACTGCGCTCCTTTTATCTTCTCCCTTCCCACCCCCCCCCTCACAATGGCCCACTTGATTCTGCGGGCTATGCTCAGAGTATCCTGGCATCTTTCATTTAGGAACTAAGTCTCTATTGTTTGCTCTCGATATTTATGTTCCAAGAAAGTGTTTCCGTCTGTTCGCCTTTTTGGTTTATGGCAGAGCAGCCTTGAGGTCGCTAGTCGGCTTGGGTGCGCTTAATCGGGGACATCGGAGACTCACCAAGGAGTCCTTAAGCACATCAAAGCAATGGCATGAAAATATTTTCGCCCCCCAAGGATGTGAATTCGATTCGATTATACTTTCTCAGCGAGACGGAGGTGTAGTGTTCAATGAGGAACCTAATGGCAATTGGCGGCGATGGTTATCGATTGAGTTTCAAATATTTTCTCATTCACTCTCTTTGAATCACCCCTTTTTGCCGATTCCCGAGGACAGAAACACAGTGAAGAAATTCGATATGCTTCGGTGTTGTGAGAGTTATTGTGTTTTTTTGCGAGGGGTTTGTTGGGTGTCTTGGACAGCTGCAGGCTGAGAAGGAAGGCGGAAGCGATAGTATCGAACGTAAGTATGTACACGTTTCGGATCATTAGGCAATCGGGTGAATGATGAAATTTAAATTTATTGAATTAGAATTGATGCCGGAATTCATTAGGAAGCCTTACAAGGCAGCACTGATGAAGTCATTGGGGATGTCCTTCAGATTGAGTTGTTTCCGTCTTTATTGCCCTTGGCTCTGGTGGTCGTGCGGTGGAGTGAGAGAGAATCGATTGAGACGCCAATGGTGGGGGTCTGTATTGTCCAGAGCACGGAACAAATGAAAGTCTTACTAATCTACGATAAAGTACAAGTGTCAGTCTGGAGAAATTGGGAACAAATTGCATTTTAAAATCCCAAGTAGGACTCGAGTTGGCTCGGCGAGATCGGTGATCCAAATTATTGCAGAAAGATCGATGGGAATTGAAAGAGGTAAGCTTGTGGTCAGTTAAGGAACTGACTAGCAACTGCAGTAAACATACCTTTGGCTGGGATTGCTCGGAATGTGGACTAGAAGCTGCCCATATACACCCCGATTCATAAATTTATCCGCACACAATAAATGTTGACTTTCAGCTGTGTAACGGTACGTTCTTATGAAGTTTTTTCTTTTACAATATTCATAGAGTGAAAACAATAGTTCTTAAGAATATACGGTATGGACGTGGGTTGAATATCCGAAGGTTCTCCAGTGAAATAAGTTTTTTACTGTTTCATTAAAATGTAAGTTCTTTCAATTTGGCATTAATTTTTGAGTGAATTTTTGTAGTAAAGACTTAAAAAAAATATATCTGAATTACAATGCCACGCGGGAGCTACTTGTCAGAACAAGAAATAGCCAAAATTTGGCCTTTAAGGACCAAGGTCTGTATGTGAGGGAAATCGGCCTAAAAATTAGTCGCCACCACAGTGTCTAGATTCCTGAAAGATGCAGCCAGTTACAAGACAGGAGGGCCACAAAAAAAGAAACGGTCGTCCGAAGCAAAAACAAAAGAGGCAACTGATTATGACGGCAAGCTATTTATTCAATGAAAGGCCTTAGTTAGTTAATGACCGAACTAAGACTAGATGTGCTCGAAAGCACTTGGCGCCAGTCAATTTTAAATTTTGGCAAGCTTAAACACTCAAAATGAAAGCCAGCGGCAATGCGTACACAAAGCCACTGCCACAATAGCTCGGCGAGAGTTCGCTCGGACAAATCTAGGCCGCGACTGGAACAAGGTATGTAAGAAGCCTTTATAGTAAAGTGAATTATCAGGTTTATTAGTAAAATATTAGTTTTTTTTTGTTTCTCGTGTTCTACTTCAAAATCGATAGTCAACATGGATTCCAATGCTATTGGACAGACTTGAGGAAGGACCCAGTGTATTTTGCAAGCGTATTTGGGTGGTGGTAGCCTTATGGCTTGTGGTTCATTTTCATCCGTTGGAAACCTCACATTTGCTTTTCTATCCACCAAAATGAACAGGAATACATTCGAGTCGCTATACAGTTATGAAACAGGTACAACTTACTTTTTGGCAGTTTTAGGTTAGGATGAGGTGGCTGACTACAGAGCAGAAGAACAATAGAACAATCGAATGCCCTTTGTATTACCGCGCGGAACTAGGGTACCTATTCCGCAAACCAATTAGTGCTTTTAATAAAGCGAAGAAGAAGGCTGATTCTGATGCTGCTCAGTTCAGCCAGATTATCAAAAAAACGGGCCCCAGAAGTCTGAATCTACGAGATGAGAGATTACTGCAGCTGCATAGCAAATGTTCAATACTTTCTTCCTCATTCTCTTTCATGCAGCTTCGACAGAAATCATTGTAGGGAGGGTTTAGTCTAGGGGCGTGAGTTCCGATGCCACAATGCCCTGTTTGAAAGCCTGCTTTATCTTATCAAGCTAAGCGATCGTTTGGGATCGACCATAGGCCATAGTTGTTTGGTAATGAGGCATGGTTTGAGCAAGCGTTTCAAGCTTCAGAAAATGTTTTATAGTAGCGATAGGCATGGATGGGTGGATCTCCACCCGGAAAGAGCACGGAGTTTGTTCCCATTCTAGCGAGTTCGTCCGCTTTGCAATTCTCTGGAATGTCACAGTGTCCGGCACCCACATCAGGTGGATGCTAAAATACGTGGCCATCTCGTTAAGAGATAGGCGGCAAATAGGAGAGTCTTGGAATTAAAGGTGACTGAATTCAGAGATTTGGTCGCTTCCTGGCTATCGGAACAGATCACGATATCTGTGCGCGATATTACATTGTTTTTTAGTCAGGACAGGGCTTCCTTAATCGCTATAGTTTCAACCTGAAGAACGCTACAGTGATTAAGTAGTCGAAGAGATCGCTGGATATTTAGATCCTTGAGCATTGGCAGTGAACTCGAAAGAGGCCACGCCAAGAATGTTAATAATGAACTGCCCAATTTTAGCTGTAATTTATTTTTAACAGTAATACTAATATGATTGGAGCTACACCCGTCGATGACCAGAGCCTAGCGTCTAGAGGGTTCGCTAAATGATAACTACTACTAACTAAGGTTGTCCCCCATGAAATGACCGATTTTAAGGCACTTCTCTTTTCCTTTTTTTCCTCAATTAGTGTACAAGAAGAAGTGAGAGTCTTGAGATCTTTTGAGAGTGACTTCTGATCAGAAATCAACCGGCAAGATACTCCTAAAATGGACTGAGACGTAATGAAAAACTGTCGCTTTTCTGATAAGACGGACTTCAAAATATATGGGTATGACGGATTTCATTAATTGTGGAAGCCCAAGGATGAACGCCTTTTTTCATTTATTTTTCATTTTAATTCATTTTTTTTTTACTTCATGACAACTTTTATACTAGACAAAAATGCTTAAAACTAGTTGGTCGAACAGTGTTAGTTACTTATTCTAACTAACTGACCCTAAGCGGGTACTCTAAGCTAAACTTAAACTTATTCTATGTCTTTCGACTTAATCAGCTGTTATTTTGTAAAAAGAAAATTTTAACATGACTAATAAGTAATAAGAAAAAAAATTAAAAACTTAATGACCGAACATATTTTTTTTAAAAGAAACTACAAGCTAACTTACATTCTACATCAGGAAATTGTCCACTCTTATCAGGTTTGCCCTGTTGTAAAAGACCTCATTGGAATAGTATTTTATGTACTGGGACTCTGGAGTTCTATAAAGGCGAAGGCAAGCCCTAAGACAAGCCCTCTCGAACAACCGAATCTTTTCCATTAAGCTTGCACTCACGTTGAACCACACGGGACAGCCATAGGTGAGCATTGGCCGGATGAGCGCCATGTAGCAGATGACCTTCACCCTTGCATCGAGTTGGCTGTTGTAAAACAGTCTCTTTGTAAGGGCAAAAGCGCCTCGGGCTCTGGCCAGAGCAGCATCTATATGTTTGTTAAAATATAGATACTGATCTAGCCAGATCCCCAGGTATCTGACTACAGTATTTTGCGCCAGTGGTTCCCCGTGTCTTCCAACGATTGAGAACTTTCGCCAATTCTTTTTCGTATCCGCCGAAGCCTTATACAACGGCGTCCTGAACAGAATGGTTTCCGACTTCCGGAAGTTGATGCTCAACTTCCAGTCATCGCAACTTCTCATGAATGAATCGAAGTCTCCCTGCGTGAGGGTAGTGATTTCCTCGATCTTTTTGCCTGATCTGTACACGATCAAGTCATCGGCATACGCAATTGCATGAGGAAGAGAACTTAAAAGATCGCTCAAGTAAATTTTGAACAAGATCGGCGAATTAACGGCACCCTGTTGGAGACCAATTTTTACTTGAAATACACCTGTCGAGATCACGTTGCCATTCTTGACTACGAACCGTCTACCGGTAAGCATGTTACACAGTAGGTGCAGCAGTGGTTTACTAATGCCTAGCCGATTGAGCTTGTAGAAAAGTCCTTCTAACCATACGGTAAGGATGAACGCCTGCTCACTCAAGAATGTCCTTCCCGCAACGGCGTAAGCCCGCTCAAGAATGCCATAGGTGTCATTCTTTCGTTATGATTTTACATTTGACTCTTAATTTGAAGGAACACCGCGGAAAAATAAATCAAATGGCAGTGAAGTCAACTAAGGTATAGAGTATTGGAACGGATTTATTTCTTTGTACAAGGAAATGCCAGAATTAGTTACTTATAACTAGATATTGATGTCGAGGCTTCACTCAATGTAAACATTGTTAACAAATTATGCTTGCTGTCTCCACTGGTCTAAAGCACAACTGAGCAGTGACATGCAAGAGTTATAGTTGACTGTGAAACGCAAAAAGACTAGTACGCCAGGAATGACATTCACGACTGATCGTGTTTGCCCACCTTCACTTACGAATAGAGACGACTTACCAATTTATGCCGTAAGGCAAGGTTTGAGAAGGACAGGAATACACTCTGAACATTGTGAGTGAATAAATTGAAAGTTGGAACCATTTCAAAAGTCCCCAGTTCAAACTTTAGTTTTGGTTCGTACTTCATTCGTAGTGAATGCCAGTCGAACATCCATTTCGAGCTTTAGCTGAAATTCAGTATCTGATTTAATCTCAGTTTCATTTTCGTTTTCAAATTGCATCCTGGTTTCATTTCCTTTCAGTCAACACTGCTTGTTCCGTCTCATTAGCAACCATGTTCCGCAGCCACTGGAACCTTACACGGTTACACGCCAAAAACAAAAAAATAAAGTTAAACGAAAAAAATACATTTTAATTAGTACGCGAAAATAAAGTTCCGTTCGTTCCGTTCCGTCCCTTCTGCAGGACATTAATTTTTCTTGACATCGTGTTCAAGTTAATTGAATTTCCTTTCATTACGCTTGAAAAAAAGAAGATAAATAAAAACAGACCACCTCCCCAATAAAGAATGTGCCCCCTACACAACGCTAAATGCCCTCCATTACTGGGCAACAAAAGACGACACAAATGAAAATGAAAATGAAACAAAAAAAAAACGTATAAAAATGTGTCATAGCCACCCTCCGTGCGGAGAGCCCTTTATCCCGATTTCACATCGAAGTGAATTTCCACTATAGCTCCGCTAACGTGTAAGAATAACATGTCTCGTGGGTACAATTAAAATTAAACATCAGGCGAATGTATTGTGTCCGGTTTCGTCTGTCGCAGGACATATAGACCATTAATTTGTCACCGCTTGCCCGCTCCGCACTGCACATGGAACACCAGTTTGAACATCGAAACAGCAATGTTACGATTTAATGAAGGCCATCCGCTGACTGTCGGCCGGCTTGTGTGGCAGTCTGCGCGGGGGAATGAAGACTGCTCTGCGAAATTGAACTAATGGCAAAGCCAGGTGACCGCACAAACAGGCGAAAAAGGATACGTTATGCAAGAGTTAAAATGCCAGTCGAAAACAATGGAGAGTGAAAAAAACGGACCAAAGGAAATGACCAGAGATACATGCACACAGGAACATTACCTTAATCGGATTTTGGCCTGTTCATGGCGTTATTGTTTCCTCACTGCTCGGCGGGCCCGTTGGGTGGGCTCGTTTTTTCTGCGTTGACGTTGGGCATCTTGTTAAGGCCGTGAATAATGGTGATGTCCGCTTTCAAGAGGAACGATTCACAGGAGTGGCACTAATTGTTTTATTATATGGCAGGAGCAGGGATTACATCTGAAGTGCTGGCAATTAGCACTTAAGTAATAAAGGGTCATAAATCTCCCAATTGCGCTGGGTAACACTTCAGATGTGTAATGGGATTTTAAGCTTCTCAGTTGGATGGGTCGAAGTCCAAACGATAATGCTCTTAAATTTTATGACGCTCTGGTGGGTGCTGACGCACCTTTTCCTCGCTCGAAGTGAATTTTCCCGGTATGATGGGGATGTGGTTGTTGTTACTTTGGGAAAATGTGACGCTTTGTTGAAGCTTTACCATCACTGTTTTTGGGCACTCATTGAATGGTGCTGTTTCAGTGGTTTTTTTTCTTGTTGGCTTTGCATGCACTGTGGAAAAACTTTGGTATGGACATAAGCGTCGATATCGAGATGTAAAAGAGCCTAGGCCATAGACACCAAGTTCACCAGTAGACATAGACGCCAGTCCTCAGGTGTCCTCTGGAGTGAAGGCAACGACCCAAGCGGCACCGAACGCGATCATCTTAGAATTTTGACATACAGCCGATTACTTTGAATTGTCTGAAAGTAAATTGAAATAAAATGCATTTATGATCAAGATTCCTTGACTTACCATTGGAAGGGAACACAAAATCATTCAAATATCATCCACCGTGGTTCTACCATGGCTCGGGCATTTTCGATGACGTTTCGATTCTTATCGCACAATTACTTTGCCTGAAGTGAAAAAGCGGTCTGCGCGCATAATCTCTTGTAGACCTCCAAGAATTCAAAGATCTTAGTGACGGTCGACAGTCCAGATCACCAAATCCCGAGATAACTCTTGTGAATTGTATCGATCATGGTGCCTGATATGTGGCATTGTCTTCTTGAAACCAAATATCTTCCACATCTATATTTTCGATTTTAGAGCAACAAACTCGGTTAACATTTAGCTATAGCGGTGCGAATTGATTTGCAGACATGTGGATCGATGCTATCTACATACTACCTCAAGCACTCCCAGATCTAATTTTCTGAAATTGTTCCTTATTATGTTTTTTAGTTGAGGGACAATATTAATTTTACCTTTTTGTACGTTTCGGAGTTTTCTAAGTTTTATGCTCTCTGGGAAATTATATTTAAGTGAAGAAACAGTAAAAAAGTATATGCTGTCATCAAGAAAGGACGCACAACATCGACGACTTGGCCAAAACGTCACCATAGGCAGCTATAACGCCGAGGTAGCAAAGGACTTTGTCTACCTCGGCTCGCCAGTGAACAGTACGAATAACACCAGTACCGAGATTAAACGCAGAATTACTCTTGCCAATCGCTGTTTCTTTGGGCTCAAGAGGCAATTGAATAGTAGAGCCCTCTCTCGAAGGACCAAGCTAACATTATATAACACCTTGATCATTCCTGTCCTGCTCTATGGCGAGGAGGCATGTACAATCACAAAAGCGGATGAAGAAGCACTTGGTCCTTTCGAGAGAAAAGTTCTGCGTTCAATCTTTGGTCCTGTCTGCGTTGAAGGTTATTGCAGAAGAAGATTCAACCACGAACTGTACGGGCTGTACAGTGGCATGAGCCTAGTCAGGCGTCTATGCATTCAACGCCTAAGATGGCTGGGCCATGTAGAGCGCATGGACAACACTGCTCCAGCCCGAAGAGTCTTCGACTCCGAACCAGTGGGACAAGGCAATAGAGGAAGCCTACGGAACCGATGGCGCACCCAGGTGGAGAAGAACCTCAATCGACTTGGTGTGCGCAGTTGGAGACAGCTGGCTAAAGATCGTGCCGGCTGGAGAGGCTTACTGGTTGATGCCCAAGTCCACCCCGGACTATAGCGCTACCAGAAGAAGAAGAAGAAGAAACAGTAATAACAGTTACAGTGTCCCATTTAACGAAGATTGATGGCATGCATTCAAATTAGGTAGAATTAAGTTTTAAGCTCATTGCTTCTTTTTAGTGATTGCTGATTCTGAATGATTCTATGTATTTGAATTATTACAAAACTGCATTTATCTTACTAACATTCTAAAAAAAATAAAAACAGCACTTATTTTTTTTACCAACATTCCCTCCCGACACGCCAGTTAGCCACGCCACCTAACGCACTGTCATCTTTCCAACTGCTCAGTAACCCCTTACATAATTGTAGTTTGTCCTGATCAAACTGGAGGTCCTATTTTACAGTCAAATACCCCAGCGTGCAGGGCGTCGCTTTCTTTAAATCCTTTTTTAAACAGGTGAAACATCTATTGGCCTTAGGAGGAAAATTGACAATTGCAGACGTAGTGACGGAGAACGGCATGACGCTGTCACGCCAACATCTACCGCAAAGGAGGCGATCCGCCGCTCTCGACTTGCTTTTGTACGCGCGAGGGTGTAATGCCCAGACGTGGGGGCGATCATGGGGATTGAAGGCATCGAATCTTATTTTTTTTTCTAATTTCTGAACGACTAGGCGGATTGTGGGATGTATTCAAGCCGTAAAGTTACCGTGGAGTCAATTCAAGATTTTTGTTTAAGATTGGCTCGTCACTTGAATGTTTTTCCAACTTTCGATGTTAGATTTTCAACACTGTAAGAAGGGGTTGACGAACGAAGTAAGTTTATGTTCATGAGTGTTTCACATGTGATGGCCAAATGTTTGGGTCTTAACGTATTCAGCGACAGGGTATAATTGGTCATCCAAACGCTGAGCATCAACGCATACACCCAATTGGCATAAGAACTACGCAGTCCGTGGGCAGCTGGCTTCAAATCGTGGATGAATTCAAGCCATACTCGTCTTGAGAATTGAGGACAGGCCATAAAGCACTGGAGTATGCTCGTATCCTCTATGCCACAGCGTCCCCAGATTACGAAAGACATTTACAAGGGGATGGTTAAACAAGGTCAACCATAATCCAAAAAAGCGTAACACTGACCGCTTTGTTCATTAATAAGCGCAATGTCCATGTCCAATGAACTCCAAACACGAACTAATGATGGACTGTTCTCCCGAGCAAACAGCAGCGCAAGCCGCATCGAAATGAAGTTGATCACAGAACAACTTCAACGTCCATCAAACTTGAATATGTTCCAGCTCCACTGGCATCATGGCCATGTCGCCAATTAATTCACCCATGCAGAGGAACCGAAGGACCCTCTTACATCCCTTTTGAGCTTACTTCCCTCCAACAGGGTAACAGAAGCTCATTTTTCCTTTCTCCAACATAAAAACGACTCGACAAAGTCAGACATGATTTCCAATCAGCCCTGAGGACTGGGAGCAAAGCTGTAGATTTAATTAAACACGAGGATAACATCCCGTGTGAAGGATGTGTACCTCATCCATCCGTCTGCTTATCAAGTCGATACATTCGCAAACGATAAAACTTCGCACTTCTGCTAATTAATTTTCCTCCTCCGGTGGGTACCTAATGCGGAAGCGAGGAATGAGCCCTGCGTTCCGCATCGATGTAATCCATCTTCCCCTCAACTGGCGCTGCTGCTGCTCGTTCGTCTGCCGATGGATGCATATCTCTTCTCTCGCCTTGGTTGAATCTTTTTTGCAATGCTCTTGTTGCAGCCCCGCCAGAAAGGGGTCCCATCGAGTCGACAACTGACAACGATGCACTTGTGGCAGTCCTCGAACATACTGGTCCTGGCTCTGGTCGAGGGACGGCGTCTGGAGAGTCCTTCCGTTCACAGCGTTTTTCACCTCCTTCCCCCCGCAGAGGCCTTCCATGCCATGTACATTATCTTTCGACTTATCCCCTCGTGCAGTTTTATCTTGTGTTTGGCCGAGAAGAGCAGGTTCTCGGTCGTCGATGCTTTGTTTCCTGGGGAAACAGTTTCCTTGAGGCAATTGTCCCTCAGTGCTTGTCCGTTCAATGGCACATCGGCTCTCTGCAGCCAACGGGGGGACGGTGGGCGTGTGAGTCTGCATTTGCCGTCCACATTCAGGTCAGCTTTAAGTGGCTTACCGGATGAAATTGAGTCGTCGAATTGAATTCGTCATCGAAATCGAGTTGGGCCCGGGTGCACCCGGAGACGATGTGAGTTAAGCCGAAATCCTTGCGCCATCGTCCGTCGCACGGTGGTTACTCGGTTCTGCTGCATCAGCCTGTAAGTCACACCCCAGATTGCACTCAAGGACCAAGGGATTTTCCTTTGACGACTTCATTCTAGTCGTTTGGCCGAATGTCCCCGTCGTCCTCGCCTCCTGTGTCCGGCTACGTCGCGTCACACAGGACTGACGGTGACGACGGTATTTGTCGACGAAAGAAAAAAACCGATGAAATTGGAAAGATGTGCTGATGTGCCCGAAGGAGGTACGAGGAAAAAATGTCGTGTAGCAAAACTACAGAATTACTGCTTCCGCATCCTGCTGTTGCCATTTTAGCAATCTTCCGGGTGTCGCAGGATGAATTCCTTCACAACATTTTTGCTGATTGATGATCAAAGCTAATGTGATAGGGTTTCGGAGAGCGTGCGCGTGTTTGAGTGTGTTCGTGAACAAAGGAGCTGAGGAGGATGTGTGGAGAGCGGGAATGGTTGAGTCGATTTAGTTTGTAGGTAAGTTGAAATGCAATCCAAAGAAGCAATTCAATTTGTCAGGAGCATCCATTGGAGATGTCCTTTGCCGGAATGGCTGAGGATGCTGTTGGATGTGCTGTTGTGTCAACTGTCAAACGTGCTGGCAAAACGGATGTCCAACGTGTCATAGTTCGTTGAAAAAGACATATTCGCTGAAGATCGGGTTACGAAAGTGGTTCCGCTGTTGTTTTCCATTTTGTGAGACGGTTGGGGCTTCCTTAAGACGGTCGAATGAATTACTGTGTTAAGATCGATTAAACCATGTGCTTGACCTAGATTTTCGACATCGTTTAGAGGATGGCCGTTCAGTTTTAGGCGGAGGAGATTATAGACACGTTCGACTTACGCAGACCGATTTGTGTGATTGATAGCTCGAAATATGGCCAGAAAGATGGTTGAATTTGAAAGTTATCTCAGTTGATTCTGGGACACAAGCTAAATTCCACCACTGTTTTTTACGTAAGTGAAGAGAAATGAACTGCGTTTACACTTAAGTAAGCAAAATTGATCGAGACTTGGAGAAACTGTGTCAAGTAATTATTATAGTCACAATAGACATTTATTTCGTTTAGTATTGACTTAAATGTCCTTAAGACCACTATGGTTAAGACCACATGGGTCTTAACCAGGAGGTTCAGAGTCGAAGGCTCTCTTAGCTGTAGCGATTGTGTCCATGTGGCTAGATATGGCCGAGCCAGTGTAGTCGACGGATTTTTCCCTTCCACTACATCCACATCTTGGTACAGGTCGTAAAGTTAGCGGTTATATGTTGCCCTCCATTGCCATTTTTCTTACCGTCCAGCTTTCTCATTCGCTACCACAAGCAATGATACCAGGCTCGGCACGTTACAAGTGCTTAAATTTCTATGGCCAGAGCGTGAGCTACGAGTTGGGAGCGACTCGCACAATTAGAACCACTTGTAAAAGGATATGAAACGACTGTTTTATTTGATATCCTATGATACGCTTTATTGAATAAAACTTTATAAACAGCACTTTCAATATTGGATAAGGTAACTTTTTGGGGTTTCACTTCTATAAATTATTGTTATCGCCCGCTGCTGCTCCTGATGTAGTCTTGGCTCGGAAAGAAAGCTTTGAGCCCAACCGATACCCTACGGAGGTGACGGCTGTTGATGATCATGATGGTGGCGATGACAGCTGAACCAATTTAGTGTGTTCAGCGTTGAATAGAGTGCAGTGCAGTTTATATAACTCCGCTACACACTTAATACATTATTCCATAAAACAAAATAAGGTAATACAATTTAAACAAAACAAAATAACACTAATTCTACTACTTACATACTTATCAGGCATATGACTCAGGGAGGGTCCGAGCCTTAGCAATTGCAGCTTTCTATTGTTGACGGTCCTGGGCACGCTTCTTCCAGTTATCAAGAGCAAGATGTCTTGCATCCGCGTTTACTTGGTCTTTATACCGGAGATTCGGTCTTCCTCTCCTTCTTTGTTGTCCAGCTCGATGTGGCGGAGCCAGTGCAGTCGACGGATCTTTGCCTTCCTGACTACATCCACATCCTGGTACAGGTCTTAGAGTTCGCGGTTGTGCCTTCTCCTCCATTCGTCTTCCTCGCAGACGGGACTATATATCCGACGAACAATTTTCCCTTCTAAGGCATCAAGAATCAGCTCCGCAGTTTTGCTTATCGTCCAGCTTTCGGCTCCATATAGCAGGACTGGCAAAGTAAGAGTTTTGTAGAGCATGATCTTAGTCCTTCGAGTAATGAGTTTTGAACCCAGCTGTTTTGCCAAACCGAAGTAACACCGGTTGCCAAAGGTGGTTCTACGTCGGATCTCCACAGTGATGTTGTTTGCTTCCTTCACAACCTCAAAATTGTAGCTGCAGATTGTGATATTTTGTCCTAGGTGGTGTGTGATGGATCGTTTTATGGTCGACAACATATAATTAGTTTTATCCTCATTGACCTTAAGACCACCTCGCTTCGCCTCTTCTTCAATTGCCGTAAATGCTTCCACTACGGCACGTTGGGAACGCGCGTCGCTGTTGATGTCGTCTGCATATCCCAACAGTTGGACACACTTGTAGAAGATAGTGCCTTCCGTGTTTAAAGCTGTCCGCCACACTATCTTCTCCAATACCAAATTGAAGAAATCACACAGTGCATCTCCTTGCCGAAATCCGGTGCAGGTATCAATTGGCTCCGAAGTCCTTGAGCCGAACTGCACGGTACACCGCGTATTTGTTAGCGTAATGCGTCACAACCGGATCAGTTTTCCCGGGATCCCGAATTCGTCCATCGCATCAAATAGTTCCTTTCGATCAATGCTGTCGTATGCGGCTTTAAAATCGATAGAAAGGTGGTGCGTATCGATTTGAAACTCGCTGGTCTATTCCAGGATTTGCCTTGGTGTGAAGATTTGGTCTATTGTCGATTAGCCGGGCCAGAAGCCACACTCGTACGTGCCGGTTAGTGCGGTGCAAAAGGGCTACGCTGGACAGGATCATGTAGGCGACGTTGAGCAGGGATATACCTATATAGTTGTTTCAAGAGACAGGATCGCCTATTTTGTGGATGGGGCATATGAAGCTGATATTCCAGTCGTCGGGCATGCTTTCGTCCCCCCAAATTCTACAGATGATCCGGTGCATGCTCCCAATGCCACTGGCCTTGAAGAGCTCTGATTGTAAGCCATATTTGTTGTTTCTCAGCCTTTTACTGGTTCTGCCGACTTCTTCAAAGTTAGGTGGGAGGACTACTTCATCGACTGGAGTTGGGATCTCTTGATTCCCTCTTACTCTCTCCTGGTCAGGCCTGTAAAGCAACTGTTGAAAGTGCTGCTTAAACACATCACACATTTCCTGCGTTTCAGTAACCAGGTTACCCTCAAAGCCTCGAAGGGAATGACTGAGTGTCATTCCTAAGGCCAGAGGCAAGGCTATTGGCTTTTTTGTAGTGGTTTTTGTACTCTATGTGGGTCCAAAATCAGGCCAAAGAGGCCCAAACTTATATGCACCACAATTAGATACAGTAATTAAAATATTTTGACAAAACCAAACAGATGGAAAGAAAAGGACGATAGTAAAGACAAGTGAACAAATGTACGAACGAAAGAGTAGATAGTATGTTCACAAAACATGTACAGATGGACTGTTGCTGGAATGTGTTGCTCCACATAACTCGTCTCACCAAAGATTTGATTTTGCGGAATAAATTGAGGAAAATCGAAAAAAGAGTATGGTTATAACAATACATAACAATTTAATCGATAAAATTATCTTTCCTTACATCCTTTTGAACATTTTAAATAAATGCCACTCCTTAACATAATTCAAAAATTCAAAAATATAATCAAAATTTATAAATCTTAAAATGGAGTTATTTGTCTTCAGATAAGAATTATTATTTTAGTTTTATACTTTAAGTAATTAATCTTAGAATCTTAGAAATACAACATTATTTTCCATTTAAGAATGCAATAGGATAATTTTGCATCCATGATCCATGTATATATCTCCATGTAAATAATGGGTAACCGAAAAAGTCTTTTCGTATTTTATCAATAGATGTCGATGGAGCTACCAATCACATTGTGTCATACCATATGGTGTTAGAAAAAAATAAAACTCGGAGAAGTTGAAAAAATGTTACAGCTGTTCAAAAATTAGTGAAGTAATGCAGAAATTCGCTATATTTTGAAACTTTTTTATAAAAAACGGGAAGAATGCCACGCAAGCCACCAATGAAATTTGTGAAGTTTACGGAGACGATGCTGTATCAGTTCGTGTAGAACAATAATGGTTCGCTCGCTTCTGTTCTGGAAATTTCGATGTGAAAGATGCACCTCGCTCTGGTCGACATATCGTTGAAAAAGTCGATGAAATTGTGGAAAAGATTGACCAGGACCGTCACATAAGCAGCCATCACATCGCCAAGGAACTAAACATTCATCATCAAACAGTTTTGAATAATTTAAAAAAGCTGGCTACAAAAAAAAGCTCGATGTTTGGGCACCACATGAATTGTCTGTGAAAAAAGTTTGATTAGAAATAGAAAAGACTTTTTCGACTACCAAATATTTAGTTGCTTATGTGGGTTGTTTGTAGTATATTTTGGGTTTAAAATTATTTTATTACACTAATGGCAATTATGTATTCTGTGGATTGACACATTAGCCATGGGAATTTATGCGTTTAGTTATTTCACTACTTAAGTGAAATAATAAGAATATCGTTAAGCCTCCGATGTGAAAACGAAATTTGTGTTAATCCTGAGTTTATCCTTGGACAACGTAACATAGTTACATTTGTATACGCAACAATGGATAAAAATACATCATAATTTGAAATCTTACGCAGAATTCTGTGACTATAATGAATTAATAATGAATTAATTGCTCATTTTGATAGTGTTTTTCAATTTTTTGTTCGAACAAGTATTTTATGCCTTGGCTGCTGTCTTCTTTCAACGCATGCAATTCAATGGCCATGCACAAAATTCTATGGGGCGTGTATTGGTAAAATAAGAGAATTGAGAGGATCGCAATTACCTCAAATATACGTGAATGCGGATCAGAAAATGATGATACTATTTTTTTCTTACATTTATGTTTATATATATTTTTATTTATAAATATATACTTGAATTTTGCATAAGGATGAATGCTACACATGTTTGTTGTCAGCAATTTTACAATGGTAATTCATTTTTTGTCTACACAGATTCGGTATTATTACCTTACTACTAAAATATAAATAAAAGTTCTTAAATAATATATCCCATAAGTAATTTGAACGAAAAGCCACTAAAAACCTTCAGTAAAACACCAGTGTCACTAGAGGGAAGAAAGAGGCGAATTTTCACCAGTTTTAAGCAACTATGACACATAATCAAACGGAGACAAAGTGAATAAATAACTAAATATATGAAAAAAAAAATAAATAAATAGAGGAATAATCAATAAATACATATATAAATAGATAAATAGAATATATAAATACATTTTGTTGACATAAATAAGTATTGAAGTATTGCACTTATAACGAAGCTAGATTTGAAATCAAGTTATTTTCAGATGATAAGCACGAGAGGTCATATTTGTGATTTAATTTTTCAATTCTAGATGTAACCATTTCTATGCTAGCATATTTAATGAAGTACCTCTGTAGAGAAAAACCTTGGTAAGTTAAAAATCATTTTAAAAACTTTGTTTTGAGATATCTGAAAACTGCTAAGATGACTCTTTGCACACTTGCCCCACACGGAAGATCCATAGAATATTATGGCTTAGAAAATAGCTTTAAAAATGAATAACTAAATGTCCAGGTGTGAGTTTCTACAAATAAATGGATACAGAACCCTTATCGTGACATTCACTTTTTTAATGACTTCCTGGACATGTCGATTGAAAGTCAAGCGTTTATCTAAATAGATGCCTATAAACTTTACACTGGACTTCCACTCAATCTGAACACCGTTGGGTTGAAGGTTTTTGCTAGGAAGTAAACAAGTCTTTCTTTTACGTGTAAAGAAAATAGCTTGGGTCTTCGGAGCATTAAATTCAATTTTCCAGGTTTTACAATATCCTTCGAAAGTATTTACAGCAGATTGGAAGTTTCAACACTGAAACCGAAACCAGTTAAATCGGATGAATAAATTCATGTATCGTCAGCATATAGGGCAATGTCAGTGTTAGAAAATCCTGGCAGATCACAGGGATATAGTCTGAACAGGACTGGAGAAAGAACAGATCTTTGTGGAACGAAGGCATTTATTTGATTTTCTTCAAAAAAATGCTTATTAATAAACACCCTGTAACTTATTGTTGAAAGAATGACTGGATGATCTTTATAAGATGCATTGGGAGATTGGCATTGTGGCACAGTGCCAGAGAGTATCAAACGCTTTCTCTAAATCCAATACTACCATACCGGTGCTATTGATTTAGCTTGATGTGTTTTGTGATGCGATGCAATTGGTGAACAGGGCTATGAAAAGCTCAGAAACCGAATTGCTCTTGTGGTAAAATGGCATTTTCATTAACGAAAGACATTATCCTTCTCGAGGCATTTGCTTATAGAGCCTAACAAGCTAATGGGCCTATAGCTGCCGGGCAAATTAGGTTGCTTACTGGGTCTTAGTATCGGGATTATTTTTGCAGGAATGCTACACATATATTTCTTTTTTTACCTAGCTTCTAGTCATTTGTTTGCAAATCACCAATAATTTACAGATTACATTAAAATTTTCCCTTGAAATGAGCGTCAGTTTTCTTGTTATTCTTTTATTTATTTTTTATTATCTTACATTTATTTATCTGTATACTTCGATTGCCTCCAATATTCCCTTGGAGCATATATCTTGATATCTACAGGCTACCACTGTTTTCACCTTTTCATATATTGTTGTACTTTAGGAAATTACCATTTGTTCAACTGATCTGTAGTTTTCTTTTTATTTACCTATTTATAAAATATTGTGTGTGTTTTCTTTTGTTTCAATGTATACGTTTCGCTCCCAAACGTAACTCCAGCGTGAATCAAAGTGTTGCGCAAAACGGTAGCTACTAAGGCAAATGGTCTCCTCAAACACTGCAGTTCTTCAATCAGCGATTTGGTTACAGTTTTTTGTAATTTTTAAAAAATCACCAAAGAGATAATACACCTCCATTGTTGCGCGAACAATCGATGAAATCGTCATCAATTAATATCAAGCAGAAAAGCTTCAGATTTCTCTTCCGTGGCTCAGGGCGAGTGCGTTCTCCATTATCAGTTGACCAAGCAGAGATAACCGAGGAGTGTAGGAAACAGTCCATTAAGAGCACTCCACTCTAACTGCACACAACTCAAGTTTGACTGCGGCATACCTAGTCACCGAATCCGCTGTTGATGACAGTCTACAAGTGCTTAATGACAGTGGTGCAGATTATGATAACATGCAAGTCATGCATTCACGTATTTAGGTAGGCTTACCTTGAGTACCCGCCCATCAACCAAGTTCTCATGTAATTACGCAACAGTATCCACAGCATTTGTGCCATCACCAGCGCATTGAATAGTCAGTCGCGATTCTGAAGTCGAGCAACCAACATCGTCAACAAAATCTCTACAATGGAACGCTGGCAGAACTGTGTTGCTGTTGTTACGGGTGCCAGTTGTGGGATCGGTGAGGCATGTGCCAAGCAACTGGCCGAAGCTGGTCTACGGGTTGTCCCTTTGGCACGTCGTCTTGACCGATTAGTTGAGAACCGCTCCAAAATAGCGCCGGCTGCTCAGCAGAGATATTTCCCGAGACAGTGCGACATCACAAACGAAGACGAAGTCAAGGCGACCTTCCAGTGGATCGAGCAGACTCTAGGTGGCGTCGACATTCTGGTGAACAACGCTGGCTGCGTTCGAGATGGGAAAGTTCTCGATATGGACACGCAGCTCATCGACGATGTCCTCAATACAAACGTGAAGGGGTTGATCTACTGCTCACAGGCGGCATTCCGCAGCATGAAGGCAAGGAACGTGAACGGCCACTTGGTGCACATCAACAGCGTGGCGGGATCGAGAGTGATTTGCTTGGGACCAGACGGACCCAGTTTCAATGTGTATTCGCCGTCAAAGTTCGCCGTGACTGCTCTCAATGAGGTCATCCGTCAAGAGCTCAATAGCTTCCGCACCAAAATCAAGACGACGGTAAGTTGAAAAGAAATTGTCACTCGCAGCGATCTTGTCATTGGGGCATTGTCTTGCAGAGCATCCACCCAGGACGTGTGGCAACCGAGCTGGTTCCACAGGGGACGTTCCGAACGATTGGAGAGGCTATCCTGTCCGCGAGTGAAGTTGCTGACGCGGTGTTGTATGTCATCTCCACTCCCCCGAACGTCTTGATTAAGGACCTGACCATCAAACCTGTTGGCGAAATCTATTAAGCGTATCTTGTGTTAAGTGTCAAAATAAAGTTCAGCAATTTTTTGAGTTTTCTGGGATATTGGTAAAAAGCTGTTCCGATCTCGGCAAGGGACGTCACTTTTGAGTGAGTCTTTAGTTGTGGCCTGTTTTAACAGACTCCGGGTAATCTTACTCAGTTGGGGAGGCCATTAAGAGGTCACTACCGATTGGCTTGAAGTAGAGTGCTTGTGATTGGAAACATGGCCTTGAAACCATCTTCTGTCGGTCGATACAAGAAATACTCAACCACAAGAGACTCATGAACTTGTAACATAAGCACCCCCTTTTCAACTTTTTTTTTTCATCTTGTACAATCCGTGCCGTGGAGAAAATGACGGCGCGACCAGAAGGTCTCATTGACATTCTTCAGAGATTGACATTCCCGTTATTCTACAAGCTACTGGTGGAAAATTGCGCCCACAGAGGTGCAGCTGCAAATGCTAACAGTAAGGCTTCCTTCGACTATGGAGCTAGGTAAAACCGAGACCAAGTCGAGTGTCGACTATCGACTGATAATCGCTTGTTGTCGACTGTAGACTATTGCTTCTGGGCTCTTATCGCGTAACTCTTAAGACGATCGTCGTTCAAACGATTGTATTAAACGACGTCGTCAAGAGTTTGCTTCGTGACACTACAATCGAATCGTCCAGTCGTGTTGTCAATCGCTCAAATAGTAGGCAGTTTGAGAACTACTAAGCACGTTAAATGCCATATGGAAAACGGAATTTATGCTGTCACTTTTAAAATGCGTTGATGTTAATTTGAATTCCAAATTCGAAAACATGTATGTACATAAGTATTAAATAACTATTAAACTATTAAGAACTGTGAGACGGATGAAGATGCTGAGGCTGAGGACGAGCTCGAAAAAGTGTAACGTGGGATTAGAGAAAGTCCCAAAAAAGCTGTCGAAGAAGTGACTGATCTGAGTAAGAGGTAATGTGTCAAATAGATACTCGTTATATACATATATGAATTGAAATGTAATTTGCTATACTTTACAGAAAGATACAACCGAACCAACCAGAAGCAGATAATAATTTTCAAAGTGTGGTAATGGAGATGCTGCAACAACGCAATGAAGAACAAACAAACTTTCACGTCCAAGTGATAAAGCTTCTACAGCAACTTGAGTTAACAAAACAAATGTAAAATAATAATAAAAAAAACTATCCCTAATTAATTTGCCAATCTTTTACAGAATTTCAAATTCTTTCTGCAATCTCCTTCTTACGGTTATTGGAAATATCTCTATTTGCAGGAATTATCGCATTTTCCATCGAATAGTCATCGCTGGGTTCAGTAGGATCTGCCAGGTAGCACAAAGTCTTAAAATTGGGGGCATATATGTTGCCCACGAGTCGCTCCTTGGGTATACCGTTTACAGCACTAGTACAAACGCCTCTTCTGATAAGCGAAAACGTTGAATAAAACTAAAATGCAAAATCAAATTTAGCAAGTTTATTGTTGAATATAATAATATGGGTGGCGCGACAGTCCAAGGTGGACCTGGGTCTAGCTTCTCAGCAACCACTTGTGTTGTGCGTGCTATTGTTCTCTCACGAGTGGAAGATGTAGGTCCCCTACAGTTTTTAATGCCGACTCCGAACGGCCAAGTTTGAGAAGCTTTTTCTAGACAGGAATACTCTTTGAGCATTGTCAGTGACTCGAAAGAGGTGGAGCCGTGAATAATGATAGATTTTTTTTCGATTTGTATTAAAAAATTCAAAATCGAAACTAAGCAACAACCAACCACTAAGTAGGAACGATTGTAAAATCGCAATCGTTCAGTCACAATCGTTACTCGTCGGCTTTTGACAGTTCATTTTGAGTTAGACGAGGCAATAATGAATCCTCAAAAACGACGTCGACTGGACGATTCAATAATTTTAGGGTTACACGAAGTAATACAATCGTCGAAACGACGTCGTCTTACGGGATGATACCCCTGAAGTTCGGTATCGCGCAGTTCATATTTGTCGACCTGACAGCAGTTTTTAAGCGATTGCAAATTTGAGGTCGCTGGTAATAAACTTGCAAGATTATTACGGGAAATGGTTTGGGTCCTTATAATGTGAAGCGATTTTATGTTACGGCAAGTTACAAATATGAAGTAAGTGGAAATTTGTAAAAAAAATTCAGACAGTTTAGAAGAGCAATCCCGAAATTTGTGTCGCCCAGGATCATAAACAACGAATGTCACTTTTTTAGTTTGCAGATAATAAAGACGTTGGTCGATAGTCGACACTCGCAATAGAGTCCCAAGAGTATGCATCGATTCGAAAATTTCCCTGACTTGCAACGTATTTTCGCAAGATCACAAGGTTTTCTTTCCGTGTTATCATCAAGAGTCCGCATTCCAACCTCTGTGGTACTGCAAGGTCTGGTTAGCTTGGGTCGTAGTTCAGACTAAGCCCGTTCGTTACTGCGAGCATGCAGTTACATATTTATTTTTATACATCATTTTATAATAAATGATAAATAACAATCATTTTTTAAATTGTCCATGCCTTTAAATTAGTGTAAAGTATTAACATGCGTGTGAATAGTAATTTATTTTCATTGTACAAGTTAAGTTACATAATAATGACAATTCTAGAGTTTAAGATTCATGTAATTGATATTGAATTTGTAGTAGAAAAATCAAGAGTTGTGCGTGAGTGGTCGTTTCGGTGGCCAGATATTGTAATAAAGAGGTCTTCTAATATTTCTTATGTTAATGAGAAGGGAGCTCCACAGACGAGTAGATACAACCAAAAGCTGGTTTTTTGAAGTTCAGCAGGCATACTGCAATAGTATACGAGTCAACACGCTCTCGCAAAACAAAAGGTGTGCAAATAGCCAGACGCTAGGTCAGCGTTTCAAGCCGAGAAAATGTGGGACCAGGTACAGCGATGCAAAGCCACACCACAGTGTGCGCGTCGCCGACCATCCACCGTGGGACGGAATCGTGTCAAGGCCATTGAACAATTATTAGTAGTGCCATAGTCGCGGCAAGATTTCTGTTTTAATAAAGTCCCTCATAGAGGGGAAATAAAATAAAAACGATCGACTTTAATTTACACTGCACTGCAGACAGCTGCAGAAGACTAAATAGTCAGGCCCTTTGGTTTGCATGATGTAAGAGGAATAACGTCCTGTAATTAAGCACATTGTCAAAGGTGCAACGGCAAATCTTTTTCGAGAAGAACGAAACGTGATCATATCTTCTTAAGTTGTATACGAAGGGAGTGATATTATTATGAGCAACATTCAGCTTTTTCTAGAGTTAGAGTCTAGACTGCAGAATATCTCACAGCAATGCAGCAAAATTGGGAGAAGCAAAAATGCAGTGTATCCCAGAGATCACGTATTCCACCATAAGCCTTGGCAATGGTGGCATTTTGTGTGTGGACCAAATTAGAATTTTATTAAAGATAGGTCCAAGGTTTTTGACAGATTTGTGAAACGATGTAAAAAGATGTTTATTTAAAATTCTATATTAATGCGACTTATTAAGTTACATAAATAGCACTTCAAATCAACTTATTAATGAGATAACGTGGGGTTACGCTTCTATTACTGCACGCTGCTACTGCTCGCCATGACGTCTCGGCTGGGAAACGAAACTTTGAGCAAAGCCGGTACCGTTTGGAGGTGACGGTGCTTGATGATGATGGTGATGTTGACAACTGTCCCGATGAAGTGTATTCTGCGTTGAATGGAGTGCCGGCTATTGTAGCGCTTTATTTTTATAACTCCGGTACAGATTCAACATACTCTATAGGGATTTGTGCCAATTTGATTGGTGGAAAGTCAGACAGACTACACACTTCTTCTGTGTATAATAATTGCCTTAACTTTTGGGCACTCAATCGCACGTCATTGTTAGTTGCCGAATCGAATATATGCTGAAGGCCATCATTCACCAGCATGGCGGCTTCGTTTACACGATTTAGGGGACGGCTCAAGTGGATTTGTGTCTCATCAGCAAACATATGGGTTGGACAAAGCTTGCTCACTTTAGGAAGTTCATCAATATACATGGAAAAAAATAGTGGCCCAAGGATAGATCCTTGTGGGACTCCGCAAGTCACTGGTTTGAAAGATCAGGAACGTTCACCCTCTACGACTCTTTGAACTCTGCCTTGCAAATATGAAATTATGAGCTTCAAACTTTCGGCCGTCTCATACCGATCTGTTCGAGTCAGCGTTGACCGGAAAGACTGCTAAAATAGTTCCCCTTCTATGGAGTTCGTCTGCTTCGCGATTCTCTGAGATTTCACTGAGTTCCTTCACATACATAAGTAAGATGTTGAAATACTTGGCCATGGAGTAAATACGAACAATTAACGGATCCTCCAATATCTACTTTTCAAATAAGGAACCAGAACACAATGTGCATACCTACTTCCCTTCTCAGTTTATCACGATACTACATCACTCTTAAGGAAAATTATTCAATCCCGACTCGTCGTCCTTTATCCGAAAGTCTCAAGGATGTTATACAAAATGGAAAACACATATCTGATGTGAGCCCTTTCGCATTCCCTCAGATTGACATCAAGCCATGCACGAAACGTCACCCGTCCCGTCACTCGTCATTCGATGAACCTAATACATTTGTAATGTAAACTTTCCGCCCACACTGTATCCACCGTAAAGTGGCCTCGCTCGGAGAAGGCGAATTAAAATAAGAAAGCAGTCTGTAACATCCCGGAATCGTATCACCCCACTTTTCGACATTTAACCCTATCCGACGAACAACGACGATATCTTCGCCTTCAGCCCCTACTCCCTCTTCTCGTCGGCGGCGGGCGTATCCTTTTCACAATCTCCACCACTGCGGAGAAGGCCGCAGAAGCAAGAAAGAAAAAAAAAAGAAAAGAGAAGAAAACAAAATGCTGGTTCAAGGATATTACTTGAACTTCTCCTTAATTGAATCCGGCCACCAAGTGTGTGGTTATACAGAAGACAAGTGCAGGGATCCATCACCAAGAGAGATCCTGTAACAAAAGACAAAGCACCAGGCTTATGGTCAGAAGCATATCTAGGGAATGAAGGGATTCTTTTCCATGTATGTGTGTGTGTGGGGAAGTATTGTTAAGGATATTCTCCTTGGATTGTCCCTCTAAGGAGTTCCGTAAGGAAACTCATTCCTCTCCGACAACTCACAACGACGGCCGTCACATGGGCAAGATGGCGGGATGGAGTTTGGGCTGCCGTCTGTAAGCTGCCTGGCTCCGAGAAGCTGTTACACGAAGAGGCTGCAGCTTGTATGGTTCTTTTGTTGATTTATGCATGTGTGCGGGTGTTGCATGGTGGGAGAGTGCATTTGAAAGTTAATCAGATTGGCTTCCAGAGGAACAAGGACCATAAGTGTTTGCTTGTGAAGGTGGGCGGATTGGGAATTACTTTCCGTTTTGCATTTACATTGTGTTTTCGTTTCATAAATGAAAGGACCTCCCGCCGCCTGCTGTTGGAGAGATGCATTGTTGTTGCGAGGTACAGGACTGGAGCGTGTGCTCAGTGAAAATGTCATTTGATTACAAGTCTGAAAGAGACTGGGAGTACAAAGCGTGTTTACTGTGTTACAGACTGTGGCAACAGTTCATTTGTTTGTGCTGTAGCGTAATGACTGTGCACGTGAGGTGCCCATATTAAAGGTTAGTCCATCAAGTCCATCGTCAGCGCATCAACTTTCATTTGACACCATCTCTCTCGACTATTTTAATTTCTTTTGCAAACGAGGGAATAATTCCCACACACAGTTCGGCAAACAGGGTAGGCTCGAGTCGACTTTGGACAACACAGACAACAGACGAAGAAGAACAAGTAATCGAATTATGACCGGGCTGGAGCCAGTCGAAATCTGGTTCCCACTTCCAAAGCGTGTTTACTGTGTTACAAGCATTATTCAAAACTAAGGCAACCGAAATTAGTAGATTTCCGCTTTCTGCAAACACAGAAGTTATAATGTCGATAAGATATATGCCGCTGTGAACAGCAGAATAACCAGGTAAAAAATTAAGAAATAGAAAGACTGTATGCTCTAGGACTCGTATATCAATTTTAGTTGGCGTGGGAAATTAAATCCTTGGATGGAAATTTTTCTCTAGCGACTAGCGACCAAAAACAAAAAAAACAGTCAAATTTCCGTAATTGTTGGTTGATTTTTCTTCTTTCTGCAAGCCTTATAACATATACAATTCCTTTCAGTCTTCTTAAGATACGCTTTAATTTGAAAATATATTTGGGCAGCTATCCGCACAGTAATCACTTCGTCTACATTAGTGCAACAGCGCGAGGAAGAAGTCAAACATGCAAGTATCATGTTCAAGATCACTCTCCTGTGAGTTCCAGGCCGCAGCAACATAGGAACTGAGATTGACGACGAACTGGCCAAGCTTCAAGCTATGCCCTGACTGCTGGACGTACAGAGACTTAAGACAACTTAAAGACACTATGGAGTAAACCCATCAAATATACGTTGATTATAAGAAATCAGACGGAATGTGCGGAATAAGTGTGAGTTCCCTGAAACTTGACGATGCTTCTTTCCATTTTTAGGTCACGAAAGACGAAAGAATATAGTAATCGAATTTTAAAGGAGATGTTATGCTGTGAACTGTGCGCATTATGGTGAATCCTATGAAACTGTCCCTTAACCCTTATTTTACACAAACTGTTACCCTTCATCAAATCGAAAAAGTAAATTTTCTAACTTACATCCTCTCTAAGCTATGGTTACCTTGAACTTTCTTTACTGTCATTATTGTACCAAAGAATTTAAATTTTCCTTAAGACTACATTCTACAATTTTCAAAGATATAGAATGTTATACACATTCCTACCATACAGTTCATACAGTGGACTCCTCCTAAGTTGAATTGTCGCGGTATACCATAATTTGTTCGAGTTAGAGACAGTTTGACTTAGAGAGAGGTTTTTGTATTGAAAATTAAGGGAAATGTAAGTAAAATAAAGGCGAAAAAGTTCGTGTTGAAGAGAGTTTCGACTTAGGGGGGATTGACTTAGGGAGAGTCCACTGTGTCAGTAAATCATTTAAGGCTCTTGAAGGTAAGTCTACTGAAAAACCTTCATTACCTTAAACTTAATTTTTTTTTATTATACTCTTGTGAATGTATTAAAAAGAATGCAAAAAGTGTATTTTAGTTTTTCAACCGCTATCCATGGGGGATGACCAATTTGAAAGAAATCACACAAAATGAAACAGGTGTTGGTTGATTCGACGAATGGTAACCGTGCATGGTTAAGTAACATTTCACTTATAACGGGACGGAGCCAATATTTTTACGCCTTTTATTATTTTTTAACAAAAGAGCAACAACACAATACTTCCAATTGAAATACATTTTTGTACTGTAAGGAACATAATATATTTCAAATGTTATAAAATTAAATCATCCCTTGATCCATATTCAATTATTTATCTATTAACACATTCGTTTAGTTCGTCGTTCACCGCTCATGTCATGTCATTAAATGAATTTATTATGTGTGTATGTATGCTGAACGCTAATCGAACCATTTCACTGATGTTTAGAATTTAGAAAGTACAGCCAATAAGTTTGTACAAAAAGTTGGACAGTTGTAATAAAGCGCTCGAAGAGAAGATATAGTCTTTTTATGTTTTTGCCTGTTCCAGATAACCCTTACACTACTAACAAGACTATCGCAGTCGTAAGTGCAGGGTAATCCACGTGTCCAAATTTAATTTGCGGCGAAAAAAGTCGTCTTTAAAAAAGGGCTCGTTGAATTTTTTTAATAGCTGCGATTATTTAGTCGCATTTGTGAGCAGTCATGTCATCCACATCTCGTTGCCACAACGATTTTTTAATCGCAACGATCGCATGTCTGTGTGTACCCCTGCCGTGACGTATGATTCGGTTTAACCTGCGACAATCGCGTCGCAAGAAATATGGAAGAAATTGCAGGCAGGCCTGAAACACAATAGTGCGTTTGCGCTGGCGTTGTCTTTCAACGCACACAATTCAATGGCCATGCACAAAATACAGCGTCGGCCTGCGTTAGTGAAAAATGAGAGATGATAGGACGTAATAAAATGTAAAACGTAAGTCCATCGCACGTCATTATTGAACATTTTGGATATTTATTGACAGAGGGGTCCGCTGTGAGAGAGATTTTCTCCCAAATCGAGAGTTTTCTTCGAAATTGAGAGTGATTTGAGAAATGACAACAGCTGATTAAAAATAATTTAACAACAAAAGTCATTTCAAATGAGTGTATGCAGAGGGGTGACAATGTTTTTCATTTGCTAGATGAGAGAGAGAACAGCTGATAAATTAAGTAATCCTTTAAGCGCAGTGCGTCAACGCACTCTCTCCGTAACATGAAGTCGGCTGGCGCAACGCACTATTGTGTTTTAGGCATTAATCGTTGCGATTGTGAGGTGTCATGTGCACTCCTTAGCATTGAAAGCTATGTGTTCTACTTTTTGCGACTGAATTATCGTGCGACTGAAAACGCATGTGCGCTCAATGCCTAATATGGCTAGACCATGGACATAACTGGCCAAACTCCACTCTATACCAGTGGGACAGTCCCGAAAACGATGGCGCACACATGTGCAGAGGGACCTCTCACCTCAGCCAACTTGGCGTGCTAAAATGGAGGCAGATGGCAAAAGATTTGGCCAGATGGAGACTCTTGTCAAAGGCCCAATTCCAAGCCGGGCTGTAGTTCCAGAAGAAAAAGAAGAAGACTTGCCGGATCACAATTCCCTTGTTATTTTTTCTCAAATAAATTCAGTCTTAAGAGAGACAGATTTAATGATTTTGGGGAATATGTAAGCAGAGAAAAACACACATATGCCTTTATATTCCCCATCCACGAAAATGGCGTTCCAATCTCTTGCCTGCTCAACGTCACCTACATGATCCTGTCCAGAGTACTGTGTGAACATCTAAAGCCGTTTATCACCGCATTAATCGGCACGTACCAGAGCGGCGTCCGGCCCGTCAAATAAACAATAGGAAAAATTCTTTACACTAGGGCAAATACTGGAGAAGACCAGTGATTTTCAAATCGATACGAACCACCTTTTTATAGATTTTAAAGCCGCCTACGACAGCATTCATCGCAAGGAGGTATTTGGTGCGATGGCCGAATTCGGCATCCCGGGAATACTGATTCGGTTGTGTGAATTAAACTATTACGAGTTTAGTTTAATTAAAAAAAATATTTGATTTTTTCTTTTGGGCAGCAAAACCTCTTACACGGTAAACTTAAGACTAACTGACAAAATTCTTACAACTACCTTAAATACTACTTCGTGCTGCTGGAGCGATGACATGTTCCCACAGGTGCACTCAGATTTCCGGATGCCGTACGTGATGGAATGAGGCTTAACGTAACACCGTGTCTCCGGATCGCCAGACGCTAGGTCAGCGTTTCGCTCTTCGTGGGTTCGTGGGAACGTTGTTGATGCCGTGAGGTGACCACGTGAAACATATGTGGAGGAGGGAAACATTTTGTGACTTAACTTGTGCACAACGTTACTAACAAACACTCGATGCACGGTGGAGTTCGGCTCGAGGACTTCCGAGAAAAATTCTACGTCGGATATGTGGTCCCGTCTGCCATGAAGGCGAATGGAGGAGAAGACACAACCGCGTACTTTACGAGCTGTACCAGGATGTGGATGTAGTCCGGAAGGCAAAGATCCGTCGACTGCACTGGCTCTGCCACATCGAGTTGGACAACAATACTCTAGCTAAGAGGGTCTTCGAATTCGAGCCTCCTGGTTCGAGAAGGAGAGGAAGACCGAGTCTCCAGTATAAATACCAAGTAATCGCCGATGAAAGACAGCTTGGTCTGGGTGACTGGAAGCAGCGTGCCCAGGACCGCAGCTATCGCTCAGGCTCGGACCCTGCATGGGTCGTCAGCCTGATAAGTAAGTAAGTAACTAAGTAAGTAACTAAGTAAGTAAGTAAGTAAGTAAGTAAGTAAAACCTCGGCTTGCTTCCGATGTGAATCTTTAAGAGGTTGCGTCGTTTGAAAATGATCGTGGTTTCGAAGTTGTTCGATACTTTTTTTCTTAAAAGAGGATTCCCTGTTTTTAAGATTTTTGTACATATGCCAGTCAGTTTGGGCAAATATTTGCAACAGTACATGCTACAATCAATGGGATTCGTTAATTCGATTTGCCTTCTGTTCCTCCAGTCCCAATTAACGAAGTGAGGCTTTGGTGTGCAGTTCATTTGCTTTCCATTTGCCAACGCGGGCGAATCAAGAAATTGCATATTCCAAATGCCAGCCACCCCCAAACATACTGCTCAGCAGAAACATTCGGTTAACAGCCCAACAGCTATAAAAAAAAGTGGATAAACAAACTCAATGAGGTATATTATCGCGCAAAGGTGCAGATCCAGCAGGGTTTTCATCATCCTCAAACCAAGATAACGTGCCTCACCACACACGAAAATCCGACGTTGATCATCAAATCGAGCAAGATAGGCATCATCCAAACGGCTAACTGCCTAATGTTTCCTCTCGCATTTTTTCCCCACTCACAGCCCACCATTGAACATGGGCTGCTCCCGTGGCCGTGGGAGATAATGGAAACCATCATCTTCCTCTATGGACTTACCACATCATTATCACATCACGAAACATTTCCCTTTTGGCTCCGCAGGGCGAAAGAAGTGAAACTAATTTCATTTCATCACTGACCGACACTTTTAGTTGATCATTTGCCCAGAAAATTATCTCATGTTGTAGACCTTGTAGTTCGACGTAAAAAACCTGCCAACCTCCCCCGACGAAGACGAGGGCCGGTCTTGGACTGACCAGGGCCACATGGAAGCCATTATAATCGCTTCAGTGCCACTGAATCTCCTTCGATTATCTTAATTTTGTCTTTTCTTATCTCACCGAACGCACATACCGCACCAACCACACCCAGCAGCATCGGCAACCCCATGCGACAGCGCCGGGGGGATGAGGAATTGGTTAAAGCCTCGACCACCTTGAAGCAGCAGTTCCTCCCTTCAGGTGGATGTAATGAAGGATTCGTGTTGTGTTGTTTTGTTCATGCCTTCCACACACACACACACACACCCAACGGACGTGCGAGCATTACGCATTGACTGAGGAATAGGAACCCCCAACGAATATAAAACACATTCAACCCCTCCTAATGGAGGGATTCGTTTTCTATAGCTCTTCCCTTTTTTTCTTTCTGCAGTGTGTGAGTCGTCTTCCGTTGATCGACGGGTTTTTTGTTGCAGATTTCTGTTTTGCTTTCCCCACAGGTGTGGAACATATTTCAAAAATGCTCCCATTCCATCTACGACCCCGTTGAAATTGGCAATAAAATCGAACAACTACCCAAGCCACTCTAAAATCCACCACCTCGTCTGGTACTGTGCACGGCAGAACTGTACCCACATTGATGTGTGCTCGGCTGAGCGCCCCGGCAACCCCACGGCCGTTCCACTTAACGGAAAATGAAGTGTGGAAAAGTGAATCAAGTTTATAGGGTAATATTCCACCAGGTGAACATATTTTTCTTCACTGGTATCCGCAATCGCGCTTGACATCAGTCGGCCGGGCGCTGGATGGGTGTATCGGAGCGGGGAGGGGTTGAACAAAAAGGGTTGTTTTGGTTTGTACGGCAGGCTACCGATTTCCACTGTAACGCCTCGCGTCCCTATCGCACAGGTATTTATGAATAAATCGGTTTGCACTGGCGCGCACTTTGAATGTTTCCATCGGGGATTCCCTGTGCGATTCGCAAGTATCGTCGGGTAATGGTTTTCACTGCCGGTGGGTGGCGCGGCGGTCCTCATATGTTGAACATTGTTATCGGAATCGAACCGTATAAGTTGTCGTTGTCGTCCACGTATCGAGTGTGACGTGGGGGGGTGGTAATAATTTTTCAACCTCACCCATCCTCAACCCTGTCCTCCCCCGTCCATTTTGTCGGGCGATAAAATTTGCAAAGCGACGAGGCTGTTTTTGCAAGGATTTGCCATTCGTTTTTATGTTTTCCTTTCCTTCTCAATTTCAACCCCTTTTTGAGGGGTAGTCGACTATTTGTTCGTTTTTTTTTTTTTTGTCTTCAGGTAAATGGAAGGTTGATGGTGGAGGGACGAGACGAGACTAGAGACCAAACTCCAAATTCACTCGAATTTGCATAGTGTCGAGGAGAATATGGAACCAATGGAGGCGAGCAGCAGGAAGTGGTTGATTTGGTTTTTTTTTTCTTACTTTTTCAGGGGGAAAGTTCAGCTTCAGGCTAAGAAATCGTTAGGAATTGGCCGCATCCTACAAAAGGCGGTGAAGTGTATGCTCTTTTTTTTTGCTGAAGTACTTAACTTTTCAAGGCGCACAGAAGCGTGCCGGGGAGAAGCTAAATTATTTGACTTTTTGGTAGCAGATTGTGTGAGGAAACGGAACCGAAAGAGGAGTGTGGAAAAAGTTGAATCGATGGAGTGAGCATAGTATGTGTGTATATGTTGGGATAAGATATCAAGTATACTTATTCTCGCCGCTTAACAGAGACTCGATAGCCTGCATCATTCACTCCGTACGCTGTAGCTGGGTTCCAAGGGCTAATCCTCGACAAGCGGCTTAGCTGGAAGACAAACCTAATGGAAGGAATGAAGTCATGCCTGATCTATTTGTCAGCATTGAAGGGAATAAGTAAATGTATAGAATTTTCCAGCAAAACTGTACATGTCATCGTTGTATAGGGTGGGCCATCTAGTGGTTTTTCTGCTCGAAATTTTGACAGAAAGTCAATATCATTCCTCCGCAGAAGTAAATGAGTCGCTTTACTCTTGAACAACGTTTTGAAATAGAGAGAGATAGGGAGAGAGAGAAAGAGAGAGAGAGAGAGAAAAAGAGAGAACTTATTTCCAAAGTGAGTGCTGTGTAGCCCAAACAGTGCGTTGTTTGAAAAGAAGTTTTGGTCGAAGTGAAGCACCCACAGCGACTGCTGCATGCCAGTTTGTGCAAATATTTCGTTAGACTGGTTTGCTAGTCTAGACAACACTTATGGTCCCTGTCGTTGTATGGTGCGCACAGATGAGAATCTGGCTGCTGTGGACGACAGCTCTATTGGACCAATTTTCTTGGAAAATGAGGCTAGAGTTTCGGTCACCGGTGGGGGTTACAGACCCATAAACAGACACAGAAATTGAAGACATGGATACCGACAACCTCTGGTTCATGCACGATGGAGCGCCATGCCACACAGTCCATGGCACAATCGTCTTGGCGAAGTCAATTGGCCACTTCGGCGCTGCGATTTGACTCTTTGGATTTTTTTTTGTGGGGAACGATGTTAGGCTCGATGTTATTTTATACCGACAACTTCAAAACGATTCAGTCACTTAAGGCCAATATCATGGAAGCAATCCTTGAGCTACAGCCCAAAAACAACGAACGATCTAAGGAATTTAGAACGGCAGCGGAAAGCGAATTCGCTGAACAACACGTGACGAAGCAAACAGCTCGAATCCGTCTCTTGCGAAGTAATACCTAGCGGTAGTTCCGCGAGGGAATAAACGGAAAGTTTCCTGAGGAGGTGGTTTTTGTCAGTAAGAATCTGACACTACCAATGGACGTCAGACCATTGGTGCCTTTGCACGGTTTCCACTTACACCTACAACAAGGTCTTGGAACATTGGGATTCAACTGACTGACGACGTTTTACAGTGGACTCTAGAAAAATCGAACGCCCCCTAAGTAGAATTTCTCCCTTACTCAGAGTTTTTCACCATATTTTATATTTTCTTCAATTTTTTATTCAACAACATCTCTCTAAGTAAATCTCCCTCTAACTCGAACAACTTATGGTATCCCGTGATAAATTCGAGGTAGTCCACTTTATTTCATATTTACTTTTCCTGCACGTCATCTTGTTCGATTATCTGCAAGGCGTTTGAGCTCTCTCCAACTCATTCCTAAAGATCTGAATTCCTTTTTGCGCCACTGCTAAGAACTGCCAGACTGCCAAATACGTCCCGCTGTTGTGTAGGCGGATTCCACTGCATGAAGCACTCCGCAATGAAGTTATAGGGTGCGTCCAATCCATTGCCACTTCCTCCTTCGTTTTGTGATGTTTATAGGTCTCTGATCCGTTCTGGGGTACAATTGCTCGTTGGAGTATTCGGCCAGGTTTGGCAAAAAAATTCGTAATATATTTCTTAAACATTTGCTTACGAAACATTGCAGCTTACGTGTGGCAATGGTATCTACTTGCCAGGTACTGCATCCATAAAAAGAAGCACCGACTCTACATTGGAGCAGAACGGTCCCGGATTTGTTATCTAGCTAATAAAATTGCTTTTTCAGATCGTGGATAGCATTCCGAACGCAGCCTTAGTCTTCCCGATTCTGCTGCTCCCATCCATTTCGGTGCCACCAGGATTAGCCAAGACCACACTTCCTAAATATAGAAACCTGTTAACTTTCTCGACTGTCAGATGGGTGCGGTTGCCAGAAATGCTAAGCGCTTTTGTTTTTGGCCATATTTATTTTGAGCAACACTTTGTTTGCCTCAGCATCTAGATTTTGGGCCATCAAGTGAAGGTCCATTATCCGGAAGTAGGCAAACATCGTCAGAGTAGTCTAGGTATTTAAGGTAGGATGTCATAGTCCATCGAATGCCATAATTTCGGTCAGTCAATGATGAACGGAGTACATCGGTAATAACCTTGAAAAACAATTGTGGTGACAGTATGCATCCTTCTCTAACTTCACTGTGGACTTCAAACTATTCTGACAACTTACTGCAACCATTGTAGAGGACGTGACACTTGCTATCTCCATATGTAGTCATTATACTGGCCATCAGTTATACCGGAATACCTCTCCTACGCAAGGCCGATCAGATTGTATATCAAGTCAAGCGAAAGCATTGAAAGCCTTCCCGGAGTCGAAGAACATAAGATGTAGCGGAGACCTATACTCAACTTACTATTGTAAGGCTATATGGAAAATATGGAATAAATTGAAAAAATTTAATATAGTTATTTATTATATATAATTCATTTTATTTTATTGCATTCTTAAAGTGAAAAAAAACGTAATCAAAAAATTAATACTGATTTTGCTACAAGCAACATTAAATGATAAATTTTAAAGTTAATAAAACAAATGAGTTTTGTTTAAAATAAATTAAGCTTTAATCCTCAATAAACAAAGTAGTATGAAATTTAAAAAGGGGGGAAAACGAAGCATAAGACAGGGGATAAAGATGTTTTTGAATGCACAAAGGGCCTACAGTGGGGCCGTCATGTTGATATATGGCATAAAGTCGTTAAAATTTGCTCTATACCTGTAAAACTACGCCAAACAGTAAATTTTTATGCATCCTATTGATTGGTCTAATTGCCCCAATAAATTGTTGAATTCTGCTTGTTGAAATGGACGCTGAACCAAGTATGGGCCTCGACTCAGAAAATTATTTTTGGACAAAAGTTTGGATCTTCCGATAGAAATTCTTTCACACAATTAGCCAACTCATGGCATTGTCTGTGGTCGTTTCATACGGATATAAACCCGAATCGAACCGCGAAATAAGCCAGGTTGAGTCCATACGGGCATCACCAGCATGTCAGCCTGATTTAACATTTCTGGGTCTTCTTATTTATATAATCATCTTTTTCATTTCGCTCCAATACCTGTTGCCTTAGTGGGTTGGGGACCTGAAGACTGTACTTACGCTCACACTTTCCACTGTGTGACGAATTACCTGCATACTGGAATCACAATGACAACCGAGTTCACGACGATATTCACGGTGCATATTTACAACAGATCCCTTGAACGACTGGATGACGCAACCCACTGCGCCTGCCCTTGCTTAGTGGGGTCCCCGGGTCGAATCCCAGTGAAAGCAAAGTCTGGTCCAGTCACCAATTTGCGTTGGGATCAAATAAATGGCACTATGAGTGGAATTGTCAATCAGTGGTAGTAATCTGACTGTGAGTATTACAATAGACCAATAGGGTCTAAGTGTGCTAGTGAATTCACTACCAGTCACCCCTACCTCACCTCACCTAACCAACAACTGATCCCAGATTTCGATGACCTTGGCAATTTTCAAGTCCGACCAGTGTGAACCAATACACGATGAAATGGAAGGCTGTACGGAGTATCATGCGATCTGGGTGCCATTGGCAAATTGGAAATACTATCATCGCTATTTACTCTTCTTTTTCTTCTGGTGGCGCTACAGTCCTGCGTGGACCTGGGTCTCAACCAACAAGTCTTTCGAGTAAGCACGATCTTCAGGCAGCCGTCTCCAATTACGCACGCCAAGTTGGTTGAAGTCCTTCTCCACCTTGATGCGCCATCGGTTCCTTCTCTATTGCTTTGTCCCAGTAGTTCGGTGTCGAAAACTCTTCGGGCTGGAGCCGTATTGTCCATGCGCTCTACATGGCGTAGACATGTTAGGCGTTTAATCCGTAGAAGCCAGTCCAACCAATTAATGGTTGAATCTTCTCCTCCAAGAACCATCCACGCAAACAGGATCAAAGATTGAAAGCAGAACTTTTCTCTCGAAAAGACCAAGGGCTTCGTCATCCGCTCTAGGGATTGTCCATGATTCCGCGCTCTAGAGCAGGACAGGGATTAGGTTAGGTAGGGGGGCTGCTAGTGCAATCACCAGCACACTTGGTGGTCAAGGTGTTATATAATGTTATATAATGTTAGCTTGGTCCTTCGAGAGATGGCTCTACTACTCAATTGCCTCTTGAGCCCATAGAAGCAGCGATTGGCAAGAGTTATTCTGCGTTTAATTTGCTATCTGGTTACCATTTACCTCATTAAACGGAGAGTGACAACATTGAATTGTCGCACCAACTTCCTGTACATGAAATCTGTCCTTAAATGCTCCCACATTTATGTGCAGGACCTACAGTGAAAATGGTCCCCAGTCAATATTTACTCTTATATTTGTTCATATGCTGTACAATTACTGCACTAAATGTGGCAAAATGACACAAAAAATGTCAGTTATCTTACACAAAGGTCTTATTTAAAATCACAAACTGCCTGCTCACGTCCTGATGTTTGTACAGTAAACTGACAATCTCTCGACTCCAGTGTGTGTTCAATAAGTCGCCTCAAACACCCAGCGGTGCTTAAAGTCCCTTGATTCGGTTACCAGATCTCCTAAGAAAACAAAAAACCCAACTCAACTCCGGAACTCTCCAAAGACTTCGCAGCCAGCTGCGATGTTTCCTTCGAGCGCAATGCAAACCGGAACAAAAACCCGAACAACATTGAAAAAGAACATCAAACAAAGCAAAGAAAAGAACGCCTTCAAGAAATCTTATCAAACAATAAAAACTTGTTTTTGTTATCAAATTTATAATTGAACGAAGCCTCACAAGCGACGAAGTACCGACGAAAACCAGCGAACGCAAACGAAACTCTCACTCAAAGCAAAACAAAAGTTTCCATCGCAGTTCTCATAATTGCCACCGACTCGAAGGCATCCAGCGGAATTGAAGAAAATACAAAATACTAGCATCCCGTGAATACACTCAAACATAACTTTACTCAATTCACCGGCGCGTCTAATTGCAATTCCCTCAACTTCATCGGAAACTTTGCCGGCTCACCATTATTGGTGTCCAACAGCCAGTTTCGCGTACACCTGCTGGCCACTTTAATGTCTTCAGTGCGGATGTAACCGACTGAAAGTTAAGATGTTTCACTTTGTAACCATTCAGGGATGCGGGGCAGCGGATGCCGAGTGTGTCCAAGAAGTGAAGTGCATTTTCGTTTTTCTCTGTGCAAGTTTTCGGCGGCGGGGATTCATTAATTTCCTTCATGCTTGGCCAGGGCACTGCTGTTCTCGGGATTCCCAGTTCAAATTAACTCCGTGACGAACCGGAACTCTCAGCTGCAGTGAGAGGACGAAATGAAAAAAACCGCTGCTGCACAATCCAATGGTAACCGTCTCAATTTGGGCGCGCACTCAGACAGAGAGAATTACCACGAGTGCCCTTAATGTAAGGACTACTTGGGGACGCTGATTTTCAATCGCTAAGTCAGAGTGCACCTTTGAGGGTAACTTTTCTTTTTAACGACTATCATTCCCCTCAACTTGAGCGTCCTTTCGCAGGCACGGTCCGACACGAAGGATGCTGCCGGGATGTGGAAGGGCGTCTGTGTGCGATATTAATAAGCCGGGGAGGACACTCTAATCTGGTATCCCATTTGATGGACTAATTGACTTCGGCAAACTTTCCGCAGCGTCTCTTCCGAACAAGTCGAGTCCTTATCACCGCAGCAACAGAGCACATACTCGTACACACGTGCCATACGTGAGGGAGCTGAGAACGTTTGCTAAGCCCCCCAATTATTAGGTTTATTCCTCGTCGACATGAAGACATGTCAGGAGTGAATCCAAATCCACCGCCCTCAGAACCACAATGTTCTGCAAGGCGCCGCGCTCACTGGCTGTGGCCTGGCGGTGACGGTGGATGGTGGTGACGGTAGCGGTAGTATCATTGTTTTGCGAACGTTGTTATCCTGGCGATTAAGAAGACTGCCGTGGTAACATTGTTAGCGTGTGTGCGACGTTTGATGAGTGGGGTTGGAGGGGGGAGGAGGACAACACGATGACGAGCGGGAGGAGGTTCGGGGGAGGGGCGTTAATCCACTTTTCTGAGTAAAGTGCGTCGTTGATTTGAGTCCCTCCGTGTTTTGGAGAGAATAATGTGGCAGCGGCGGCGGGTGCAGTTTGAGTTTACAAGTGGTATTGTTGAGTGGTTTCAAGGGGGGTTGGGTGCGAGTATTTTATGATGAATTGCTTCAAAGGGCTCACTTCCGGTTGACTCATTGCTATGCTTCAGTGAATGCTGCGAAAAGTTTTGAAGGATTGCCGTAAAACGATATCTGAATGGGAAAAGTTTTTGATATGCAACTGAAGCAGTTGAGAATGATTTAAGTGTTGCAACAGTGTGCTCTGTGTGTGTGCGGAAAATTGTTGTGTGCCTTATGACTAGAGCTGGCGAACCTCTGACATGCATCCATGAGAAGCACCTCGCCTCTTGGCCCAATTTATCAGACCAGTTGATCGAAGACATGGACGCCTTTCCCAAACCAATGCCGTAGGGACTGCAGTGTTTGCCGCATCAGAAGTGTATAATTGCTCATTCTTCGGAAAGTGAGGTAACACCAAGTCAAAGACAGCTTCTGGATAATTGGCAAACTTGAAGCACGCCACATATACCACATCCACCCGCTTTAAATCTTGCAAGGAATCCTTTCAAAAACTTCTCGAATGCCTCACCTTGACCCGATGGCAGTACGCCTCCAATTTGCTGCGCCCTCGCCCACTAAGACCTCATGGATGACAATAAGTTGTCGGTGAAAAACTCTCCGGCAGGATAAAAGAATGAACGTGGGCGTGGAGCACGAAGAAAAACGACCCCAACTTCCTCTCCGATATAGCGGGGGAAATTTTAATTGGAAAACTTTAAACAAAAACCATTCGAAAGTGCAGAGGAAAATCAACCGGCGAACGACTAAAAATTCATTGAGAATGCAACAAAGGAAAGTTTAGGGGATTCCCTCACCCATCCGTCCACACCGGTGAAGGACGACATCACCCAACACACACCCACACACACTCCCACTCGCTACATAATGAACTGCGCTCGGTGCTTAATGAAGTGTACACAATGCGGTAGGAATGCTTTTTCGAGTTCAATGGCGAAGGCAGAGCCACATCACTGACGCTTCCTGTGCCGCATTATTCCAGTTCAGGTCCCAACTGTCCGGGCCAGGCTGTCGTAGTGGTCAAAGCATTTGCCAGGGAATTATGTTAATTTTATTCCATCAAATGCTGCCGCACGACCCAACCGCTGCCGTCGCCGGTGCCATTGCCGTTGCTTCGTTCACTGGGAAATTCGTCCTGATGGTAGAACAGCTTAGAGCCTCACCCACACTCTCGCCGCGCAGACCGCCAGCCAGACAGGCAGACGAGCAAAAAAAAAGCAAAAGAGTCGAAGACCTGTACAAAAATCTGCGTTCCCTCCACGAGGGGTGGAGATGGGTGCGGGTGATGGACTTCGAAATGAAAATTGATGGTAACTACGAACAAGCGTGTCGAGGTGAATGGCGGGTGCCGGGCGTCGGGCGAGGCCGCCCGCACTCTGATAATGAACGAAATTTGATTCGCGAATTTTATCCTTGACCGGGAGGTCTCTTTGTCTGCGAATTTTTGATTGATTTTCGCGAATTTATTTGCTCCGCGTCGGTATCGTGGGATGATGCCATAAAATGGACACAGACAAAAAAAAAAAAAAACGTTTCAAACGAGTTATCCTTTCTGCGGGCTATCAATTCGTATTTGTGGTGTTAATTAAGTTTCAACGATGGTGTTAGTTGCATTCAGATCGGCTTTGGCTTCGGAACGGATTTGTGCATGTTGTGTGGATGGCTTAATGCAGGAACAGCCTGACAGCCTTTGACGGATGTAAATTAGAGTGACAGGAGTGCAGTTGTCTGCATTGAGGAGGATTTATGCATGAGCGGCTAGTGGTGGACATTCATCATATTCTGTGAATTTCGGCTTACGTTTAAGGCGTGAAATTGGTTATGTTTGAATTGAGGATTGCCGTCGGACTCAACTGCGGAAGCAAGACGGTTTAAATATTAATCGTCTGTCAAGAGAATTCTAGTGAATACTACAGCAAGGTATAAACGCGGTATGAACATGTTTTCTAGGCAAATTCCTGCATTAATCAAATTATGCTTCAAATTATGTCAAAGATAGTTGTTGTATTTTAGTTCATTTATTTGTCCTGGAGGACCCCGTACTGGAGCAGGTTCAGTTGTTATAGTCGACATGCATCTACTCACGACAAGGCGAATATGTATCCGACTTAAGAATATGTACAGCGAGACAAAATAAATTCACTGTATTTCCATAACGTTGAAGCTAAATCTGACTCTGGTGGTGAAAGTTAGCATCAAGTCGAATCTTCACGGAAGCCTCTAATGCCAATGAAGGCTGGGAGATTGCACACCTCATACGAAAAGTTTGCGTCGGCTTGCCAAGCTTAAATCTGTGCGATTCCAATATCCAATGACTATATTGTGAAGAACAGGTGGTAGGTGTGAATTATTGCATCTGTAGCGACTGCATGAGGTCCTTTAACTACTTCCAATATATTTGATGAATGGAAGTCTTATCTGAATTTGATCAGCAGTCACGATTCGCTACGACTTGTCTGGTTCCATAAGATCGCGGGAAATGTCGACCTCATTTAATTTACGAACGACAGAGGAAACCCTCTTAGGTCCTGCACTTGGGTTGGGACTACCTGAGTCCTTGGTAATCGCTTATACCGATACCTGTACCTCTCGAGATTTTCTTGGTAGGTGGCGTGAGTCTCCAAGATATAGACAGAACAAAGCTCACGTACCCTAACGTCGGTAAAAAATTCGCGACATTTTTACTAGAAAAAGATTGCAGACGACTTGCAGTCTAACTAACGGGTCACTACACCTTCGCACAACAACTAAATGTGCTTGGCCTAAGTAATGAAAGCCTCTGCGACGTTTGTAGAGATGATGACGAGCATTTCCTCTGCCACTGTCCCACCTTTGCTCTCATCAGATGGCAGTTGTTCGGTGGTGAATCCCGTTGATGAGGAAGGGTCCTCTTCACAATAGTGCCTGCAAATGTGTGTACTAACCCTGGGAATATAGGACCAGTTTTTGAACCTGAGTGCTACAGTGTAGTGTTGAATTCTCGGATAATATAAAAATATGGGTTGCGCGATAGTCCGAGGCGGACCTGGGCCTAGCTTCTCAGCAACCACTGCGTGTTGTGCGTGGAAGGGACCAACAGTTTAATGCCGACTTCGAACGGCGAAGTTGAGAAGCTTCTTCTAGACAGGAATACTCGTTGAGCATTGAAAGTGACTCGAAAGAGGTGGAGCCGTGAATTATCAAAGGTGATAAATTCGGGTATCAAACCTGGGACCCTCTGCTTAGGAGTCGACGCACTTACCCACTACGCCACGGCGACCCACTTAATAAATTGAATGAATTCAGGGATGAAAAAAAAAAGAATTATTGTTATTTTGTGGAGAATTCTAAGTTCTGTTCTTCACTTATACAGGATGGGCCATCTATAGTTTTTTAATCACAGATTATTTCGAGGCTGATAGCTGTTTCCCCCTCGCAACATTGTCAGTATCATACACATCTGCAGAACGAAATAAGTAACTTTACGCATGAACTGGAAAATTGGAAGAAATTTAAAACTTATTTCCAAAGTGAGTGCTATGTTTTTTCGGAATTGAAGCACCCGACATGTGCAAATTTGTGCAAAAAGTTCTTGAGACTGGTATGCTAGTGGACAACACTCACGTTCCCCATCGTAGTAGGGGGTGTGCTGATGACAATGTGGCTGCTGTGGGCGAAGGCTTCCTTGAACCATTTTTCCACGAAAATTATGAACAAAATGTCGGTCAACGGCGGCCAATAAGACTTCAATTGATGCAGCCCTGCTGCACATCCATGCCACTATCGATTTCTTGCGCATCAAATTCATAAATTGTGTTATCAGCCATCTTGACGATGTCAATTGACCACCTCGGAGCTGCCATTTTACCCCTTTGGACATTTTTTTGTGGGGATCTGTGAAGGCTCGATGTTCGACAATCTGGTAACGATTCAAGCACTTAAGGCCAATATCATCCAAGCCATCCGTGAGCTGCAGCCCGAAACTATCGACAGGATCTTGGAAATATGGGGCTACTGTAAAGCCACCTTCGGCCCGTGCTGTGTCTTGACCCCGGACACATAAGGGTATTAGCAATCCCTTGAGCACGCGCAAATTATAAAAAAAAAATGAAAAATATTTGAATAAACCCCATTTCCTTGCGTAAGCAATTATCCCAAATATATCGCCTCTCTGACTTGTCACTTCTTTACAAAAATATTAACTGATTGGCCTTTATGGAGAGGGGCTGCTTGTGAGTTACCAGCACACTTAGACCATATTACTTTACTTACTTTACGTCCCGTATTCCCTTGTGGGTCCTAAGGCATCAGCAATGCCCATCGAGTGCGATCTCAGCTCACCCCAACTTTTTCCCAGTTGCCGTGAGTCCTTCTCAATTGTTCTGCGCCACGTACTCCTAGGACCGCCGCGCATCATGCCATTCTGAATAAGCGGGTTCCATTGCACAGCTTGGCTAGCTATGGAATGTGACCAGTCCTCTGCCAATTCCGTCGTCGTATGGTTGTGCCTATAGATTGGTGGCCCATTCTGTTTGTTAGAGATACGGCTTGGCCAGAATATCCTAACTGATTGGCCACTCCAGTGATAGTTGAGTTAATTTGATCCAAAAGGAGATTTGAAAATCGGATAAGAGCGTATTAACTTTGCTTTCACTGGGATTCGAATCGGTGACCCCACTAACCAAGGGCACGCACCTAACCAACTGCGCTATCCAGTTGCTTCATTCCGAACGTCCGCAGTTTCCATAACGCATTCATAGCTAGTGCTCCCTCCGGCATGAATGTTTTTGACGCATTGGTTGTCTGTCATGCCTTGGAGTCGACCTTTCATACACGTGAAGAAGATGTCTGACTTTAATTTAGATTTTGTTTATCGGTTCAACTGCTGTCATTTTAAAACTAAAACACTGAGTTGGAAGTTCAAAGCTCGAGAAGTTACTTCCAATCCTCTCCTGACAGGGCGACAAATGCGTCTTCAGTCATAATCTGGCCCTGAATCTCCTTATTTGTTAAACCATATTTACCTCACCAGACAAAACGCTCCTGTTGGTCACTCGGACCTGCAATGAGAAAAAGTCATTCTCTTCTCAGCAAATGCAATTGCAGAATTTCTTCATGTAGTACGACAACAACGACGCCCGGTGCTGACTAAGCAAATTAAGTTGAATTTCCTCATCTGTCCAAAAATCCTTCTGCATCCAGTGCAGGCCGCCATCCAAACGAGACTCTCACTTAAAGTGCAAGAACCCATGAAAAGGCGTTTGCAAGAAGCAACAAAAGATGATATGGAATTCCTTCCAATAACTGTTGTATTATATTATGTTTCTGTCTGTTCCTTATGAAGTAATTAAATTAATACACAGAAAAGGAGAGTGCTCTCTTCCGGAGAAGACACAACACATCCTGCCACAGCAGGCAGCTACGAACGTCCATGCATTATGGCACTTTCTGAGAATTGCAGAGTGGACTTGATGGTTATTCATGACTTATTGGATTTCACTGGGAAAGAACCGGGCGTCCTGTGGCACTCAGTGAGTTGAGGAATGCTGATCTTGAATGGGGAGGTGTGCAGGGAGCTTAACCTGAATGGATGTGAGATTTTCTTTGAAGCGATGGACATTCCTCGAAACCAAAGAGAATGCTATCATGAATTATGATGCAAAGAACATTTTATGAATTGCTACACATTTGCAAACAGAATTTATGTGGACATGATTTTTGGAAGCTGCAGCTGGGGAAGCCCCAATTTTATTCAAAGTCTTGACATAAAGCAGATTGTGGCTTGCTTGAGTCAAGCATCTTCATTGCAACTGGACTGGTTTCTGTTTGCGGAGTGTGAAGCCTACAAGTTGGAAGGCTTATCAAGTATCCAGTCATTGCTTAGATCGATCGTTTAATTAAATGGAAGCAGAAGGGGATTTGTCGTCCACACTGCCAGAGGTCACAGTAATGGATTTGCTGATTACTCAACTTCTAAGATGTAGAATTGAGAAGGCGTGATAATCCTTAGTTAACGAAGGGAACTTCAAGACGCTTATTCGTTTCTTTATTCCCATCCAAGACTTCTCAACCAGGGTAAGGTTGGTTTCGGCCTGGAAGAGGATAAGACGGGCTCATTTTATGTCTATGTCAGCCACTACTCTGGTAAGGAAACGTATCTTCCCTTGAGTGGAATGAAAGAATTCCACTACAAAGGGCATACTTTCATTCATAAGGAGAGTAGAACGTCTTTTGGAGTGATTTGTCGAAAAGAGAAAAATTAAAGAAGAACAGGATTTTTTCCAAAGTTTTAACCAAAGATTCAGACACTTGTGTTGGCGCCACAGAAGTAATTGCTACCTTCACTACTCTTACAGCGGCCTTTGAGCCAATGCTTAGCCTGTTACGTCTTGACTTCTACATGCAGATGACTGATGCAAAGGGTGCCATAAGGACCAGATAATCTAGTGCCTGACTTCCTCTGTTCCAATAGACATGCAAGTGTACTAGATAACTGGCCCGTTGAGGGCCAGGGCCAAACTTCAAACTCAACCAATCATGGTGTGCATGCTATCGCTCTCTCACGAGTGGAAGGTATCTACAGTTTTATGCCGACTCCGAACGGCCAAGTTTGAGAAGCTTTTTCTAGACAGACGGTTATTACCCTTTGTGCATTGTCAACGACTCGAATTGAGTGCGTGAACATTTTTGTCGTCCCGGGAACCGAACCCACAAGCGAGGTTCTGTTGCGTTAAGGTCGACGCACCTACGCACAACGCCACTGCCGCCACAAGTTTACTAGATATACGAAAAATTAACCTAGTTGAGAGCGAGTATACTTCTACATTCCTTGACTTTGAAGCACCCTTCGGGTGTTATTTCCCAACCAAGGAGGAATGGATTCTACATAAGAACTCTACTATAACAGCGGTTTTTAAGAGGAGGTCCTGGAATTTAAGGAAACGGCCAGAATGATATCAATGATGGACAGTCATTCAACCATTCAAGCAATTTCTGCTAAAAAAATCAATTTGATTAATCCAGTTTGGCATGTTGCAGAAAAAAGCACAAGTTTATCAGCACACAGTACCAGGTCTCTCCCAAGGCCCCAGATCATAACGACATAGCCAGCAATGAAGCAGCACATGAACTTGCCAGGAAAGGGGCCTGAAACAACCTATCCTAGGCAATCCTATCGATCAAACCAACTCTAGCGAATGAAAAAACCGAAAGACTCATTCTGTGTGACAAAAAGTTCGTAGCGAAGGTAATTAGAGCTCTGACAGGTCATAATCATCTGAAGTACCTCGAACCAAAAATTGGACTAGCCAACGATTGTTTACATATGCAGAAGCTACCGCAGCGAAGAGGAAAAGGACTAACTACGTCTGCCATTGCCTTAGGTTCACTACTTTCAATTTTAAGTTCCGTAAAATCATACTATTTTTAATTATAGACTAGAAATGTTTACTCAGTGGAGATATCATGTATGTTTTATTAAAATGTAATGCCCAATGTACTATCAGATGTCTCTGGTAATCTCTGCAAAAAATGTCCCTTATCTGTTGTGGTGCCGTGAACAAAGGCCATTTGCATTAAAGCCATAATGGCGTTAATTCTCATTTAAGTGAGAATTAAGGCTACAATCCAATTATGGCTTTATGTTACTTTCGACAGCGAACTAAAGCCATGTGCCATTAGTTCTCAATTGAATATATAAACGAAATATGAGCAATGTGGCTTTATTTCGATAGGCAAAAGGAAATAATGCCCAATAAGTAATGAAATAATGCCAACCATAAAACCAAATGTATGGGACCTTGCTGGCCCCTGCAATCCACCTGCCTGGATAGTGCTATATGATTTGCGGTCCTTGAGAGGTTCTGCATATGCAAAATTTCTTTTTATTCAGGTTTTCCATTTTTTTTTCCGTGGGAAATCTTCGTCATGACTCTATGGCCATCGTTCGCATATAGAAGTGTGAGATTTTGAGGCGACGCGCTGTCATGTGATTTCTTTAACATCATCCTGGATAAGATCGAGACTCACACGCCAACACTAGAGGCACGATCTTAGAGAAGTCAGTACAACTGTTAGCAAACGCGGATGACATTGGCGTGATTGGCAGAACACAGCGAGCCATCAGATCGGCGTTTGCTGGCTTTGAGGCGGAAGTGGCTAAAATGGGTCTAGCGGTGAATGAGGGCAAAACGAGGTATATGTTGTCGTCAAGGAAGGACACACAACATCGACGTCTTGGACAGAGCGTCACAATGGGCAGCTATAACTTCGAGGTAGTCAAGGACTTCGTCTACCTCGGCTCCGCAGTAAACAGTACAAACAACATCAGTACCGAGATCAAACGCAGAGTAAATCTTCCCAACCGCTGTTTCTATGGGCTCAAGAGGCAATTGAGTAGTAGAGCCATCTCTCGAAGGACCAAGCTGACTTGATCATCCCAGTCCCGCTGTACGGCGCGGAGGCATGGACAATCTCAAAAGCGGATGGTGATGTCCTTGGTCTCTTCGAAAGAAAAGCTCTGCGTGCGATCTTTAGTCCTGTCTGCGTTGATGGTTATTGGAGAAGACGATTCAACCACGAACTGTACGGCTGTACAGCGACATGAGTCCTAGTCAAGCGTCTTCGGATCCAACGCCTAAGATGGCTAGGCCATGTAGAGCAACTCAGCTTCGTCCCGAAGAGTCCTCGACTCCGAATCCGTGGGACAACGCAACAGAGGACGGCCGCGCTTAAGGTGGCGCACCCAGGTGGAGAAGGACCTCAACCAACTTGGCGTGTGACACTGGAGACAGCTAGCCAGAGACCGTGCTAGTTGCAGAGGCTTGTTGGTTGAGGCCCTGGTCCACCCCGGACTGTAGCGCCAAATAAAGAAGAAAACCACCTCCCTGACGCACTTAGCCAGTAGTTTGTATTTCATAATTTAGGTACTGATTGGTATTGGGTTTCTGTCGAATGAAAGTTCCTGCTAACACTGCAACCATGCGCGGATGAAGACTATCGCACGAGATCAAGGGATCAAATCGTTAGAAGTTGGCGAAAGACATTAGTTTTCTCAAGGATCGGTGTAATCTGCAGAGTTTGTGTGTTCTTTTAGGCGGCGCTTATGTTTATCAGCAGTTCTGAACTTCATCTTGGAGTGGTAGTATTCTAATATCTCTGTGGATATCAACGTTTCTGATATACCATGGTGCATCAACGATAGTTATATGCAAGTTATTTTGCAAAGTCTGTATTTTGCTCATATTACTTGCTTTGGTACAACCCCAAAGTTGCACGCCATACGTCCAAACAGTTTGCATAATTGACGGAAAGAAGTCGTAGGACAATCAAACAATGTAAACACAAAACTGATGATGGGTTAATAACTTTACTCTAGAACAATTGGTCATCCAAGACCTCCAGGATTATTGTTCTATGTTAAGTTAGGAGATGGGTAAGCCACGAACAATAATAATTCCCAATAACAAATCATCATGTGACCACACGTTTCGCTGCCAACAAAAATCTCGATGCCATACAGGGTTTTCTGAGACAATCACCAAACCACTCTCTAGACCTCCATTGCAGATTATGGCATTTCACGAAAAAAATATTGAATTAACCGCTGTCCTCCCTGAAAGGAAAAAACACATCTTAATCTTAATCTTAACTATAAAGGAGAAAGTTTGTGTGTCTGACCGACAAAGGCGCCGAAACTACACGTCACAGAGCTCTGAAATGTTCAACAAAAATCATTCTAAAATTTAGATGCTGAATGTGACAATTTTTAAGTCGGTACGACATACGCTTCGGAAGTTATGAGCACTTTTAAACGGGAATACAATTCTCAAAATAAGGGTGGTTGCATCAATCCGGTATGAAACCATTTCAAGTTACGTAGTCGTGGATATCAACCATCCCCCAGTGTGTTGTAACTTCCATATATACACACACATTTTTTCATATTTTGCTTTGGTGCAACCATTCATTTTTTTCTAGGTCTCAATCGAACATATACGAACGACTGCCTGAGTCACCAAACGAAAAGGAAACAATAAACATTTTCGCACTTTTCTTATTTTGTCACACCCAAAATATCAATTTATTGTACATATACACAGCTAACACACAAATCATTCAATTTTGCTGCTAGACTAATTACATAATGTGTTACAAGATAGGCTAATTTTTTTCATGGTTCATGAAGTTTGACATCAATTTGCACAACAAGTGAACATCGCGCGTAGGTACATAGATGGGATTTCCAAGAACTTTTTTTTATGAATCGCTTCATATCCCTCCATGTTGTGTGTAAATGGTTGAGAAAAAACCGTAATTTTCGTCCGTTTTGCTGCAGCGCACATTGATAATTCAAACTTCAACATGTATGCACACAGTCAACGAATTGTACTCATTATGAGTAGGGATGTGAATGAGAGATTGGGAAAGGCATCATTGACAAAAGATAATTCAAATTCTTCTCTGAGTTCTGGCTCGAGCAGTCTTATTATTGTCTTAAATTAAAACGTGCGGTAATAATGCAGGTAAAGTACCGGTTGAAGAAACAAAGCCGGTTACGAATTCTAGTTTGTACATAAAATCAGTCGACTTTATTTGACCATGGCTTCGAAACAACTTCTCTTCCACCACCGCATTTTCGTCTCACTTTAATTCAACAACCCAAACGGATACTGATTCGGAGGAGGAGATTTAACGTTAAGACGGGCTCTGCATAGACATAGACTTTGACAAACGAATTCGAGTCTCTCGCCTCAGATGGCTGGGTGATGTAGAACAAGTGGACACAAATGAGCCGGCTCTGAAGGTCTTCTATTCTAATCTCGAGGGATAGTGAAGAAGGCCTTGTCTCGGCTGACGTTCTCATCATGAAACTGAGCTTAGCCAGCCCAACGTACGAAACCAAGCACACCGCATAACCCGTTCTGTTTAGGAGACATTACCCTGAGAGACATTTCGCCCGGATTTTAGTCCTTGGGAGGGTTGTTAATCATATCCACTTCTTCTTATCTCAAGTCCACCATAACAACAAGTTTAATCTCCACTGTAACATCCAGTTTTCCGAACGCGAATGGAGTTGTGCCTCAAGAACTTGCAAAACGATGGAGTAGTACAAAATGTATTCCCGCAACAGTGTCAAACCCAATCCACCACCTTTCATCTGCCTGACACACATGACCCCAATCGCCGTTGTCGCCCACCACCCGCAGAATCAGCGAGCATTAAAGTTTGATCATGTTTAATTTTCTCCTCGCATTTTAGATCCACCAAAGCGTAAGACCGCCGCCGCAAATGCGCGCGCCATCATCACCCTCAGCTTCAACCCTCGCCAATATTCACTTGAAAGGGCTTTCTGCACAAAATCGGTTAATTTTTCGAATTTAATTACACGAATTTTTCCGCGCCATTACCGTCATCGCAATTAACTCGCCGGCTCCGCTGCTCGGTGTCCATTTAATTTGCCGTCAATCAATTGACATCAGTCTAAGTTTGCGCAAGTTGGGGTCGCTACGGTACGGGCTGCGTCGCTCGTGGGGCGGTGGCGATTGATTGAATAAATTGGTTTTTGGGTATTGAATCTTTGCTGTTTCCCTTCCTTCGTTCGTTTGTTTTTTTCTGGCCTATCGCAAAGGAATTTCGCAATTAAGCCTTGTCTATGTCAAGGATTGACGCGTCCGACCGTTTGACCTTCGGTGAACTTTCCACCGACGACGCGTCTGGGTGAACAGCTCGTCTCGATGCGTCGATTGTGTGCGTTTGATGGGGAGGGCAGTTAATGTCATTTTCGGTGGGTTGGGTGGGAGTGGGAATTTGTCAAAGGGTTGGAGGGCTTTGGTGGGATTTGATGGGAGTACGAGGTAATGGGTTCGCCCGGTCGTTTCTGCGGTCGTTCGTGATGTGTGAGATGAGCATTTGCAAATGGAGTCGGCGGCCGTGTAAATTTGGCGGAAAGGGCTTTCCACATGACTTGCACATTACGATGAGACGATTGGAAATGGTCGGAAAATTAACCAAAATGTGAGCCCAATAAGGACGAGTAGGATGTTTTTGACTATCGTGAAATTCAATTGGCAACATTATTTCGAAACAGGTAACGATTCCTCTCCACTAGTCCATATTCCAGTTTTAAGATGTTTTGGGTGTTAACTGAACTCTTATTTATTCAGTTGTCCTCTCCAGTAGGAGAGTGTTTGTCTTCGAAAGCTAAAGCCGAGCTATATGTAAATTGGTGTATAATGTACACTGAAATAATATAATTGTGTGAGTCACTGTACTGCACCCGTATAGGCTACGAGCACCATCAGAACATCCCGCTGTCGTATCATACCAAGAAGTCGATCATACCATCAATCTCCAATAAAATTGTACAGCCAAGGCCATTGCGTTGGTGATCAGTGCACATGATTGACAGCACATACATAGGATTTGAACGAGCATCGATGAAGCGACCAGCCCATGAGAGTATGTAAAACTTCATCGAAGGGTGTGCTATGGTCTAAGAGATGATGATCAAGCTAAGATGATGTGGATCTCCTTGTGTTTTGAATTTTCTGGATACTCCATTGGATGTAACAGAGTCGCCCACGTTTAAGGTGGCTCACGCAGGTGGGGAAGGACCTCAACCAACTTGGCGAGCGACGCTGGAGGCTGCTAGCCAAAGACCGTGTTAGTTGGAGAGGCTTGTTGGTTGAGACCCAAGTCCACCACGGACTGTAGCGCCAAATAAAGAAGAAGAAAATGAAGAACACTCCACTCGGTAATCTTTTCTATTTTTCAACAAAATTGTTAACCTATGATTATCAAAGAGTAAAAATCGAAAGATGTCTGTAATATACCCTGAAGTCTATTTGGAAATTTTACCCCAAAGCTGGCTGATTCTTGGGTTATTCTCTGAAAGGTGAGACCCATGAACAGTGATTCTCCAAGCAATCGCGTCTTGACTGTCCAACTATCGACGGACCGCAAACAAGCTCATCGCTGCCTTTTTGTAGACTTGTCTCAGGCCGTTAACCAAGTGTGTAAAATTAGTGTGCCTTCAGCTTAGGGAAATCCTCAGTAAAGTCTCAGAAATGCAGATTAACATCCAACGCATATTTGTCCATCTAGAGACAGCAGCAAGGATATGACAGCTTGTATATAGACGAGCTGTACACCGCCATGCTTTGCTTTGTTATTACTTCCAAAATCGTCAAGTAATGCAACCTGAGGATGAAGAAGTCTCCAAGTCGACAATGAACTCAACGAGAATGTCTGTCAAATAAACTGTGGACTTCGTGAACAACGCACGGGCCGACACTTGAATTGTGAGTCCGTACAATTGTTAGTATGAGCGGATGACAATGAAGTGAGTGACTGTAAATAGGTGAGATGGGGGCGCCTAATATGGGTCTGCCGGTGAACGAAGTCAAAATGAAGAATGTATTAAACTCAAAATCAACCTTACAGCATCACATGGGGAAGCCATAAGTTGGTCGTAGCCAGGGATTTCGTCTTCCTCGTTTCTTTCAGACAATTCAACTACGAAATGGTTCGTCCGCGACTAGTGTCTAGCCGATAGATGATAGAGACAAAAAACACAGGCGCGATGTGAGTTTGACTCTGTGCCAGTGGAACAATGTTAGAGATGACGATGGCGTTACGGGTGACGCCCATTAGTTGAGAAGGACATCAACCTACTTGGTGCTTGCACTTGGATGCAGAAGAAAGTGATCGTGTCAGCTGACTGACTACAGATTGTAGCGCCAAGCAAATTGGAATAGTAACAAGAGTTCATATTGAGTGACTAATCAATGAAAGGGCCAGTTGCATGCCGCTTCACTCTGGTCCGTGGTGTCGTTTAATTGAACTGAAGTGCTGTTCTGAGTCCTGAGTTTTCATAAACTCTCTGCAGTGTCTTCTTGGTTCAAGCAAAATTAAGCACCTAACTTGTGAACTCGACGAAAGAAACTCTTTTCGCCGTCTTCAAAGGACTAAACCCCTTGACCTAGCACGGTGAATTCAACCCGAGCTTAACTGCGGTGTAAGCAAGAACTCTTAATGGAGAATCTCTTGCCAAAGACCTAGAACCAACAAAGAAAAACTGCTGGATAAGTGTAAAACTTAGTTGTTGTGGAAATATATTTTATTTGAAGGGAGGTGGGTAAAAATCCCCTTCGATATGTGGGAACGGTCCCCATAGTGTCTTTTGAAGATTTTCACTTACCCTCGCAAAAAAGAAAAACCTAAATTGTGGACAGTTTGCACAAATGTCTCAAAGTTAATGCAACAAGATGATGCCCGTAGGGAGGTGTCTCCTCTCATGGGGTGACTGTCGGCTGCTAAGCCTAAATCTGACAAAAACCACCATAGTACCTTTCACAAGAAAACGAAAACAGGAACGAATAAAATCAATAACTCTGTAGAGCACAAAACCGGCGACTCGTGCTCTAAGGATCAATCGGAGCTTGGCGGGCAAATACTGGGGATGCAATCCAATTATATAAAGTTGGATTTATACAGCTATTGTCAGACAAACAATTATGTACGTTGGAATTGTCTGGTCCAAAAGAACCAACCTGATCAGTGCACGAGTGTCCCTCAACAAAGTCCAAAGGTTGACACACCACTGTATTACAGGAGCCATGACAACCTGCCCAACTGCTGCCATGGAGGTGCTGCAAAGATGAGTGTAGAACAGAAAAATCACGAGAATTGCAAAAGAAGGGATGGAGACAATTCGATGCCCTTGTAAAAAAGCTACCACTCTTGGCCTTACCGGATTCAATTTAAAATACGTTTACCAGTAAGCTGAACACCAGTTCTGTACTGGAGCAAAGAATCCACAGTCCACAAACAGAGCAGCAATACGCTAAAGTGGTATACAGATGGATTAAGAACTGATAAAGGAACAGAAGCAGGGGTATTTGGACCCTGGGCTCTAATCGCGTAAGGCGACAATCGTCTCGCACTATCGTTTCGACTATAGTTTCGCTTCATATAAGCATAAACTAAGTCCAACCTTATTTGCTCTTTTATAGAGGATATTGTGGATTTTCTTCCTATAGGCGTGGAGTTAGCAGGGGTGCTCATTAAAGCTCTCATCTTTATGGACGACATCGTGCTGTTAGCGAACTCCCCGGAATCTCTGCAGTTGATGATTAATCGGTTAAGCGAGTACTGCAATCTATGGAGCTTAATCGTTATTCTAGAAAAACAAAGATAATGATTTTTAAAAAAGGTGGTGGGGAAGTTGCCTCCAACGAGAAGTGGCAATGTTGGGGGGTACACCTAGAGGTCGTCAAAGAGTATATGTATCTAAGGAATCTTCCTTACAAGCAATTTAAGTATAAAAAGGCATCTGAACGACAAACTAACAAAGGCTAAAAATGCTATCAGTGTAGCCTGGAAGAATTGCTTCAACAATCCTAATATCCAGCACAGCAGTAAGTTTAAGTTATATGAAGCTGTGTCCGAGACGATAATGCTATACGCGGCACAGGTTTGGGGCTATAAGGCTTATAAGGAGGAGAAAAAACTGTTTAAGCTCCCGCCGAGGACGCCGAACTACATGCTCATGGTTGAAACAGGCATATCTCCGCTATATATAAAAACAATAAATATGCAAAAGAATTACATACTCCGAGTAATGACCATAGTAGACAACAGGCTCCCAAAGATAGTGGCGATGCAGCCCGTTCGAAATAAAACTGAATGATTTAAAGTGTGGATTAAATTAGCTGGTGAATGTGGAGTAGTACTGAACAAAGATGGTACTAATTCACGGTAACTCACTATGCCAATTAATAAAGCAGGTCGACGAACAGGCAAGAATACAACAGTTCTTAGAAAAAGCGGCGGGATCATCATCGCATTACATACAGCCGGCTCAACCGCATTTAAAGATATCCATAGCATCCAGGAAATGTCTGTGATGTTCAAACTTAGAGGCGAACTTCTAAAGCTAAATTTTGTACCGCATAGAGAGGATCTCCCTATACTCTGCAGTATGAGTTATTTGGAAGAGAGAGAAGATATCATGCATTTCCTCGGCAAGTGTGCGATCCTAAGGGAAACTAGGAGATCCTTGTTTGGAAGGAACTACTTCACGGAACAAGAAATCCACTTCTAAACGAAATGGACGTAAGCAAGTTGTTTAAATACTGAAAAATATCATTGAAATGCAGAAATAATATCCTAACAGGAAACTTTTGAAATTAGCATTTTTCCAGATGGAGAGCTAATAATTATTACTTGTACAAAATAAATTATAGTCAATCCGGCAGACGGCAAAGCCGTGCTGATTTTGATTTTGTTAAATTTTTGTAAAACGACCATTATTAAAAATAAAAAAATCAATCTAAATCTAAAAAAAAAATCTATAAGCATAAAAAAACGATAGCGTCTGATAGATATCGTTTTGCACCCTTCGCGTGGACTGAAAACTGTCATTAACTATCGTCTCGACGACTGATTTTTGACGATATCTATTTCAGTAACCTCTCCTATTAAATGGGAACAAATTGTGTGTACATATCTTGTTCTACACTTTTGAGACATTCTTAGCGTGATAGGTCGCATTTGCATTAGTTTTGTTCGCAAACTGAAATGAGAACATATTTGTGAAATTTGAGAGGAATAAGAGATCAGATGTCATTTTTACGTGCACTCAAACTGCTACTATTGACGAAACGATAGGGATGGTCTTACATGAAGCTAATCAACGACGTTATCTCCGAAGTGAATCAAAAGAACGATAGTCGCCTGAAAAGGTACGCGATCCGAGCCTAGGACAATGTACTTCGAACAACCAACATGGGCAAACGCAGCAGCATCCTTCAAGCAGAAGTCTCTGCCATAGGCAGATGCGTTCAAATTAACTGTGTCGGATAGTCGTGCCTCTATCTTGGTACTAGACTGTTACATGATCAAATCCAAGCTTGTGTGAGAATGCCTACAGAAGCTTAAAGAGCTTAGGAGGTGGAACAGAGTAAAACTCTGTTGGACACCTGACGGAAGGCAATGAAATGGCTGACTTCCTAGCTAGGAATGGTGCTTTTCATGGGCCCTGAACCATTCTGCGCTGTAGGAGACCATGTTCTCAGAGAAGAATTCAGAGAACTAGAATGAAGGAGCTTGGAACAACACTTATGGCATGAAGCAAGTCGAGAAGCTCTTGGGTCAATACGAAAGAGGTTTGAAGCATACATCAAGATGGGCAGGGACAACATCTGTATCTTAACAGGCTCCCTGTGAGACACTGAAGACCCACTGAGAAACAACGGGAACTATTACTATTAGATGAAGGGTATCTCCAGATTCTGTGGAGAATCTAACGAAATTCCCGAACATGCACTGAGGGCTTGTGAGTAAATAGTCCACAAGAGACAAAGATGTGTGGGCTAGCAGCCATAGATAGAAAGAACTCACTAGAGCCTTCTCTGACTCTCAGATTCTTAAAGGAAACTGGATTAGATTAGGTTGGGTAGAGGAGCTGCTAGTGACAGCACACTTAGACCAAGATGGTCCATTGGGATACCCACATTCAGACAGCTTTCACTGATTGACAACTCCAGTGACCGTGCCGTTAATTTGACTGGACCACATTTGAAAGCCATATAAAAGCGTATTAACCTTGCTTGCACTGGAATTCGAACTGGGGACCCCACTAACCAGGGGAGGCACTCAACCAACTGCGCCATCCAGTCATCTTGGCTTAGAAAACAGGAGTCCATAACCCTCAATAAAACTCTGGAAAGAACTGTATGTGAGGGGAATTCTCAGGAAAAGGGGGCACAGTAGATCTAAAGGTCGGCGTGCAATATACCCACAACAATTATAATGACAAAATGTCTCAAATCTGCTTCCAGGTGAAATCAAATGGATTTAGTTCTCTCTTTGAGCCGCTGTGAGGCTCTTGAGTGCCTCTGTAAAATTTTTAAGTGTTTCTGGATCAGATTTGCCACGATCATAGACCCACCCGTTCCCAACCAAAATCTATGTGTTCTGGTTCGCCCCTCCCTCTCTCGAACCCTGCCATGCCCAACACACGCATCTTTCAGCTCAAGTCAAGCTGCCCCAACCTTCGTATTCCACGAAAATACTTGAATAGAAATTCTCAGTCATTACGGACAAAATGGTACGCCATTCATTATTCCGTAGCCAGTACGCCTGCACGAGTCACTCCTGTTCGACAGCCGTCTCGGCCTCACGTCCTCCACCCGTCGGCCAAACATTCAGAACATGTTGTCGGTCTCTCATTAATATGCATTTCTGTGACAGCGGTAAGGATGCGCCCAACACAGCCAAAGTATCTCGAAACTCAATGCCAACAATAACTACAGGCACTGCCGCACACGTCAATAATGAGCTGTCCTGTAGGCATTACTCATGAGTACATCCGTTTGCATGTGACACTAATGGCCGACCGATGTCCCTGCAGCCCAACCTACACCCCCACAAAGCTGACAATGGACCTAAGCCTAAGGTCGGACGAGAGCAAATGCCTTGTGACAAATAATGTATCTGTTGCAATGTAATTATCAATTCAACTGGCGACCGCAGATGATGTGTTCCGAGTGTGCATTTCCAGGATGACGATGATGATGATGATGGCCGAGGACCAACGGTGCGGTCGCATATGCTCAACATCTCCGGTCCGGTCTATTGATTATTTAATGCGATGCAATTCATTTAATTGACATCTCGGGCGAGGGCCTAATTTGGGAACACCTGATGAAAAGGGCGTGTGCAAGGGGAACACTGTCAACACCGAACACGGGATTAGGGATTCATTTTGAACTCCTGCCGTTTGGGATGCTCCTTTGTCGGGACTGTTGATCTTTTGAATTGACTAATGCACTGCCTTTGGTGGTCAGTGAAATGGACATTGAATTGAAGGGACGAAGAAGGGCAGTCTCTCCCCTCCTTGCTCACTTCTTGAATTGCATTCTAAACACACCACTCTCCATGTACACCTTCATGGCCACTCAAAGCCGATTCAAATCTGCTCCATTCTCTGGAGGGAAGTTATTCCTTGTCATTCATCTTTCTCGCCGCCCTCACAAATCAATGACGACCATAAATCGTAAACAACCCTGCCACTCATCGACTCGACTGACGTATTTCCCAGGAGCTCGGCAATCAGAATCTCCAAGCGAGTACCAATCATGACCTCATTTCATCAGAATACCCCATTGGAGCCGATCAAAGTCAATACTAGTCGCTATCCATTTCTAATGAATACCGTCATCGATAACGGGTTTCCGAAATAGCCGCAGAACTCTAAGCCTTCATCATGTAATCGCGCATCGTCGATTGTGGTCGTTATTCAAACAATGCCACGCACTCTCGTATAATTACGCCCGTTCAGTGGGTTGGGCGGTTGGGTGGTTGCCATTGCGATTTATTGAAAATTTCGAAAATTTTCATACTTCCCTCCAACCGGCGGTGGGGTGCGCTGATGTGCGCCGGCTCCCGGCCCCGGTGGGTGAAATATAAATTATTGCACTGGCACTGGCGGGATTCCGGTTTTTCACGAGGACGTTATCGGCAATCAAACGCAGAAATTATTACAATGCAAGTCGACCAGAAAAACGGATAGGAACCGTCAAACAATGCCGAGTCAACAAATGCGGTGCTCCCGCCCGCTCTCTAATGCCATTAAGTATTGTCGGTCGCTGGGGGACGGTGCGGCGGCGGCCAGCACCGCGATTATTTTCGATTTTCGATGCTGGCCACGGGGAGAATGAGTGGCCCACTGGGAGATGGAGAATGAAGGAATAGAGACCGCCCGTGCACTTGATTAATATTGTGATTTTGTTTTAGATACTTTCCGGGTTATGTGCGAGTAAATATTGGCGAGTGAATGCGATGGCTTGAAGGGCCCTGTGATGGGGGCGTTGCAGTGGGGGAAGGGGCCTAAATATGAATACGGCTTAGTTGTGTTGATTTTGGACGTAAAATGGGCGATAACATATTTGCTTTAGAGTCATCGTGGCTGAGCAGCAAATGCGTGTGAACTGGATATTTATCAAAAGTCAAGCCAAATATTGTGAAGGCGACTATTTAAATAGACGATATGGCGAAGAGCGCCGAACATTCCACTGTGGTTCACCTAATTGTCACAGATGGGGAACTGGCCGTAATCGAGTAAAATTGGGGAGTTGCTATCAATGGACTAGAAACTGGGGGTGGAAGGTGGTGGGAAAAACCTACATTCACAGTCGCCTTCTAACGCCGGCTGACCCCGGACGAATATACACAGACGAATTGAAGACGAACGAATGACCTTAATGTTCCTACCTTCTTGAAACTCCCTGATCACTGTAGTGTCTTCAAGTCAGAAACCATTGAGATAATAGAGCCACTGTTCTGGATCAAGAACAATGTAATAACTAAAACGGATATCTCCATCTGTAAGGACAGTCAGGCTGCAACTCCTTGGCGCATGTCCTGTTCAATTCAAAAACATCCAGACTGTCTCTTAACGAGATGGCGGAGCGTACTAGTATACACCTCGACGAGGGTACCAATCCTTAGGGATTATCGCAGCTATGTGCTTTCCGGGACACTATAATATACCGGGCAATTTCAATTGTATCACAACTAGTGATGAACTCGCTAGGTATGATACCATCTCTAATACTGAGAGTTACATCGCAGTTCCACCTACCACCCCAATCACTTCAACCTACCATCTCCTTAAGATACACACAATGAAACCTACCAACCACAAGTGGCTAAAAGGCTAAGAAATATGGCCAGCTAAACAAAATCTTAAAAGATCTCTCTGTCTGCTAACCCTAAGCAGACCTTAAGCGACTGACCTCTGCGGTTGACGTGGTAGTATGACATACACAACAAAAAGGAAAAAAAACTGTGTTGCTCCGTTGACTATCTCGTTCTCAGTACCTTTCTGTCGTATGCCCAAACGTACGTTAGCAGTACGTGAGGATTCGTGCTGTACGAATGCGTTGTTGTGATAAGAAGAGTGTCCAGATGACTTAAGAGTTGACCCTTTAAGTGATTGGTTGTGTTCCTCATTTTCCTTACGTTGCCATCTCCATTTTGGTGAACAGTATTCATTTCATTTCATTTATTGACATAATGCACATTAAGATAAACTTCTTTTTTAGTACTTAGTACACCATATACATTAGGATTTACATATTTATAAATTTATAGTTAATTTCTTATATATTATTTAATATGGGATATTTTTATTGCGGAAGTGTGGAAAAATGATGAAATACTGCACCTTTAAATTGAGAATAGTTATGTATGGTCCTGATTGATGATGTGATGGTAATGTGTTCCATAACCTAACAGTGTAAATAAAGAATAATCGGGATGAACTCAGAAACTTCCAATTGAGAGGAATAAGGTTAGTTGTTCTGGAGGACCGAGTAAAATTGAGTCGGTTAAATAAATACGGTGGACAGCGATTGTGAATAACTTTGTGTAGGAAGAGGCAATTCCTGGCATTGAGGTATTGTTGTAAGTTGCATCCCAGTAATTCCCATGTATAAGAGGAAATGTGTTCCTGTCTATTTATTCCCTAAATAAATCGCACAGCGTCATTGAAAGCGATTTGTAACTTACGCTGGTACAGTGAGTCAAGGCTACATTATACTACCTCGGCATATGTAACTCAAGGTAAGATTAAGGCCATTAAAAGTTTGCGTCGCGTTTCAAGAGGGGTATAGAAGGCACTTAGCCAGAGTTTGCGAAGACAACCATAGATACGACCTATAACCATATTAGTGTGATTATAACCCGATAAATTTCGACCAATAACATATCCAAGACTAGTGACAGATTCTACAGCTTTCACTTTTGAGTTATTTAGAAAAGTATCTGGCAGTAATTCAAGGCTGAAACTTTTCTTTGATATAGGAATTACTTGAGTTTTAGTTGGGTTCTGTTAGACTCCGTTTGAAACAGACCACCTATAAATAAGTTTAAGGTCACCATTAAAAGAGAACGATCAGTTCGTCGATTTTTGAAAATGATTTGGCTAGGTGTACATCATCGGAGAAAATGTGCACTGATGAATGCTTACATACCGTCGGCAGATCGTTGATGAATAATAATAATAATAATAATAACATGGGTGGCGCGACAGTCCGAGGTGGACCTGGGCCTAGCTTCTCAGCAACCACTCGTGTTGTGCGTGCTATTTTTCTTTCACGAGTGGAAGGGACCTACAGTTTAATGCCAACTCCGAACGGCGAATTTGAGAAGCTTTTTCTAGACAGGAAATACTCTTTGAGCATTGAGTCAGTGACTCGAAAGAGGTGGAGCCGTGAAATATGAAAGGTGGTAAATTCGGGTATCTAACCTGGCACCCTCTGCGTAGGAGTCGACGCACTTACCCACTACGCCACGGCGACACACAACAACATAATTATTTATATTAAATAAATGATTTTTCCAAAACGTACTTCGTCTTCTTTATTTGGCGCTACAGTCCGGGGTGACCCTGGGCCTCAACCAACAAGCCTCTCCAGCTAGCACGGTCTCTGGCTAGCTGTCTCCAGTTTCGCACGCCAAGTTGGTTGAGGTCCTCCTCCACCTGGGTGCGCCACTTTACACGCGGGCGTTCTCTGTTGCGTTGTCCCACGGGTTCGTAGTCGAGGACTCTTCGGGACGAAGCTGAGTTGTCCATACGCTCTACATGGCCTAACCATCTTAGGCGTTGGATCCGAAGACGCCTGACTAGACTCATGTCGCTGTACAGCCCGTACAGTTCGTGGTTGAATCTTCTACTCCAGAAACCGTCAACGCAAATAGGACTGAAGATCGCAATCAGAGCTTTTCTCTCGAAGAGACCAAGGACATCCTCATCCGCTTTTGAGATTGTCCATGCCTCCACGCCGTACAGCGGGACTGGGATGATCAAGGTCTTGTATAAGGTCAGCTTGGTCCTTCAAGAGATGTCTCTTCTACTCAATTGCCTCTTGAGCCCATAGAAACAGCGGTTGGCAAGAGTTACTCTGCGTTTGATCTCGGTACTGATGTTGTTTGTACTGTTTACTGCCTAGCCGAGGTAGACGAAGTCCTTGACTACCTCGAAGTTATAGCTGCCCATTGTGACGCTCTGTCCAAGACGTCGATGTTGTGTGTCCTTCCTTGACGACAGCATATACCTCGTTTTACTCTCATTCACCGGTAGACCCATTTTAGCCACTTCCGCCACAAAGCCAGCAAACGCCTCATTGATGGCTCGCTGTGTTCTGCCAATCACGCCAATGTCATCCGCGTATGCTGACAGTTGTACGGACTTCTGGAAGATCGTGCCCCTTGTGTTGGTGAGTGAGTCTTGCACGATCTTCTACAGGAGTCACAACAACGAAATCCTTTTACTTTAACGGTTTGGCGAAGGGTTCTTCTTATTCATTCTCTCCAAGAATAACCTAATTTGTCGGAAATCAAAATAAGAGCTATATCGTTCCTTTTCTTTTCTTCCTTTTTTTCTGCGGCTTTTTCAATCCTCTAGAGCTATCGTCCTTGATTGGGCTACTCTTTTCCTATTTTTTTTCTGCATAATGTTCTAAATTCTAGTTACCTGTTGTAACAATACTCTATTCAGTTACTTCTTCATTTATTAAAGTTAACACATCAAGGGTTCAATTAAAGGATGTGTAATCTTAAATTTTTCTAGAGGAACATTGCGTACCGTTTTTGCCTTTTAACTAAGTTTGTTTTAAATGTGTGGCTTGCTAATGCAACTATTATTGTTGTTTTGTTGTGGTTTCTTACTGTTCGTTCCATAGACATCACTGACATCCGAATTGCAGATATTGTGATCAATAGTTTTGCCTATTGCTTGCACAATTTCGATTAAATTTCGGTTTGTGTCGGTGGAAGGTTTTTGATTTCAATGTTATTTCTTAATAGCTGTTGTTCAAGTGTGTTTATTTTAGTTTGTTGTTATTTCTTCTGGTTAGTGGTTTTTTTATTTCTTTCATTTCGTTGGAAAGTTTCTTTAGTGCTTCAATGTCATTTGTTGCTTTATTTCTTCATACTTGTTCGCTGCAAATTCGCAACTTGAACTTATCTCAGACATTTTTTTCTCATTTTGCGCATTTTATTCAAAATTAAATTGTCATTTGAAGGAGCTGATATTTCGTATTCTGGTGAACTCACGTCAGCGGTTAACTGCAATGATTTCCACTGTTGCCTTGGATGCGGAGAGCACTGCAAGTTCCTTTCTACGAGCTGGACATCCCCATTCCTGCTTTCTGTCCATAGTAATTTTGCTGTACGATTTTTTCCGAAATCGAGGTACAACCATATTGCATTTTGCGTTCACATCTATGACAAAATCTCCATCCGCGGGGACATCAGAGAGGCATTTACCGTATAGATCCGCACTGTACATTAATGGGTATAAAAATGTGAACGTTATTCAGAAAAGTAATGTTAATCGGTATGTACACAAGGGTAAAAAATATGTGTCGCTTCTTTGTTTGCTAGATTTTTCCAAGGCTTTCGATAAGGTGAACCACGAGATATTGTGCTGGGAAATTGAACACTTTTTTGGTTTTAGTGATAGTGCGTTAAAATTGTTGGCTAGTTTCTTGCCTGGAAGGCATCAGAGAGTGTTTTAAAATGGACGCAGTTCATCTCTCATGTTGATCAAGGGTCTATCTTAGGCCCAATTTTGTTTTGCCTATTCATCGGTCGCAGTGGCGTAGTGGGTAAGTGCGTCGACTCCTTCGCAGAGGGTGCCAGGTTAGATACACGAATTTACCACCTTTCATATTTCACGGCTCCACCTCTTTCGAGTCACTGACAATGCTCAAAGAGTATTTCCTGTCTAGAAGAATCTTCTCAACTTAGTCTTTCGGAGTCGGCATTAAACTGTAGGTCCCTTCCACTCGTGAAAGAACAATAGCACGCACAACACGAGTGATTGCTGAGAAGCTGAGCCGAGTTCCGCCTCGGACTTTAGCGCCACCCATATTATTATTATAAATTATGTTGCTTAAGGTTATATGTTTGTTTAATAAAATTAAAAGAATAATGTACACACTAAACTAAAGTAGAAAAAGAGTTTAATTTAGGAATATAAAACGAGAATACTGGCTGTCAAAATGAAGTCTATTATAATGCGACGTCAGTAGAATTTTGAAAATTAGGGTACGTCAGCAGGGTAACCGGATACTGCGCAATTGGAATAAACGGGGGTCCTTTACAAAGATTTCTGCAGAAACTGTATGGGTGAAGCGGAAGTAGTGGCCACAAATCATCTCCTTTGCTCGTGTAGCCCTAACCTAATATGATGAATGAGCCTTAGGTACCCCATTTAGGTCTAATTTTTTATCAGACCGTTCTTATCTATTTGTTTTATTTATTTAGCTTCAGCTTAATACAAGACCGGCGGCGATGGCGGGGTGGTTGGTGGGAGGGGCGGAGGGGGCAGGGTGGGTTTGGGGAATCAAAAGGAAAAAAGAGGATTTCTGAGAGAGAGTAAACTGCAACGAAATTCAAGAGAGTTATGAATATTGTTGGCCAAACGCAGCATTCTAGTGATTGGTTCGAAATGGCTATAATTAGTGCGGTATAGAGGGTGACGAAAGAGGAGAACAGACCTAAGGTTACCTTGATTTGTTTGAAGGGATATTATTTCCACTAATACAGAGGAATCAATCAAACCCAGTTAAGACTCTACATTCAGCTTGCAGATTTTCACCAATTTTAAGTGCTTTTCGTAGGGCGGTAGTAAAAGGCTGTCGGCCTTAGGAAGCCTTCGTAGATGGAGAAATGGAAGGACGAATCCGTTGTGACGTACCCTCTCGTGGAAGTCATTGCTCTGGCAGTATGACCTCATCTCCAATAATACTTTATTCACTCTTATAAGGTTTACTCTTTTGATAAAACCCCATTGGAATAGAATTCAGGGAAGACCTTAGCCAAGCACTCTCAAACATTTGAGTCCTTTCCATAAAGCTTGAAGGTACGCTAAACCACGTGGGACGGAGAGCATTGGAGCTGGTAACAATGTTACACAGTAGGTTAAGGGTGGTTTCCTAATGCTGGCCGATTGAGATTGTAAAATACTCCTTCTAACCCAAATATGTCAAAGGCCTTCTCCAGGTCTTTATCAGGCAGCCACCCTTAACTCGTTTATTCCTCCCTACGTTCTAGGTAGTCTTTAAGGAATGTTGTTCATGAGAATAAGCCAGAGAACAGAATGGATCACACTGCCCTGCGGTGTCCCTCTTTTCTGACGAATTTGCCTAAGGACTGTTGTTTATCATTCCTTGAACATATCATGGTACCCCCGCCTCTTCTTTGAGGAGGACATAAGCATGACACACAATCTTACACAACATTCGTCAGGACCCGTTTGAAAAGAAAACTTTGCCACCCCACCCCCACTCCCCCCTTCCCCTCCCACAGCCACACCACTACATACCCCACCACAATCTCACTTTGTCATATTAGGCAACAAAAGTCAAAGTGACAGCGAACATGAAGAACTACTTGCTGCTGCACTTCCACCCTCACCAAATCCTCGCCCGGTGCCACCTGTTAATGTGACAATAATCTCATCCCCCCTGCAGGAGCAACACCTCCCGCAAATTACCTAGGCATAAGCCGTGCAAAGTGAGATTTTCACGCTCTTACAACCAAAGCATCGTTCCGCCGCCGCGCCGCCAATGTCTTGCCACTACGCACACCATTCGCACACTCATCTGGCACGTCATATTCATTGCAAGCTTCACAGCTTCTCCCCAACCGGTGCCACCCGTGTCGCAGCCACCCCATCTTTCCTTGTCATTTGCACATAGATCCGCTAACGATAACGCGCGGCGGCGGTATCCCCAGAGGCAGACCGCACAACGTGCGCTACATTTGTGGCGGCGCACATAAATGTTCCATTAGAGCTCCTGTGCAAGAGTGCTTCATTCCCCAAAATGAGATCCTTCCTCGGTCATGTTGGTGATGTCGTCGCCAGCGACGCCAACGTCGCCGTCATCATCATCGACCGTCCTCGCGTCGGTCGGTGGCTCGGTGTGGCTGTAGTTTGTTGTCATATCGTCGCTTTGTGTGCACGCGTTTTTTGCATTAGGCCGCGACTTAAATCTTCCTTTGTTCCACACACTTTATCACCACTACCCCCCTCCCTAGGCCGCCTGGCTTATCGCAAATGCAACAGAACAATGAAGTGCAGGGTTCCAGGATCAACTAAACACAGAGAACGACGCCGAGAACATGGAAAAATGCTCTCCACGCTCTGCCACGCCAGATAATGGTGGGAACACAACACAACGCACAGCGCTCAGGACACATCCTGGTAAATTTACATGTGAAGCGTGTAATCCTTGTTATTGAGAATTACGAGCAATTTAAAATTATTTACAGTGCTGACTGGGATGTGCGAGTGGGTGTGCCGTAACGAGCTCTGCGCGGCTCCTTTCGCTGGTGACACGGTTCCGTGCGGTACGGTGCGTGGGTGAGGGAGGGGTCTGTAAGCGTCAGCCAGCAGCAGCCAAAGAAAAATATTCTCTAATGATTTTCCGCTGCTGAGAAAATGATGTAGACAAAGGATGTTGGTGCTTTGTCTGCTCTGACGATGGCTTGGCTGGTTGGTTGGTTTCGGCGCGGAGCGGCGCGGCGTGGGCGATGGGTGTTTGCGTTTCAGGCATCGGTGACACGTACTTGTGAAATTACTTGTGGCAGGGATAAGTTTCACAAATTGTGGCTGCTGCTCGTGTATAATCTAAGATTTCAATGCAAACACAGCGTTGTCTGGTTTAAGTTAATGCTCAGCGAGGTTACCATTCCGAGGTCGTTTATTTACTTCTTACTTTCAACGCCAATATGAGGAGTGCAGGGTGGTGGCTCTGATTGGATGTGTCTTAGACAATGTCACATGGGGATTGCTGTGTGGGTTTTGTGATTTGTAAGAGCTTAGCTGGTCGATTGTTGTTTTCATTGAGGAAGGTTAAGGCAGAGGGTGTTACTGGATGATGGGATTTTAACGCTGCGTCGCGTCATAGAACTTGTGAGTTCTGTGCATAGGTCCAAGGTCACAAGAGGAAAAAGACAAAAACATGACGAGGGCACGATCACATAATGGTACCCCTCGTACAGTAGAGTGAATGTGGTTCTTATGTTGAATGAGAGCGTCACACCAAATGGTTCGAGCAAGCCGGCCGCTGTGAAATGGAGAAATAGCTGACGACGTGGAATTGCTGTCGTTGACGTCGTCGATACTCGATAGTGAACATTTGAAGGAAACACTTCTGCAGACTTAAAAAGCGATGGGAACCTTATCACCTCTGCCAAGCAGTATGCTCCACTCAATCTGGACTGGATGGTAGTCGAGAAATTTCCTCCGATCTTCATAAAGTGCAAATAGCAAGAGGGACTCAAGTCAAATGATCCAGCAGGTGCTGTCCAAAGAATTTTTGATGTGAAACATCTATCGTCTTAAGTGTCATGACGCTGTCACGGCATCATGGTTGAGCCAACGCTTTCTCTGCCAGCTTTTCTTTTTTTTTATATATCAGTTTGAGGAATCTCAACATCGTTTGCCTGACTGCGCCAACAGCAAGAGCCAAGTCTCCACCATCGCCTACAGTATGTTCTCTACCGTTTTGTCTGAACACCTTACTTCGTTCTTAAAGGGACACGCGGACTTCTTCTATTTCGGGTGGACAGTAAACAGTACCATGTGCTACTGCCACCCACTTAGACGCGGGGATTATTTCATAAGTTGATAATGAAGTCTTCGGTCACTTTTAGAAAAAAAAAGTCCTGTTTGAAGATGTTTGACAAATTGGCTCGAAATCAAAAAGTCTTCAATCCACACTAGTGGGGCAAACTATATCATCCCAGTGGGACAAAGTGACAGAGGACGACGACGTTTTAGATGAAGAAGTACCGCAACTAGCTTACCTTAAACGCGGGCGTTCTCTGTTGCGTTGCCTACGCTTTCCTGACCTGAGAATTCTCCATCATCATCGTGCACAACCTGACGACTTTGGCAGGAATATCAAGACTACACATGGCGATGTATAGCTTGTCTCTATGCACGCTGTCATATGCGGCCTTGAAATCGCAACAAAGTGTTAAGTGTCGATTTGCATTTCTTCTGTCTTTACTAGGATCTGCCGTAGTGTGAGAATCTGGTCGATGGTGGACTTCCCTGGCCTGAAGCCACACTGGTCTATCAGGTTGTTCATAAACGGCTTCCCGCGATTACGCAAAACGGCAGAGAAGATCCTGTATGCATCAGGAGGGTGTTTCAATAGGACTCCATTAACATGCGAAGTACATTGAACAGACTTTCTTGAAATTACCATAATCTCTGAATTGTTCACGTTATACTCCATACCAGCATCAAGCCTATCGAGTGCGCGTTGCAGTTCAGTCTGCACAGATGTGAGGATAAGTAAGCCATCTGTAAAAATTAGATGACTTACCCTCAACCAACCCAATGTGAAACGTTTCTACCTTCGCCGGCACAGCACCATTCAGTCCATATCAAAGGTGAGGCGACGACAAGACACACCATTTGCCAACTCCAGCCCCCACGCCAGGTACAGTTTGTGTATAAGGACTGAATGGCTTTTAAAAAGATGACTTTTTTCCCAAACTTTCGAGTTACTGACAATGCTCAAAGAGTAATAACTGTCTGTCTAGAAAAAGCTTCTCAAACTTGGCCGTTCGGAGTCGACATAAGACTGTAGGTCACTCCCACTCGTGAGAGAGCAATAGAACGGGCAGGACGAGTGGTTGCTGAGAAGCTAGGCCCTGGCCCTCTATGGGCTGTAGCGCAGCCTATTTCATTGCTATTAATCCTTTGCTACTGCTTGCTTACCCTTGCAAAGCGTTTAATACCGAAGTTTCTTTTGGTTTCAAAAGCGAATATCATCAAGTTGTGACTACGTTGTTTCTCGATATGCGGCGATAAGTCAGAAACGAGTCCGGAATGAACCTGCGGTGGAACGACGTTATATTTCATTCAATGACAATATCCAAGGGAGATTGGGCTGTTGGCTGAAGTGGTCGACCTTACGACTGTCGATCCCTTCAGCCAACGTGTTTTGCTATAGATAATCCTTATCTGCTTGCTACTGTAATTCATAAAACTACCCGGATTAATTTATCGAAGTTATGACGTTTTTCTGTTCAAAATCGCTAAGTGACTGTAGGCCACTATAGAATTTTCCAGAATTTTCTCTAAGACCTCAAAAATGATGTTCCAAAAGGTTATGGTCGAGAAAATCTCGATGTACTCAGTTTTCAAATTTAAGTACAGGCCCCCTGGGAAAATTGCACATGATTTTCTTCTACTTAAAAATTCGAACGTTTTTATCTCAAACCTGCATTTTTTAACTTGGCCGGAAACATAGCTTAGAAAGTTTTCAACCGATTTACTTCAAATATGTTGCCTTGAATAGGGTATGTGATTTTATAAGTGCTTATCCTGAAGAAGGCTATTTTTTCGGCCTCTAGAGTGGCCTAACACCTTAGGGTCTCTAGCTGTACGAAGAGGGGCATTAGTAGGAACCGCCTTCCTTTCATTGTAGGGCGCAGCGCAACTGTGGGAAAACATCTTACATCTATTCCAAATCTCTCCAAAATTCTGCCAAAGTCGTTGTGCGGAATGTTCAGACGCAATGCATGTGTAGCTATGACACAGGATCCGATAAGAACTCCTATTAGCATGCGTACAATGAGGATGATGATCCCGTTCAATGATGCTTCGGTCTAAGGGCCCTTGCTGTTCCTCCAATTTCCAGACAAAGCCAGCGAGTTCTGTCCCTGTCCAGAGCGTTTTCATCTTCTTCTCTTGTCTTCAGGTTTTCTTCCTTATAAGCGGTGTGAATGGACTGCTGTAGACTCTCCTAGCTCAAATCCATTCTTCACTAGTCTGTCCGCTTCTTCGTTTCCTCGGATGCCAGTATGCCCCCACTCTGCTGAGTCACCGCACATTCACCAAGGTTATCTAACAACCTAGACTAACCAATACAGTTTCCAAACAATGTCCTGGTTGAAATCTGATTTATAAATGTATTCTATTGAAACGTACTTTTGTAACCACAAAGGGAATGACTCTGCAGAGGTGTACATTTACAAGTATCCGCAAATCCATTCTCCGCAGTCACCTGTAATTCGATTGGTCACCAGTCTAGCCCTCCGCAGGACAAATTTTGTTCAAGTTCTTTTTATGCATTATATTCCAACTGAATGCGAACTCATTCGCCTGCTGTAATCCCTTCAACATTGTTGTGGATTACCAACAGCCTGCCAGACATCTAGGCTAGATCTGGTTCGTGGAAATTGTTCTCCCCTCCCTGAGAAAAGGATCTTCTGCTCTGAAAATCCTCAGCATTGGCCGCACTCACCGCAGTTCGCACTTGACTTCAGCATCAAGTACCGAATCAACGAACCCCTCGAAGCCACTCAAACTATTTCATTCGTCTCCGTCTGCAAGCGCCGCAGTATCCCGCCGCCGCCGCACCCCTCTTCAAATGAAAAAAAGGAGAAACTCGAGTACCGTAATGAAATTTCATTCCTCACATCTGATTTCACAGGAATTACTCAATAAAATCATCCAATAGTCCAATAGCCATACACACGATGTAACAAAGGACCCCTAAGCCACTCCGAACAATACCGCCCAGAGATTGTAGCTTGTAGCCTCATCCAAGCCACCTATTACTCTGTTATCCACACTTGACCCGGATTTTCTCACTGGGACGAGGGTTTCTTTCGTTTTTTCCTCCCCAAGAATGTACTCGTTTGTGTGTGTAGGGGTTTAAAAAAAAATAACTACACATCCCAGCAAATAAGAAAGCATCTTTAAAGTACTTTCTGGGTCGATGTTCACACAGCAAAGCAACGTCTCGCCACCTCATGCGCTCCTCCCTCCTTCGTGACTTCCAGGCCACCAACTGCTGAACTATGTGGGGGCGATGTTGCATGTTTAAGTAGGCTAAAGGCACACACACACACACACACATATTCCCCTCCCTCTACTGCGCGCATCGGAATGCGTATCTCAGTCTCAGCATTGGCCAAACAATTGAACGCTCACCCGCGGGGTGCTGATGCATGGAAATTATTCAGAAGAACAACACCAGACCACTGTCATGTGAGTTCGTTTGCCTTGAACTTATCCATTCACACGCCTTTCCGTGGCATAACCAGAGTCTCCCGCACCGCCCACCGCCTGCCGAGCCAACCGCAGACGTGTGTCCCTATCTATCCCTATCGACTGATTACAATGGAAACATTTGCATAAAGAGCAAACATACAAAACGCCTCCTCGCCCGAGTCGGACAAATCCCCGGCGGGCACATACCTTCGTTTGCGGGGACACACTTGCGCCAGGACCTGAATTTCCCCCGCTGAATCTGCAAAGCGAAAGCTTTCCTTCGCCAGCAGCATGTTGCTGCAATAATTTCCCACCCATTTGCGCAACATTGGCTGGTGTCCCTGAGAGCTCCCGTCATGCGACAGTGTGGCGTTGAACCTGTCTGGGGGAGAAGCCACCTCTCCGAAAGGACCGGCGGTGTGGGCATGATTTTTATTATCCCTGGAATGACTTTTGACATTCTTGCCGTCGCCGGTATGAGTTTTCGAGAAGCCAGTTGATTGCAATTATCTTATTCGATTTTACAATCCTTTGGCGGGACAATATTCCTCAAGTCCACCCACCCACCCTCCACTGAACTGATGCAAGGACTCGCTGGATTGTTTTGTCGGCAGAGCAGAACCAGGCGGGGATATAAAACACTCTTTTCCCAGTGGACGTGAGCGGTTGACGGGGTCGTCTTGTAAGGACGACTGTCACAACTGACAGCATCGCAGGATGGCACAGAGGTGGCAGGAGAATGCAGACCCGCTGTGGGGTCTAAGGGAGGAGCGTGTAGGGAGACAGTGCCGTCTTAATTTCCAAAAGTAGCGTACTTAAGTGAATTGAGCTCATAAAAGCGGTGCGCCAAGTCCTGGTCGATTGGGAATATATTTCCCACTCAAGATGTGACAGAAGCTGCGATTTCGTGTGACTTTGAAGAATGTTGCCGGCGCAGGGTGAGTGGCTGCTTTGCGGATTTTTGACGTGCATTCATAAAATAATTGAGAGCGTAATTTTCCCTTTAAGTGCCTCGTAGAAGTCTCGCAATGAGGCAGATGTAGTGGAGATCCATTTAATGTGTGTTTCTTGCTCCCGCTTTATGAGCTGCTGGCATACCAAAAGGGAATGCGAGACGTGGGGTGGACTGCTTTACGCCAGGAAATGCATCCGAATAAAGCTGTCGAAATTATTTTGAATGAATGCAACTGCAGAAGAGGTGTTGTTGTGGTGGAGTGCAGGCAATTTTTACATTTTATTACGAAAGTGTTGCAGATTGTAGTCGGGTTGCTACTCGGAGAGTTATTCGGACCATTGCTATGGATTTACGTGAGATGAATCTTTACCCTTTTTTCGTCTCTTAAAATGAGAGTAGATATATAGCAGTGGATACATGGACAATCTCAAGAGCAAATGAAGAAGCCCGTGCGTTGATCTTTGCTCATGACATGGGAAGCTGCTCCAGACCGGTGTGTCTTCGACTCCATGTTAGTGGCCAATCGCAATAGACGACGTCCACAAAACCCAAGGGGCACACAAATCGAAAGGGCCTCAGAGTAAGTGGAGGCACCTGGCTAAAAATCATGCAAGCTGAAGAGGATTGTTGGTTGACGCCCCTTGATTATGCACCCACCTTATAGTCCGGATCTAGCACCAAGTGATTACCACCTGTTCCTTTCCATGGCGAATGATTTTGCTGGTAAGTGGTTCGCCTCAAGAGAGGCTTGTGAAACAAGAGTTGGCACGTCGACTCGCCAGGGATGATAGGTCCAATCCCTGAAATTTAGAAAATTGTATAGGTTGTTAACAATGCTCAAAGAATATTCCTCACTAAAAAAAAAACTTCTCGAATTCCGAGTGGGCATGAAGCTGTAAGTCCCCCGCTTCTAGTATTCCGACTTAGCATGAAGCTCTAAGTCCCCATCCACTCGTGGTAGAACAATACTGCTAGCAACGAGCTTTGCGCAGGTCCAGCTCGGACTATTGCGCCGTCCACAAATATGGATCGTATGCTCCTCCAAGCATAATTGTCTATAACTGAGTCGCAGTCTTCCTATACTGCGCCGTCCCTCTGGCGTGGATTCGAAAACCTTCCAAGCCGGAGAATTGGTTCCCATCCGCTTTAATGACCTAGCCATCTCAATCGTTAGATCTTCACTCTTCCGGCTAAGCCTATGTCGCTGTACTACTCGTACAGTTCCTTGTTGTGCCTTCTCCTCCACTCACCATCCGGACGGAGCCGAAAAGCAGCCGAAGTATTTTCCTCTCAGATCAACCAGGAGCACCTTCGTCCGCTTTTGACAAAGTCCATGCCTCTGCGCCATAAAGCAGGACTAGGACAATCAAGGTCTTATATAGAGTTACCTTGGAGAGGGTATTGATTATAAATTGCTTTCTTAATCCAAAGAAGCAGCGATTGGCAAGAGTAATTGTTCGAATGATTTCAGTGCTTCCTAATTAGACAAAGTCTTTGACTACCTCAAAGCTTAATCTATCTACTGTCACGTTCTGTCCGAGTCGTCGATGTTGAGATTGAGAGTCCTTTCTCGTTGCCACCAAATACTTAGTCTTGCCCTCGTTTATCGTTAAACTCATCTGCAGGTCTGTCAAATTCCTTCTTCCGATACTGTCAATATCGCCGGGAAATGCGAACAGCTGTAAGGACTTTTGTGAGATTGTTCCACTAGCGTGCGAGTTTTGAACAAATATTCAAGACTGATTTTGAGGAAATGGCGTGACAAAGCGTCGCCTTGCCTGAATCCCTTTTTGACATCAAAATTCTCTGTTAGACATTAACGGATCGTCATCATCCTACACACACAAACAGACGAGGTAGGTAGAGATGCCAAAATTGGGCATTTTTCTGTATAGCTTCTCTCTATAGACACTGCCTTAAAATCTATGAAAAGGTGGGTATCGATCTTTTATTTTTTATTTATTTATTTATTTATTCCATCTACCGAGTTTAACTATTACAGATTTCGGAACCTTATGATAATATTCGTATAATCTAAGTACATGATAGGAACATTTTGATCATTATAAGTAAATACATACAGGACAACAAAGTATTAAATAAACATTTGAATAAAAAGATTTAGTAATAAATAAGTATGTAAACAGCACATTAAATTGAATAAATATATTTTGTAATAAATAATTATAGATCTTAAATTAGATTAATTAAGGGAAATTTTCAAAGATTTTGGAATAGACTGTTTAAATTTTTGTCTCTCATCACATAGGTCTACACAAACGGAATTAAATTGATTTATACATTTACTTAACGGTTCATTAAAGCCATAATTATACAGGTATTTTGGTTGTAATAAGAATCTTCGGGTTCGAAGAATTCTTTCCGGTGCGTAAAACCTTACATTTTGCAGGAGTTCAGGGCAAATTACACAATACGAAAGAATATCATTATGCTATGATCATATCATCTTCGTTCTAAAGTATCTAAACCTATTAACGCACATCTTGTAGGATATGGTGGCATGATGTCAAGATTCCACCCCATTCTTTTTATAACAAATCTGGTAAATGACTTTTGAACTTTTTCTACGCGCACTATAGAGTTCTTATATAAAGGACACCATATTACTGAGCAATACTCGAGATGAGGGTGGTCGCCGTGACGTAGTGGGTAAGTGTGTCGACTCCTACGCAGAGGGTGCGAGGTTCGACACCCGAATTTACCACCTTTGATGATTCACGGTTCCACCTCTTTCGAGTCACTGACAATGCTCAAAGAGTATGCCTGTCTAGAAAAAGCTTCTCAACTTCGCCGTTCGGAGCCGGCATTAAACTGTAGGTCCCTTCCACTCGTGAAAGAACAATAGCACGCACAACACGAGTGGTTGCTGAGAAGATAGGTCCAGGTCCAACTCGGACTGTCGCGCCACCCATTATTATTGTTATTATTATTACTCGAGATGAGGACGTACAATGGACATATAGTCAGATTTTAGGGCACATCGATTCAAAAATTCAGCGCATGTTCTTTTCAAAAATCCAAGCATTGAATTAGCTCTTGCAACTATGTAGTCGATATGAAATGAAAAGGAAAGTTTCGTATCGAAAATTACACCAAGGTCTTTTATCTGTTGCTCCTGGGTTTTTTCCAAAATTTGCCGTAGTGTAAATATTTGCTCGATGGTGGATCTTCCTGACCCAAAGCCATTGGTATAGTATGGACAGACCGGGTTTTTGACTAACGGCTTTAGGCGTTCACACAACATAGCAGATATGTAGTATCTCGTTTCCGATGTTCAGTAGACTCAGATGCCTCTTTGGTTGGAGCAATTCAGAGGGCGTCATTTTTTGATGATTGGGCAAAAATTGCTGAGGTTGCAGTAAACGGGCATATATTCCTCCAAATTTGCAGATGATTTGGTGCATGCTCCTTGCCAAGTCATCCCACACTGCTTCGAAAACCTAGTCAGCCCCAGCAGCTTTTTTAGATTTCCGTTTAGATATGGCTATCTTCACTTCTTCCTGTCGGTGGACGGAATTGTTCATCTCCATCGCCCCTTTCATTCGGGCTCAGTGGTACATTCTCCCTCACAGTGGTATTCGGTTCTTCGTCGCAGAGATACAGTCTACAGAAATGGTTCCTCCATTTCCTCAGCATCGACTGTGATCACCCTTACGGGCTAGAGCTCATATGGACAATTGTCCCTAAAGAGGTTATGTCCTTATACGACTGTGCTACTTACCACGGGCGGTACTATACGGCTGCTATTCTAATGGCAGTTTATCTAAGCAACGCCAGCAGTTTTCCAACACAGGTCGACCCTGACCGTACTTACCAATCAGGACTGTGACCCATGGAGCTTATGAGCCTAAGCAAATTCTGCCTTCCATGGTTTACGGCTTCAAGCGAGCTGATTGCCTTGACTAACCTGTCTAACGTCCATTATCAATTCAAAGGAGATTCCTCCTCAAATCCCTCCTCGAATCAGGAGCGTCGCAATCAAAGACGCTCATTGGTCATTGGAGTTCATTCGCTTTCACTTAAAGAGTTCGCCTAGATCCACTTGACTAGCATACAGAACTAAATATCGGACGCTGAATTTCACACCAGAGTCTGCTAAGTAGGAGTCGCTTCTTCGAAGACCATATAATCACAAAATCACCGTGGTATCTGGTTATAGAGTATTAACATCGTCTCATGCCTTGCTCCATTTTGATTAAGCGGTCTAAGTTCACCTTCTTGAGGACCACTTTCGAAGAGGCCTATGAACTTCAGTATTTCGGTGAAATTTTGAATTGAATCGGAGATAATGGGGTGGAGCGGAGATATTCCGCCCCCTTCTTCAATTTAGATCTTGAGTGCTAGCTTCAGAAATTGAATACCGTCTCCAAATGGGATGTCGTGGAAATCAATTCCCGATAAACATTCTAATTTAGTATTCATACTTCGGAGAAGTTAACGCGAAGATTCTCCACCTAGTCGTCTGCTTTTAATACCCTACTATTAGGGGGAACCCTAATGACGTTCCCACATTTGAATCCTATTCTGCTTTCGTCATGGAGTAATGGTCTAAGAGTACACATGAGTAACGATCATTTGGAGACCCCACTTGTCATAGTCGTTGAATGAATTCTCGGGCTTCATTATCATCCGAGGGATGTCTTGTAGCTACAATGAGCTGCCCTCTGTCAGTCTGTCGTCTTCATGTAGACAGCAGTTCACTGTTGTGGGGTCTGCATCGGTCCCAGTTTAGATCCTGTTGCAATTACCGCCTTTATACTTCACTCCTTTGGTTACCTGGTTTCTACTTTTCTAAAGACTCTTCTATTCACTCACTCTACTAAGTGATGATGACCGGACAGAGCCCAAGGAATTTTTCACGCCCTGAAAGCAGCCGGGCACCCTCGACATCGCGGTAAAACTTCGTCAGGGAATGTGAGATAGAGTGTTTTGGTTTTTTGGAAAGGCAAGTTGATTCCCCGGGATGATGCTCTCGTCCGTCCAGAAACTCTAAATTCTCTAGTAGATGATCGAGTACATTGGCACTGGACTACTCCCTCTTGACTCCAGCGGCAGGTAGCCGAAGGACGCCTTCACTACCCGCGTGTGTATGAAGCAATCGTCGTTGCTGCTGGTGGAAACCTTCACCGATGTATGCAGTTTGGCCGTCTCTACACCATCCAACAATGTCACAGCGACGGGGGACATTTAATGGCAAAACAAAAAAAACGTGGTTAGGCGTCTTAAATTGTTGCGTCATGTAGAGGCGACCGTAGAATCGATCTCGGAGGTTGTGTTTCCTTCGCTCAGCTGTGCCTTACTCAGAAGAGGAAACACATGATCTCCCGCAAGAGCTATGGCCACTCAGTTACATGGTAGCCACCAATGGTGGCCTCTGGCGGTTCTCATAAAAATAATTCATGCAACGTTGTGAAACAAAGCCCACGGAATTCAAAGAAAGCCACAGCACCCGTCCCGGGACAAGTCAACCAAAAGGCTACTTTCAACTTTTCAACAACAAACATGACTCCCCCTGTCGGTCGACCATAAAGTAAGAACAACCAAGCAAATAATTTCTTTCCGCCCTCCGTTCCACTCAATCGATGGACTACAGTCAGAGTCTCGCAGTCACACACGAAATGCCATACCATTGAAGTTCACTCTGCATTTCCGGCATCGCCACCCCGCCCCACCCCTGGGAATATTAAAATTAACAACAAAGAGTACTTTTTTACTTCATCATCGGAATGAATGGTGAATTTTTGAAATACTGCACGAAGAGGTCCTTCGATTGGAGGTTACCTTGCGTTTTAATGAAATGAAATATTCCAATGAAATGTAAAAATCAATACCGTACCCTTCGCCGAAGGGAGCGGCCGGAGACGAGATGAAACTCAACGACGCGATGGGCAGACCCAGTGCCAATATAAATTCTATTTATATTATATATTTCATTCGACGTCGTTGTCGTTGGCCGGGTCGGGGCTGTTGCTAGCGCTGCTGCGGATGAACTTGAATCGTTGGATGCGTGGGCCAACGGCGAAAAGGAAACGACTCCAGTGTTCGTCAAAAGTCGTGATTTTCGGAACTTTTCACCTCTCCGTGCCGCGATGACGGGTTGAAGGCGGAGTCCGGGTCGTGGTGGTGGGTGGATTCATCGGGAATCGTTTACTGAATGGATGATGAATTTATTTTACATTTCAAAAGATCCCCCGCTTTTAAGGAATATCACAATTTAATATCCTTCGTCGTCGGGGCGGTGCGTGGGGGGAGACTCTTGCAAGGGATATCATTGAGCGGAAGGACACGGAAGAGAATCGCATGCCCTGATATATTTATTATTGAATCAGTACAGTGCTGTGGTGGCGTCGAATATTGGGCAGTACGGTGACGCCTGATTGGGTGCTCTATCAAAATATTTACCGAACCTGCCGAACTGGCGGAGGATTAATCGTGGAATCGCAGAAATATCTCGGAAATTTGTGTGCAATTTTTGTTCATGAGAAGAAACGTTTTTTTTGCAGTATTTAACAAATGTGAAGTTCACGGCATTCGGAAACTCCTCTTATGGCTTCTTTATTCCTGTTATGGATCTGCAACCTGCGATGGGCTTGGGTCTCCTGAGCAATCCTGGTTACGTTTAGTGTCTCCAATGTCAAACCAAGCTTAGTTAGATCCATTTCTACTACTCTACCCCACTTTATATAGCTTGCCCAACTGCTGCCATGAAGGTGCTATTGGAGCGGACTCCATTGCTAATTGATCAGATGGGTCAAGGACTGATGAAGGAACAGGCGTAGGGGTACTTAGTCGTGCCGCTATCTTAAAACTAGACTCCTGCATCATCAAATCCAAGCTTGTGTGGAAATGCCAAAAGTGGCTTAAAGACTTGAGTATAAGGAACAAAGTTAGTCTTTGGTGTATAAATGGTCAAAAAGGGATAGAAGGCAATGGAATGGCCGACTCCCTAGCTAGGAAAGGAGTATCGGAACCCTCCAAATGCCCTGAACCATACTGCGCTAAAAAAAAAACATTTGTTCAGAGAAGAATTCTGTGGAAGAAGAAACCGAGCAGAAGGCTGGAACAACGCTCTTGACATGGATCAAGCCAAGTAATTCCTAGTTTGATATAACCGGAGGAGGTTTGAGGCATGTACCAAGGTGAAGAAGGACTACCACTGTTTCCTAACATTCTTTCTTCCTCCAGAGCACTGCAAGAAACAAGAAGTATCAGAAGAAGGTCTCTGCAGAGTCTGTCGAGAATCTAACGAAATTCCTGAACATGTACTGGGAGCTTGTGAGTCACTAGCCCACAAAAGACAAAAATGTGTGGGCAAGCTCCTAACATCAGAGGACGAAATGAAGCCAATAGAACCTGCTCTCATTCTCAGATTCCTAAAGGAAACTGGCTTAGAGAGAATATTCAAGAAGAAATCTCCTTAGCCCACAACTCTGAAGGAACTGCATATGAGGGATACGAAGGTCGCGGTTCTGGGTTTCCACCAACAAGCCTCTCCAACTAGCACGGTCTTTAGCTAGCTGTCGCCAGTGTCGGTGCAGGAGGACGAAAACAGTGCTTATTGGCCTAAGTTGCGATGGTAGCTTCACATTACCTACGTCCAGTCCTTTGCAAAAGCTCATGCAGCTCAAGTCCTGATTGACAACTGATGTAACGTGAATGGGCTTTCAGTTAAAACTCTTAAAACCGAGGCTGTTTTATTCGTGAGGAGGAGGCATTCACTGGTCTGACTCAAATAATACGAAATGGTGTCACCAACCGGTTTTGTGAAAATGGGTGTTTTTTTTATAATTTGCGCGTGCTCAAGGGATTGCTAACACCCTTATGTATACGGGGTCAAGACACAGCACGGGCCGAAGGTATTGAAGGAGAAAGGGAGAGGAGGTCTCTGTGCACATTGGTCTTAAATATCTGCGGGTTGTAGTCTGTAGGACATATAAGGCTAGGAAGAGCATTCCATATTCGTGTAGTGCGGCTGGTGAATGAGTCTCTGAATTTAACTGTCCGTCCGAAAGTAGGCTTAAGGGTATACTGAGGCGCATTCCTGGCGAGACGGGTGTTGCGGGTGAATTCATGGAGAGGAGGAAAGCAGGTGGCTAGCTTACTTGAGCGTCGTTTGTTGAAATAACTATAAAACACGGAAAAAGAAGAGACTCTGCGATATTATTGCCTCCTATAATTTTTACCGCTCGCTTTTGGATTCTGTCAAGTAGGTGCAGAGAGGTCTTGGAGGCACCAGACCTGATATGAGCGTTGTACTCAATCTTGGGGCGGATGTACGCCTTATAAATTAAAGCCAAATCAGAAGGAGTGAAATATTTCTTGCATCGATTAAGGAAACCTAAACATTTCACAGCATTTTTGGCGACCTTAAATATGTGATCTTTCCAACTGAGTGTTCTGTTGATACACATACCAAGGATTGAAAGTTTTCGCGCCATTCATGGATAATGGCTGATTATCAAGGGTTCGCTTGAGTGACAGCAGAAGGCTTTGAATTCCACTCTTTCGGTTTTTCCCGAGCTGTCAAGATCGGAATTCAATGGACATACGCTGCCGTTTCAATTCTACGACCGAAGGGCGGGGTCGTGAGTCTTGGAACGTATATGAAAAGCTAAGGGTGCTGTCATCAGCGAAGGAATGGATTGGATTAGAAGTAGGAGACAAGAGATCATTTATAAAAATGAAAAAGAGTGTAGGAGACAGAACTGAGCCTTGGGGAACACCAGCATTTATTTCGTAGATATCAGACTTGAACCCATCCAAACCAACTTGAAATGAATGGTTCGAAAGGTAATTTCTAATCCAAAGAAGAAGAGATTCATCGATACTATTTTCGACAACAGATCTTGTTTATCCTATCTACCTACTGATGCTTTCCCGAAGCATCAAAGAACGGTCTGTCTAGGCTGCATAGGGGCATTCTCTGGTACGCCTTGCTCTATTCTTGATGAACTGCTGAACCTCCCCTCCTTGGCCATCCTTCGACAACTCGCATAGCTACGATGCTACGATGACCTTGTGCACCGCACTTCCTTTGAGCCCAGTCTTATGGATATGCCGTCTGAGCGGACACGAGTCCTCCAGCTGCGACAAAGTCGATTTTCCATGCAAGATTGACTCTGGTCGGAATCTGAGCCAGGAAAGACGGCAAAGGAGGACCAATGATTGGACTGGCGCTTGTGCGTTCACCCCAAAACTGCACACCCTATGAGAAAAATTAACGTCCGTTTTCCAAGTCACACGGCATACTTGTATACTAACACCTCACCAAACATATAAATGTGTTTGGTCTAGTCTATAAAACCCTCTGCGGGGCAATTTCCTCTGCTACAGTCTCGCCTTTTCTGGGATCAGATGGAAGTTAATTGGTCATGCTGAGGTGATGTGAGAGCTGGTGGTTTAGGCAGAGGCGCCTCCTGATCCGCTGGAGTAAGAAGTTCCAGCAAAAGTAGGCTGTTGCCTGGCAGTACAAAGGTTCAGTTTTCGTGTCTGAGTACCCCAATTTGTATTAAAACCCTTGGACAGAGAAAACCCCCCACGTCACTAGCGGCTGTCTGAAAAACAAAAACGCCAATCTTTTCGGTACCTAGTCTCGCCAAATCGGGATTATCTGTAATTGATCTCCTACTCGACCTGCTCAAAAAACACGCCTCCAGCAAAAGTGCTTAAATCCAAAAATAACCCGCCAAGGAAACCTGAGTTTAACATAAAAAAAAAATCCGTACCCTTGCCTTTTCCAATTGAGCACCAAAAAAATAGACGACGTCTCAAGGGTAATTTGAACAGACACCAATTCGCGTGCACATCCCTCAAAGATAAACGAAACTTCCAACAGACACACAAGGGAGAATTTATTAAATTTCAGATTACAACCCCGCTAAGCGGATGTGCCCAAGGCGAGCGAGTCCCAAGGAAACGCCTTATTGGCCATTAAATGGTTACCATCGCAGTTCCATTTACAAAGTATACCCTCCAAGCAATCTCTTATGGCATGTCTGCCATGAGCCATCCCATACCATTCGTAGTCGGAGTTAATTGCAAATCTAAGTGACCGTTAAAAGGTTCGAATGACCCAAGATTCGTACTAAAATCTCTGAAAATCACCCCCTCATCGGCCATTGACGCGCATCAGGCTACTTCGCTACGCCATCGTCGTCGGCGTCGTCGTAGCACTGGCAACTGCCACCTTGTTCTGGCGTTCTGGTGTGGCTTGGCTTTTCGGCTTTTTAATGGGCGTAAAAACATATCCTTGTCCGTTTGTTTGTGTTCCGCACCTCCCTCCTGGTGTGGACGATGGCGTGGAATTCTTACGTGACCTTAACAGATTTCCACCCGGAGGTGGATAACGAGGTTTGAAGCTGAGCAAATGCCGAATACGATTCCGGCGAACAAGACAAAAACAAAGAGATGGAAAACCGAAGAAAAAAAAAACACCAGACTTCCAGGGAAATCAATAAATGGCCATCAGAGATGGAAGGCATCTCGGAGCGGTGGCAAAGGGGCGCGGGGGCAAACGTGACCAATAAAATTTTAACGTCCTGTGAAGGGAAGCAGGCTGAAAGAAAACAGAACAACAGAAAAATGTTAGTTCACGTTGGGGAGCGGGCGGTGGGTGGGTGGGTAGCGGTGGGCGGATAAGTATCCATTCCATTGAGTTCACCTGCGGTTCGAACATGGCCGAGAACACGACGAGAATCCGGGAAAACAACTCCCGACGAGAGAGCTCCACCGAAAGGACGGATCAAGACGGCACATGGATTCATGTCAGGAAATCTTGTTCGTCTGCTCTCCCAACGTGCCTCAGGTGGTGGGGACGCACGGGAGACGGAGGGGGGTTTTCGGCAACACCAACTAATACATGGGAGATAATTTCATTCCCGAAATAAGGACACATTCATCGACGTGTCGTTAAAGTAAATAACATCGGATGTTCGTCTTCTTCTTCGTCTTTCGTTGGCATCATCGTGTTTTCGATTCGTTTAGCGTTCGCATTCGCAATCGTTTTTTGGTTTTCGTTTTACGTTTTTCGGGATCAATTTCACATCACATCCGATGACAAGGACATATTCGTTGGTTGGTTGGTTGGTTGGTTGCTCGGGATGTAAACAAGGCGAAACGTGCCGTCTGTCGTCGTCGTTTTACGTCTGCCCATTTAACGTTGTCGTTGTCGTTGCCGGTGGTTGTCGGCCTTGTTTATTACTTGAAATTAGGTTCCGTGATTTGGGGGTAGCAATTATTTTCAGTCGGTGACAGGATTCTTACCTGCCTCAGTAGTCGGGAGGGCGACCGCCGGCGGCCTCTTTGGAATGGGGGTGGGGTCCAGCTGGCTGAGGGATGTTCTTTTAAGGCAAAAAAAAATTACGAATTTATGGCAAAGGGGGATGAGAGTTTTTCGGTGGTGGGAGCAGAATTCATCGGAAATCCTGACTGGAGTTGACTGTGTAGTCTTCCTCTCGAAGGTTGGCAGGAAGTGATAAGGATATGAAATGGGGACTCGTTGCTCCTAATTTGTTGACTTCTGTGACAGCTGTTGGAGCTTCCTTGGCATGTCTGGTGGCCAGTGCAAGGTGCAACAAACTGATCGAACTCAGAGTTGAAGTCGATGACAAGCACAAGTCCAAGCCCAGCCTAACATAGACATCCAGAACTCATTTGTGGGTCCAGGTGCAACGGTCCGTTACAATGCACCTCCAAAGCATAGACAACCGACGAAATTTGATTAGAGTCTTTGACTCAGCGAACAAAGACAAAGCATGTTTCTGTCATACCCGAACCAGAAAACCGAAGCACGTCATGCCTGCGGGAGAAATGTCATTGAAAACATGTGTCATCCCAGCTGCACTGTCCAAGTTCCTCCACCTATCCGAGGTTATGCATAAGACCACCAGCCTCGTAACACACCACCCTGCACAGGGTAAATCATTGAAGCAACCTCAATTCGTAGTCCTCAGCCACCTCATTTCGAATGCATGACTGCAATTTGCAGCCTTTAGCCGATCGATCGATTCCCATACGCGACCTTATTCCACCAAAGTGTGCCACTCCACTCGACGCCACGCCACCCCAAGTTATGCCACCCACCATTGTCCCTGTCGCCGATGACGGCGACGACAGCCAAGTAAATTGGAAGTTCATTTATGTCATAGCCCAGGACGGTGTACACCAGCGCAGCACTAACAATGGTTTCCAGCTTCATCGGCACCCGACCCGTCTGTCTCTCCGCTTCTCGACAACAGGTGCTTCATGGAAGCTCTGCAAAACTAATAAAGTCTCCCCCGTCATGTCGACGAGCAAACAGCTCTCCTCCACCATCACCCTTACGCACTGTCAGCCCCCCACCACACAGCGAGTAACAATGGGAGGTGTGAATAAAAACGGTGCCTCTCACTGGGTGGGGCGTTTACAAGTGAAGTGTGCCCCTCTGACTGACGCGAACGCTCAGCGAAGCATAAATTCAAAAATTTTCCATTTTCTCTTCATGACACTGAATGGGGCTGCAGTCCTCCACTGGTGCTCGGCTGTGGAAACCCTTTGTCGTCGCTAATGAAGTCAATAATGAGCTCCAGCATTGCATGTCACCGTCATTGTGCTTGGAATTAGAGCTCGTTTGTCGGGGCCAGACTTGGCGTGCTGACATGCTCGACGGATGACTCGTGGATTTCAGTTTAAGATAAAAATTTCATCAAGGTCAATTCCTTGGTTTTCTATGCGTAGGATCCATTCATCACCGCCAGGGTGATCTGCATGAGCTCTTCGGGGGTGGTTCGCGTTGTGTGGAGGTGTCACGCTGTCACGCAAATGAAGGCGAGTCATCCCTGCGGTATCAGTGAGTAAGTGACCTAATTACGAAAGTGATTGAAATGAGGAACTTCGCTAAAAAACAGTGCAACGAACAGGAGAACCCTGGAGAGATACTGACTTATGAGAAAGGAAACGCTCTACATTTCGAGTGTCGAACTACTGGATAAAGCAAATATAATGTGGCATGAATAAGACAAGCAACAGGCTAGAACTGGGACACCAACCAAAAGCAATGTCGCCATCTATCACGCCGCGATACAACAATTTTTTCAAGTTTGCGGCAGTATACCTTGGAACTCAACAAAAAGTTCTGAAAACCACTTGGGGATGTATATGCATTGCCGCAGCGACCGAAGCTTGACAGTCTCGTAAAAGCGTTCAGACAGTTCACTAATAGCGTCGACGGGGAACGCCTAAGCTGTGTAAAATAAATCTGTTATAAATGATAATAAATATTATTTTAAATTAATTTCATGTACAGAGAAAAATTGAGGTTTGGTGATTTAATTCGTTACCTTCCAATGGTCGGCTTTAAGGCGTAGACGTTTATTTAAATTACTTTCAGATGTGTTGAGACGTAGCAGTAAGCTCTATCAGCCTTCAATGTCTAAGTGTCTCCTTCTTCGTCTTCATTTGCCGCAGTGGTGAACCTGGGTCTCAACCAACAAGCCTCTTCAACAAACACTGTTTCTGGCTAGCTGCCTCCAGTGCCGCAAGCCAAATTGATCGAGGTCCTTCTCCACCTGGGTGCGCCACCTTAAGCGCGGGCGTCTTCTATTACGTTGTCCCATAGGCTCGATATGAAGACTCTTCGGGCCAGAGCGTTGTTGTACATACGCTCTACATGGCCGAGAAATCTTTGGCGTTGGCTACGTAAACGTCTGACTAGGCTCATCTCGCTGCACAGCCCGAACAGTTCGTGGTTGAATCTTCTCCGAACCAAAGATCGCATGCAGAACCTTGCTCTCGAGGAGACCAAGGACTTCCTCATCCGCTTTTGAGATTGTCCATGCCTCCGCCCCTTACATCAGGACTGGGATGATCAAGGTCTTGTATAAAGTCAGCTTGGTCCTTCGAGAGATGGCTCTACTACTCAATTGCCTCTTGAGCCCATAGAAACAGCGGTTGGCAAGAGATACTCTGCGTTTGTTGTCGGTGCTGGCATTGTTCGTACTATTTACTGCGAAGCCGAGATAGACGAAGTCCTTGACTACTACAGCTTGTGACGCTCTGTCCAGGACGTCGATATTGTTCTTCCGTCTCAACGCCAGCAGACGCCTCATTGATGGCTCCCTGAGTTCTCGTGATCACGCCAATGTCATCCGCGTATGCTTATATTTGTACCGACTTCTGGAATATCATGTCTCTCGAGTTGGCGTGTGAGTCTTGCATGATCTTCTCAAGGATGATGTGGAAGAAGTCACATGACAGTGCGTCGCCCAACATTCGTACCTTCTAAATCCTTTTTTGACATTCAGCACCTCGGTAAGCTCGTGCTGTACCTTGATGGAGGAGCGATCCATCGTCATCCTGCTCAGTCTGACGAGCTTGGCAGGAATGTCAAAGCTACATGGCATTGTATGGCACTTCTCTTAGGATGCTCATATGCGTCATATACGGCCTTGAAGAGGTAGTGGGTATCGATCTTCATCACTTGGGTCTAATCCAGGATCTGCCGCAGAGTGAAGATCTGGTCGTTAGTCATCTTTATCCAGTCAGGTCACAGTCACGGCTGATGTTGCCGAATGTAGCCTTGATGCGGATTGTTATGAGACACTCGCTTATCTATTTATCTAAGTCTGCTGAGAACAACAAACCCGCATGAATACAAGTGATGGCATCGCTCTTTATAGCAGTCTCCGCAATATATATATGTCGCAGTTTTTAATAGACTTTTTGCCCGGCGCACCCCATCGCACCTCATGGATGGCTGTGATGCTTGCCTCATAGGCTTCTAGAGCCTCGCAATTTCATCGGCTGTACGCGTGCCTATCAAACGACCTTACATTTCCCGTGCAAAACCCAAAAACCGTTGTCCTTAACTGAACTAAAAAAAATTATACAGCAAAACAGGATGCTCTGAACCATCTAAAAAAAGTGACTGACTGTGAGAGATACGATGGTAAAATGATATTTGTCATTTTTGCACTCAGTAGACCTCTCACCCTCTCACCACGTCGACGTCCAGGAACACGTTATCATGGCCAACCGCACAACACTATCATTCATTTTAGTGCCACAATGCTTGTGACATTTTCCACCTCGAAAGAGTATCCATTTTTGCCACCGGCCGCAACACCCACAATTGTACCCCGCCACCGCCAGCTGGCAATCGGTGGTGCGCTTTTTGTGGCGCACGTATCTGTTGTCGGTGCGCCAAATCGCTGCGGTATAACACGACCACACGGTGACCGCAGAGCGCCACCTTATCCAGATGCAACGAATGACCGACTCCTAGCAGCCATCGACACAACAGAACACACTTCGCATTAGACAGTTAGACACCCGGCCTCTGATGGGCGTTTTGTCATCTCACAATCGCGTGAGTGAATGAATCAGAGTTGAATTAATGAGGATGTGCGACGCGACGATAGATTTGGAATTCCTGCATCTGTAAGGGTGCATGAAAAAGGATTTAATTAAGGACAGCTGTGCACTGCGGCATACCCAGGGTGCATTGGCTTCTTGGCTGTGTAATTGGATCCTTCAGACGTGCAGCCAAGTAGACATTGATTTATTTATTGCTATGCACAGTGCGCATCCTTTTGATGAAGATGCATCAGCGGGCTGAGAAATCAGAAAACTTAACCCGCCAACTCTGGTTGAGAGATAGTTCGGATTCATCCTCTCGGCTGCCGTGCTTCTGGGTGAACGTAATTAAAATGCAACCACTTGCCGGGGAGTTTCCAGTTGTTCCAGTGAGCAAACTGAAATGAATGCTTGCAGATGCCAGCTGAGGCGAATTTCGGCAGCTTATTACCATTTTGCACTCGCAACCAGATGGGGTTTCTTCGGAGATAATTGGTTGGCGGTTGCAGGCAGGGTGCCGTCTTCGTTCGGGCAGAAGATTGAATTTGGACAAAGGCAAGGAAGTTCAAAACCTCATTTTTGGAACAAGATTGAATTTGCCAAACTGATCCAACGACGATTACAATTTCAAGGACACAAGTTCTCCCGAAACACTTGTGCACGCATTTAGTATTGACTCGAAGCACACGCCGCGTATGTGTCTCTGGTTGCGTATTTTTCTTTGGACTCTTGCAAGTCAGCTGCCTCTTCTCGTGCATTGCACTGATCTGAAGCTCAGCAGCGAAAGTCCTCAGGGATGGAATATTATGTTGGTTTGAAAGAGAGGAAGAGACTATGGGACAAAGTCACTGTGCACTATAACGATAATTGAACTCTTGGGAATACACTCCAGGTAGGGTTGCCAACCGTACTCTAAGATAAGATATTGTACTAAATTTCATGTGGGTATATTTTATAATCTATAACACTAATAGAGTACACAAAAATACTCTTTTTTTAGTTAAACTAACATTTCTTGAGTGAGTTTTTTTTCCTGAGTGATGGGAGGAGTAATGCTGAGCTTTCTTGAAGGGAAAGCTGAGTCAGTTTCGAAACTTCAAGGAAGATATGTAATCAGGAAGGCCAAGCTTGGTGTCGAAGAATTTTGGCGAATGACCGAAGGAATAAGATTAATGCAATATTCTGACACGCCGGAATAGAGTGAAGAACACGGCAATGCGAGAGAAACTCAATGTTGAGTAGCTGCTTCAACAAACGGAAATAGCTATTCTTTGATGGTTTCGTCACGTGCACGAATGTCCCCACCATCCGAGGCGGGTGTTGATTGTGATTCCATAAGGTAGGCGACCGCTTGTCAAACCCAGGAAGAGGTAGTTAGACCACGCGCTACATCGGAAGTCACGCCTCAAGGCTAACCTTGCCTTCTTCTTCTTCTTCAGGTGGCAGTACAGTCCGGGGTGGACCTGGGCCTCAACCAGTTAGCTTCTCCAGCCGGCACGATATTTTGCCAGCTGTCTCCAACTGCGCACACCAAGTTGGTTGAGGTCCTTCTCCACCTGGGTGCGCCATCGGTTCCGTGGGCCTCCTCTATTGCGTTGTCCCACTGGTCCGGAAAACTTCGGGATGGAGCAGTGTTGTCCATGCGCTCTACATGGCTCTACACGCCTGACTAGGCTCATGCCGCTGTACAGCCCGTACAGTTCGTGGTTGAATCTTCTTCTCCAATTATTATCAACTTCAATAAATATCAATTTTTGCCCTCATTCACCGCTAGACCCATATTAGCCGCTTCCACTTCAATGCCAGCAAACGCTTCATTGATGGCTCGCTGTGTTCTGCCAATCACCAATCAATATCATCCGCGTATGCTAACAGTTGTACGGACTTCTGGAAGATCGTGCCTCTAGTGTTGGCGTGTGAGTCTTGCACGATCTTCTCCAGGATGATGTTAAAGAAATCACATGACAGCGCGTCGCCTTGTCTAAGTCCTTTTTCGACGTAGAAGGTCTCGGTGATTTCGTTACCGACCTTGATGGAGCAGCGAGAGTTCTCCATCGTCATCCTGCACAATCGGACGAGTTTGGCCTTGTATAGCTTGTCCTTATGCATGCTGTCGATCTGGGTGTCGATCTGCATTTCTTGGGTTTTTTCTAACCTTGCTTTACTTCAATGATTTCTGCAGGAATGAGGATTAAGAAACCAGTTAAAACTTGCTATCCGCTGACTTAGACTTCTGGCTGCTTACTGCTTTGATAATGTGGCTGAACTAGTAGCATAAGATTGAGCTGTCTTCTCCGCTTTTTTTAAAAGCACTGATTGCTTTGCAAAATGTTTTTCATAGAACCGAGTGGTCGCACAAGGGGCTTGTGCTGGCCTATGTGTGGTTGCCGTCTTTTCGCACACCAGTAAACCCATCAACCTAACCTGATCTATATACTATCTAATTTGGACATGAGACGTACGACTCCAGCGTACGAGACCGCTCGACTAGTAATAATCCATCCTAACGATGGTCATGGCTGGTGATTTTACCTCTGCAACACGCGAAACTTAGTTGTACTAAAGGAAAAAACCAAAAGGGAAGGGTGTTTTTAGTCAGTAGTCAAGTAAAAATCTAACAACTATGTGGACACGGGTCACATAGTGTCTTTTTGTAGACTTCCACCAACCAAAAATTTCTTTTTTTTTCACCAAAAATTCTCTGCAAAGCAAATAAAAACTGAATTGCAGAATACCATAAATGAGTCAAAATCAACAGATTCCAGTCCGACGGAAATTGAACATTTTAATCAAATCTGTCGTAAGGAAACAATTTTATAAATGAGAAACTACAGTAACTAAGAGTATGTATCCAGTTTTGCTCGCCATTGTGTCTCTACAAGCCCGCTTCTTACTCACGCTTCGTATTATGTACGCATACAAAAAAATGAGGGCTTGTAGATTCGGGGATCGAACATGGCACCCTCTGCGTACGAGTCGACGCACCAAGACACTATGCCACAGCGACCCCCATATTTTGGGTTTTTATTCGACCAATAACACGAATTTTTGAAGGCTATCAGAAAAAAGGTATTTTCAAAAGCTCTTGGTAGTTACATTTTACTTTTTAAGTTTATGGCAACAAAATCTACTCATTAGCAAGGTTTTCATTTTTCTCTTTCTTGCCATCAATCTAAAACCGATAGGATACTAGGAAGCTTACTTTTCAATCATAAAGTTTTTCTCGTTTCTGACTGTGACAATTTCCAATTCAACAACTAACCAAGGTTAGGTTGACTACACCAGTAGTGTGCGGAAAGACAGCATCCACACTGAGGCCAGCACAGGTCTCTTGTGCTACCACTCGGTTCCGGAATATACCAGCATGTAAGTTGTAACACAACCCAAATTCTTTGTACAAAAATACATGCTTAGCATCAGCAGCCAGACAATTCGATGTTTCAGCAACGCTGTGATATCTTATGTGATTTTGCAGTAGGTACATATGTCGTTTTAACTCATGTCGTTGTAAGTGAACCTCTCTTTACTTACACCCCTCTACAGAGGACACCTGCTTTTACGGACAATTTGTCACGTCCGGGTATGAAGTTTTTCGTTTATATCAACCCCTTCAGAACGGACACCCCTACATCACATACAATCGTGATGGTTCCGCTGCTGTCCGCTGTAGAGAAGTTACACTGTAATTTTGTATCTCCTCATTTACCTGCAGTCGTTGTTGGTTGTAGCAATTGATGCTGCTATCCACTTCAATATATGATATTGAGAATGATCCAAAAAGGGAAATCTGAACATTCTTCCTTAAATAACCAACCAACGTTAGCTGCGTCCTTAGCACCGAAGAAGAATACTGCACCAAGTGAACTGCAAAGTCAGAAATTGAACGACTTAAAAATGTGCCAGCCTCATTGTCAAAAAAACTGTTCACTTTCACTTTAAACAAAGCTCAAGGGACTCTGTAAATTTTAAAGCAATAAAAAGAAAAACCTCCTGAACTGTCACAAGACAAAGTGTCATCCAATGTAATCTAGCGGTAATAACTTTGCAACAAAAGGACCGAAAATGAGCTTGGCGTCTGTGTTATTCTTTGTTCTCCTTTGTGTGCCTTCACCTTCATCTTTGTATAATCAGGGCCAAGGAAAAAAACCGGACAGCAACAAAAAAGCAACAACGCCAGAAAACCGGCTGAAAAAACGCAGAAATAAAGAACCTTTAGCCAAGAACCGCTTTTAATCACCGTAAATCTTAATTTACTTTCCGGTAGCCATGGAGTGTGTTAATTCGTCAGTAAATCGTTATTTTCCGGCAAGGGGACGTAGTTTTTTTTGTTTTCCTTTTTTTTTTTTTGTTAACTTCCTCGTGATATTCCTTAATTTATTAGGCTCGGCTCAGCGGAATGTGGGCGAGGGTGTGTACGGGGGCGTCTGCCCAAAAGGTAATATTAAAACCTTGAAAATGTCGTTCGTCCGCATTTCGCTTCATATTTGCAATTTATTTCGTTCGTTCTCACGCCTGGGTTACGTGTACTCCGTGGGGTGACCCTGGAAAGGTGCCTGAGCGATGGCTGTTTATCCATTTTATTTGTGCCTTCGTTCGCATTCCCCATGACTTACAATTCAATTTTATGCAAATTTAATGAAGAAATCAGCGGCACTGCGAGCGGTTTGATGGCTTCTGGAGCGGGAGAGAACGAAACCTAACCACTGAAGTGATAGTCCATGATGGAGAAGGTGGGCTACAACTGTCAACTGTAGCGCCTTAAATAACAATTTCGGCGGGACTTAATGCGAAAACAAAATGAAAACCTTATGGAATTGGATGGATGGGAATTAGATTGGAGGAAGTGAGAAGAAAAAAAAAAGCTCGCTTTTTGTGAAGTAATGTTCTAGGACATCTGAAGACCGTCAAAACCGTGGTGGGTGAGGTTCAATAAATGCGTCACTTATTTTCACATAATTTAACTTTCCGACAAGGTCAAGTGGTGGATAAAGATACCTGTCGAAATGGGAATTTGAAATGAAATTATTTTTGCCGAGAGACATATTTTCAAAGGGAATTCACTAATGAATATCGCTTGTGGATACACAGCGTCGAAGTGGGCGTCGCGAAGTACACACAAACCGCGATGGGTAAAAAGGAAATATTTGATGTCGTCTCGTGTTTTTATTGAAGCCGTGCGTCGAATGGCTCTTTCGCTGGATATGTGGAATGCAAACATGTCGACTCAAAGGGAGTTATTGGGAACTTAAGCGGATATTCCCTGCATCTGTGAAGAGGCGGATAATGTTTACTTGAAACCTTAAATGGCTGGGAAAAGGTCCGGAATTGATTGGTAAACGAAACGATTTTTCCTCAACTGCTGAGCTGTACACGAGTTCAAACAGAATGCGAAAAATCTGCTGATATCACCAAAGGATGATTCAAGTAGCAGTTTCAAATTAAATTCTTTCTGAAATTAAAATAAATACATATTTGAGAGGTCGGTACTGACATCCGAGATTCAGCAAAATTCACGAGTTGTCGAGAGTCTGATGGATGAAGGACCACGCAGCCCAACAGGCCAACAGTCCACCAGTCAATCAGTCCATCAGTCCATCACTCCATCAGTCCATCAGTCCATCAGTCCATTAGTCCATCAGTTCATCAGTCCATCAGTCCACCAGTCCTCTAGCCCTCCATTTGTTCACCATCAGTCCATTAGTGCATTAGTCCATCAGTCCACCAGTCATCAGTCTATCAGTCCATTAATCCATCAGTCCATCAGTCCATCTGTCAACAAGTCGATCAGACCATCAGTCAATCAATACATCAGTCAATAAGTCCATCAATCCATCAGTCAATCAATACATCAGTCCATTAGTCCATCAGTCCACCAGTCCACCAGTCCACCAATCCATCAGTCCATCAGTCCATCAGTCCATCAGTCCATCAGTCCATTAGTCCATCAGTTCATCAGTCCATCAGCCCACCAGTCCATCAGTCCATTAGTTCATTAGTCCATCAGTCATCAGCCCATCAGTCAATCAATCCATCAGTCCATCAGTCCATCAGTTCATCAGTCCATTAGTCCATCAGTCTATCAGTCCACCAGTCTACCAGTTTGCCAGTACATCAGTCCATCAGTCCACCAGTCATCAGTCCATCAGTCCATTAATCCATCAGTCCATCAGTCCATCAGTCAATAAGTCCATCAGACCATCAGTCAATCAATACATCAGTCCAGCTGTCAATCAATCCATCAGTCCATTAGTCTATCAGTCCACCAGTCCACTAGTCCTCCAGTCCTCCAGTACAGCAGGCCCCTAGTCCTCCATTTGTTCACCGGTCCATCAGTCCATCAATCCATTAGTCCATCAGTCCATCAGTCCACCAGTCCACCAGTCTACCAGCTCACCAGTACATCAGTCCATCAGTCCACCAGTCCATCAGTCAATTAATCCATCAGTCCCTCAGTCCATCAGTCCATCAGTCAATCAATACATCAGTCCAGCAGTCAATAAATCCATCAGTCCATTAGTCCATCAGTCCACCAGTCCACCAGTCTACCAGTTCACCAGTTCATCGGTCCATCAGTCCACCAGTCATCAGTCCATTAGTCCATTAATCCACCTGTCTATCAGTCCACCAGTCCACTAGTCTTCCAGTCCTCCAGTCCAGCAAGCCCCTAGTCCTCAATTTGTCTACCGGTCAAACAGTCCATCAGTCCATTAGTTCATCAGTCAACCAGTCCATCACTCCATCACTCCATCAGTCCAAAATGCCATCATTCCATCGGTCCACCAGTTCACCAGTCCACCAGTCCATCAGTATATCAGCCCACCAGTCCATCAGTCCATTAGTTCATCAATCCATCAGTCATCAGTCCATCAGTCAATCAATCCATCAGTCCAGCATCTCATCAGTTCATCCAATTCATTCATTAGTCATTAGTGGAGTGGTCATTGAACTTGTTGGAATTACCTCGCAATCCTAATAGATTACTCGTATCAACCTGTGCCACCGCTTAACCCACTCCTTTGAACTAATTTCATCGCATCGCTGTCAAAACCATTACACGCCGACGAGCATAGCCCCCGCCCCAAAGCGTCACAAGTTGAATCAATCAAGCGAAAGGGTGTACGAAAGGACCTTAAATTAATGAAAACATTTCACTCAAGGCAAATGCACAAACTTTTTAACTTGACGTGCCCCCATCTCGTCGAGCGACAATATTTTGATATGTGGCTTCTACCCATCACCTCCGCCCCTGCCGCTGCCGCACGAGCACGTCACGTCACAGCAAATAGCTTTGTACACGTACGAAGCCGAGCCAATCTGCCGTACTCCAAGGTGCCATGGCAGAGGGAACTTTTTTGACATTTTGATTGTTCCAAGCAAAGTTTGCTCAAAACACACGAGTCACCCTAAACTTGAGCGGCTTTGCGTCTCGCCCCGACGGACCCACTCCAGCGCCGAACGGAGTAAGTCACCAGAGTCTAAAAATTTAATTAGAAAATTGCATCCTCCCGCTCCTCTTTTGGACCCGGAGTGGCACCCACCACTTCATCCAAAGGGATTGGATGGATACTCAGTCGACGGCGGCGCCTCCTACACCCACAAGGCCACCCTGCTCGGCGCAGTGGGCCAAAAGAAAAACGAATTAAACGAGTTGACTGAACCCAGGGCCGAGCACTGTGTTGATTGAGGAGCCAACGCCGCATTGATTTCCACTTGACTTAGTCTGCAAATTTGAGGAGTTTCAGTCACGAAAACTTCCCACTGGCTGCAGAGAAGGACGCAGTCAGTCAGCGGCCAGTGGACAGGAGATCGAGTTTAGTTCATTTAGACGAACTCTTCTCCATGATGTCGAAGAGGTGTCCGGGCGGGGACTGTGTACTCATTTCATTGCAGTTGAGTGCCTTTTTTTGGTCTCGAATATTTATTGAAATTCTTCACCGACAAGTTCCAATGGGTTGTGGTCGACATGACGTTCCAGGAATGACTTTGAATGCTTTTCAGGAGACATCTCACACGATGTCATGGCCCAGCGAAGGGGTTTTGTCTTTGAAGTTGATTTCAATAAAACCGTCAGGCACCCCAACAAACTTGGAGTCCTTCTGAGATTTCGAAGTCTACTCATGCATGTGCACGAGGCAGTTAGTTACTCTCCTGCTATACGGGTTAAAAGTCAAAGGGAATGGGAATTTTCTCAGAATAAGGATACAGCCGGGCTTTGCAGTGCTGATGGCCGGATAAGAGGATGCTGGGGGAAACCAGACAGACCTGACCCTTTGATTGGAAATTTAATTTGGCAAACGGCCTTACTTTTGGCCCGGTTTATGCGTGAGTCCAGAGTTTTCTCTTGAAGGAGAGGCTTTTCATTCTAATTGTGCAACAGCACAAACTATACATCTGTTTTGGTGTTAAGCTTTACGATATTAGTTCTCGTTCGATGATGCCATTCACTTGACAGTTACGCCATGTCTTCTTCTTCTTAATTTGGCACTAAAGTCCGGGGTGGACCTGGGCCTCAACCAACAAGCCTCTCCATCTATTACGGTCTCTGGCTAGCTGCCTCGAGTGCCTCACGCCAATTTGGTTGAGGTCCTTCTCCACCTGAGTGAGCCACCTTAAGCGCGGGCATCCTCTCGTCCTCTGTTGCTCTATCCGTTCGAAGTCAAACACACTTCGGGTCGGAGTCCATATGCTCTACATGGCCTAGACGTTGGATCCGTAGAATCCTGAGTGGGCTCATCTCGTTGTGAAGCCCACTTCGTGGTCGAATCTCCCCGTCAAAAAACCATCAACGCAAACAGGACCAATGAACGCAGGCAAAACTTTTCTCTCGAGGAGACCAAGGACTTCCTCATCCGCTTTAGATAATGTCCATTTCTGCGGGTCGAACAGCAGGACTGGTATGATCAAGGTCTTATATAAAGTCCGCTTGGTCTTTCGAAAGATGACTCCATTACTCTTGCGCCTGTAGACAGCGAATGACAATAGTTAGTCTGAATCTGATCTCGGTACCGGTGTGGTTTGTTCTATTTACTGCAGAGCCGAAGTAGAGGAAGTCCTTGACTATCTCGAAGTTATAGCTGGCCATTCTGATGCTCTGTGCAAGACGTCGATGTTGTATGTCCTTTTTCGATGACCGCATAATTGAACTTCATTTTGCCACCCATTTTAGCCGCTTCTGTCTCAATGTCAGCAAACGCCTCATTGACGCTGTGCTCGACCAATCTCGTCAATGTCATCCTCGTATGCTAGCAGTTGTACGGACTTCTGGAAGATCGTGCCTTTTGTGATGGCGCTTGAGTCTTACACGATCTTCTCCAGGATGATTTTGAAGAAGACACGTCACAACAGGTGATCTTCCCCAAATCCTTTTTTGACATTCAAGGTCTCGGTGAGTTCGGTACCGACCTTGATGGAGCAGCGAGATTTCTCCTTCGATAACCTGCAGAACTTGACGGGTTTGGCAGGATGGCGCTGTATAGCTCGTCCCTATGCACGCTATCGTATGCGACTTTTCAGGCCACGGAATTCCTTGGCCTGAAACCGCACTGATAAGACCTTATCAGGTTATTCACGAATGGTTTTAGGGGCTCGCACAAAATGGCAGAGAAGATCTTGTAGGCGATGTTAAGGAGACTTATCCCTCTATATTTGGTGCAGTCAGAGGGGACTCTTTGCTTGTGGATCAGGCAAAAGATACCGGGATTCCACTCGATTCCTGACAGATGAGCTAATGCATGTGCCCAGCCAAATCCACTCCAGCTACCTTAAAGATTTCAGCGGACCGCACCTGTAGCTTTGTTACACGTCAGTCTTCAGAGCAAAGTCTGTAACCCGATTGCAATGAAAATCTACACTGTCGGAACGTAATCGGATGAGAGCAAAGGTTCAGGCATATATGCCACTTCGCCAGAAATCTTCTTAGCACTCGGGCTAACAAACCCCTACAGTATATTCGAAGCAAGTAGCCCTTCGACTGTCAACGATCCCAATAGATGGCAGATCTACTATTTTGTACATATAAAGTCACGCGGCCATTAAGGTTCGGGAAACACCATCAATCAATTCCAATGTGATATGATATATAGCTGACAGATCTGATCTTACTTTATGTTGAGTCCCTTTGCAAAATGATATTCCGGCAACATATGAGCCGTTGAACTGGGAAGAAAGACTGTGGGCCTTCCACTGGCAAAACATGAACACGAACTCCACGCCCAACGGAAAGCAATAAAAACGAATTAACGACAAACGCCATAAACGATAGCAATCGAAGATGGGCAGAATTCGATGCATGCGGATTATCAAAAACGTTGTGGCCTGCACTAAAGTAAGAGATGACTTAAACTCTCTTGGAGCTAGGCAGCAAGAATGTCAGTAAACTAATAAAAATGGTAACTAGCCACTGTCTCATAGGTAACCAGGCCATAAGACTTTCAGCGCCCTACAATGAAAGAGGAAACGGCATTGCACTACCCCGGAATATGTCCCGAACAAGCGTGCAATATCTTAAAAGCACAAGTTAGCTATGAATAGTCAATCGACAAATTTAATTACCAACCGATCCACAATGGAACAAAACGGTCTCAAAATTATTCAAGAAAGAATTCAAAAAATGAAATGAGAACGCATGTTTCTCGTTAGATATAATGACAGCGCATCGAAAAACAACTCATGTAAATTATTTGCATGCTCTTCCGCATTTGAATTCACAATAATATTACGATTGCGAAAGTGAGGGGCAAAAGTGAAAAAAGTGTTGGTTTCAAAAAACTATATTTTTGGTATTAGAATATTGCCACGACATGGAATCGAAAGATTTAGTGTGCAGTTTGATATTCTAATAAGCAATAAACCGTACATATGCTTTTTTTGTTGTATTAAAAAAGAAAGAGCACAAAAAGGCGAGAAATAAGAATTTGGGAAATTAAGATTATTGTCCATCGGATGAACATAAGATCAAAAAAAAATGTAATTCGATTGAAAATAAAGTCCTTCGATTTATGTGTCCTTAAATAAATACTTTAATCCTTAATTAAATCGTAAGAAAAACGAGTTTATTTACCATTTATAGTTGATATCTAACGATTTCAAAAAGTCTAACTTTTTTTGAGGCCGTTTTACCCCACTGTACGATACTTAAAAGGAGAACACAGTAAGCTTAACGAAATAATCAGGTTGCGAAGCCAGATTGTTACAGCACATTGCACCAAATGGTCTAATTGGACTATGATTATATGGTGTAACCCTAAAGTCACCTTACCGACCTACCTTAATTATGCTTATCGGTCGGCTTATGCTACTACTACCAGATATCGATATCAGCATCGATATGTCCCTCCAGATGTTTCGAACATAGGCTACAGATCTTGTTAGCTAGAGGGGCTTGTTAGTTAAGACCCAATTCCATACAGACTGTAACGCCATCAGAAAAAGAGGAAACCACGTGCTTCTGTTCATGTTCCTCCGACTCTCAGGGCCAATGAGACCGCTCTGCTTTTGGAGAAGCCATCAAGTCCTGAGGAATAGAATAATCTCGGGTGCTGCTGTCCTCGATTTGGATCTAGGTGTTGTTTTGTGTGACTTTCCTTAGCCGCCTTAAGTATGAAGGTTGTCCTGAACCTGACATATTGCCTGTTGAATTGGTTCGTCACGAAGCAGGTGTGAATAAATAAAAAAAAAAAAAACTAAAGAACAGAATTGAACATCTTGGATTTTTGCCACCTAGCGAAGCAACGACGGACATTAGACCGACGGTCGACATCATACTCCGGATAAGATGCCCTTTCAAAGGGTTAAATGGATAAGACCCGATAAGATACGCAGCTCAAACTGTCATTGAGAGACCATTAAACGACATCAATCCCTGGTCCCGCTGTATGTCAAGAGCGTGCCCTACATGCTCAGGTGCTGCCTAAGTCAAAGAACGCGTCCAATAACGCCTGCACAAAGTCAGTAATCGATTCTCATATGTGACATCATCTCTTGACCTCATTCGACTCCACTGCACGTGCCATCCACATACCATCACTGACGTTATTCGAGCAGCCTCTGATTCACAGAAAGCTCTCTGTGCCCCCTTGACAAAAATTCAACAACACAATCGACAATCGATTTGAGAACGCTCTTATCCTGCCGTGTCGTCATGGAACGCAGTTCCAACATCGAAACAAAGGCAACCTGTGATCGATCTCATCAACTTGAGTACAGTTTTCTGTCAGGAAGTGTGCATCAATAAGATGTTTGTTCAATAACACCGCCCCCCACTAACCGATGCCAGCAACGGGTCTTGTTGAAGGCAGTCAAAAATCGATTAGTCCAACTCACTTCGCCTTCGCGTCAGCATACACAAGCGAACGATGCTTGTGCCCCTGTAAGGACACCCATTCCTGCATGCGAAGACGCGTGATGTTGCTTCAAAGGGATGCCGAGTGAAAAAGGTCATGGATGAAGCACCCTCGTGACACTTTGTCTTGGAGCGAGGATTGTAACATTCCCGATGACGATAAATACAATTTCCTTTCACCGGGGTAATGGAATATTAAATTCGCGCATCGCCTTTGTTGACATCCCTGATTTGGCATAAGCCCTCACACTTGTGGGGTGATTCCAATTGATGCTGAATGTGAAATAAGACTTCAAAAGCTATCGGGTCCTTAGCCGCCCAGCAACTGCACGCAAATCAATCCATTTGAGTCATTATGGACTTTCATCTCGATGAGGAGTCCATTAGGGGATCCATTTAAATTGATCCGCTCAAATGAAATCGTGCTTAAAAATCAAATTCATCCGGCAGTCACTGTGTGTGTGTGCTTAGTCCTGATGGCACACAGATGTGGCTCCTGAACTGTTTGCCAGGAATCAATAATATCCTTGTTCCGTTTTAAGTGAATTTTCGAAAATTCTTCGTACATGCCTGCAACCATTCAGAGGTTGTTTGAGTTCATCGAGAGAAGAATATCCACATCGACGTCATTAGACGTCACATTGTGTGCACCCAAGTGCACAAGGATCTTATCGATGCGATGGAAAGGTGCTCATCATTAGACTATTGATGTAATTATGGGAAGCAAATGATTCTGCAAATGGTATGACCGGATGGTGTTATCGAAGTAGTTGCACTTCCGAATGCAAATTACATGGCTTATCTCTTGGATACTGTGTTCGGAGTACTGATTTGCAGATTTGTCTGTTTGATTATCTTGTGGTATGCCAGGGAGTAATCGAAATTGTCTCTAATGACAACTTCTGGGAAATAAGACGACATCCCTTTATGTATCTGACTGAGTGGGGACTTAAACTATTTCAGATTCCATTAAAACACAAATATCCTGGTCATGTGTTCTTCATTCGTGCACATGTGCCACTTTAAAGTGTTGTGATGACAACAGAGTTGTTCCATGTTTTTGATCTGGTCTCACTGTCTTAAACCAGGGCATTATGAAACTTTTCTCAGAAATGTGTCGAAAGCCTTCTTTTAGACGTAATTTGTTCAAACCTCATTCGTTAACCAACAACTATTGTACAAGGTTTTACATTCGGTTTCAACGACAAAAGATCAAAAATTAACTGAGAAATGTACAGCGGTTAGAAATGGCGTCATCGGAATTTTTGTCTGAGCTTTTTAGAACTCTGAAAAAAGGGTGTACCAAGAGAAAACTTAGAGAAAAGAACTGCGTGGTTTAAAACACTCGGTGTTCAAGAGGCCATCAGAGAAAAGACGTAGGCCTACAAAGACTGGATTATCTTTGGATTCCCTCGCTTGTCGTCAACGTTACACCGAGGAACGAAACACTTGCAAACTAGATGTGCGAACAGCTATAGAGCAGTCTTGGAAGTAGTTCGGTGAGAAGTCTGCGAAAAAGGCATTCTAGGAAACCATTCGCCAGCTCTTCTTCTTCTTCTTCTTCATTTGGCGCTACAGTCCGGGGTGGACCTGGGCCTCAACCAACAAGCCCCTCCAGCTAGCACGGTCTCTGGCTAGCTGTCTCCAGTGTCGCACGCCAAGTTGGTTGAGGTCCTTCTCCACCTGGGTTCGCCACCTTAAACGCGGGCGTCCTCTGTTGCGTTGTCCCACGGGTTCGGAGTCGAAGACTCTCCGGGCCGGAGCTGAGTTGTCCATGTCCAGCTCTACATGGCCTAGCCATCTTAGGCGTTGGATCCGAAGACGCCTGACTAGACTCATGTCGCTGTACAACCCGTACAGTTCGTGGTTGAATCTTCTCCTCCAAAAACCGTCAACGCAAACAGGACCAAAGATCGCACGCAGAGCTTTTCTCTCGAAAATACCAAGGACTTCCTCATCCGCTTTTGAGATTGTCCATGCCTCCGCGCCGTACAGCAGGACTGGGATGATCAAGGTCTTGTATAAGGTCAGCTTGGTCCTTCGAGAGATGGCTCTACTACTCAATTGCCTCTTGAGCCCATAGAAACAGCGGTTGGCAAGAGTAACTCTGCGTTTGATCTCGGTACTGATGTTGTTCGTACTGTTTACTGCGGAGCCGAGGTAGACGAAGTCCTTGACTACCTCGAAGTTATAGCTGCCCATTGTGACGCTCTGTCCAAGACGTCGATGTTGTGTGTCCTTTCTTGATGACAGCATATACTTCGTTTTGCCCTCATTCACCGCTGGACCCATTCTAGCCGCCTCCGCCTCAATGCCTGCAAACGACTCATTGACGGCTCGCTGTGTTCTGCCAATCACGTCAATGTCATCCGCGTATGCTAGCCGTTGTACGGACTTCTGGAAGATCGTGCCTCTAGTGTTGGCGTGTGATTCTTGCACGATCTTCTCCAGGATGATGTTAAAGAAATCACATGACAGCGCGTCACCTTGTCTAAATCCTTTTTTGACATTGAAGGTCTCGGTGAGTTCGTTACCGACCTTGATGGAGCACCGAGAATTCTCCATCGTCATCCTGCACAACCTAACGAGTTTGGCAGGAATGTCAAAACTAGACATGGCGTTGTATAGCTCGTCCCTATGCACGCTGTCATATGCGGCCTTGAAATCGACAAAAAGGTGGTGGGTGTCGATTTGCATTTTTTGGGTCTTTTCCAGGATCTGCCGTAGTGTGAAAATCTGGTCGATGGTGGACTTCCCTGGCCTGAAGCCACACTGATAAGGACCTATCAGGTTATTTATAAACAGCTTCAGGCGAATACACAAAACGGCAGAGAAGATCTTGTAGGCGATGTTCAGGAGACTTATCCCACTATAGTTGGCGCAGTCAAAGGGGTCTCCTTTCTTATGGATCCCATAAGAAATACGCCCAACCAGATCATCTCCAGCTGCCTTAAAGATTTCAGCGGACAGTCCGTCCGCACCGGCAGCTTTGTTAGACTTCAGTCTTGATATTGCTATCTTAACCTCGTCTAAGTCGGGGGGACGGAATTCTCGTCGATCATCGTCCATATTGAGTGGAACATTCTGCCTGACAGCGGTATTGGTGTCATCATCGCCGTTTAGCAGTCTGCAGAAGTGGTTCTTCCAAATTCTCAGTATCGACTGCGACTCTACTACTAGTTGTTCATCGTCCCGGCAGTCTTCTGTCCGAACCTTATATCCACTGGATAACTGTTTCACCCTCTGGTAAAACTTTCGGACATCGTTCCTACCGTAGCACCTCTCCATCTCCTCGATCGCGCGCTTCTCGTGCTCTTTCTTCTTTCTTCTGAGAAGCCGGGTCTCATCCTTTCGTCTCTGTTGGTAGAGCTCACGAACAGCTCTCTTCGTTCGTTGCAGCGTTGCTTTGTAGGCTTCGCTGCATGTGCCAGCCTACACTCGTTGTCAAACCATGGGTTTTTTCTAGGTGGTGCCGTAAAACCCAGCACATCAGTGGCAGCATCTTTGATGGCTTCTTGACAACACCTCCAATCTTCTTCGATTGTTTGCGCAGGTGGCGACGAACTTAGAGAGAGATTCCGGGAGACTCGATCGGCAAAGATCCTTCGTCAGCTCAGAGGAGGGAAATTCAACATCATCGAAGGAGTCAAATCCAAATATGGTGCATTGCTTTCCAATAGGGTGGACGTCTTACATAGATGGAACGAGTACTTTTCGAAGGTGGTCAACCTCCGTAGTCTTGAGTGGGGAGGAGAGAGCAAATGACCGAGATTCAAGTATTTGAAAAAATACGAACACAATAGTGTTGTTAATATGAAGCGAATATATCTAATAATCTGCCTTAGATTTTTTTATATATTGAAACACATCTGACGGTTAGCGCTGTTAACCGCTGATTAGTGACTTGTCTGATTAAAATATTTAATTAGCCTTTCCATTCCAATTCCATCAACGATTGGTGATAATTTTGTGCCATTTTTTGTCAGGCAAAAAAATGTGTCCTTGGTCACTGGCTGATAAAATAAAATTGCTGCCAAAAAAACATTTTATCTAACGGTGATCCTATGAAACTTTAATTCATCTTCACTCATTCAATCCTACCCAACCACATCTGGAGAACTTGGAAGACCATCAAAGCCTTATTTTAAAACAAAAGAAATTTCATTATTTCAAAGCTTAAATATTGAAGATTATGTACACCCAATGTCACCCTTTTTTTAAAAAAGCAAAAAAGACAGAACACAAGATTTTTGAGACAGTGAACCCATTTTTGAACCACTAAGCGTGTGTATAAACTAATTAAAAAATAGCGTTTTCAAGCTTAAGAGAGATTCGCATCATCGCATGGAAAAAAACGTTGATCTATTGCCTATGAAAAACTCATACTTAGGTGAGCCTAAAGGAATTCTTCATTTAAACCTGGTGCAGTTGCCTCCTTTCCCTGTAAGAAGTTTCCCATATAGAGCATTCTCATGGAGATTATAAATGTGTTCTGGATCAAGAAAGGCATAAAATTCTTCCTGAAATGTCTAAACTAAACCTTCATGGCGTGCAATCTAATTTTCCCCGCATATTTTTTATATTCGCACTCCATAACGTTCTCGAAAGTTTTGCCATTTTAATAAGAAGATTCATTAAACTGACTATTAAAATATTAAATGAAATTTAGTCGAAATTGGTACACATTTCCACTCTAGTTCTTAAGCCATTCAAAGTTGTCAGTTTCCATTTGAGGGATCTCTGAGATTCATAAACTTTTTCTAGTACGGGCTCCGGACTCTTGTTCTTGTTTTTTTTTTATGGAGTTTTTTTGGGATTGTGCTGAGTATTCAGTTTCCAGTTTTCTCAAAGTCTTGGCATCTTACTTGATTGCATGGAATCTGTATTGCGTTCGCACGAACTCTGCACAGCAAAAGCCATGAAAAAAATAACAAAATTAAACCTTAACACCTGAAACTACCAACGGAAATGAACAAGTGATGGCGATTTCAAATCTGGCTTTCATTTTGGTACACTCTACTCTCACATCGAACCCCTGGCAGAAGGTCCTCAAAACGGAGATCTTATGGAGGACCAAAAGACTTGAAACGCATCAAAATGGAAGGCAGGTTCAGATCAGGTTCAACTCCACTTTGAGACGTTGACCTGAGTAGAAGAAGCACAAAAATATATCAAGCTCTGTTATATCTCAATTGAACTATTATTCGGTGTGAATGATTTTCTTTGAATTTCCTGACGCAAAATCTCGATTTGGAAATATACAGGGATTTCAGGGAATAAACCTAAATATCAAGATTGAAGATTCGCACTTTTATGATCCACAATATATTATACTTGCAATGCCCATGTCAAGATTTAAACTGTTTTGCATTTGGGCCATATTTTTAAAATAAAACGCAAGCCATCACGACCAGCCTTATCATGAATTTCGCCCAAACAAAATTTCGCTTCGAATCCGCTGTGATATTTCGAACAAGTTTCATTTTGACATTTCATTTGTGCAGGAAGAATATTAAAATCTTTAATAGGACTTATTGTTGAAATTTTAGTCGCTTAAAAAACTCAATAATCCAATACTCATCTTTTTGCATCCCAAAAAGTATTCCTTTTTGTTTAAAATTTTTTCCCGAAAATTGATTGTTTCTGAAAGTAAGCGGCTCGCATGTATGACACTTTATCCCCTTCTGTAGTAGTAGATGTAAAATACTGTACGATCGCACTGGTTAACCACTTCCTATGTTTATTCGTGGATTCATAACGATTAGCCCCATGTCCGCCTGTAAAAAACTAGTTAAATTTTTAGGTTTGACATTTGTTTCCGACCGGAGAATTTTTTCAAAAAGAAAATAGGGAGGTTTTTCGGGTGAAATGCTGTTAGGGCGAGATTCACGAAAAGGCTGGATATCTCTTTGAGTTACAATCAAAACATTTATGTCGTTTATCTGGCCGCCACGAGGACGTTTGAAGGGGTACATTTTTGAACTCAATTTTCGATGACTCGACCACACATTTCGAAGAATGCGGCCGCTTGTTGAATGGTTTCTCGTTCAATAATCGATCAGAACTTCTCTAAAGACTGCCGTCGGCTGGTTGATTATTGATCCCGTACTCGACTCGTAATTTTGATAACTAAATCTACTTAGCTGCATACTTTTTTTGTTCGTTAACTTCACCACGATAAAAATGTGTTTTATTTAATGTTTTAACATTCACTGTTTCATCATTGGTTAAGGTTATGTTCACAATGAAGGTTCAAAGTCCATAAGTTAAGTCCCAACTGGAAAATAGTAATTATCCCTTCGAAACGACTTATCACAGTTTTAGCACATTAATCATCTCATTAAAACCAATAATTAGCAAAAGCCAATAGCCAAGAGAATGAGAAGCAATTAAAGACACTACGAATTTTTTTTCAGTATATTTTTCTTAACAAAACTAAATTTATGGATATGCAAATAAAATAATTTTCGCTCTTAACTTTCTCCACTTAAGGGAAGAGGCTCATAGATATCCATTGAATACGTCAATGCACTTGATTCCTCCAATTAGCTTTCGCCCATTCTCTTTTGAATCCGATATCATTCCGCCCCTTATGTACATCCATCTGCAGTCAGTTAATTAGACCATCTATTGGTTACGACGAATAGAAGACGGGCATCCTTCAGACGGATTGATAAAGTCTAAAAAATGTTGTGTAATTATTTGAATAGAATTTATGGAATTTTCCTTGTAGGAACGTATTCCTTTATGAACCAACGATTGCATCCGAAGTCAGCTGCGCAATATTTGATTGGGCAAGTGAACTTGCTCTGGGACAATCTATTAAATCGAATGTATTCAGAACAAGGACGGAATTTAAATTTTAAAGTTTGGACGAATTCGGGAACCCTAAATGGTGGGAAGGGGTTTTGAATGTTCTTACCAAAATGAAATCAAGCGACCAAAATTCGGAAGCAGGATTGCGAAATAATATGCTATTCTCCACATCCCGTAGAGGACCATTGCGTCCTATTGTACTCTCATGAGTGGAAGGGACCTACAGTTTTATGCCGAATCCGAACGGCCCAGTTTGCGAATCTTTTTCTAGACCGACAGTTATTACGCTTTCAGCATTGTCAGTGACTCGAAAGAGGTGGGGCCGTGAATATTATATATTATATTGGTCGTACCGAGAATCAAACCCAACCTGCGAGGTCCTAGGAATCGAACCTCGACACCGTTGGTTCAAGCTCTTGTAAGTTCCTTTGAATTATTTGCTTAAAAAGTAGTAAGTACTACATTTTTGTTCAAAAATTGCCAAGAGGTGCCGTGTACGACATTTTACGAGTCTAATTTTACTTTCCACTCGTTCCAGCGGGCTTACCGAACAACTTATATGTACTACGAATTTCAACAGCCCATGAGGGTTAAAGTTGTCTTACAAGGCTGCAATGACCACTGGTTATTCGTATTGGTAATTTGACGTATCGTTATAAAAAATAATCCAAAAGCGTAAGATACGATCTAAAGATTCACGTTTATGTTGCTATCCAATTTTATTATTTCCAGTCTCCCTTTGAAATTTCTACACTCTGATTTTCAAAATGAACAGGTGAAGATACGGGTGTGTTCGCAACGAACTACTTACGGAACTACAGTAGGAGCTCGATTATTGAAACTATTTAAAACTGACCCTGTTACATTCACTGGATAAGTTGCTTCTATTGAATTTCTAATTTACATAAAATATCACACCTCTTTCGAGTCACTGATAATGCTCAAAGAGTATTCCTGTCTAGAAAAAGCTTCCTCAACTTCGCCGTTCGGAGTCGGCATTAAACTGTAGGTCCCTTCCACTCGTGAAAGAGGAATAGTACCTACAACACGAGTAGTTGTGGAGAATCTAGGCCCAGGTCCCCCTCGGACTGTAGCTCCACCCATATTATTATTATTATTATTATTATAAGTACCCGCGTTATTTAATATTAGAAACATACAAAACTTAAAGGCTTTTAGTCAATCTAACGTATAAGCACAAATTAGGTTAAAATACATGAACGGAGGTTAATAAGTTATAAATTAACATGTCATTTCAATCAGACTATTTTGAGAAAAAAAAAATCTTGGTATGTTTTGTTCATTTAAATTTGTGAGACATTACTAATTCACGAGGCAGTCTTAGAAAAGTCATCACATAAGTAAATGGAATTCAATGCTGTGCTGCCCATTTTAAACAAGTATTAAAGCACATTATTTTATCACTGATTTGATGTTCATCACTGGTATCAATCTCTTCCACGATCTCAGAACTGTGGTCCTCAATTATGGAATCATCAATCTCATTATTTAAAATTTAATCTGAATATTGACTCTGTTTGAGTAACGCTGAAACATCGTGAATTCGTGATGCCAATTGGGTTGTGTGCAAGCATTAATAATGGAATATCGTCATCGTCTTCCTATTCTGAGTCCTTTGCAAAAAGTTTCGTGGAACACAATTCAAGTGATGATTTGTCAACTCTATACCAAGCCGATGCCAGAAAATAAATCGCATGCTCAGCAGTCATAGTTTTTATCTTCACACAAAATGATAAAATGTGATTCAAGATAGCTCAAGAGTTTACTCAGTCTGATCGTGTTCTGATTCATGATTCATTGGTTGTATAACTGGCGTACAATTCGGAGGACTCTTGCTAGACTTGGCCGCGGAAACGGTGTCAAGTCGATGACAAACTGATGAATGATTCTCGTGATATAATCCAGTCTCCAAATGTCTCCTTCACGACTTCGAGGGCTACGTCGCTCGTATGGCCCTGAAGCGTTTGTTTGTTGGCATCGCAGTTCAAATATAAGGATATTATCGTGCTCTGGCAACAGAAAGTCGGATAACATTGCTCTACCTGAGGCCGTCTACGGTAAGTCTGTCTCATTCCTCATATCGAAAGAAATTAGGTCCAACTATGCCGCCTTGTTATAAACCAAACAGTCAATCCTTCATGATGTATTGATGCTTGTTAGAACACTTGTGAGTTGTGTTTGCCCCGCTAACGTCGATTCTGTTTGATGACATAGCCGCTGAGTCAAAAATGAGCCAAATCATTGTTTAGCCAAAAGCCTGATCTCCGGCCCCGGGCTCTCCTGGATGTCTATGTTCGTCCCTTACCCTTACACGGATGTGGGCCCAAATCCAACCGCTTTTCGATTCTCAAATGATTTCGGCACCGTATAAACGAATATAAGAAACGTTCTTATAAAAAAATCTTATAAAGAAAACATCGAATTTTATATGAAAAAACAAGACATAACCCCACCATCACCACTTGGCAGACCCAGGATGAGATGGTTGGACCAAGTCCATAAGCTTACCTGGCTACGCTTGGGCATAACCCCGGAGTTAGAGTGATGGCGGAGGATTGAGTTGTCTGGAGATCTCTCGTGGGTGGTTTACCCCCGCGACCCTTTTAGAGGATCATGCGGATCAGAAGATGATGATGAACAAGACGTAACAAAAAAGGCACCTCGATTTGCATTTATACTCCATGTATCACAGTGCAAGCGACAAAATATTTGGTCGCTTATGTGGGTTTTTTGTAATGTATTTTGGGATTACAATTATTTTAATACAATAAAAATACACTAATGAAATTATGTATTCTGTGGATTGACACATTAGCCATGAGAATCTGTGCGTTAATTTATTTCACTACTTAAGTGAAATTTATCGTTAAACCTCAGCTAATTCTGAGTTTATCCTTGCACAAAATAACGTATTTAGTTTGCCAAGGAATTTCTCAATTCCTTTTCCGGTGTTGCAAGAATCGAACTAATAAGAACTTCTTGGGTGTTGCACTTACTGAGTAGTTGCATGAATCGAGTTCCTACTGCACTTATGTTACACAGCACAAATACAGAATAAGGGTGACTACGTCACTTAACGCGGCCATCATGATTTGTCGTGGGCCATGGGATTCATGTCGTAAACAATGGTCTAGCATGAGTTCAGTTGAGAGCTCAGGCACACACTTCTCAGACTATGAGGCATATTAAGCCGACCATTTTTAGCCATAACCCTTTACTCTAGACAAGTTCTTAAACAAAGTCCATTTAAAACCAAACAACTTGCAAGGTAGGTCGAATCATTCAAGTTTCGTTTCCCAAATATCTGCCCCTCACACCACTTCTCAGTGGTGGTGGCTCACCCCACGTACTTTAAATCACTTCGAAAATGATTTCTTCCACCTGGTTCAATGAACTCACCTCGCGCGGCTTCAACTTTAATGTACCCCCACATCGTCATCGACCCTACTCGTGTCTAACTACCTCCATTGGTGGTAGCTTCCATTCATCTTACCCGCATCCCCTAGAGGGGAGGCAGAGAGAAAATAAATGAAAGGGCAACCATCATTGAGTACCTTTAGTGCCCGTGAGATGATTTTTCTTGAACATGATTTTCTCTCCATTTCCTCAGCGCGTCGCCCCTCCCCTAGGGTACAGGCCAGCAATAGTTACACACACTCTCGGCTACCATCCAATTCATTTCAGATTTCATATGCGATTTTGGTCACGTCTCGAACTGACAGTGCTTTCCGATTTGAGTATGTGAGAGCGGTTCCACAGCCATTTGCGAAATGACAGACTACGCTGAAGGGCAGGCGGCGGCGGCAGCCGAGCTGCAAGTGGCAAATGGAAATTTGATTTGCAAGGCATCCACGTAGGCAGCATACACACTTTCATACAAGCTGTGTGTATCAGAGACGTGAGCGATATGTTTTCTTTCCCCTCCCCTCTCCGAGGCCAATGGTCCCATTGATGGTCGAGCATCCTTTCGGCATGACCTTCACTGTGGTCGTTGTCTTCACGTGGAAATCGAAAGGGGCGGGCTCCGTGTTGGATTGCTCTCCTCCAGATGGACTCGCCCGACACAACAACAGATCGTTAAGAGAAAACCGAATTTCCCGATTGATATTGGATACAATTTTATGTCCAGATAATTGTCTTAGAATTAGGATAACATATCCTTCGTTAGATTCATCAATATTGTTTCGTTGTTTCGGGTATAGGGTGTGTGCGTGTGGTTTTGTTGGTGAAATGATTTTCTGGTTACACGGGACTGGTTTCGTTTTTCACAAAAACGTGTACGTTATCTTAGTAACATTGAATGCCTAGGGATTCGGATTGTGGATTGTAGCGCAGTAAAACACGTCCCACACCATCACTAGATCTTCTTCTTCTTATGGCGCTGTCAGCACGCGAAGGGCTGTTTTGACTGATCTTGCCTTGTTGTAGGCATGAGAGAGATTGCCTGGGAGTTAAGGGAAGGCTTCGAGTTAAAAGTGATTCCACACAAGTGCCTGATACCCTCCATTTATCCATACCTGTTCGAACATGAGAAAGCTGTTACCGTGAATTGGCTTCACTATAGCCACCATCACTCTAGCTAACCGGGTTATTTTGCCTCAATTCGAAAATGAGCTGGAAGACTAGAATCTGTCACAATTCACAGAACACTCAGGGTTTAATCCAAACTTTTTCTTCTTCTTTATTTGGCGCTACAGTCCGGGGTGGACCTGGGCCTCAACCAACAAGCCTCTCCAGCTAGCACGGTCTCAGGCTAGCTGTCTCCAGTGTCGCACGCCAAGTTGGTTGAGGGCCTTCTCCACCTGGGTGCGCCACTTTAAACAGGCGTCCTCTGTTACGTTGTCCCACGAGTTCGGAGTCGAAGACTCCTTGAGTTCATACGTTTCATACATGGCCTAGCCATCTTTGGCGTTGGATCCGAAGACGACTGACTAGACTCATGTCGCTGTACAGCCCGTACAGTTCGTGGTTGAATCTTCTCCAGAATCTTCTACAGAAACCGTCAACGCAAACAGGACCAAAGATCGCACGCAGAGTTTTTCTCCTGAAGAGACCAAGAACTTCCTCATCCGCTTTTGAGATTGTCCATGCCTCTGCGCAGCTTGGTCCTTCGAGAGATGGCTCTACTACTCAATTGCCTCTTGAGCCCATAGAAACTGCGGTTGCAAGATTTAATCTACGTTTGATCTCGGTACTGATTTTGTTTGTACTGTTTATAGCGGAGTCGAGGTAGACGAAGTCCTTCACTACCTCGAAGTTATAGCTGCCCATTGTGACGCTCTGTCCACGACGTCGATGTTGTATGTCTTTTCTTGATGACAGCATATACTTCGTTTTGCCCTAATTCACCGCTAGACCCATTTTATGGCTCACTGTGTTCTGACAATCACGTCAATGTCATCCACGTATGCTAACAGTTGTACGGACTTCTGGAAGATCGTGCCTCTAGTGTTGGCGTGTGAGTCTTGCACGATATTCTCAATGATGTTGTTAAAGAAAGTGGCTGCGTCGCCTGGCTTCGCAGTGGCGCATTCTGTCATCCCAATTTTCCAAGACCTTGTTGCTGGTTGCGGGTTGTAACTTACGGATGGCTTGGATAATTGTGGCATTAAGTGCTTGAATCGTTTACGGATTGTTAGTATAACATCATCGGTCCTTCACGGTTCCAAAAAAAACCGAAGTTTTTAACCTCTTTTTGAAGAAAAATGATCCAATGATGGCCAAGAAGGCCAAAACTGCCAGATTTTTATTTGTGCGCACCATAAACTCTGTATATATAGCGTGCAGTAGTCCCGGTGAATGCTCCATTTCGACCAGTATTTATTTTCAAAAAACGCACCGTTTGGAATACACAGCACTATCAGTGCCAAAATGACCTACGAATTAAAAAAACAACAACACTTGATGACCCACTCTGCATATGTAAAGAGTTTTCCAATAAAACAAAACTAAAATTAAAACGCAAACTATTCGAAATATTCCAAAAACCTTATCATCGCCTTGAAGTACAATCAAAACATTTATGAATGGAACCCGACTTCCTTCATTTGCCCAACGCGGGCAGGTCTGCAGCGCTCGATTAATTGGACCCAATTTTGAAATACTAGGCCACAATTTCGGCCGCTATTTTTTGTTCACTGTTGACTCTGGGTTCTTCCAACGTCGTCGGCTTGTTGGCATACAATAATGACTTAACGTAGTCCCACACAAAATAGTCAAGCCGCGTTAAATCGCACGAACAAGGTGCCCAATCGACTGGCACATTTCTTTAGATAACACCCTCACCATACTTACTCTACAATAAATCGATGGTAACCTGTGTTGTGTGGCTTGTGGCACCATGCTGTTGAAACAACATGCCGTTCAAGTCCATATCTTCCAATTCGGGCCAAAAATAATCGGTAAACATGGCGCGATAACGCAATTCACAGTAGCATGACGAAAAAATATGGACCGGCATGAAAACCGCACCAAATCGTCATTTTTTGTGGACGAAGTGGTGATTCGTGAAGCACATGTGGATTGATAGATAGATAGATTTTTATTTTCGTTCTTTCATAGTACAAACTTTTTTGTTTTACAATATTGAGATTAATTTGCTCAAGTTTGCACAGACGTATGGTTATTAAAACCTTGCTACTGAGAATACAATTTTAAGTAATTAAACGCTAATACATTATTGAGAAAAAGAAAACAATACAATTTAGTGTGGATTCTCACCCTACCAATAGCGCATATTTTGCTAATTGACAAACCCATTGTGCCAAAAATGAGCTTCGTCACTGAAGATGATTAACGCTCATTAAATTTCGGTCACAGCTCAGAATTTCGGCAGTATAATTTGCAGTTGTTGCTCGTTCGTGTAGTTTTCCTTGATGGAAATGTTGAGCTTACTGAATAAATCGACAGTGACAGTTGATCATGAGATGTGAAAGAGTGGGTTCACAAATTAAATTCAAATTTGTCAAGTCCCCACTAAAAAACACTTTATATGCTGCTGACAGATGCTTGTCTATTTTTAAATGTCGCACAATGTCTGCATTCCCAGCAGAAGCTATCGAAAGTACAGACTGCCAATGCTATCACAATCCAATTTGCTTTTTTTTTTTTTTTTTCAAAAACTGGATATTTTGCTCTAAACTTTTCCTCAAAAACAAATTTTCCTCTTGAGGTCTCTGACATTTTTATAGATTAAATTAACTTGAAGTAGAGACAGTTTACGTGAAACGCTGTCCATTTATACACTTAAGTGTAATGGCAAGGTTAAGGAGAAGAACATAAAATAATTTTAAACTCTGTGAATCTCGAGTATGGAGTTGTGAGTTTAAATGATGCCTGCATTGGATTACAGGATTTTCCTAGGAAGTGAAATATTGGCATGAGAAAACATGATAATCCCGCGAAATACATGCAAAATAGGAGCGTTATGTATATCTTAATATTTTGTTTCCAGCCAGCTTCCTGCATTTTTATACGCTTTCATTGGTTTGTTCTGTGCGCACAAAAAACCGTTCACACGCAAGAAAATAACTCGAAAAAAAAAAAACAAAATAAAAAATCGTGCAAAGAAGTTGAGTGAAAATAGCAAAAATAAATTGAGCGCGGACAGCTCTTAATTTCATAATTCTAGACCAAGCGATTCAATCCATTCCGGAAAGGCATGAATAGCCTTCAGTTAAATCACCGATGACGCAAAGCAGACATCGAACCAAAGTGAATTCGAAAATTAACGCACTGAGTAGCTGCAAATACAAAATATGAATATGCGAATGCATTATTTCGCAAAAGGTCAAGCCAGCTATGCATTATGCCGAACAGTGGGTGCATTGCCGGCAGTCATTCAGTTTAAAAAGTAATTCCAATTCGTAGCGTAACTAGAGATGATGTAGTCTATTATGAATAAAGATCAGTCAGTTAATCGAAGACTCTGAATTCTTTCCTTGATAATACTGCTCAAAGTTTGAGAACCCACCCGAAGTTTAAGTGATTTGTGCATTCAATAAAACGTTCCAGAAGAAGAAGCTTGAACATTATAAATGCAAATTTTCGTTTTTAAATAAAGTAAACGAATGTTTGACAAATAACAATTTACGTACATCATGCAAATGGCTTTACTTTTTGAATTTTTAAAGATGTAGGTGTGGCAGAATTTTATCGAGAGTTAAGAATGTTATCCCCGCTTGTAATACCAGAAAGCTCTTGTTGGCTTAAGTTCTAAATCAATTGCAGTAGTTGCTTCACCAGTTTTCTCGTCCTAGGATGGAATATTCTAGTCGCCATTTGGATGTTAATACTCCTTGCCATGTGCTGGAACTACATATTTTATTCTCCTTCCTTCTTAATATTGTCTTACCCTGCCGGGGTTGCCATTGCAACTTCATGTTTTAATTATCGTTGATGCAATTCATTTTTACAACGCATATTCACGGGGCGCCTTCGGCTTCTACCGACACGCGTCATATGGGTCATTCCAAGAAAAAAAAAATTATCAAAGTTAATCACTTATGGAATTGGCGATGCAAGACAATCGACTTAAACCTGATCGACGTGTCCAGCAAGTTAACAAAAGAACCCGATCCGAAGAGCCTCACTAACAAGTTTGTGTTTAAATTTTAAAATTAATTCTTATTTCGGTATTTCCATTACTGAGAAAACAAAAACAACAGGAGATTTGTCTATTTAGCGTAATCGTTTCTACGAATTTTCGAGTTTCATATGAACACAAAATCCGCCGGATGCAAATATATAACTGTGAGTATTTCCCGTGAGATAGGACACGATAGAAGGCACGTATGCACAGTTATTGGCCGGGAAGGACGGAGAGATTTATAGAGTTGAATTAGAAGTTGAGTGCAAATCAAGGCTATACGGACAGTCACCCCATGGCTTAGTGGCCAGGAACAACACTAAGATTGGATAAAGGATTGTGATAGTTAGGAGTCCCAAAGTACCTGTCCAATCTCTGAACTCCACTCTCACTCCACCTCATTGGCACTCGATGAAATCAGAAATATTGCCAAGAATTTCGCTGATTCTTCATCTTCATCGTTGCCAGCGGTTGTAGCACTCACCCTATACGCACGAAGGCAGTTATGGCAAACGCCAAAGCGAAATATGATTCGTTCCCGTTCCCATACCCAAACGCACTGCCATGCCGCCTGCGGCTGACAACAATGGGAATGCTTTGATTAAATAATTGGAGCAGAAGTAGTTCTGCTGCAATTATTTAATTGAATTTTGGCAAAGAATATTCAGCATATACAGCTTGTGGCGAATCGGCTTTGCATAAATATGTGGCATGCATGCGCAAATTGACGGTCATGGCATTTCTCTGTTGTCTGGAGAAGTAAATCGAAAAGTGTATGGAAGATATTTACGCGTGAGAGTTTATGGCTTAAAATTTAATCAACCCGACCTATTGGTGACTTTCGTCATGACAACAGATGTCAGAGAGATTGCGTTGTGCAGAAATGAATTATTACAGGGACAGCCGACTTCACAGCCGATTGCCCCCTAGTACCATCGACGAATTTGAGTGCCTTTTTGACAGAAATTCATGAATTTTTAACGGATGCCGTCATCTCATTGGTCAATTTGGTTTAACAACAAGTTATAAAACACAGTTATCAAACATTTTAAGGGGCAACAGAGGTAGAAGTCGGGCGTCTCTGTAATACTTCATTTCTTGTGGTGTACTTGGATGTGTCGTCTACGTATTATGTGATGGTAACTGAAGACCAGTGGCTTCTGCTCTTTGAAAACTAATAAGAAGAGCAAGACTTCGCACCTGATTTTCAGACAGACTGGTCACTAGGTTAATATAGGTTCACGTGACTAAATGCGTCAAAACGACACAATGTGCCCATGTGTCATGGTGATACGTTCATGGCGTGAAGCAGGCCAAGAAACTCTTGGGTCAACATAACCGAAAGAGGTTTGAGGCATGTATGAAGATGAGCAAGAACAACTTTCGTATCCTAACAGCGTATTGCAGACTCAGGGATTACCTAAGCAAACTAGGAGCATCAGAAGAAGATCTCTGCAAATTCTGCGGGGAATCTAAGGAAATTCAAGAACATATACTGGGATTATATGAGGTATTTGAGAAATCTGAAGAAACACCTAATAACAGAGGAAGAATTGAAGTCACTAGAACCAGCTCTCATTCAGCTCAGATTCCTAAACGCCTACTTATCTGTCAATTTCGTAATAACTGAAATGGAAAATAACAAGGAAGTTGGTGCATTCTATACGGACTTTAGCAAAAGCATTTGGCTCTGTTAACCACGCATTGTTGATGAAAAAACTCGAAATCCGAGTTCCTCCGTTAGGTTTCATACTTTCTTAACCCTCATCCCATCCTCAATTGTGCGTAAATTTGCCACACATTTATTTTAGTGTGTTTTCCATGACTTTTAGTTTTTGTAACGTTTTTTTAGAATTCTACGGAAGAGGGAATGCGTAAGGCAAAATGCGTAAGGAAGAGGGAATAAGTCAGGCAAATTTGGAAGTTTCCAATATGTGGTTTTTGAAAAAGAAAATAAGACAAAAAGTAGCTCTTGCGTAGTTTCCTACGCAAAAAAAATTGGTAATTCTCTCTCCAACCTAATAAAATGTATCTCATGAGTTCCGCAGGGTAGTCATTTCCCCTTTCTTTTTGTAACTTTCATCGACGACATTATTCGTGCACTTAAACAGAATAAATGCTTACTATTTACCGATCACATGAAAATATGTTAGAGTATTACCGATCTAAACGACTGCTAATTACTTCAATCTGATGTGGATAATATATTGGAATGGTGTAATTTTTTATAATTTGCGCGTGCTCAAGGGATTGCTAATACCCTTATCCGTCCGGGGTCAAGACACAGCACGGGCCGAAGGTATAGAGGGAGAAAGGGAGAGGAGGTACCTGTGCACATTGGTCTTAAATATCTGCGGTTGTAGTCTGTGGGAAATATTACATTGGGAAGAGCATTCCATATTCGTGCAGTGCGGCTTAAGAACGAGTCTCTGAATTTAACTGTCCGTCCGAAAGTAGGCTTAAGGGTATACTCAGGCGCATTCCTGGCGAGACGGGTGTTGCGGGTGAATTCATGGAGAGGAGGAATGCTGTTGGCTAGCTCTCTTGAGCATCGTTTGTTGAAATAACTATAAAACACGGAAAAAGAAGAGACTCTGCGAATTTATTGTCTCCTATAATTTTTACCGCTCGCTTTTGGATTCTGTCAAGTAGGTGCAGAGAGGTCTTGGAGGCACCAGACCAGATATGAGCGTTGTACTCAAGCTTGGGGCGGATGTACGCCTTATAAATTAAAGCCAAATCAGAAGGGGTGAAGTATTTCTTGCATCGATTAAGAAAACCTAAACATTTCGCAGCATTTTTGGCGACCTCAAATATGTGATCGCTCCAACTAAGTGTTGTGTTGATACACGTACCAAGAATGGAAAGTTTTCCGGTTTCATCGACACAAGTGCCATTCATGGATAATGGCTGATTATCAAGGGTTCGCTTGAGTGACAGCAGAAGGCTTTGAATTCCACTCTTTCGGTTTTTCCCCAGTTAATTATGCTGTCAAAATCAGAATTCAATGGACATACGCTGCCGTTCCAATTCTACGACCGAAGGGCGGGGTCGTGAGTCTTGGAACGAATATGAAAAGCTAAGGGTGCTGTCATCAGCGAAGGAATGGATTGGATTAGAAGTAGCAGACGAGAGATCATTTATAAAAATGAGAAAGAATGTCGGAGACAGAACTGAGCCTTGGGGAACACCAGCATTAATTTGGTGGATATCAGACTTGAACCCATTCAAAACAACTTGAATTGAACGGTTCGAAAGGTAATTTCTAATCCATAGAAGAAGAGATTCATCGATACCATAGGCACGCATTTTCGACAAGAGAGCTTGATGCCAAACTCTGTCAAATGCTTTAGAAATATCAAGCGCAACGATCTTGCTTTCGCCTGAATTGTGCAAAGATTGGTTCCACTTTTCGGTGAGATAAGCTATCAGATCACCAGAGGACCTGTCGCTGCGGAAACCATATTGTCGGTCATTAAGAAGCTTCCGCGATTCAAGATATTTCATAAGCTGACGATTTATCAGTGTTTCCATGACCTTAGAAAGAAGGGACGTAAGTGCTATGGGTCGGTACGAGGTGGGTGACGAAGATTCGCCCTTTTTAGGGACTGGCTGGACAAATGCTGTTTTCCATCTGCTCGGAAAGAGACCTAAAGAGTAGGATAGATGAAAAAGCTTACGCAGTGGTTTCGCCAGCGCAGAAGAACACCTCTTCAGAAGTATAGGGGGAATACCATCCGGGCCAGCGGATTTGTGCACGTCGAGATCTTTCAGTACTCTTGCAACTGTACGAGTGCGGAAGTGGATTTGTCCCATGGTGAAATCAACGCTCTCAAGTACAGGTGGAGACAAATTGGAATCTGGCAGTGTTGAGCTAGCTGCAAAATGAGCCGCAAGCAGATTAGCTATGTCTAAAGAGCTGACAGCTGGAATGTCATTGTAAATGAGCGTGGGAATTGAAGACGAGGCGGAATTCTTTACGTTTTTTTACAAATTACCAAAAGTTTTTGCTACCCTTGGGACATTGTAGCACTTTTTGCCTCAACTTTTGCTCATAAGAGAATTTCGCACGTCTGATAATAATATGATGTCTAACTCTAAATTTTCAGGATTAATAAATAATAAATCAACCTTTCCCCTTTCCCATTAAATTCAACTACTCCATTGGATCGGCTATTCTTTCTGGTGTCAAAAGTGTTAAACACCTAGGAGTAATACTTAAATCTTCTATTTCACCTAACACACATATAAATTCCACATCAGCTGCCGGCTTCATAAAGCGTAACACAAAAAGATTAACTGATCCATTCGCCATGTTATCCCTCCATGTCTCAATGGTCAGGCCTATTCTTGACTATGCGGTGGTTGTATGGAATCTCTATTTTTTCACATATTCTGAGCGCATTGCAAAAAGATTTAATTTAGTCCAACGATGTCAACGATATTACTTGATTTCTCCTTCGATGAATTAAAACAAACTTTCCGCGTTGGTTAATAGTTCAAAAATCAATGCCTTTATTCAAAAAAGTTTTTCTTCTTCTCCTGGTTTCGCTACAGTCCGGGGTGGACCTTGGCCTCAACCAGTAACCTCTCCAGCCGGCCCGGTCTTTAGCCAGCTGTCTCCAACTGCGCACACCAAGTTGATTGAGGTCCTTCTCCACCTGGGTGCGCCATCGGTTCCGTGGGCGTCCCCCCCACTGGTTCGGATTCGAAGACTCTTCGGGCTGTAGCAGTATTGTCCATGCGCTCTACGTGGCCCAGCCATCTTAGGCGTTGAATCCGTAGACGCCTGACTAGGCTCATGCCGCTGTACAGCCCGTACAGTTCGTGGTTGAATCTTCTTCTCCCATAATCATCAACGCAGACAATATCAGAGATTGAACGCAGAACTTTTCGTTCGAAAGGACCAAGTGCTTCTTCATCCGCTTTTGTGATTGTCCATGCCTCCGCATCATAGAGCGAGAGAGGACTCTACTACTCAATTGCCTCTTGAGCCCAAAGAAACGCGATTGGCAAGAGTAATTCTGCGTTTAATCTTTGTACTGGTGTTGTTCGTACTGTTCACTTGCGAGCCGAGGTAGACGAAGTTCTTCACTACCTCGAAGTTATAGTTGCCTATGGTGACGTTTTGGCCAAGTCGATGACAGCATATACTTCGTTTTGCCCTCCAGGGTGATGTTAAAGAAATCACATGACAGCGCGTCGCCTTGTCTAAAACCGCTTTTGACATTAAAGGTTTCTGTGAGTTCGTTACCGACCTTGATGGAGCAGCGAGAATTCTGCATCGTCATCCTGCACAACCTGACGAGTTTGGCAGGAATGTCAAAACTAGATATGGCGTTGTATAGCTCGTCCCTATGCACGCTGTCATATGCGGCCTTGAAATCGACGAATAGGTGGTGGGTCGATCTGCATTTCTTAGGTTTTTTCCAGGATCTGCCGTAATTTGAAGATTTGGTCGATGGTGGTCTTCCCCGGCCTGAAACCGCACTGATAAGGACCTATCAGGTTGTTGACGAATGGTTTCAGGCGCTCACACAAAACGGCAGAGAGGATGTTATAGGCGATGTTAAGGAGACTTATCCCTCGGTAGTTGGCGCAGTTGAAAGGGTCTCCTTTCTTGTGGATCGGGCAAACGATACTGCGGTTCCACTCGTCGGGCATGCTTTCCTCCGACCATATCTTACAGATGAGTTGGTGCATGTACCTTACCAGCTCATCTCCAGCTGCCTTAAACAGTTCAGCGGACAGTCCGTCTGCACCAGCAGCTTTATTCGACTTTAGTCTCGATATCGCTATCATGACTTTGACTAGGTCGGGGGGACGGTATTCTCGTCGATCATCGTCAATTGACTGACAGCGGTATTGGAGTCTTCCTCGCCGTTTAACAGTCTACAGAAATGATCCTTCCAGATTCTCTTTCTCTCTCTGCGTCACGACAGGCTTCTGTCTGAATTTTGTATCCATTGGATAGTTGTTTTACCCGTTGTTAGAACATTCAGACGTTATTTCTGTCGTAACACCTCTCCATTTCCTCGATCGCGCGATTCTCATGCTCTTTCTGTTTCTTTTTGAGAAGCCGGTGCTCTTCCCTTCTTTTAAGTTCGTAGAGCTAACGAACCGCTCTCGTCCTTCAGTCCAGCGTCGACTTGTATGCTGCTTGCTGCGCTGAATCAAAAAAGTTACAAATGTCAAAAATCAACTTGTACGCCTGACGACTACCAAGGGGCATGATCGTTCAGGCGACCAGGGAACATAGTCGTTCAGCCAACTCCAGCGCTAATATTTTTATATTTTTAAGAGTATAGTTTACAAAGAAGTTCATATTTTCTAAAATACAATGGAATTTTCACCCGATCTATATGGAAAAGTATCCATTGCTTGGTTTAGAATCTCTAAAAACTACATAGATGTATTGTTTATGACTTAATGATCTTTAAGAATGTTTTATCTTATCGTATAAAATGTGAATATCATTACTTCAATTTTATTTGCCTATTTTACCGACAGTTATTATTTTAAACGTTTCATAAATCGGAATACGAAAGACATGAACCACTTACAAGGGTAATTAGAGTTTTCAATGAATACTCAGAAAATCTGGATATATCTGATAGCAGACTGCATTTTAAAAATAATTATTAAGCCCATTTAATTTTTTTCTCATGTATAAAAGTTCAGAACTAAAAAAAGCAGAGTAACTCTTGCCAACCACTGTTTCTATGCACTTAATAGGCAATTAAGCAGTAGAGCCATCTCTCGAACGACCAGGCTAGCACTATATATGCCCTTGATCAAGTCCTGCTGTACACCTAGGAGACAGGGACATTCTATAAAGCGGATTAGGATGTCCTTCGTCTCTTCGAGGGAAAAGTTCTTCAGGCGGTCCGGAGAAGACTCACGACGAACTGTACGGGTTTACAGCGACATGAGTTTAGTCAGTCATCTACGGATCCAACGCCTAAGATGGCTAGGAGGCAGCTAGCCAGAAACAGTGCTAGTTGGAGAGGCTTGTTGGTTGAGGCCCCGGTCCACATCGGCCTGTAACGCCAAATAAAGAAGAAGAATGTGAGGATCACTGTAAATTGTGTGCGTACTGCTCTGAGTCACAGTACATATGCATCATGTCATCACTCATAAGCAGTTACATGTGAAGTCGAATGCATTAGCCGTTGCTCATGTAATTAATCTCGTGCCTGCCTTCTTGTTGTTCATGGTCAGATCGGTGCAGATGCTGAAAATCGGCTCTGTCGTCTTGAGGCTGCACCCCGTAATGTATCGCATAGCTGCGAGGAATAAGGGCTCTGGAGTTGGGTAGAATTCTATCCAGAATCCAACACATTCTTCAAGAATTCAGTCTTGCTCACCATTGTGCACCGATTCCCTCGTCAAAATGAAAACTTCCAACCCATTAACCCCTCCTTGTCAACCACTCCATCCGACTAACATCATTAGAGGTATGAGATGCCATAAAATGAGACTAACTCCAACCATGATAGCCTAGGACGCACTTCAAATCTTCAAAAAATCCCCTTCGATACAGGGGGAACATATCAAGTGAGTGTGCATCACGCCATGGCTCCATGGGGACTAACTGATGACCCGTTTTTTGACTCAGAGGCTTCTTAGTTGGAACACTACGTACAAATGACATCTACGAACCGAGGTGACCAAAATCAGACCTACTCAAGTCCCCGACTTGATGAGCTTCCGTGAACAGATTACGTGTCAAGTGACAACGATTATCGCTGATCGACAGCCAAAAAGGCAGATTACCAAATATGAAGTCGCTGCACATGGGTAAATAAAGATCTCCTCCTATCTCTCGTGGTGGAGTATTTCTTGATTCGATCGACAGAAGATCACTTTGCAACATGCACTCTACATGATATTTCCGGACATGTTCACAATCACTTTACCTCAAGATGCTCCGAAATCGGACCCGCCCCCATCAACTAGTACAATGACCCGCAGTCAGTTGGAACAGGTCGCAACTAAAGTCTCATGAAAACATGATGGTCTTTGCCGAGCTCTGAAGTACGTTAATCGACATCCCAGAGACCCCAAAATATGGCTGAACTTTATTTTAAATCGTAACACAAAAAATGGTTAAAAGACCTCGCCCATCGGCTTGATGGTCAAGTCCTTGATCAAGACGTTCGGAGGAGTGGAGATGACATACAGAACCGCATCAGCAACGTCACTCGCGGACAGGATAGCCTCTCCAACCGCTTCGAACTTCTCCTTGGACATGATCTCGGTGGCCACAAGTCCCGGGTGAATACTCTGCAAAACAACGCCTCAATGTTTAGATCGCTGCGAGTGACAACTTCTCTTCAACTTACCGTCGTCTTAATTTTGGTGCGCTGACTGTTGAGCTCTTGTCGGATGACCTCATTGAGAGCAGTCACGGCGAACTTTGACGGCGCGTACACATTGAAACTGGGGGCGTCCAGTCCCATGCAAATCACATTCGACCCAGCCACGCTGTTGATGTGCACCAGGTGGCCGTTCACGTTTCTCGCCTTCATGCTGCGGAACGCCGCCTGTGAGCAGTAGATCAACCCCTTCACATTTGTATTGAGGACCTCGTCGATGAGTTTTGTGTCCATATCAAGAAGGTTGCCATCACGAACGCAGCCAGCATTGTTCACCAAAATGTCGACGCCACCTAGAGTCTGCTCGATCCACTGGAAGGTCGCCTTAACTTCGTCTTCCTTTGTGATGTCGCACTGTCTCGGGAAATATCTCTGCTGAGCAGCCGGAGCGATTTTGGAGCGGTTCTCAACCAATCTGTCAAGACGACGCGCCAAAGGGACAACCCGCAGACCAGCTTCGGCCAGTTGCTTGGCACACGCCTCACCGATCCCACAACTGGCACCCGTAACAACAGCAACACAGTTCTGCCAGCGTTCCATTGTAGTGTTTATGTTGACGATGCTGTTTGCTCGATTTCAGAATCGCGACTGACTACTTAATGAGTCGCTGCCTAGCGGTCTGTCGAAACAGCACACACATGCTTAAAATAACTTGACTGGTGGGCGGCTGTTCAAGGTAGGATGACATGTACACGCGAATGGAAGCTAGATGGCACCGCTGCGACAATGTCATTAAACACCAGCGAGAGCATCACTGGTGCGTCGGCGGGCGAGGGGAGGGCGGCGGCGGAGTTATGTTTCAAGTTCAATTGAAAGGGAATCGAATGCGGTGTCTATTTCGCAGTCAGCATTGAGTTGTGTGCCGTTGAATGTAAATTCGAGTGGAATGTAAATTCCAGTCAGCACTGATATCACTGATAATGAATAACATACTCTTTCGAACTGCCAGCAGAGAACTGGCAAGCTAGTCTGCTCGAGTCACAGAACCAAAAGTCTAGAGATGTTAATTGATGAGAAACATTATTTTTGATTGTTAGCTTAGCGTGGAAGTGTGGAATTGGTGACTTGGAGATTATCACCTAACGACTAGAAGAAGATCTGCTTTCCTAATGCGATGCCGTTGTTTGGACTCTACACACTAGGTAGTGACCATTGCCCGGTTGATCGTAGATTCTACGACCCAATTGCGACAGGCTGTCAAGAGGGACAAGGGGCCCAACAGACGCTCGCTTTTCTGAAATTGAGTTAAAATGAGACGCCCAAGCTGCAAGTTTGGTTCCTTGTAAAGCCCTGGGGCCACTTCTTGTTATAAACCTAGCTTTCTTCTGGGATCGCGAACAGTCACTGGCCACAAAAATTCCGATTAACTTCTATTTTAATAAGGTTTTCGAAAATTGTATTTGTTGGATTCACCCAAATTTCGACATAACCGACAGACAAACTGATTGTCTGCAACATTGTGAAATTCCTGTGTAAAGCGGAGGCAACATTGATCTAGACAGTACTTGGAATTGGTTCATGGATTTTCCTGGACTTAATTCGGGCAACTGTAACGGTGGTCGGTAACGACCTCACCGAGACCCTTGATGTCAAAAGAGGACTTAGACAAGGTGATGCGCTGTCATGTGACTTCTTTTTGAAATAGAATTGTGCGTAACTCAAACGCCAACACAGGAGGCACAATGTTTCAAAAGTCGGTGCAACTACTAGCGTACGCCGACGATATTGACATAATTGACAGAACACAGAGGGCTGTCACAGGTGCTTTAGCTAGCCACGAAACGGAAGCTGACAAAATGGGTTTAGCAGTAAATGAGGGCAAAACCAAGTATATGCTGTCAACAAGAAGGGATACGCAACACCGACGAATTTGACAGAACGCCACAATCGATTTTGAGGTAGTAAGGGACTTTTGTCTACCTTGGCTCTGCTATAACCTCTTACAACAACACCTCGGCAGAGATAAATGAAGAACTACTCTTGCCAATCGGTGTTTCCTTGGACTGAGAAGGCTCTGAGTAGTAAGGTACTATCCCGCAACTAAGGAGATCATATATAAGACCTTGATCATCCCAGTCCTACTTTATGCGGCTGAAGCATGGACTTTGTCGGAGGATGAGGATATCCTCGGTTGGTTCGAGAGAAAAATTCTTCAGAAAATATATGCTCTCGTATGGTTTGACGAGCTCTGAAAACGAAGATTCAACGACGAACTATACGAGCTGGTCAAAAAACCGGGCATCTGTAGCTTAAGATGGTTAGGTCATGTAGAGCGAATGGGCACCAATGCTGTGGCCCGCAGAGTCTTCGAATCTAATAATAATCATATGGGTGGTGCGACAGTCCTAGGTGAATCTGGGCCTAGCTTCTCAGCAACTAATCGTGTTGTGCGTGCTATTGCTCTTTCACGAGTGGAAGGGACCTACAGTTTAATGCCGACTCGGAACAGAGAAGTTGAGAAGCTTTTTCTAGACAGGAATACTATTTGAGCATTGTCAGTGACTCGCAAGAGGTGGAGCCGTGAATTATCAAAGGTGGCAAATTCGGTTATCCAACCCGGTACCCTCTGCGTAGGAATCGACGCACTTATGCTCTACGATACGCGCGACCTACTTTTCGTATCTAACCCGGATGGAAAACGCAGTAGAGGAAGACGTCGCCTTAAGTGGCGGGAACAAGTTGAAGGGGACCTCAACCGGATTGGAGTGCCGGAGGCAACTAGCTAAGGGCCGTACTAGCTGGAGAAGCTTGTTAGTTGATGCCCAGGTTCAGACCGAACTGTAACACCATCTAAGTAAGTAAGGAACGAACGACTGGATGGCGCCGTTGGTAGAGTGCCTGCCCGTGGTTAGCGGGGTACACGGTTCGAATCCCAGTCAAAGCAAAGTTAATACGCTTTTATCTGGTTTTCAAATCTGGTCCAGTCACCATTTGCCGTTGGGATCAAATTAACGGCGCTATCACTAGAGTAGTCAATCAGTGGTAGTAGTCTGACTCTGGGTATCACAATGGACCAATCTGGTCTAAGTGTGCTGGTGAATGCACTAGCAGCCCGCGTACCTAACCTAACCTAAGTAAGGAGATCGGGAAACAATATGTGTGTTTCCAAGTACACAGAATGGTCTGAGTTTTTTTTTGTATTTTGTTTATTTCGATTCATTCTCGTTTTGTGACTCGAAGTGTGCGGAGTTGATTTGCTGCAAAATTGTAAGTTTAAGAAATGAACAAGAGTTAATGAACAACGCCTTGTACCACAGTCGAACCCGGATAATAGCACAGCGCTTAATAGCACAACCCGCTTAATATCAAATAAAGAACTCAAGTACAATCTTGCCATCTCTTCATGCGAATTCCGAGGAAAAAGATTTTTTTTTCTGAAATCGAGCTAATATGTGTGGGTTGTACTTTAGACTGACTAACTGACTTCCTACCCATCCTCGAAGTGTCCCACCGAGCTTGCTGGAATTTGTTACACCAACTACTGTATTTTCCACATTTTTAAACTGTTTGTAGTTATGTAAGATCGGTTAAAGGCAGAATATCTGGTGCTATTATCCGGGTTCGACTGTATTTTAATACATTGAAAGAATACCAACAGTATTGGATTTACATTTATTTATATCTCTGTATAATAAAGCGGTCTGTACGGAAGTATGTAGATATGTCACAGCTATACCGAATGTGAATGAAGAAAGAGCTCTGAAAGTAATGTGGTCCGTAGGTGGAATGGGTTGGTGCGTTGATGCGTTGCTCGCGTTTCTTTTTATAGGCAATGCCCACTTTTGTTTTTCCTTGTTTTGTATGAATAAACAACGAGTAATTCAGTTTCAAAGTTTCTTTCCTTGAACTGAGTTCAAATTGTAGTTTAAGTTAATCGAGAGTTCAGCAACGCAGCTGCACTTTGTTTCGCAATCATCAAGAATGCAATAAGAATTATGCAGTCATTGTAGTAGATACACGCACCTGTTTTCGATCGCATTAACAAACGACGTTCAGCTGAACTGAAGTTCAGATTTCACTGTGAACAAATTTTAACAAGGCTTAAGCTTCAGCTGAACTTGAGTTCTTCACTGTGAAACGCATTCTATTTGAAATGATTATATTGAAATAAATGCATTTTGTCGCAGGAACTAAACATAGCAGCCACGCATAAGCATGAGGAAACAATAGAGAAGGGGGACAACAAGACATTACCTTCGGCGAATGATTACAGTCAGACTAATGTGTGGGTTGGATGAAGGTCGATGGTCATGATTAGTAGCTACGGTCTCTAAGGAAAAATATCCCTAGCATATTTGCAAAGAGACGATTTATCCAGAATCTTTCCCATCAAATTCGAGCTTGCGATGACACATGGATGGCAGTGAATTTCTCATTTTTTCGCCACCATAAAGTCAAAAAAGTGTCATCTGCTGATAATAAAGCGCTATGTAAGTTAAAGTGAACATTTACTGCGCTTATCTTCCCCCTTTTTATGGTCCAAATCTTAATAGCCTTTGGTATTATATTTCGATCCTTCGTAGAGACGAAAGATGAATACGAATTTTATAGTTCATCCATGACCTACGTCATTCTATCTTTTCATACCTTTAAAGTGGTCACCAACATTCTTAGTTGATAAGATAACGACGAACGATGACAAGTATTGCATCGACACTTCATCCTTAGGTTAAGTGTTTAGAAATAATTTTGTATCTAATTAGTTCGAAAATAAAGTTGAATGAGACCGGACGTGTTCCGTTGCTCTACAACCCAGCGAACTCAACAGTGTTTTTAATTTCCATGTAAGTATGAATTTTTCGAATGTTCACGAAAAAACAAATCCCGGAAATATATCGGGTCTGTTGGTTAAGTGGATTGGTGTGGTGCTCATGCTATGTCACGTTCTGTATTCAAGTCTAGATGGAGCTACTCATTTTTTCATGGCCAATGTCACTTGTTTTTTGTATGAACAAACAATTCATGTTCCATTTTCCGACGTATCATATCTGCAACAAATATAATAAAAATAATTTATAAAATAAATAGTATATAATAAAAATGTGTGGTGGCCTTGGCGTTGTGCGCATATGCGTCGACTACTACGTGACTACATCTCACCGCCTTCGATTCCCGCCTGGTATGACCAAAAATTATTTACCAGTCGCCGACTATTTTCTTTTTATTTTCGAAAATTTACTTTAACTGCGCTTTTAAAAAAAGGTTGACAAGGTCTATAGTCAGTGTTTCCTTTTGCCAGCAGCCTTTTCCGCCTTCAGGTTAAGGATCTTTTCTCGTATGGCCTTTTCCGCCTTCAGGTTAAGGATCTTTTCTCGTATGTCCTTTTTCAACACACGAGTGGCTCCAGGGATTGAAGGCGACAGTGTCTTCACTGTTCCTCTGACGATTGGTATACCTCAACTTGCACCTGTCGAATGTAGTACTCAAGAACAAAACAATTAAAAGATCACAAACTTATTTTATTAAAAAAAAACACACCTTTCATTTAGTACTCCTAGATCACGAGTGAACTCTTCTTTTCTCATTTCTCATTTTTTCTTTTCGCCGATAGCCCTTAGGAAGGAATTCTTCGAATTTATATTTTTTGGACATATACTTCCTGTTTTTACAATATTGCCACACGAAGTCATTCAGATGAGTACGCTTGCTAATGTTTTGTCCCTTAACAGAGCGTGGAATCGTCATCCACTCGGTCTTCAAGTCTTTGCTGTGAAAGGGAACTTGATACTTAATATGGTCAAGTGAAGGTTGTTCAACGTGTATTCTTGACGTGGTATGCCAGTTAATGGTCCATCAACAAAAGCGATCGTCTATTACATCGACGATACGAACGAGGCGTCCCTTCAGGGGACCCGCTGACCCCTTGGAAACTCACCCTGTCTGCACGAATCTATGGGAAGACATTAGTTACCGGAAAGGTAAGAGTAGACCTCAAAGAGTAACCACTGTCTAGAAAAAGCTTCTCAAATGTGGTCTTTCAAAGTCAGCATAAAACTGTAGGTCCTGCCACTCGTGAGAGAACAAAAGCACACACAACATGGGTCATTGCTGAGAATCTAGGTCCTGGCTCTCTCAGGGCTGTAACGCCACCCATGTTATATTATTATTATTATTAATAAAATGTATTACATTAAGGCATATGACAAGCTTCCAGTTCTTACTAACGAGTCCATGATAGCTTTATGGCTCACCAAAGCGGACAAGTCTACAAATTAAGAGAAACATTAATATTCATGCGCATTTTTTGGATTCATAAATGCATAAAAGTGAAATTGGAATGGGCGGACATGCTGCCCCCAGCAACTCCTTGCTTAGCTGCACGGTTCGGTGGGTGGCGCGACAGTCAGAGGCTGACCCGGGCCAAGCTTCTCAGCATCCACTCTATTGTTCTTTCACGAGTGGAAGGGACCTTCAGTTTAATGCCGACTCCGAACGGCAAAGTTGAGAAGCCTTTTCAAGACAGTAATACTCTTTGAGCATTGTCAGTGACTCGAAGGAGACGCAGCCGTGAATGATCAAAGGTGGTATCAAAAGGTAATGCTCCGGCACATAGAATACTTTACTTGCGTAGGGTCAGAGCACATGACACAATTCACACAATGAATACTTCAACAACGCGCAGCTGATCTAACATTTGACAGTTTCAAGTTTGATTTGAAAATTCAAGTTGTTTTGCATATTTATGCAAAATTAAAATATGTATTTTAATATAAATACTCAATTATATAATTCTTGTCTATTTTGAACGTTGCTTCAACGAGAACCAACTCCCAAACTTTAGCAAAAATTCGAATTCTCCTTAAATGTCACACTATGAGGATTGTCAACGCTGAAGGAGAGAGAGAAGTTAAAAGATGAGTAACTAGAGTGGTTAGGCGTCAGCGTTGGTCTATGTGTCACCTCTCATAAGAACACATGTATTTTATGGATCTGTCAAGGTATTGCTGACGCTCACGCGTGTAAAGTATTCTATGTGACGGAGCCTTTACCCACTACGCCACGGCGACCCACAAATGTGCATGCAAAGTGTCTTTTTATTCATGTTCCCCTAGACTTTATCATAGATATACGCAGAGTTTCGCACCTAACCCAAATCCAACGGAGCGGGTTGCAGGGGGCAGCATGTTGCCCACATTCCAATTGCTCTCTTATGAATCACGAAATTAATTGACAAGAAGTGAATCGTCATCTTTTCATTTTGATTCTTTAAACAAGCCGATTCTTGAATTGTGATTCGACATTATGGACTTATGATCCGCTTAGATGGGTCATATATCCTGAAACGTATTTAGGACTTAAGGCTCGTGGACTTAACCTGCAATTAACTTGCACTTGAAATAAATCCTACTAATAATTTCCTGATGATATTCAGAAACCCGCGCGTTGAGTCTTACTTGATCTCAACTACAACGCAATTGACCTACCTGAATTCAAAATTAGCTAAAGTACGTGATTTATTTTATGGAAAACGACTAGCCAGCGACGTGCTCGAAGCCGATTACCCGAAACCGAAGCGTTGCGGTGAAACTTGAAAGTCGCAGATATATGTGCTCTGTTCAATCTGATGTAGATGAGTTTCATATGAATTTTGCCTTGAATTTATGCACAGAAGATCATGTGCCATCCAACAAACAAAAAATCAACTCATTACAGTTATGTACACGGACTCAAAAAGTCACCGTACACATCCGTCAACTATATGAGGACTCTGCAAACAGCGGGATAGTTTATCTGCTTTGCATATACAATAGTTCAATAGAAACTGCGCACCCATTTATGTATTTACTGACTCAATGAATAGAAACGCCTAAGGCAAATCATCAGAACAACATTACCAAACCAAAATCGTACATAAACAAAGCAAATAAATAAGCAAATATCGGAAAAAAAAAAACAGAAAACTTTGTTTGCCGTGCGAATTCTTTATTGACTCAGTGTAAGTATGTGTACATTGTTAATGCAAACCAATCAGAGCATCAGCCTGTCAAGACATCAATCGCTCTTGACACGCGATTAAGATGTATTTCCACGATTGACACAAATTACATGCGTTCTCCCATCGGTTTGATAGTCAACTCGTGCACTTGGACTTGCGGCGGCGTCGATATCGCGTACATAACTCCTGCGGATATGTCTTCCGGGTTGAGAATGCTGCCCTTGAAGTACTGCCGGATCTCATCTCGAACTATTTCCGTGTCCACCAGCCCCGGACTGATGCTCTACATGGGACATAATGGATTGAAAACACAAATCCCGAGCAATTTTTTCGAAATACTCACAGTGACCTTGACGTTTGTGCCCAAAGCCTTGAATTCCTGTCGCAGGACCTCGACCATTGCTGTGATGCCGTATTTCGTGGACGGATAAATGTTCAGGTCGATATCGGACGACACCACTGGAATGGAATGACCGAGAATGCTGTTCACGATCAGAACGTGTCCGTCGACATTGCGCGCCTTCATGCTCTTGAACGCGTGCTGGGTACAGGCGACGACCCCCATCAGGTTGGTGTCGACAATCCGTCGAACCTCGGCCAAGGGCATGGTTGCCAGTTTCCCGGTAGTGGCGGTTCCAGCGTTGTTCACCAGGACGTCCACTCCTCCCAGCTTCTGCACAATCCACTCGAACGCAGTGTCGACTGATTTTTCATTCGAGACGTCACACTTGATGGCGTGAATGCGTTTCTGCTGATCCTTGGGCAGAGCGGCTTTGGCTTCCTCAATCCTCTCCACTCGGCGGGCTAAGCCGACCACAATCAAGCCCGCCTTCGAGAGGTCCTTCACGATTGCGGCGCCGATACCCGAACTTGCTCCGGTCACCACTGCTACTCGATTCTGCCAACGTTCCATTGCGATTGTTTCTCTAACGACGTGAACTAACGACACCTAGACAGGGACTGCGATGATCAACTATCGCAAAAGGCAGCCAGAGTCCCGCACACACTAAGTGCCTGTGAGCAGCAACAACTGCACATTGCAGTGAGCGCAAGTGAGTTGCTTACATAAGGCTTTTCAATGTTAGATAGACACTTATGGCTGCCGCTGGGTGCAAATAAGACCTCAATTTGTCTAGGGGTGTGTAGCATAGGCGGCAAGGTGACTTGCACAAATTTCTCTTATCTGAATTGTTGATAAGCTGTTGCAGACGAAGGCGTGATTTGCGGAAGGGGATGCGGTGTGCATGTAGGACTGACCTGTGTAATAGATTACGATCTTAAATTAATAAGTGGCCACTCCAGTGATTGAAAAGTGAACTATGTAGTTTATGTGGGGGGGTCTACTTCTGGGTTAAGGGTGAGTGATATTGTGCAGGGACGTCCATGAATTTTGCATCAAATGATTTCAGTGATCGGTGAAAGCACTGGAAGAGGGTTCAATTGAAGGGGAAAGCTTCACTTTCCACTCCACGGGCACTAAATAATCCCTGGTGCACGTGCAAATTAGAAAAATAAATGGACTTTCTGGACACCACACAGTCCAAGTGGTTAGTTGTAAATAATCGTTTATTTGTTAAAATACTACTTCACCGACGGGTTTTACAATCAATTCGGAAATAAGAACATTTGGCGGTGTTGAAATCGCAAACAACACCGTGCTGGATACATCAGATGGCTTCAAGGCTTTGCTCCCAATAATTGGTTTCACGTCATCAGGTATCATTTCTGTGGCAACAATTCCCGGGTACACGCACTGAAAATAAAAATTTGACATCAATTGAGGTGGTTTTTATGTATTCATTTACTATTTATAGAAGACGACTGGATGGCGCAGTTGGTAGAGTGCCTGCCCCTGGTTAGCGGGGTCGCCGGTTCGAATTACAGTGAAAGCAAAGTTAGTACGCTTTTATCTGGTTTTCAATTCTGTTCCGTCAAATTAACGGCACTATGACGGGAGTGGTCAACCGCTGGAAGTAGTCTGACTCTGGGTATCTCAATGAACCAATCTGGTCTAAGTGTCCTGGTGAATGTACTAGTAAGCCCTCTTACCTAACCTAACCTACTATTTATAGTAAAATTAAGAGTTTGTTCATTTGTTTGTCTTTTTTTTACAATCTGAAGTTCTAGGCTTCAGACATGATTACGAGGACTTTGGGAGGCATTGAAGGCATGCCAAGGCGGCTTTTTGAAATGCCTGACAGAGACCTGTAGAGATGAAGAAGGAAAATCACAGTCAGTGCTGAGAATATTGAAAAGCCTATCCTTTCCTACCTTGGCTCTGATATACACTGTTACAGTAATCCCTCGGCAGAAAAGAGAAACAAAGAGTAACTCGATTGGCAACGATTTTTCTTAGGGCTAAGAAAGCAAGGCTATATATGACCTTTATCATCCCAGTCCTGCTTTATGGCGTTAAAGTAAAGATAAAAGCAGCCGAGGATTACCCCGGTCGGAGAAAAGTTCGTCTTAAAATACAGTCCCATATGCTCTTACAGGCTTTGGAGGACGAGTTAAACGAACACAGCGGCATCGATCGAGATCAGTGACTCCAATGAGATAAATAGTTATAGTACCCACTAACCCCGCACCGACAGTAATATAATATTGTCGCCTCGGCGGTTTGCCTCATCACTCGGCACTTCATATAAACCTATGTTGGTGTCGACTGTTTTCCGTCGCCGTTGGTCATCGTCGTATCATGTTTCGAAACGTCCCAATTTCGAGACACACTGTTGGCCCGTTAATTAATGAGTGTCAGTTCGAATGTGCAGAACGGAAAGATCAGCAACTGCACTCGAACCCGAAATGTAGATCGATGTACGAATGACCGACTCGGATAAATAATATTGCCAGTGAGCATGACGCAATACGCGAGCATGGAAATGCATGTGCAAACGAGTACAAGGTTTGGTGTACGCAAAATTAAGTGTAGAATTTAGTCTTAAGATAGATTCAATAAAGGAATAACCGAGAAAGATCCCGTGTTTTATTTCTTTTTTATAATCAAAATAATTTTGATTGAAACCGTGAATCTCTGAATTAAGGTAGCTGCTAAATTCGGGGATTGAACGGCTCATCTACTCACTACTCCACCGGCAAGCACATGGAATGTGATAACAGGAACTCCAATACATTCAATTGACGCAGCAACTGGTCATGTGAAGATATCCTTGACGAAGGAGGAGTTTAATGCGGTGAAATTGTGTCATTATCACCGTCTAACGATCAACGTATTTAAAACAAAGGTGATGCACATCCGCAAATGGCAGTCCAAGGCTACTCAACAACGAAATCATTTGGAAAATTATTCCTACAGAAGTTCAATTAGCTGCCAGATAGTGGAGAAATACAAATATCTTGGAGTCACGATCAACAGCAACACACATGTCAATGAGTTGCGCGGGGGCCTTGTGAAAGTACTGAACGCACTTACCCCTTTAAAATTCCATGCATCAACGTGTGCGTTGAGGCAAGTATACTACGCCCTTGAGGAATCAAAATTGAGGCATAAGCCTTAGGAAACTTTTGTCGGCGATTTTTCCATCTTATTGGCAAGGGTGGTGAAACGTGGTAGGGGTAACCCGCGTCTGGTGTGCTCGGGGTTAGCTTTTGGATTTTCTATTCTCTTGTATCTCTCTTCGTTTTTTCTTTGAGCTGCTTTATTGTTATATTTATGTTGGGTATAGAAAGCATGCTGTACATGTGTGGGAAAGAGATGACGCATGTGTGAGAGAGGGTAGGAAACAGAAAAAGTTCACACTTGAGGTCTCAACTGCAGAAACTGAAAGATTTCCTGTGTTTTTTTTTTTTTTTTTATAATTTGCGCGTGCTCAAGGGATTGCTAATACCCTTATGTGTCCGGGGTCAAGACACAGCACGGGCCGAAGGTATAGAGGGAGAAAGGGAGAGGAGGTACCTGTGCACATTGGTCCTAAATATCTGCGGGTTGTAGTGTGTGGGAAATATTAGTTTGGGAAGAGCATTCCATATTCGTGCAGTGCGGCTGAAGAACGAGTCTCTGAATTTAACTGTGCGTCCGAAGGTAGGCTTAAGGGTATACTGATGGGCATTCCTGGCGAGACGGGTGTTGCGGGTGAATTCATGGAGAGGAGGAATGCAGTTGGCTAGCTCACTTGAGCATCGTTTGTTGAAATAATAAAACGCGGACAAAGAAGAGACGGTACGTCGATGTTCGAGCGAGTCTAATGACTCTGCGATATTGTTGTCTCCTATAAGTTTTATCGCTCGCTTTTGGATTCTATCAAGTAGGTGCAGTGTGGTCTTGGGGGCACCAGACCAGATATGAGCGTTGTACTCAAGCTTGGGGCGGAAATACGCCTTATAAATTAAAGCCAAATCAGAAGGGGTGAAATATTTCTTGCATCGATTAAGAAAACCTAAACATTTCGCAGCATTTTTGGCGACCTCAAATATGTGATCGCTCCAACTAAGTGTTGTGTTGATACACATACCAAGGATGGAAAGTTTTCCGGTTTCATCGACACAAGTGCCATTCATGGATAATGGCTGATTATCAAGGGTTCGCTTGAGTGACAGCAGACAGCATTGAGTTTTTGAAGCATTGAATTCCACTCTATTGTTTTTTCCCAGTTAATTATGCTGTCAAGATCGGAATTCAATGTGCTTAACATACGCTGCCGTTCCAATTCTACAGCTGGGTCGTGAGTCTAAGAACGAATATGAAAAGCTAAGGGTGCTGTCATCAGATCAGATTTCCTGTGTGATAGTGGCTTGAGATCACAAAATGGAACTTGAAAAAATCGTCGACGAATTTTAGCGAGTGTGAAAGCGGCCATAGAACACTTGAATAAGGCAACTCATTTGCAACACACATAAATAAACTGAAGCCAAATATAGAATTTGCAAAAACAGAGTATTCAAAGGTAAGTGTGAATAATCGGCTGAATGATGTCCAAAGGCTTGAAGTTCTTCCAGTTGATGATATCTTTAAGGTTACTATGGCGATACTCGATTCATCACGCCAATTCAACGTGGAATCAACACAAGAAAGCGGGCACAAGGTACGCTTCAAAAAGCCCGATTCTGACACAACTACGAAAGAAGACAACTGAAAAATATGTGCCAGAAGTTCTCAAGACTTTTCCACAAGACTTTTCCACAAGACCTAAAAAAACATTACAAATTGAAAAACTCTGAAAAAACATAAATGACTCTTTTCTAAATAAGAATTGAAATATGTATGTACAGTCAATCAAAGGTTTAAAATAATAAAATGGAGACAGAGACGTCAACTTTGCAAAAGAGCACCAATCCAAGGATTTTGAATTTTGGAAAACTGTAACTTTTAATGTCTCGGGATCGGATGGACGGCAAATGGTATGGCGAAAACCAAATACCGAGCTTCTACCTGAAAATACCGTCGCAACAGTAAAGCATGGTATCGGATCGGTTATGGTTTGGGGTTGTTTCTCGGCAGCTGGGATGGGAGAACTCCATTGACGGAATAATGGACCACAGGAAATATATTCATATTTTAAAGCTTAATTTGGCAGGAAGCGCACGAAAATTGGGTCTGCACAACGATTTCACTTTTTACCAAGACAATAACCCAAAGCATTAAGCTTACAACACTCGGGTGTGGCTCCTATGCAATTATCTTAAAGCGATGGAAACGCCACCCCAGTCACCGGATATTAACACAAATTTAAAAAAAATGATGGGACCATTTAGACCAGCAAATAAGAAAATTACTAATTAGAAATGCAACAGACCTAAAAGATAAAATGTGTAAGAATGGGAACAAATTTCGGTTGAGGCTACCAAAAAACTTGTCCAATCCATGCCAAATAGGCTTAAGCATGTAATTAAAAATAATGGATATGCCATAAAATATTAAAATTTGTTAAATTTCTTGTTTCTTACCAAAAAAAGTTATTTGTATGTATAGGAATTTGTTGTCTGTTAATTGGTTTTTGTTATAAAATGTTGTGTTTTTGTTGAAGGATTGCGTTTATTTTGTGTTTGACAATAGGTGGTCAGCAGATCTTTGATTTTACAAACAAATGACATTGGAAGTCTTTGTGGTTCTTGCATAAATCGAAAAAGAGTTATACATTATATACAAAATTTAAAAATGAAATGAAGGATGTTAGATTTCTCAAAAGCTACTGCGTCTATATTCTTCGGCACGGTGAATGCTTATTTTCAAGCCTTGACAATTAGCAGTTCTTTGTAAAATCACACGATTGGATCACACTTAGACCTCTTAATCAGGCTCTATTCAAGCAACAGATTGATGAGAGGAGGCAAGGAGAAGCTAGGAAGCTTCGATAAAGAGAAGGTAAATTTTGGGTTGCGTTGACGGTTTCTGGAGGAGAAGATTCAACCACGTAACGGGCTGTACAGCGACATGAGTCTAGTCAGGCGTCTTCGGATCCAACGCCTAAGATGGCTAGGCCATGCAGAGCGTATGGACAACTCAGCTCCAGCCCGAAGAGTCTTCGACTCCGAACCCGTGGGACAACGTAACAGCGGACACCCTCGTTTAAGGCGGCGCACCCAGGTGGAGAAGGACCTCAACCAACTTGGCGTGCGACACTGGAGACAGCTAGCTCGAGACCGTGCTAGCTGGAGAGGCTTGTTGGTTGAGGCCCAGGTCCACCTCGGACTGTAGCGCCAAATAAAGAAGAAGAAGAAGAATTTTCGGTTAAAAATTCGACAAAAACGCATCGTCGGCACTGATCATCTTCAAAATGTGTTGATAACAAAACGATGTTAAGGTCAAATCGACAGAAATCAAAAACCGGATGTGCTCGTCGCACTCATCTTCTCTTCCAAAATCCAAGCTCCCAAAACTTTTCGAACTCCCTTCAAAAGACATAAGGCAGCACCACGATCATCATGGTCCGTACCTTGCTTCCAGTTTCCCCGATGATGTCAGACAGTCGACCAAATAGACGCCACTTAAAACGACTACCCAATCATTCCCGACACCCACTCACCGTTGACTTGATTTGCATTCCAAAATTGTTCAACTCCATGCGAATAATTTCATTGATCGCCGTCAGGGCGTACTTGGAAGCCGAATAGATATTGAAGACACCCTTTCCGGGTTCGAACTGCACCACTTTCTTCCCGGCCATGCTGTTGATGTGCACCAAGTGTCCGGCAAAGTTCCTCCTCTTCATGCTCCGAAAGGCCGCCTGAGTGCAGTATATGACCCCCTTCACATTTGTATTCCAAACCTCGTCCATTATCTTCGTGTCCAGCTCCAGGAGATCCCCATCGCGATAGCAGCCTGCATTGTTCACCAAGACATCGGTGCCACCAAGAGTCTGCTCGATCCACTCGAAGGTGCGCTTGACATCGGCCTCGTCACTGATGTCACACTTGTGCGGGAAGTAACTTTTCTGACAAGCCGCCGATAGTTTTGCGCGATTCTGTTCAAGGCGCTCGATACGACGGGCTAGGGGGACAACCCGAAAGCCTGCCTCCACAAGCTCCTTAGCACACGCTTCACCGATACCCGAACTAGCTCCGGTCACAACTGCCACACGGTTCTGCCAACGTTCCATTCTGTAGTTTCGGTTTGAGGTAAACTGAAGATGCACTCACTTGGCGCTGATACTTTATATCTAGACAGAAGTCAGAGAGAGAGAAAGAGAGAGAGGGGGAGATTGTGTCATTTGATCAATTAAAAGGCACTTACTGCCTCGCACAAATGACTTAACAATGACTCCACAGAGTCTGAAAACCTGACGATTCATAGTGCTCAACCACGTTCACGTTGGATGTGCTGCAAGCTTTTTGCTCACTTGTTGTGACAGATCTGCTCAGTCATTTATTCGTCATCGTTATCGTAGAGTGCAACTGCAAGTCATTTATTGATGTTTCCCTTCCGATGAATTTCACTTCAACTTGAGGACTGATAAGTGATGTTGTGCAATACAGTCGATAGGACGTGGGGCACACCCGAGCGATAAGCATGAGACCAGATGTTCTGGACAGTCATTGGGTGCCGGTCATTCTGTGAATTGTAACGTTTGAGTTTTGTTGGCATGGAGCACATGTGAAAATGAAGCATTGTCGTGGTTCGGAAGGAATGTACTATCCACACGCGACAACTAGTCACTGTAATCGGTCTTATTCTTCTGCTCAAACCTGGTACCAAACTGTCGCCTATGTCTAGATGAGATAGCTACTAAAATACTGGGTGCTAGTCAAGCAAATGTGCAGATGATAAACTAGATAGGGATGTCTTGACCTATCAAATGGATTTAGTACTCCAAGCCCCGATAGCACAGAATGACAAAGCTGGCAAATATGCACACTGTGGGTTCTAAGACGGACGGAAGAGTCAATGCTTGTGTGCTCTCTGGATTTCTGAATAGGTCCAAAGCTTCAAGGCGGAACTATTTGCCAGCATGTCGGCTGTTCACATCAGAATCAAATATCTTGTCAGGGCGAAGGTTGCCGTATGCGGGAAGAGACAACCAGTCATCAAAGCTATTGCCTGTTTAACTTCATGTTCTAAACTAGCGCAGAAGTGGCAGGCTCTGCAATCGTAGAGGTCTTTAAAAGGCCAGCTTTAAATGCGATGTGAGGTTTTCGATGTACTAGCTAGGCTAGGTAGGTGTCTGTCCTTCAGTGCTTGCTAGCACATGCCACTACAGCAGCCAAGGTAAATATATCTTCACAGTACTGAAGTATCAAACCTCAGAGGGGCCAGACTGGCACGCTGTGCAACATCAAGTAAATATGGCCTAAGTACAACTCGGTGGTTTGGAGCATATTAAGGAACAAATGGCTATCATGAAAGGACAAGAGTTACCTGTGCAAAGTGGTCTTAAATATTTGTAGTCTAGATATCCGATAGATCGGCTAAAAAAACTATTCTCTGAATTTAACTGCGCGTCCAAAAGCAGGTTTAAGGGTCACCTTATGAGCATTTCTGGCCAGACGATTATTGCGGGTGAAAACATGGAGAGAAGGAATGCAATTGGCTGACGACTGGATGGCGCAGTTGGTAGAGTGCCTGCCCCTGGTTCGCAGGGTCCCGGGTTCGAATCCCTTTGAAAGCAAAGTTAATACGCTTTTAACTGGTTTTCAAATCTGGTCCAGTCACAATTTGCCGTTGGGATAAAATTAACGGCGCTACCACTGGAGTGTCAATCAGTGATAGTGACTAAGGGTATCACAATGGACCAATATGGTCTAAGTGTGCTGATGAATGCAGAAGTAGCCCCCCTCCCCCTTCCTACGTAACTTAATGCAATTGGCTAGCTCACTTGAGCATCGTTCGTAAAAGTAGCGATAAAAACAAAAATAGTGAAGACTCTGTACGGCAGTGCCCTAGCGAGTCTAATGACTCTGCTATATTCGTATAAGTTTTATCGCTCGCTTTTGGATTCGGTCTAGTAGGTGCAGGATGGTCTTGGGGGCACCAGACCAGATATGAGCGTTGTACTCAAGCTTGGGGCGGATGTAAGTCTTGTAAATTAAGTCCAAACCAGAGGGGGTAAAATATTTCTTGCATCGATTAGGAAACCTAATCTAAACTCACAGTTGCATTGGTACAAATACCAGAGATGGAAAGATTTCCGGTTTCGTCGGCATAGGCGCCATAATGGCTGACTATCAAGTGTGCGCTTTAGAGACAGAATTGACTTAAGGAGCATTGAATTTCCGCTCAATTGATCTCACCTCAGTTAATTATGATGTCCAAGTCGGAATTCAATGAGCTTAACATATGCTATTTCAAAAGGGTGGACTTGTGAGTTGAAAGACTATGAAAGGGAGCTGTCATCAACGAAGAAATTAATTGAATTAGAAGTAGCAGAACAGAGATCATTTAGAGTCGAATCGCTATAACTCATACCTCTTTAAATCAAAACTCCAATAATTCGTAACAAAGTGCTAGTCCCTTCAAAAATCGTCGCTAATTCGTAAAATATTCATACACTTTGCTCTCCTCATTATTTCGTATTTTATTTGCAATGCAACGACCACTAAACCTCTTATAATAATAAGTCCGAGGCGGACTTGGGCCTAGCTTCTCCGCAACCACTCGTGTTGTGCGTGCTATTGTTCTGTCACGAGTAGAAGGGACCTACAGCTTAATGCCGACTCCGAAGGGCGAAGTTAGAAGCGGTTTTTTAGACAGGAATACTCTTTGAGCATTGTCAGTGACTCGAAGGAGATGCAGCCGTGAATTATCAAAGGCTGTAAATACGGGTATCGAACCTGGCACTCTCTGCGTGGGAGTCGACGCACTAACCCACTAAGCCACGGCGACTCACCCACAAAACATCTTATAAATCGTAATTAATTTTTTAAACTTCTTATATTTCCTCTTAAAATTTTTTTAAACCTCTTATAAAACCCAAAAAAAATCTTTCCAGTTTACTATCAGTAACTTTTGCAAACGCTTTTGTTGCTTTGATTGACTTGATCTTGCCTTCACTTCGCCTTAAAGGGTTGACTATAATGCGCATGAGCTAGTGTCAAATGCGCATGAGTGAGTGAGCGAACACACTTACTCCTATGAGCCAACCTATAATTGTCGTCGACAAATGATTGTGATAATTTCGTCAAGCATGTGTGAATTTGGCAGATAGGATATTGTGTGCACAAACCACACAAAAGTTTCGTTAAACATGAGCTAGTGCGAATTCAATCGCACCGCGCATATTCAAATTTGACAGATCAAAGGGAAAATATAAAAAAAAGGGCAAATCAGCTGATATTGGATTATAATTCGTTAAGACATACATAACGAACTGAAAAAGGGCAAATCTGATGATATTGAGTTATAATTCACTTATACATTTATATGCATGTATATGAAAAAATGAGAAAATGTTTCTTTTTTTATAATCAAATGAAAAAAATAAAGCAAATTCGTGAAGAATTTTAGACAGTGGATACGCGCGCATGTGCTTATTATGGCTACGCGTGTGGTTTTCGTAAACATGACGAAGCCTTTCGTTAAAATGTAAATGTAGCTCATGTCTCTTCATGCGCGTTATAGTTGGCTCTTTACTTTTTATTCGGTTTTAATAAAGACGTCAATTAAAACTTGTATCAAGACGATCATTTGGACCTAGATTATTTTTGTATATCTGAGGTCTCTGAAACCCGGCGTGAGTGTGGGTGATGAGGAAGATACTGACGACAAGCTAAATTGGCCATTCAACAATTTCAATATTATGTTTCCAATCATGATGTCCCAAAGAAGATTTTTCTTAACTTTTTGTACCTAAATGTTATTTTATTTTTTGGTATACGCATGTGATGATGGGAAGATGGAAATTGAACGGTTAGTTTTAATAAAGTTAAACATTATCAATTGGAAATCATATGAAATGTAAATTATTAATTCCTATTTTTATACTTTCCACCACGTTAAATCGAAATCTCGAAAATACGAAACCTAAGGTATAGAGAGATCAGAGAGATTCGTATTCTTAAAAAAATATGTTCCCTTGCCATTTCGAATTATGGGGGATTCGACTGTTTACAAATGAGGGAAAGGGAACACCTGCATTATAATAATATATAATATGGGTGGCGCTACAGCCCGTAGAGAGCCAGGGCCTAGCTTCTCAGCAACCACTCGTGTTGTTCTGGTGTTCTTTTGTTCTCTCACTTGAGGAAGAAACCTATGCGTAGATGAGAAGCTTTTTCTAGACAGGAATTCACTTTGAGCATTGTCAGTGACTCGAAAGAGGTGGAGCCGTCAAAATATGAAAGGTGGTAAATTCGGGTATTGAAGCTGGCATCCTCTGCGTAGGAGTCGACGCACTAACCCACTACGCCACGGCAACCCACGTAATACCAGCAGTAGCTTGGTGAATATCAGATTTGAACCCATCACAAACAACGGATCGAAAGACAAGTTCTAATTTCTAGAAGAAGAGATTCATCGATACTATGGGCACGCATTTTCGCCAAGAGAGCTTGATGCCAAACTTTGTCGAATGCCTTAGAAATATGAAGCGCAACGATTATTTTTGGCCGCATTGTGCAAAGATTGGTTCCACTTTTCGGTGAGATAAGCTATCAGATCACCAGTGGACCTGCTGCTGCTGGTCATTAAGAAGCTTCCGGGATTCAAGATATTTCGTAAGCTGACGATTTATCAGCATTTCCATGAACTTAGAAAGCAGGTACGTAAGTGATATGCGTCATCAATCAGAGTAACCCGAGAGCAGTCCTTTTTAGAGACAAATTCACGCCTGCACGTTCCGCAGATTCTCATTGAATCAAAAATGGTTCGTATCCCTGCCGCTCCATCTCGAGCACAAGGGGAACAATGTGACACTCATCAGAGTTCTAACGCCGCTGGCAATCAAGGACACATCCTTAAAATCGTGACTCGAATACAGTCCCCGGTGACACTGCACTCTGCACCTCATCTCTTCGCACCGCCTCGCCGGAAGTAAACGAGAGCGGCAACTTGACTGAAGGCAAGTACCTACGTCAACCCTATGCATTCGAGTCAAAGCAACCTTCGGGGGTAATTAATTGATTCAAATCCAGTTCCGACCACCGTTTGTACGCCCCAATTAACCTTCCGGTTGCAGATTGCTCGACGAACTGTTGGCATCCACAAAGCCAACCTGCTTAGATAAACCAAACCGGGGAGACTCTCGGGGGTAATTTCAATTGAACGCAACGATACCGGGCCGAGGTGCATACGAGTATTTATGATTACAAGGCTGCTACGGCATGAGCGGTAAGCCGGAGGCACCACAAGGTAGACGGCAGACCCCATCTTCGTCACCGCAGCGCTGCACATGTGAATCGGAACGAAGGTAATGTCCTGGCAGGCTCTGTGGGAACATATCCGAAGTAATGTCCTGGAAGGCACTGGGAAACGGGCTCCGACCAAGCGTAATGCCATCATCGAGGGGATGCGAAGTACGAGGGAGATGGATTTGGCCATAAATTACCCCGCTTCGGCGAGGTTGGAACCAGGACGAGTCCGGGCGACGAAGGGCGAGAGCGCAGTAAATAATTCCCCTAATTGATATGAATGGAAATTCGCTTCGCGTCGGATACGTGGTTGTCCCCGAAGTCGCTATCGCTGATATAAACATGGCCTCTCGAAGGGCGCTCCGCACGAGACGATGTCGCTGTAGCCGGAGAGCCAAAAGAGATATGTTCTTGGATTAATTTGGTGCACGTACCGGTCGCGGATTATGCTGTCACTACGGGGCAAGGTATGCAGCCACTTCAATGGCCGCTCTTTGTGCCGGAACTGGAGGAAAAATCTCCTAATTAGGACGTGCTGTAGCCAATTAGCCGCCGACTTTCTGATGGCTTACTATGTGAGTGAGGAGGGATTGCTTTGATTTACGCGATTAGTGCGGGTGAGATTAGTCGTATAAGTCGACCACTGATTGGAAGAATACAGCTTTTGTGGGGTTTTTAATGAGAAAGGACGTTCGGGTGATATTCAGAGGTGCCATCTTTTGGTTGAGCGGGTCACCCTGAGAAGGACTTGCTTTAATTTGAAGGCACACGAGAGTTCTTCGAGTCTGCCAGGAAATCGGTGTATCCCCTACCAGCACGGTTGATAGCATTCTTGCCACAAGACGTGCGTCCAAAGTGAGGCCTTAAGGGAATGAGTGTACCCTCAAGTAGCAAGGTCGACCAAATTCCCGGCTCTAGCCGTGCCTCCAAAGTGAGCCCTCCAGGGAATGAGTGTACCCTCAAGCAGCAAGATTGACCAGATTCACGACTCTAACCGTGCCTCCAAAGTGACTCCTCTGGGGAATGAGTGTACCCTCCACTAGCAAGGTTGACCAGATTCCCGACTGTAGCCCTGCTCCAAAGTAAGTCCTTAAGGGAATGAATGTACCGTCCACCAGCAAGGTTGATTAAATTCCCGACTTTAGCCGTGCCGCCAAACTGAGTCCTTAAGGGAATGGGTGTAGCCGCAACCAGCAAGGCTGACCAGAAAACCGACACAAGAAGTGCCTCCAAACTGAGTCCTCTAGGGAATGAGTCAAGCAGCAAGGTTGGCCAGATTCCCGACTCTAGCCATGCCTCCAAAATTAGTCCCTAAGGGAATAAGTGTAGCCTCAACCTCTAGGAAATGAATGAATTCTCAAACACTAAGGTTGACCAAATTCCCGAACCCATCCCTACCCCTAAAGTCCACAGATGGTAGTCCTTCTCAAGGATGTTCACCATTTTAGCGGTATTTCACGAACGAATATCCTTAATCTTCCACGAGCCACCCAGCACCTTCCTTCCCCAAGAAAGGGAAACCATGACAAGAGTACCCTTTCACCTAAACCAACTTTCCGAATGTGTATTCGCAGGATGCGAGTGAAAGTCTCGGTTAAGAGCCCCAGCCATTATCTCCTCGCAGCAGCGAGTGCGGTTGAAGAAGCTCCTTGCGTGCATATGGAGCGGTGTTCCCGTCGCCGCGTGACAGGCAGAAAAACTTCGGTGCTCCACTTCAAAACTTTCCCATTTCGCCATCCTCTACTTCGGCATTCTTCTCAAGCACATTCTAAAGTTTTTTCCCTTTCAAACTTTTGCTCCATCCTCCTCTGTAACCAGTCGATCCGGAAGATTCCGCCTCCCAGAACGCGAACACCGAGGAAGAGAATGTGTTTGCCGCTCACCTGGGCTTCCGCATTGATTACCATCGAGCTATGAACCTACGTTTATGCGATGTCCATCAATGGCTAACGCACTTCGAATGCTTCCACTTCGACTTTGGGTCATCATCCGCACAGCGGCCGATTGAACAAAGCAAACAAAGCAAGCCACCAGTCGCTGCAGCCATTCTCTTGCTTTCGATCGGTGGAGTGCTGTCGCCACAAAGCCTTAGGAATTTAATCTCGACAACGCTTGCCGTTTTCGGTTATTGGAAGCATCCGCAGATGAAGGAAGCCGGAGAAGCGAAAAAAAAAACAAGAGCCACACCCCACGAACGAGCGAAGAGAGCGATTCACGTTTATGATGACTTGCCATGGAATTCCTGCCGTGCCGTCGCTGGGGTGGGTGGATGCTGTTCAATGGGCCGTCAGGACAGTACATGAAGATGAAGTCCTTTGTCAAGCCGACTTTTGTGGTTAACAAATGAAAGCTGTTTCGGGGCGAGCGTGATCACCCGCCCAGCAGCGGGCGGCAGTCGTTTTGTCGGTTAGGCGAGCGAAGGGAAGAATGTAATAAACGGCGACTTGCTTTGTCTGCGGAATGGTGCGCTTTGAATGCTGTATCCTTGTGCACCTTTTGTGTGTGCTTTATGATTACTTGTGATTTTATGGCGCCGTAAAACTATGTGCTCCCAGATGGAAGGGTTGTGATTCGGAAGTTTTCGTTTTAACAAAGCTTTTTTTTCTTTTTAATCTGCAGTCCTTTGTTCGTCCTTGCAGTCCTCTGTGTGTGCGGCTGGGACACAAATGGGTGCCGCTTCGTCCGTAATCCCAGCCGAAAGATGACGCACAACAATCGGGCAGCCATGTTCCTGGAGCTCCTGGGGTGTGCTGTCAAATTCAATTAATTATAATCCATCACGTTCACCATGGTGAACCACTACAGGGGCCAGAGTTCGAGAATAAAAATGCCAAACAAGCTGCAGGGCCGCACCGGGATCAGGGGACACGACTCGCACTCGACCGCAGAACGACACAAGTCCAACGAAACGCTGCATTAGCATCTGCATACGTGCCCAGGAGCAGATATCCTGAGCTTAGTGTAACTCTATCCAGAATTGCCCCACTTACGGCAACTGCTGGCTGATGGAACAGGACGCCTCGGAGGAGCAAGTTGTGAGGAAAATGAATTGAAGAAGTTTTCCTTGAAGGACATGCATCTGCTGCTGTGTAGGAGGGATTGCAATGAATATGCATGAGTGGGGGCACTCAAGGAGCAGCGCACTTTGAAGAGTGTCCTCCCTGCGCTGGCACTTGAGACGAATGGGAGACGAACGAAACGACGTTTGCACTGGAGTGGTGGGAATTCATTTTAATTTGACGCTGGATATAATTTGAAATGTCAAACTGAGCGTCTGAGTAACTGTGCGTCCTGAGGACATCTCCGCCAGCTGCGGAGGTTCGTGTCTGAAGTTGAACTTGAAACAGTTGGCTGACTCGGGAGTCGATGTCAATTAGTGGATTGCCTGAGTGAAGACTGCGACGTGAAAAAGGAATGCCACTGGCGACGTGAACTCCTTGATTTTTGTGCGATTTCTGAGACTGCGACTGAGACTGAGACTGAGACTGAGACTGAGACTGAGACTGAGACTGAGACTGAGACTGAGACTGAGACTGAGACTGAGACTGAGACTGAGACTGAGACTGAGATTGAGACTGAGACTGAGACTGAGACTGAGACTGAGACTGAGACTGAGACTGAGACTGAGACTGAGACTGAGACTGAGACTGAGACTGAGACTGAGACTGAGACTGAGACTGAGACTGAGACTGAGACTGAGACTGAGACTGAGACTGAGACTGAGACTGAGACTGAGACTGAGACTGAGACTGAGACTGAGACTGAGACTGAGACTGAGACTGAGACTGAGACTGAGACTGAGACTGAGACTGAGACTGAGACTGAGACTGAGACTGAGACTGAGACTGAGACTGAGACTGAGACTGAGACTGAGACTGAGACTGAGACTGAGACTGAGACTGAGACTGAGACTGAGACTGAGACTGAGACTGAGACTGAGACTGAGACTGAGACTGAGACTGAGACTGAGACTGAGACTGAGACTGAGACTGAGACTGAGACTGAGACTGAGACTGAGACTGAGACTGAGACTGAGACTGAGACTGAGACTGAGACTGAGACTGAGACTGAGACTGAGACTGAGACTGAGACTGAGACTGAGACTGAGACTGAGACTGAGACTGAGACTGAGACTGAGACTGAGACTGAGACTGAGACTGAGACTGAGACTGAGACTGAGACTGAGACTGAGACTGAGACTGAGACTGAGACTGAGACTGAGACTGAGACTGAGACTGAGACTGAGACTGAGACTGAGACTGAGACTGAGACTGAGACTGAGACTGAGACTGAGACTGAGACTGAGACTGAGACTGAGACTGAGACTGAGACTGAGACTGAGACTGAGACTGAGACTGAGACTGAGACTGAGACTGAGACTGAGACTGAGACTGAGACTGAGACTGAGACTGAGACTGAGACTGAGACTGAGACTGAGACTGAGACTGAGACTGAGACTGAGACTGAGACTGAGACTGAGACTGAGACTGAGACTGAGACTGAGACTGAGACTGAGACTGAGACTGAGACTGAGACTGAGACTGAGACTGAGACTGAGACTGAGACTGAGACTGAGACTGAGACTGAGACTGAGACTGAGACTGAGACTGAGACTGAGACTGAGACTGAGACTGAGACTGAGACTGAGACTGAGACTGAGACTGAGACTGAGACTGAGACTGAGACTGAGACTGAGACTGAGACTGAGACTGAGACTGAGACTGAGACTGAGACTGAGACTGAGACTGAGACTGAGACTGAGACTGAGACTGAGACTGAGACTGAGACTGAGACTGAGACTGAGACTGAGACTGAGACTGAGACTGAGACTGAGACTGAGACTGAGACTGAGACTGAGACTGAGACTGAGACTGAGACTGAGACTGAGACTGAGACTGAGACTGAGACTGAGACTGAGACTGAGACTGAGACTGAGACTGAGACTGAGACTGAGACTGAGACTGAGACTGAGACTGAGACTGAGACTGAGACTGAGACTGAGACTGAGACTGAGACTGAGACTGAGACTGAGACTGAGACTGAGACTGAGACTGAGACTGAGACTGAGACTGAGACTGAGACTGAGACTGAGACTGAGACTGAGACTGAGACTGAGACTGAGACTGAGACTGAGACTGAGACTGAGACTGAGACTGAGACTGAGACTGAGACTGAGACTGAGACTGAGACTGAGACTGAGACTGAGACTGAGACTGAGACTGAGACTGAGACTGAGACTGAGACTGAGACTGAGACTGAGACTGAGACTGAGACTGAGACTGAGACTGAGACTGAGACTGAGACTGAGACTGAGACTGAGACTGAGACTGAGACTGAGACTGAGACTGAGACTGAGACTGAGACTGAGACTGAGACTGAGACTGAGACTGAGACTGAGACTGAGACTGAGACTGAGACTGAGACTGAGACTGAGACTGAGACTGAGACTGAGACTGAGACTGAGACTGAGACTGAGACTGAGACTGAGACTGAGACTGAGACTGAGACTGAGACTGAGACTGAGACTGAGACTGAGACTGAGACTGAGACTGAGACTGAGACTGAGACTGAGACTGAGACTGAGACTGAGACTGAGACTGAGACTGAGACTGAGACTGAGACTGAGACTGAGACTGAGACTGAGACTGAGACTGAGACTGAGACTGAGACTGAGACTGAGACTGAGACTGAGACTGAGACTGAGACTGAGACTGAGACTGAGACTGAGACTGAGACTGAGACTGAGACTGAGACTGAGACTGAGACTGAGACTGAGACTGAGACTGAGACTGAGACTGAGACTGAGACTGAGACTGAGACTGAGACTGAGACTGAGACTGAGACTGAGACTGAGACTGAGACTGAGACTGAGACTGAGACTGAGACTGAGACTGAGACTGAGACTGAGACTGAGACTGAGACTGAGACTGAGACTGAGACTGAGACTGAGACTGAGACTGAGACTGAGACTGAGACTGAGACTGAGACTGAGACTGAGACTGAGACTGAGACTGAGACTGAGACTGAGACTGAGACTGAGACTGAGACTGAGACTGAGACTGAGACTGAGACTGAGACTGAGACTGAGACTGAGACTGAGACTGAGACTGAGACTGAGACTGAGACTGAGACTGAGACTGAGACTGAGACTGAGACTGAGACTGAGACTGAGACTGAGACTGAGACTGAGACTGAGACTGAGACTGAGACTGAGACTGAGACTGAGACTGAGACTGAGACTGAGACTGAGACTGAGACTGAGACTGAGACTGAGACTGAGACTGAGACTGAGACTGAGACTGAGACTGAGACTGAGACTGAGACTGAGACTGAGACTGAGACTGAGACTGAGACTGAGACTGAGACTGAGACTGAGACTGAGACTGAGACTGAGACTGAGACTGAGACTGAGACTGAGACTGAGACTGAGACTGAGACTGAGACTGAGACTGAGACTGAGACTGAGACTGAGACTGAGACTGAGACTGAGACTGAGACTGAGACTGAGACTGAGACTGAGACTGAGACTGAGACTGAGACTGAGACTGAGACTGAGACTGAGACTGAGACTGAGACTGAGACTGAGACTGAGACTGAGACTGAGACTGAGACTGAGACTGAGACTGAGACTGAGACTGAGACTGAGACTGAGACTGAGACTGAGACTGAGACTGAGACTGAGACTGAGACTGAGACTGAGACTGAGACTGAGACTGAGACTGAGACTGAGACTGAGACTGAGACTGAGACTGAGACTGAGACTGAGACTGAGACTGAGACTGAGACTGAAACTGAAACTGAAACTGAGACTGAGACTGAAACTGAAACTGAGACTGAGACTGAGACTGAGACTGAGACTGAGACTGAGACTGAGACTGAGACTGAGACTGAGACTGAGACTGAGACTGAGACTGAGACTGAGATTGAGACAGACTGAGACGCCCACAATTGAGTCTGTGAGAATACCGTCAAAATCTTTGGCATCTTCCATTGACACCAGCAAAAAAACTAGTCGGTGTCATCAAAGCAAGTGCCTTTACAATTCGTACCGTAGACTTAACGCACACACACAAGTTGCTCCTCTGAGGGGTTCTCAGCTCCCTTTGAAACCACACTCGAAATCCGCTCAGTGATGTCTTTTGCATTGGAAAAGTGTGCGTTCCCCCTTGGAATCCGCAAAGAAACCGTTAAGACGCCCATTCATTGACACACTTCCGTCAGCTTCCGCCGTACGAGCACGAGCGCATTGCATCCCTGCAAGAGCACACGAGACATTAAGCCGAGTATCGTGATGCACGTAAAAGGAACCCTCTGCAATAAAACATTTGCGGCTAAGAGCACTTCCCTTCGCATTGTCTGTAAAGCATCTAATAATGTCAATCAGATGAATGCGTCGGAGAATTTGTCTTTAGCGAAGTGGGCGAACCTCCTGCACAGCGACTTGCCAGGTTTCCCCGTGAAAACGTGATGGATACCGCGCAGCAACGCCAAAGAAAACTTTACAATGCCCTCCCAGGGTGCACCGCAACGCCCCACTACCAGGGCCGGCCTGTGCCAAAGCAGCGCCCTATGTGAGCTTTGGCGCCCCTTTCACCAGTTCTAGAATTTCAATTTAGGAATCTACCTTTTCTGGTGTCAGTGTGGAGTGCTACATAGTATTACCTTTCCGATTAGACTATACTGCATGATGTCTTTGTGACGATACTGATATTCTCGTAAGTGCGAGTTCAGGAAGTAGTCAGTGAAGAGCACACTGCTTAAGTTTTACTTTATCACGTTGATGATAGGCTACAAGTGCTTAATGACAGTGGTGCAGCTTATGGGATCATGCAAGTCATGTCGGCTTACCTTGAGTAGCCGCCCATCAATCAAGTTCTCATGCAAGTGCGCAACAGTTATAAACTGCATTTCAACAGTCAGCAGCACATCGAACAGTCAGTCGCGATTCTGAAATCGAGCAAACAACATCGTCAACAAAAACACTAAAATGGAACGCTGGCAGAACTGTGTTGCTGTTGTAACGGGTGCCAGTTGTGGGATCGGTGAGGCGTGCGCCAAGCAACTGGCCGAAGCTGGTCTACGGGTTGTCCCCTTGGCGCGTCGTCTTGAGCGATTGGTTGAGAACCGCTCCAAACTCGCACCGGCTGCCCAGAAGAGGTGCTTCCCGAGACAGTGTGACATCACAAAGGAAGACGACGTCAAGGCGACCTTCCAGTGGATCGAGCAGACTCTAGGTGGTGTCGACATTCTGGTGAACAATGCTGGCTGCGTTCGAGATGGTAACGTTCTCGATATGGATACAAAGCTCATCGACGAGGTCCTCAATACAAACGTGAAGGGGTTGATCTACTGCTCACAGGCGGCGTTCCGCAGCATGAAGGCGAGAAACGTAAACGGTCACTTGGTGCACATCAACAGCGTGGCTGGGTCGAATGTGCTTTGCTTGGGACAAGACGGCCCCAGTTTCAATGTGTACGCGCCGTCAAAGTACGCCGTGACTGCTCTGAATGAGGTCATCCGACAGGAGCTCAACAGTTTCCGCACCAAAATCAAGACGACGGTAAGTTGAAAAGAAATTGTCACTCGCAGCGGTCTTGACATAGAGGCGTTGTTTTGCAGAGTATTCACCCGGGACTTGTGGCCACCGAGATCATTCCTAAGGACAAGTTCGAATCGATTGGAGAGGCTATCCTGTCCGCGAGTGACGTTGCTGACGCGGTTCTGTATGTCATCTCCACTCCTCCGGGCGTCTTGATCAAGGACTTGACCATCAAACCTGTTGGCGAGATATTCTAATAAAATGTTGTCTTATCCTTTTTAAAATAAAGATATTCTGGAAATGTAGCTTAAAGAGTGCAGATTGCTTGGTGAGCTCGGCAAAAGACATTTTCTTGTGTGTTCTCTGTTGTGGTCTATTCGAACTGACTGCGGGTCCTCTTAATCAGTGTGGTGGGCCATTTGGAGGTTATAACCGATCGGCATGAAGTAGAGTGATTTTGAACATGTCCGGAAACATCTAGTGGAGGGAATGCAGTGTCCATTGATGCAAAGATATACTACACCACAAGAGAAACGAATCACATCTTCCCCATGTTCCGGGGGCTCCTTACATACTGATGAGCTTGGCACAGAAGCCAGCCCTCACGAGCTCAGAAGCCAGTTGTCTGCAAGCTCAGTTATATCCAGGGATCTAACCGAGCTTCACTTTGGAGTGTCTTGCAAGGGATTGCAATGCGTCGTAGCAACATTTGACCGATTTGGAGTCCATTTGGTTGAACGATACCGCCTTGAGTGGTGGCTCACTGTCTGAGAAGTTCGAAATTCTGTCGCCTTAATACCTTGTCCCTTGCACAGATCTCGTGACGTGGATTCCGGCTTGGAATACGGTAGGTCTCAACCCTGTGCTCAACGTGCTGATGGATAGAAACAGCTTTCACCGAAAAGGCGTTCACGCATGGCTGCGAAGACCACGGAATGCAGGACAGACGCACCCTAAGAGCTTGGCGCCCTATACATTAATGGTGAGTCCGGGCCTGTCCAACAACCTCCTTCTTTCTCTCTCTCTGCCAGATCATTCACTCGATTGAGGAAAGTATCTGACGCTAGATGCACACTCTTGAAACTTTCGCGTTCTATTAGCGACGAGATGAAGTTTTCACGTGTTCGTCCGATTTTTTTTCGGTCCTTTTTTGCAGCTCCTAAATTAATTGCAACATAATCCTCACACAGCAACAAAGGCAGCCGGCAACGCACGCTTCCTCGGAAGGGTTTCATTAGTTTTTCGGAAAAGCGACATCCTGGCTGCGTCGTCGTCGCCATCCTCCTCCAACTGTGCAGCAGTAATAATTTGTCCTCGCTGATGAGGTTTCTCTTCCGCCTGCCCTGCCCTGTGCAAGGACAGCCCGTGGGGATGTGAAGTGTCGTCTTGTGTTTCTCCGCCGTCAGCTCGAACAAGTGAATGCCGTCTCAAGGTAAATGCCACGAATGCGACTCAGAAACTGAGTGTGTGTGCGCCGCTCCTCAGAGGTTTAGTTTTTGTCTGTAAATTGTCTAGAAAAAAAAAAAACAAAACAAAACAAAAACGCTGGAAAATAAGAACTCAAGGGAATATGTGGCGCTGTTGCGAGGATCTGCTTATGTGATGTTCACTGAAGGAGGAGAACAATTTGCCGGAAGGAAGCGCGAAAATTAGAATATTTGCCTCTCAGTTGCGTGGGAAGAGGTTTAACTCGCGACAGGTGTTGGTTGTGTGTGCGACTTAATGACTTGATGGAGGAGAATTCCTTTGATGCGATGAAATTGTCCTTTATGAGTGATAGTTGCTGCTGCTTTATATGACAAGCAGCCTTCTTTCTTTTGCTGAAATGCAAATTGAATGTCAAGAAGTGGGTCGTTGGCCTGGAGTAAGGACTGAAAGGGAGTGCTGTAGTCAATTTTGTTCACGTTACTTATATTCACTGCAACTGTTTAGAGCCCCTGCATGTGCACATGAAATTAAGTATCACTTGAGATGGCACGGAAGCGACATCAAATTGAGGAACACAAGTTGGTACGGGCCCACGCCAGGGATAGCAAATTACGCCGTTTTTCTTGGTTTGGGCTAATGAGTACAGTAGTAAGCCGTGTCACTAGCATGTACGATTTGGAAGATTTCTTTGTTCTGTTTCTCTTGCCTACTGACAAAGTCACACCCTCGTCAACGGCAATCGTTCGATTCGATGACCGCGGTCAAGCCGACCTGTCATCTGAGGCGCTTCTAAATTTGCTTCCCTTAGCAATCGATAAAGATGTTAAATGTCTAAAATATGATCGAAATGAGGTATTCTTTAGTGGGTACATTTCGTGCGTAAGCTAAGCTTTACAACACTGGCTCTGTTGCAGATGTTCTAGTCCATCATCCATCGTCACAATCTGCAGAAAATACGGCTGACGTTAGTGAGTGTGTGTCTACAATGTAAGAATAATAATAATATTGGTGGCGCGACAGTCCGAGGCGGAGCTGGGCCTAGCTTCTCAGAAACCACTCGTGTTGTGCGTGCTATTGTTCTCTCACGCGTGGAAAGGAAGGAAATATTCTTTGAGCATTGTCAGTGACTCGAAAGAGGTGGAGCCGTGAAATATGAAAGGTGGTAAATTCGGTTATCGAACCTACGCCACGGCGACTCACTGGGATGATCAAGGTGTTATATAAGGTCAACTAGGTCCTTCGAGAGATGACACTACAACTCAATTGCCTCTTGGGCCCATAAGAGCAGCGGGTGCTGCGTTCTGCCAATCACATCGTTTTTCGAACTTCTGGAGCATCTAGCCCTTTAGTGTTGGCGTGAGAGTCTTGCACGAAGCTCTCCAGGATGTTTTTGAAGAAGTCACGTGACATGTCATCGCCTTGTCTAAAACCTTTTTTGGCATTGTCTCTGAGAGTTCGTTACTGACCTTGAACCTTACACACTACCTTAGTCTAAAACCGCCAATTCATTCAAACTGCCGAAACAAAGTATGAGTACCGACAGCAATTCTCCAATCGATATATCTTCAAAATCCACCGTATCCTTAATTTGTTTTTTTTTTATTTATTTTATTTGTTTGCGAAACAACTTATTTCTAACGTAGCAGATAATGCTTACTTAGGGATAATGATGGGTGCACGGGGTTTCTTCCGAAAAGTGCTGATTGGTTTATTAATTGAGGTGAATGGGTGTATATGCTTGGAATAAATGCCTTTGTCTGTGTTCCGTCTCATACTTCACTCCAGTACGTCAGCTTACACTGGTAAGCCATAAAGAGGGTGTGCGGTAGAAGAGCGTTATAGAAGTTCAAGTTGGATTTACACCGTGTTGCTGTGGACATTTTAACAACAACTTTTAATTCCATAGCCTGACTTTAACCGGCTTGACTGAACCCTCTGGTCAGCACGCCCGCTCTACAACCATACCCTGAACTCTGGCATTGCTCTTTCCAAATTCAGCCCACTCGTCGTTAGGCAGCGATCAGTACATCTCATCCACTTCCGGCACAACCCTACGACAAAACAAAAGGTTCGTTCGACTTAGGCTCTACTCACCCCCCGTGTCAGGTCCTGCCATTCCACCCTACTACTTCCACCACTCATTCCTTGAGAAAATCGCCACATAAGCTAAAAGGGGTTCCACTCCCCTCGTTTGACGACTACATACTTGCAAGCTGAAACCGACGAAAGCATAATACTATCTAGACGGGTATATATCCAGGACCAGCGAGGTCATGTGGAAGTAATATGTAAGTCTTGTTCTAGAGTGACTTCGATAAATTTCAGCAGTTTTGCGCAGTCAGCAACTTTAAACTAACCGAAATTGACAAGATTTAACATTCTACCGTGACATTCCTTGGCAGAATGCCACACTCACTGTTTGAAACACGCAACAGTGGTCAATCACACCAATTACTAATTTAATGAGGACTCCAGCGACAAACCCTTCTCCATTACTGATCTTCTTAAAAGCGACCACAAAACCAAATAAATCCTCATCGAAAGCCCAACACGAACGATTCCATTTCAGCAAACCAAACAGAAGTCGAACATCAAAGTAAGCAGCGTGTCCCGACAATCATTATTTTAACTGTTAAATCAATGCCAAAATTTTGCGAGCCAATTTCAAGAAATTGTATTGACAAACAATACAACTGGTTGGGGAACTTCAAAAGGATATCAAAGCGCGGATAAATCACTGGGAACACGGTTCTGTTTATTGGATTGTTCATAAGCGATTAACTACGCGATACCAAATGCAGCGGAACGTACTCAACTGACCCCCTCCATTGGCTTTATGATTAAATCGTGCACCTGCACTTGAGTTAGTGTTGCAATCGCACACAGGACACTCCTGGTAACTTCTTCGGGACTTAGAATGGTCTCCTTCAACATGTCCAGTCTTTTCCAATCCGGGATGGATGCTGTTTAAGAAAACAACACTTTCCTCAGACAAGACACAGAACACCACAGGAATACTCTTTGAGCATAGTCAGTGACTCGAAAGAGGTGGAGCCTTGGATTATGAAAGTTGGTAAATTAGGGATTCCCACTACGCTACGGCGAACCATTTTATCAGTAACCTACCGGTAGCCGTCGAACAGTCATAAGAATCATTGTGATTCTTATGCCTGAAACACAATGCGCCAGCCGACTTCATTTTACGATGACGCACTGCTTTGAAATAAATACTCAATTTATCAGCTGTTCTCTCTCCCATCTACTAGATGGAAGATATTGTCACCTTTCTGCATACTCTCATTTGAAATGACTTTTGTCGTTAAATTATTTGTAATCAGCTGTTTTCGTTTCTTAAATGACAGTTGACACAAAATACTCTCAATTCGGAAGAAAACTCTCAATCTGGGAGAAAATCTCTCTCACAGCGCACCCCTCAGTCAAAAAATATCCAACATGTTGAATAATGACGTGCGATGGACTACGTTTTACGTTTTATTACGATCCTCTCAATCTCTCTCATTATTCACTGACGCAGGTCGACGCTGTATTTTGTGCTTAGCCATTGAATTATGTGTGTTGAAAGTGTTTCAGGCATTAATGTTAATAAGCGGTCATTTAAAGATTTCGCATTTGTTTACTGTTCCCCAAAGCTCTCAAACCACAATTCTTCCTTTCCCATGAAGTTCATTGTATTGTCAACTCTGCATAGCCTTTCCCAACTCAAGAACTCATGTGCCTACAACATGTGTGAGTACGTATGAACCAGCAAATTCCAATGTCGATCCGTAATGTGGGATTCATAACCATGCCAACGCCACCAATCTTTGATATGCCCGAACCAGGGGTTACCATGCATCAACCCCAACAGATAGAGATGTCTTTAGGTGGTGTGAATAAGTGAGCATTTCCTTAGCATTTTGGAGTAAATGCTCGATCTGGTGTGAATAAAAATTTATTTCATTAAGTTTCACGAATCGAGCAGTCAATGAAGTGTTTGCTGGTATTGAAGCGGAGGCGGCCAAAATGGGTTTAGCGGTGAACGAGGAGAAAACGGAGTACAAGCTGTCATCAAGAAAGGACGCACAACATCGACGACTTGGCCAAAACGTCATCACAGGCAGCTATAACTTCAAGGTAGTGATGGACTTCGTCTACCTCGGCTCGCAAGTGAACTGTACGAACAACACCAGTACCGAGATTAAACGTAGAATTACTCTTGCCAGTCGCTGTTTCTTTGGGCACAAGAGGCAATTGAGTAGTAGAGTCCTCTCTCGCATGACCAGCTATCATTATATGACACCCTGTCCTGCTCTCTGGTGCGGAGGCATGGACAATCTCTGAAACGGATGAAGAAGCACTTGGTCCTTTCGAGAGAAAAGTTCTGCGTTCAAACTTTGGTCCTGTCTGCGTTGAAGGTTATTGGAGAAGAAGATTCAACCACGAACTGTACGGGCTGTACAGCGGCATGAGCCTAGTCAGGCGTCTACGGATTCAACGCCTTAGATGGCTAGGCCATGTAGAGCGCATGGAAAACACAAGAGGACGCCCACGGAACCGATGGCGCGCCCAGGTGGAGAAGAACCTCAATCAACTTGGTGTGCGCAGTTGGAGACAGCTGGCTAAAGGCTTACTGCTACCTGGAGAGCCTTACTTGTTGAGGCCCAGGTCCACCCCGGACTGTAGTGCCACCAGAAGAAGAAGAAGAAGAAGTTTAACGAATCCTCTCCGCTCAGATATTTTCACAGCTGAGGCTTTTCTCCATCTTGGTGTTTGAGAGTGCGTAGGAGTCACCTCCTTCAAGAGAGAACAAAGAGAAAAATATTTAAAATAATGGAAAATACTGCGTCCGAAGAGGAATACTTTGACGGATTAAGCCTTTATCCTTAAAAATAAAAGGAAATCTGGAATGGATGATGACGATTTCACTCCAGACATGAAAAATAAAGAGCAATCTGAGTTGAACGCTATGGAAGAAGAAATAGACAAATGCATGGGTTTAATTTAAGCATCTCGCAAGTAAAGAAAAATATTGATAACATGAAGGCCCGCGTCAAGTCAAAAGGCGATTAGAAAAGGACGGGCAATCTTCCCATTACATTAGAAGACCAAAAACAATCAAAGGAATGCACCACCGCCGGTTTCTTCAGGAATATCGGAAAGGAAATGAGTACTTAACCATTCCATGTTATCAAACTTGTGTCCCCGAAAGGACATGAGTTATAAGTCTTTGTTTTTCGCGTTTGTATATTTAAAAACATTATTGCATATACTTTGCATCCACCTTTACCCGACCTTGCACTCACCCTTAAACGCCAATAACTCCAGTTTTCAGACGTCAACTGAGAGGAGGGTACCTACTTTCAGGCAATTTCTTATTCTCACTTCTTCCTTTAACGAAAATACTCGACTCATGTGTTCGTACTCGAAGTGTTTTCTCAGTTTTCATTCACACCACCCAATGTTCCAAACTATAATGCGGTCATACAATCGCTTAATGAAACAATCGTAAAATAAATAATATCCACTGGAGCACGGATGGGACAGTCAGAGATAAGCACAGGGACTAATCACTCGACCGATGAGAGGCGTGAGGTGCAGATTGTTTGAAGAATCGTGGCAGTCGCCAGTTCGACGAGAACGTTTCTTGTTCTCCGGTAGTTTCTCAGATTGAATCCAAATAAATGTTTTAAGTCTGAAAGTGTGTATTAACTTGTATTTAGAGAAATTGAGATCTTTGTTCTCAGGTAAGGTCGTTCTTCAATTATATTGACTATGAGCGATAGGCTCGTGAAAAGGGAAGCGCAGCCTACATTAACTAATCATTGTACAAATTGGCAAGCATTTAGGAACTACTTGCAAAATCATGTTGAACTTATAACACCGCTGAGAACCCCATACGACTTAGAAGTTGAACTTGATTGAAAATATAAATTGTACACAATGCGCAAGTAAAAGGACCATTAAACATGTCCTACGATATCCACCAGAAGTAAAGGAAATGGTAAAGGAAAAACGGAAAGCACGCAAGGAATGGCAACAACCTCGCTCGCCACAGCATAAGACTCGCCCCAACCAATTGTGCAATCTGTTGAAGGCGAAAATCAAAGCATTCAAAAACAATAATGTAAATACTTATCTGGAAAAAAAGAAACTAACTACTCACTCTGGAAGGTTGTGAAGGGATTAAAAAAAACCTTATTCGAGAGACGAGTGGTCAAAAGAAGATAAAGATAAAGCTAATCTCGTCGCCGTGGCGTAGTACATGTCTTTCGAGTCACTGACAATGCCCAAAGAGTATTCCTGTCTAGAAAAAGCTTCTGAACTTTGCCGTTCGGAGTCGGCATAAGACTGTTGGTCTGTTCGTGAAAGAACATTAGCACACACAACATGAGTGGTTGCTGAGAAGCTAGGCCCAGGTCTGCCTCGGACTGTCGCGCCACCAATTTTATTAAAATCTCTTCGCAGATTATTTGGAAGAAGCGTTTAAGCCATTCGACGGTCAAACTCGTCCTGTCACTTACAATGGACTTGACGTATACGAGGACAATTATGTTCTGAGAAGTGGTACCTTGGATGAGAAAAAACGCTCGAACCGAAAGAAAAGCTCCTGGTTACGATTTAATTACTGGAGAAATTCTTAAAGAGTTACCTAAGAAAGCCGTTCTTAAGTGACTCTACGTAGTCAATGGGAATTGGTAGAAGTTATAATGGTAACAAAACCCGGGAAACCACCACCGGATAAAACGTCCTATAGACCTATTTCACTTCTCCCGATAATGTCTAAAGTATTTGAAACAATTCTGGTTAAACGATTAAGTCTGTGGAAGAAAAACAGCTCATACCAAATCACCGATTTTGTTTTAGAAGTAAACACTCAACTATTGACCAAGTACTGTATATATCTCATGTATTAGAAAGGGCATTTGGAAAAGGCTTACTGCTAAAAAAGCTCGTTTGTGCGACCACATTTCTCGATGTTTCTCAAGCCTGTGACAAAGTTTGGCATGAATGCCTGAAATATAAACTATGCCGATCTCTACCGCGGAAAGTGTATAGTATTTTAGCGAACTATCTCTCTGATAGGATCTCTGCTGTTAAGAATGTAAATGCTGGTGTACCGCAAGGGTGTGTTCTTAGCCCTCTGCTATACCTACTGTATACTAGTGACTTACCAAAAGAAAACACATTCGCTAACGAAACCGCCATTTTGCTAACAGCATAAACGGTTGAAGAGTCTACAGCTAAATTACATCGTTCACTTGGTCGGATACACGAATGAATGAACTTCTGGCGGATAAAGCAAATCAGTCCATATCACGTCACAATTTATAGGCACGTCAATAACTTGCCAGTCTTCTTAAATCGTGTCCAAATACCTTTTTGGCAATGAAGCAGAATACCTCGGGATGACTCTGGACGTAAAACTCAAGTGGAAGGAGCACGTGTGTAGAGCGTGTAGAACTTGACATGAAATATAAAGATCTGTACCGGCTTATTGGTAAGCAATCCATGCTAAGTATTGACAACAAATTGATTATATGCAAGCAAATCCTAAAACCTGTATGGCGTACAACTGTGGGGTTGTACCAAAGCAAATAATATGAGCATTATACAGACTTTTCAAAATAAGGTGCTTAGAACCATCATTTTTATTGTTTCATTCATTTCTATTTCATATTCATAACAAACTTACATACTAGACAAAAATGCTTAAAACTAGTTGGAAGAACATTATTACTATACATATAACCTACTGGCCCTCGGCGTGCACTCTAAGCTAAACTTAATCTTGTTCTATGTCGTACGACTTAAACTAAAAATCCATGCATTTAAAGAATAACTACTCTATCTGTACAACTTAATATTAAGAAAAATTTAAGCAAAAAACATAATTACTGAACTGTATTTACTTAAAACTTATATGCTAACTTACACACTACCTTCAAAATAACTTAAACTAACTTAAGCTAAGCTACATACATATACATATGTATATATTAATGTATAGATATATGTACATAGATGTACTTAATATATACAGTGTATACGCATAGATACACAGGAGTGTACGCATGTGAATACTATTTTTTATTTTTATTTACGTCTTACAACTACCTTAAAAACTACCCTAGGCTATGTAGGCCGGCCGTAGGTTGCAGCTTATAAATTTGCAAGACAGTGACCGGCTGGTCCCCCATTCGGGGATACGGACTACCCTTTCTACCCCGGGTCTAAAGGGTTCGACGAGGGAGTTCCCTCTCTCCCCAGCCACCAGAATTTTCGATGTTGCAATGCAACATCCCGAACATCTCTCCTTGATACCGCAGTACTGAAGCGGAGGAGACCCTCCTCAGCTCGTTGTGCGACGGAACGGTCGTGGTTGAGTCGCCCATCCACAGTTGATCTGGCGATGTGGAATATGAGTAACAGTCCGTTCATGTCTAAATGAAGAAAGGCTTCTGGGGGGACGAAGCCATTGTGACGTACCCTTTCATGGTATTGTGAATTGGGGTAGTAAGCCCCCGAGATCAAGTTATTGACCGAGTTCATCGCTCTAGCAGTATGACCTCGAATCAACTTCAACATGAAATTGTCCACTCGTATCAGGTTTGCCCTGTTGTATAAAATTTCATTGGAGTAGTATTTTCTGTACTGGGACTCTGGTGTTCGATAAAGACGAAGGCAAGCCCTAAGACAAGCCCTCTCAAACAACCGAATCTTTTCCATCAAGCTTGCACTCACGTTGAACCACACGGGACAACCATAGGTGAGCATTGGCCGGATGAGGGCCATGTAGCAGATAACCTTCACCCTCGCATCGAGTTGGCTGTTGTAAAACAGTCTCTTTGTAAAATATAGATACTCTTTGTAAGGGCGAAAGCGCCTCGGGCTCTGGCCAGAGCAGCATCTACATGTTTGTTAAAATATAGATACTGGTCTAGCCAGATCCCCAGGTATCTGACTACAGTCGTTTTCGCCAGTGGTTCCCCGTGTCTTCCAACGATTGAGAACTGTCGCCAATTCTTTTTCGTGCCCGCCGAGGCCTTATACAACGGCGTCCTGAACAGAATGGTTTCCGACTTCTCCACTTCCAGTCATCGCAACTTCTCATGAATGAAGCGAAGTCAGCCTGCGTGAGAGAAGTGATTTCCTCGATCTTTTTGCCTGATCTGTAAACGATCAAGTCATCGGAGTACACAATTGCATGAGGAAGAGAACTTAACAGATCACTCAAGTAAATGTTGAACAGGATCGGCGAATTAACGGCACCCTGTTGGAGACCATTTTTTACCTCAAATATACCTGCGGAGGTCACGTTGCCATTCTTGACTATGAACCGTCTACCGGTAAGCATGTTACACAGTCGGTACAGCAGTGGTTTGCTAATGCCTTGCCGATTGAGCTTGTAGAAAAGTCCTTCTAACCATACGGTGTCAAAGGCCTTCTCCAGATCAATCAGGCAGGCACCCGTACATTGTTTCTGGCTTTTGTTCCATTGGATATCCGACACCAGTTTCGACGCGTCATGAATAGTGTCATGCCCCGCTTAAGAACCATCATCAATGCACCATGGTATATCAGAAACGACGATATCCACAGAGATCTTGGAATATTACCACTCCAAGATGAATTCAGAACTGCTTATAAACATACGCGCCGCCTAGAAGAGCACCCGATCCTTGAGGAAACTAATGTCTTGCGCCGACTTCAAAGGACTACACCCCTTGACCTCGTGTAGATAGCCTACATCCGCGCAAGGTTGCGGTGTTAGCAGGAACTTTCACTGGAGAGTAACCTGACGATCAGGACCTAAATCATGAAATACAAACTACTGGCTAATTGCTTCACTTATAGTCTTAATAAATTCAGGGAGATGGGTTTAGTGAGTAAAAATGGCACATTTCTATGTGCGAACGTTCGCCATAGAGTCCTGTCGAAGATTTCCACCTACCCAAGGCAATAAAAAACTTTCTTCCATCCTCGTTTTTTTTGTGTATAAGTCCAAATCCAAATTCAATATATATCTTGTGCTTGTCCTGTAGGACGAGAGGGTTAACATCATATGCAGTTTAGATGAAAGGATGACATCCTGGTACCTTCTCAGCCCACAAGCACCCCATCCGGAGCTAATTTCCTATCAAGAGAGTTGGCCTATCACGAAATCTCCATGGAGAACGTATATATGACATCGCAATCACTTGCAAGCAAACACATCGCGAGTAAATTTAATTCACATGTGACTTGCCTTTCATCCAAAGCCAAAGGTTCCTCACCCAGCTCACACCCTGCTCCCATGTGACACCTTCCCCATCTGCGAGATGGAACTCATTTAAAAGATCATCAAACAACTCGTTGTCGAACCGAAACAAGCCATCTCCGACTCACTCCCACCAACCGTTGTTGGAAATCAGCCGCCGTCGTTGGCGCGTCGTTGGCGCGGCGCAACGGCCCCGATGGAAAGATGCAAACTCCCGCCACCGTCTTTCGCTCGAGTAGGCTTAGCGTCTGTAAATAATATCAAAGGCTACACGGGAAAAAAACAAATCCACCAAATCGAAATGAACCGAATCCAAAAAAGAGAAAGAATCCACGCCTAGCGTCTGCATACCAAGCAGGGCAGCGAGTCACAAGCAATTCCCACATGTTTGTTTGGCAACTTTATCTGCCGCCATAAAGGGACCCATCCATCATCGATACACACACATACACACACACACGCACACCAGTCGGGATAATCTCGTCCTTTGATTTTTCTCTCCACTCGAAACGGCGCGGCGCACTCAAATGTGAGCGAATTGCTACGTGTCTGGAATCCTGCCGTAGCCTGATTGAGTATTTGCTCATGGATTAAACCGCCCCAAACCGCCAGCGTGTCCGTCCGCCCGTATGCCAATCAATACTTCAGCCAAGTGGAACGATGCACTGGGGAGGGTGTGCAGAAAATTCATAGTTTGCAAAAAGGATGTGTGCGGTGATGTGCTTCTCGCCCGACTGAGCTGTTGTCCTCGTCCCCACACTCGTACTCGTATGATTTTGCTTTACCGCTCTTCCGCATCTTCGATTTTCTGCTTACCTGTCACTTACTCTGGTGGGTGGAGTGAGTGGGGAGGACGGGCGGTTATGTGCACTAAACGGTTTTGCAATGTTACAGATGGTTATACGTTCCCACTTGCCAGGAGGGCACTCAACGGGAAAATGAGCCCTTCGTGCCAACAGGGTTCGATGAGCATGTAAAGTGCTCAAGATGCTGAGCACCCAGACGGGCTCTGTACATTTGCCAAGACGGTCCCCACCTCCACCCCACCCTCATCGACACTTGCTCTTTCTGATTTGGTCTTGTTTTCATCGGTTTTCGATGACAGATCAATTTTCTGTTGAATTTCTTTCTTTGTCTTCCTTTGTCTTCGTCGAGGATGTGCAGGCATTTTTCCGACGTCTGAGAAGATTCTAGAGTCAGCGGCAGAGGGGTGGGTCCTGATGAATGATTTCTCTGAAACGACTAACAAGAACTTGTTGCTGTGATTCAAGTTTGTCTTGCTTTTTTGAATCAGTTCCCTTCAATCCGTGGAAAGGAGTTTCCCTTTGAGAGGTTTTGCTTTGATATGTTCGATGTTTGGCACCTGCCGTGAACATTGTGCTGTTTCTGTGTGGCGTCAGCTTGTCTTGTTGTAAGGAAGACGTCTCACTGGCACGCATTTCATATAGATATGTATGTGCACCCGGGCTCTTCGAAACCGTGAGGGTTAACTCCTAGCCGACTTACAGGAAATAATAATAATATAATATGGGTGGCGCGACAGTCCGAGGTGGACCTGGCCTAGCTTCACAACAACCACTCGTGTTGTGCGTGACATTGTTCTTTCATGGATGTCCTGAGGTAATATATACCTTCCGTGGGACAGGCTACTCCACTACTATAAGAATGTCCCCCGGAGGTATGAGGATCTCCTTCGATTCAGCACAGCAAGAGTGTCCCAAAGAACGACTCTTTTACTAGTACTTACACAGTCTTTTCGTCTGCTGCCTTTTCTACAAGCGACATCTGACCATGATGACTAATGGTTCCTTTGAGTTGATTTCCAAGAAAATGGCAAAATCTCAAAAGAAAAAAAAAACGCCAAAAGAGTATCCTACGGCATCAGAGTGCGCTGTTCTAGGTCTAAACATTTCTGCTTAAAAGCAAAATATTTAATCAAAAATACAAAGTGGGCAAAAATGTCGCTCGTTGGGCGCCACGATTTGAGTAATGACGGAACTCTCATCTCTAGCACCTCAGAACAGGATTTTTGTTTATGATTTTCACCAACAAAGTGTCTAAGGCAAAGGTTGGTTGGTAAGGGTGGACGAAGAAATGCACTTAGTTAAGGTTGGGCCATTGTAGGCCATATGTGAACCATTATCCACTGGAAGGGGGCCCATCTGGAGGTGAGGTTGGAAATGAGTAAGTTTTCGATGGGTATTGCACGTATATCGTACCGACTGTGGCTTGGTAGACTCCTACGATTCAGGGTATGAACAAAATTATTTTTGCTACTCTATCTCTGTTCAGTCACTGGCAATGCCCAAAGATTGGAAAAGATTCCCAACATTGGTAGTTCGGAGTCGTTATAAGGCTGTAGATACTCGTGAGAGAACAATACCACGCACAACAAGACTGAAATTGAATTGAATTATACATCAAAGCTGGTCAGGGGTACGAGTGGCGCATGATTTCTATATCCTGTTCATCCACGCAGCTATGACAGAAGTTTTTTTCCGAAGAAGCTGTGTCTTGTAGTGTCAATTGAAATCTGTTCAAAGGTAGTAGTTGCTTAGACCGTTCGGGATCAAGTCTTGGCCAGACAAACTTGATTGTGTGGCAAGTACTAACTCGTCGGGCCATCTCCCCAGTACCCACTTTCTCTAAATTGATGCAACAGTGCAAGAATGAACTCAAACAGCCCAGTAGCCGGTGCAATATCACTCTCCTCTGGGTTCCAAGCCATTCCAATATACAGGGAAATGAGATCAACAACGAACTAGCCAAGGTGGGAGTTTGAGGCAACGCCCTCCCTGAGTTTGTGGGCCCCAAAATCAAATACATTTTTTTTTAATTCATTTTTATTTCTTTTTAATTCCTTACATACTTAGGTACTAGATAAAAATGCTTAAGACTTGTTAGACGAACATGATGTTAAATATAACTTAATGACCCTCGGTGGGCACTTTAAGCTAAGCTTAAACTTATGCTATGCCTTTGGACATAAACTAACAAACTATCTATTTACGCTAGACATTAGATATTGCATGACAATTTGAAATTAAGAAAATTATAATATATAGTGCATGTCGGCCATAGGATGCAGCAATCCCCCCCCCCCCGCCTAAAGAGTTCGACGCTGGAGTTCCCTCGCTCCCCAGCCACCAGAAACGTTGGTGCTTCTTAGCAACAGCCCGAACGTCCCGTCTTGAATAGGAGGAGATCTTCCTCAGCTCGTTGTGCGGCGGAACGGTCGTAGTAGTGACCTCGAATCAACTTCAACTGAAAATTGTCCACTCTTATCAGGTTTGCAGTGTTGTATAAAATGTTCTGTTCTGGGACTCTGGAGCTCGATAAAGGGGAAGGCAAGCCCTAAGACAAGCCCTATCAAACCGAATATTTTCCTTCAAGCTGGCACTTACGTGGAACCACACGGGGCAGCCATAGGTGAGCATCTGCCGGAAGAGGGCCATGTAGCACACATCAAATACTCCATCTACCAACACTTCCTGTCCTCAGCTAGTAGAAGGTTACCTATGTTATCAAAGTACAAATTCTATACGAAATCCTGACCCTCCTGCACGAAAAGAAGGACTAATGACCTCCTCAATAGAAATTGCTCCGAAATAGCTAGAGTCGTGGCCGTAAGCACGCTGCACCTCAACAGTTGGACTGACTGGAGGAAGATAGTACCTTCCGTGTTAACAGCTGCCCGCCACCCACACTATCTTCTCCAGTACCAGATTGAAGAAATCATGCGACAGCGCATCTTCTTCTTGAAATCCGGTGCAAGTTTCAAACGGCTCGGAAGCCCTTTAGCCGAACTGCACTGTGCATCGGGTATTTGTTAGCGTGGTGCGACACAATCGGATCAGGGATCTCAGGATTTTCCAGGGATCTAGAGTCTGGCCATCGCTTCGAATTGTTGTGAATGCTGTCGTATGCGGCTTTAAAATCTATGAAGAATGTGTAAGTGTTGTGTATCGATCTGAAGCTCGCTAGCCTTCTCTAGGATCTGCCTTGGTGTGAAAAATTGGTCTATAGTCGATTTGCCGGGCCGGAAGCCGCACTGGAGCGAAACGGCCTAAGACGTTCACACAGTACAATGGACAGGATCTTGTAGACGACGTTGAGCAGGAATATACCTCTACAGTTCTTGCAGGAGATGGAATCGACATTTTTGTGGATGAGGTTCAGTGAAGCAATGAAATATTTAATGCCGCTTTGACCACATCTTCTGAGTATTGCTCCAACCCATCTGACAGTCTTCATAGCTCCATTTTTCAGTATGAACTGCAATCAAGAAGAATGTCACCCACTCCTCCACCGGCTGTTCGACACGATGACATGACAAAATTAGTTTCATTTCGTGAAGGAAAAAAAAACAGGCCCCACAGAATTGACTGATGTTGCAATTCCGCGATAATCCTTTGGCCAGCTGAATGACTCCGCCTGACTCCGGGGCCGTCAAATCAATAATCCAATTTCTTTGATGTCCTCCTTGAATCTCATCTCGCTCGTCGCCATAAAAATTAATCTTCACTCAAGAGCTCCCGGAAGGACGCCCCCCCATCTCCCGCACTCGACCACAGACCAGAGATGACACCACATGATAGACTCCCTCATTCCGTTGAGGAAGCAGCTGAAGAAAAAAACGAGTCGTGGAAGAAGTCGCCCTCGTCGCCTTCATTTTTGGATTGCAATCAGGAGGCCTAAGCAAGCGGAAAATCGAAAATCGATTATCCTTGTGAGTCAATCAGCAGAGGTGACGGCATCACATCCTGCCTTTTATTGACAATAACGTGGGTGTCCCTCTGTCAGGAGATGGATGGGACCGACCGGGTCCTTTAAAATCAGATTTGCTCGTAATCACCTCAAATCCTTCCTCAGATCTCCCGCAGGATGTGAGGATGGGAACGCACACAGACACACCTTTTCCATGTTTGCGGCGGTGCCATGACATTCAGTTAACATCGACGATTTCCGTCTGTGTTCGAGTATCCTTCCGGTCTGGGAGGATATTTTATTGAAGCCTGATACGAATTTGATTTGTGAGGCGTGTCCCATCAACCCGGGGCCGATGACAATCGAGGCAAACACCAACAGACTGTACATCGCGTTGGCTTTCTCGTGTAGTGTCCGGATACGAATTCATTGCACGTAGTTGGAGCTGGAGTTAGTCCAACGTCAACCATCGCCTCGCCTCAGTCTCTGTCTCCCCGGCTCTCACAACTTCACGACTACTTAAGAAGTTCGCCGTACAAGGACATATCGCGTCGGCAAGGGCGTCTCGCACTTTGCATAGATTTGCCATCAGATTCCATGAACTTCGTCTGTTGGCGCGTTAGAACGAGCCCTCTGCCGAGATGACTGGCAAAGTGGAAGTCGTGGGGTGGGTGTGATCCGCAAGCGAGTCACGTTCCGGTCTTTCGATATAATTGCTGTCAAATTTTTGTGTTGGCAATTATTGCGGAACTCTTAATAATTCGCATAATTATTACCGCATTGGAAGTGGAATTAATTTTACGATGCTCGCTGCGAGATACGACAAGCGGAGGAGACTTGCTCGCGACTGTGCTGTCGGTCGGGGGATGCCCTAATGAATATAAATGATGCATCTATGGGGGTGACTTCCTAATGAAGCCTAGGGGCTGGCTGAATCCGCAAAACATTCTGAGTTAGGCAGTTGGCTTTGGGTTCAAAGGAAAAACGCCTCTTAACAGACATATCGTTGGGAGGCATTCGGCATGTGCCTCTATCTCTCTGTTGGAAGTTACATATGATGATGGTCACTGTGGATCACTTTATGCTCGTCAAGGTCGGTTATGAACTCACCAAGGCCTTTAATGGCAAAAAAGCATTTGGACAAGGCGTGACGTGCTCTCATGTGACGCGTTCAACATCCTGCAAAACTCACACCTCCATACCAGCCACACGATCTGCAGTACAAGCAACTGTTAGAGTACGCAGAAGACATTGATGTGATTGGTCGAAGACAGTAAGTCGACCATGAATGAGAGCTTAGCACTATCTTCAAGGAAGAACGCACAATATCGACGACTTCGCCAGAACGTCGTCGTGGCAGATATGTATACTTTTGAGGTTCTTAAGGACTTCTACCTTGGCTCATCAGAAAACTGTACGGATTACACCAGTACCTAGGTTAAACTTTTATCTATCTCTTGCCATACGACGTTTCTTTGGGCTCAATAGGCAATTGAGTAGTTGAGCCTTTTCTCAAAGGACCAAGACAACTTTATAAAGGTTATTGATCATACATGTCCTGCTCTATGGGTCTGAAACATGGACAAGCTCAAGAGCAAACGAAGGAGGCATCGTCTTTTCGGCCCTGTTAGATTTGTTGATTTATTCAGAAGAAGATTCAATCATGTATACTACGGGCTGTACAGGGTGCACAAGACGTCTCTGGATCCAACACCAGAAGGTGTCTAGGCCATGTTGAGCCCATGGACAGCGCTTCTCGAGACCGAAGAGACTTCGACTTCACAGTGTAACAAAAGGCACCCGAATTATGTCCCGCAACATCACCCTGCAACTTTGTTTCCGTAATTGTTTACTTATTGTAGTAGCGTCCTTTCCCTCTCCTCCTATTTGTTTTCGTCAAGTGATAACTGTATAGTTGTTGTTGCGATGAGTGGTGTTAGAGTTAGTTTATGAAAGTCCTCTGACTATGTCGGAACTATTGAGTTGTTTTGTATTATTTAATTCTGTTTTGAAAAGAATTCAATAAATATAATTTCTCTTAAATGTATATTCCTCTTCTGGTGGCGCTGCAGTACGGGGTGGACCTGGGCCTCAACCAGTAAGCCTCTCCAACTGGCACGATCTTTCGAGTCGATTGAGGTCCTTCTCCACCTGGGTGCGCCATCGGTTCCGTGGGCGTCCTCTATTGCGTTGTCTCACTGGTTCGGAGTCGCAGACTCTTCGGGCTGGAGCAGTGTTGTCCATGCGCTCTACATGACCTTGCCATCTAAGGCGTTGGATCCGTAGACGCTAGACTAGCCTCATGTCGTTGTACAGCCCTTACAGTTCGGGGTTGAATGACGCCGTCTAACAAAAGCCAGCAAGGATGCTCAAAGTCCGAAGATGGAGTAAATTTCTTTCCGATTAAATAATTCTGTATCTTTGAGTACGATGAAATGCCCACTCCCATGAATTCTCCACCTTCATGTTTCATTCCAACATCTTAGCTTCGACATCCAACCGAACACAAAGGATTACACGACTCTCTATGTAATGCCACCCACAAAAATGGAATTCCTCTCGTAAGCTACGCCTTAACGAGTGGATACCCCTCGAACGAGTAGATAACATCGGCTTATCTCTGATCACTGCAAAGCACTTGTAAGCCTCTCTTGAAGGTCATCTCAAGAGTTATGACCGTTATATCAGATCCCACGCAAGACCAAACACTTTATAGCCACAATAAACCGTGCCCATCCACCAGGCACTCAACACGAGCCAGTAACTTCATTTTAATTTTCTCACTCAAATCACTGTAATCCCCGCCGTGGAACACTTCTGCCGTAATTGAATTGCCAGTGCGACACCAGCGGTGGACTGTGTGTGGACCCTGACAAAGCATTCATTCAACATGAGATTATCTCTCCTCTCCCTGCCCTTAGAAATCCGTGACACCATCCATTGTACTGCACCCCAAGGAAATTCCTAAAGGAAATACGCTCTGAACACATTGTGGTCCTCGCCACCACCTATGGCTGGCCTCTAGCTTTTGTAGCAAATGCCTGCGCTCCCCTTCGACAATGTCATCGGGCTGGTGACCACCCGCGCTGATGTTGCACTTGGTCCTCTCGCACGGACCCATCCGCCGCATTACCTTAGAAAATTGAAATCGAATCCGGAATTCGGTAAGAAAGTCCTGATGGCTACTTAGCACGTATCCCTACGTACATCGACATGCTGCATGGGCGACGGGCAGCAGAGGGAGTCGCCTTTTTGTTGCGGCTAGTGGAAATGATGTCAACAATGGCACGTACCGCAGTTTGCTCGCTGTAAAAACTCTCAAGACGTCATAAAAGCCGAAGCGCTTCCAATGCTTGATGTTCCCACTCACCCATCGGGCCGCCGTTGGGTTAGAAATCCTCGATGGGTTCCGTTGCGAGTTGTTTTCTTTCCGGTTCTCTTTGTAGTCTGTTTCCCGGAACTCCCGCAGCAAAGTGCGAAGCATAAAAATTTGATGACCATAAACTTTGGCGATGCTTGATGTTGGTTGGGTGGGCGGTGAGTGGGCGGGGCCCGGTGACGACCGTTGTTGGCTGTTGGGGCGGTGCAACTTTTAAGCTCATTGTAAAATTGTTTTTAACAAGGATAATAGGGCAGGAAAAGAGGAACGAAAAATTCAATTACTGACACAATGTTGATACCTTGTTTTGGTCTCGCCATGTGGGTGCGGCTGTTGTCATGCAGGGATGTGTGCCATGGGTCTCGGCTGTGGCCGGGGAGACAGCCGAGGCAGCTAAGGCTTAATAAAGTTTGCGGTAAGAAGTCACGATGTTTTTTATGAACGTAATAAGGTTGTAAAGGCAAAGTTGTCAATTTGGGGCTGATAAGTGGTTTGTTTTGAGTACAAACAGAGATTTGACTTGACGACTCGCACAAGGAAGAGATATTGACATTTTAGAGACCGTTCTCCGGGGTGAATTCATGAAGAAGTGATTCGCGCAAATGGCCTGCTTACGAGATTGCAAACACATCAATGTGTGAATAGTCTTCATTTAAGTCCTTTGGGTTTGAATTTTAGAGTTTTCGGGGATTTTTTACGTGCTCCCGATTCCGTTGATGGCATTTGGGGGGACTGTATGAAGCCAGCAGTGGTATGAGTGTAGACTTGGGTGCAAAGGGGTGTGGTGAAAAGCTCTTTGATATTGCGTGTGTGGATGACCAGGAAGGAAGTACCAACTTGACGAGAGCCACCTGAAAAGAGATCGGTGAACCTGGGGAGACTTTTCTGTCATCTTTTGGTTAGTGAAAGTCGACTAGCCAGTACATCCGCGCTTGTCGGTTGTCCGATCACAACTGTCTTGAGGCGAGACTTAACTTGCAGACAAGACAACAAGAATCAGAGCTAGGTAGTTAGGTAGTTAGGTGGCTTAAGTGCACTTAGGCCAAAGAGGGCCCATTGTACTGCCACGAGCGTTTGTCTGAAAAGAAAGGGCGATGGGCCGGCGTGTTTATTACGGCAGCCAGCCAGATCTGTCGATGACGTCTTATAGCGATTTGATTGATATCTCTCTCAGTTCGCTTAGATTATCGAAGAAGTAGGCGCCTAGAGTAGCTTTCCTAGCTTGCGGAAAAGGTGTTGTACACTTTCCTCTTCTTCCTCGTCTCGGCAACTTCTGCTGAGTTAGTCTTTTCGCGTGTAGTCCCAAAAGGCAGTGTCCTGCCGTGGGTCGTGGTTCTATTTAATGATATCATACTAACAGATCTTTTGGGTCAAGACTTGGCCAGATTTGTTTGGTAATGTGGCACTTATTGCCTGTGTTCCATCTGGCATTGACTTCTAGTATGCTGAGTTGTAACTTAAAGGAAGCTAGAGAAGTACCTAAGTTACAGAAGGATCCGTCATCTGGCAATGTTGTGGTGAGTTTTGCCAGCTTGTCAGCTTCGCAGTTTCCCATAATGTCTCCATGGCCCAACACAGACGAATTCGAAACTGTTCGGATATCGTGTCAAGAGATGTGCGACAGCTTATGACTATTTTTGAGCTTATAGAGAACAATGTTAGGAATTTGATTGCTGCCTGGCTATCCGTAAAGATGCAGATATCACGGGCGGATTTCACGTTCCACCTCAGCCAGCACAGGGCTTCGCTGATCGCCATTATTTCGGCTTGGAAAACTCTGCAGTGATTAGGTTGATTTATTGAGATTAAGATGTTCGGTGAAAATTCCACTACCTACTCCTTCTTCAGTTTTGGATCCGTCTGTGTAGAAAAGTATGGCGTTACTGAATGCTATATCGCCGCCACAGGTCCCTTTCCGGAATCTGGGTTTTGAAGTTTTTCTCTGAGAAGTAAACAGGTGAAGTGTAATCCAGATTAGTAGAGGCAAGTCCTTGTTCTACTAGGATTCTGGCATAACCGGACGTGTAGTCTTGCCATTGGGAGCATGCTTTCAATCTGATTGTTACAGTTGGTTGCTACCACAAGGAGTCAAGGTCATCGGCTTTCCAAAAATATCGAGTGGAGGCAAGTTTAGTATGGTTTCAAGTGCATTGGTGGGAGTCGTTCTCAAGGCTCCACTTATGCAGATGCATGCTTGTCCTTGTACCTTGTCCTTAGCATTTTCAGGTGTTTATCGACGTTGAGTATGGACCACCATACTGTTACGCCATATAAGAGGATGAGTCTGATCACCGCGGTGAAGAGCCAAGAGTGATGTGTGGTTGAGGACCCAATTTTTGCCCAATGGCTTTTTTGCTCATGTATAGAGCCGTGATGGCCTTCCTTGCTCTTTCGGCAGTATTGAGCTTCCAGGTCAGTTTCCTATCTAATATAAGGCCAAGATATTTAGCCTTATTAGAGAATCGCAATCTGGTGCCATTCAGGGTGGAAGGGTCAATGTAAGGTGTTTTGTATCTCCTAGTGAAGAGGATGATGTGGGTTTTCTGTGCGTTCAAGCTTAGGCCATTATCGGTCGCCCAGTTATTGAGTAGACTTAGACCATGTTGCATTAAGTCTTTTAGTACCGAGGGGTACTTTCGCGAGAAGGCTATAGCAACACCATTCGCATAGCAATCGATTTGCAGCCCGCCTCCTCCAGTATTAGTAGCAGTTTGTTCACTTCTAGGTTCCAAAGAAGAGGGGATACTACTCCTTCCTCGGGTGTACCTCTTTTGGTATGGCTTTTCGACGAAGCGTTACCTAGCGTAGCATTAATTACTCTACTTGTAAGTAGTTGGTTCATTAGTGCTACTAATCCCGCATCTACGTCTAGCTCTTGTAGGTCCCCTTTCCTCAAGAGAGAGACTTAATCAAGATCAGCCGGTTGGCGAGCATTACTCCCCAGGTATTCTAGAGCCTCTTTAGATCGAATTATCTGGTAACCGAACCGGAAGTTGCCGTAGTCCAAAGTCTTTCAGTTGGTTATTAAGAAAGCCCTGGTCGGCGGATTCCATCCAATCCTTGATGCTGGGTGATCGCTTCGTTTGTGGCGGCTTCCACAGTTACTATTGCATTATCGTCGGCAAAGACGATGACCTTGATTCCTCGTGGTAGCGTCAATCGCAGCCTTTCGTAGCGGATTGAGTTCCACAGAAGAGGTCCAAGTACTGATCCTTGGAGGATGCCCGCCGAAACTTTTATTACTTCGGTCCATCGTCAGTCTGGTAACTGAACTTCCGGTTAGTAACCTCCCGGTAGGATTTGTGAGGCATGAAGATTAAGAAGTTCATCTCGAAGCTGTGTTTAGTTATCGTGAGGTCAGTGCCTATGGGTATCCGGTCCAGAGTTGTATCCACTTATGCAACGATTTCAGCCTGATCGCTGTAGTAGCTGCTGTCTGTTTACCGTTTGCGTCTATCGGTGGGAGAGAGATTGAGGACTTTTTTCAGATCTGCGGAGAGGGTTATCTTAGTCCGTATACACATGTCATCCGCTCAACTCTATCGAGGTTTTGATATTTTCGAAAGCTATCCACCAAATCGTGGATTTATTCCAGAAGTATAGGTCGGATTACTGATACAAATAGCTAGTTGCAGTCCCCGATTGAATCCTATGGCCTTACAGTAGTAGAGGGCCCTAGAAGCCCTTTTGACTCCTTCGTGGGTCTTGAGCTTCCAGCTTAACTTTACGGCCAATATAAGACCCTGGAATTTAGCGCTGTCAGTCAGCTTTACAGGGGTCCCATACACATTAATTCAGGGTCGAAGTTAGAAGCTTCGTACTTCCTAGTGAAGAGGAATAGACCCGTTTTTTTTTACTGTGAGTTGACGCTTGCTTTTCAAGTTAGATTAATCGATTAGGCGTCAAATGCGGCCAAGAGCATTTGACGCCTAATCGATTAATCTAACTTGAAAAGCACCGATTGCATAATGTCCCTTTTCGTGGATATATATTTACCAGATAACGAAATAGCAATACAATCTGCTTGGCAATGACCTTACACGATGTCCTTTCTTATGTCAGCAGCAGTTCGTTCATCACTGCTTTCCGCAAATGAGGGAAGACTAAGCCAACTTGTGGTGTGCCTCTGTCAACACCTCTGCAGATCATAGTCTCAACTCAACTTAAGCTCTGAGCTTATCGTTATGTCATTAAGAAGCTGGTGAATAAAATACACTATGATCTTTGCGATCCCGAGCCTGTTGATTGCTGAGGTTATTGCTTTGGGTTCGATATTGTTTAAGGCTCCTTCGATGTCCAGAAAGGTAGTGCGAAATCCTTGTCCTCTAAGGGGTTTTTCTATCAATGTTTCAACAGATCAGCCCAACTTATTGTTGAGATGCTGAGAGATTGGCAATTTGCTTGCGGCTGTATGTCCTTTTCACTAATTTCGTGCTGGCTGTGGTGCCAATTTTTCTAAATGTTGTGGTTCCTCCGACAAAACAGTCACTCAAACTCCACAGAGTGCAAACATTCCTACGTCTTCCTGAAAAGGCGCCTCTTGCAATTGATGAAAAAGTTAGTAAAGCAGAGCCTTGATCAACTTGGTGTGTGCACCCGAAGGCAGCTATCAAAGATAACGTGTTCGATGGAAAGGCTTGTTGACTGAGGCTTTTTAAAATTGAACGCCTTCGTCTAACCTTCTTCGACTGAATATACAAGTACATTGTATGCAAATTCCTTTAATCGGCAGATATATTGGCACGCCTCCTTCACCATCTGTGACATGATTAGATATCACTTCCCGTGCCCGCTTTACGACCCTTGCCAGTCCTCCTCATCTGAGCACAAGGATGTGCTGCATCCATTCCATTAAATCATCATCGTCACCACGGCTCCCATTTTTGCAGTCGATTGACAAGAGAACAACCCCCCAAGCCAACGTCCCACACCCACATCCAGATCCACATCCGCACATCCGCTGTAATTTCCTTTTGAGAGCTCCATAACCGTTTGAATTAATTTTCGTCAACAGCACAGCATCATCCGGGGATGTATTATAATTTATCCGCTGCACCAAACCCACCAACATGACTGTAACCGAAGTGCATTTTCCATTCCACTTGAACTCAAAACGGGTATTCCCCGGCACACGGTGGTCTATTTGAGCACAAAGAACACAAGCTGCATCTGATGTTCATCCGCTCACACACCCCGGATCGCGTCCTCAACCGCCATCGCATTCGTATAGAAATGCTTGCGATTGCCGCGTTTTATTTGCTGAATCCAAATGAGCGCACTACGACAACGGGGGAGGGAATTGTAAGTGCAGCCAAACAAAGCAAGACTGGAAGCAATCCGAAGACAAACGAACTCGAAGTATCTTCCATTAGAGGATAGAGGAGTTCCATAACAGTACAAGGCAATTGCATTGCGATGGAGGACCATGCCATGGAGGAGCAACCAGCGCTGGATTGGTAGCTGCACAGCACACAAGCGAGGCATCATCGGGAAGACGCACATCTTTGGTGGAGCGCGTTATGGCCACGGTTTAATATTGTACCCTTCCACTAAATTGTATCAGCTTGACGAGGAGGACGAGTGAGGGTGGAAGGTTGCATACGAGTCCATTCGGGAAGATGCTTCTATTTAATAAAGCAAACGACAGCTTTTCCGTATTTATTGCGCACGCCGAAGATTGCTTAGCTGTTGGAGCTGTTTTGTGTGGGAACTGTCTGCAAGTGCAAGTGTAACACGATTTCGGCGGCAATGAATTCGCATCGGGAAGAGCGTATCTTTTTTTTTTTGATGATTTGCTCTTTTACATCACTTGATGTTGTTGTTGTGCTCACTAGACACAGCACCACTTATTTGCAAAGGAATCGAGAGTCTGGCTTGTGCTGCACTAGTGGGCTATGCCAAGGGAAACGCTGAGGACTGTGGAAACAACACTTCAGAGGATTGGTGATTTGACGGAGCAATTTGTTTGGTTTATGTCTTGCGTTCTATTGACATAGGGTTGAGCTACTCCTTGAATATGCACAAAGACGTGATGTGAAGAGGGAAATGATCGGGCGAAGAGAGGAGAAAAGGGTTCGTGGGAAATGGAAGAAAATTTATCCGGGTAAGATGCACGGATTGAAAGTCTTATTTGATTGTTCTTGAAAGAGTGTAACTTTCGTAAGACAGCATTCGAGAAAGTCTCTCGGAAGTTTGACATCAGTCTGGTCTTAGATAGGTGCAATCTGGTTGGCCTCGCACAGGGGAGGCATTCCGTAAAGACTCATAGCAATTATAAGAGGTTACATATGAAGGTGGCAATTGTCACGTCTTAGAGAATGGTAAGTTTTCAGAGAGTTTAAAGGCCTAAGTGGAGTTTGTCAAGGATGCATACAGACCCCGCTATTATTTCTAGTAGTTGGCAGTAATCTTTTCAGTACGGCATTGGCGGGGAAAATGTATTCGATGGACTCAGACATCTTACCTTAAGCCCTTGATCACATGGAAGAGATTTGACTACTTTCACATCCGATATTGGACCCTCACTTGATGGCCCACAATATAAGGCAACAACTTAACCACGCCCGCACCGACCTAAACATTGCCGGACAGGAAATCCAAGAAGTTAACAGCTTTCTATTTTAAAGAAGCCTGGTATCGGCTAACCGATAATGGGCCTGCGGAATGGTGGCTCAAAGTGGTGGAAAGCAAGTTCTCTAGAAAAGAGTTGGAAATAGCTCAAACGCGTTGCAGAACTCCGAAAGAAGAGGTTTGGTTGATGCCCTATCTCCCCCAAGGTAAAGTTAGTATCACGTCTCTTGATTTCCACTTCTTTTTTAGAATATTCTGCGTCAAAGTGAATATCGGCCTTTCCTTTTTCACATCAGGTGCTGAGATCAAGTAAAATAAATCACATGTTAACACAAGAAATATTTTCCTCCTCCACAAATGCTCCATGTAACCATCACGACACCAACATTGTTCTCACAATCGGTAAAACGCTGACCCAAGGACTGGCGAAGTGAGGACAGCTAGAACGCAGCAACATGCCACCACGTATGACGCGGTGTGTGGAAATTCGATCCGGGTGCAGGTGTGGGAACTTGCCATCGCTTCTGAGCATGCGGTGGAGTATTAAGTAAGGACACCTATGTATGTTGTTTCACAATACATTTTTTTGTTCGAAAAGTCAAGATTTTTAAGGTCTGAGTTTCGTGAGTGAATGAGGGCAAAAAAAAAAGGTATATGCTGTCATCAAGAAAGGATGCACAACATCGACAACTTTGACCGAGCGTCACAATGGGCAGCTATAACTTCGAGGTCGTCAAGGACTTCGTCTACCTCTTCTCCACAGAAAATAGTACAAACAACATCAGTACCGAGATCAAACGCAGAGAAACTCTTGCCAACCGCTGTTTCTATGGGCTCAAGAGGCGATTGAGTAGTAGAGCCATTTCTCGAAGAACCAAGCTAACTTTATACAAGACCTTGATCATCCCAGTCCTGGTGTACGGAACGGAGGCAGGCGGATGAGAAAGTCCTTGGTCTCTTCTTCGAGAGAAAAGCTCTGCGTGCGATCTTTGGTCCTGTTGGCGTTGACGGTTTCTGGAGGAGAAGATTCAACCACGAACTGTACGGGCTGTACAGCGACATGAGTCCAGTCAGGCGTCTTCGGATCCAACGCCTAAGATGGCTAGGCCATGTAGAGCCTATGGACAACTCAGCTCCGGCCCGAAGAGTCTTCGACTCCCAACCCGTAGGACAACGTAACAGAGGATGCCCGTGCTTAAGGTGGCGCACCCAGGTGGAGAAGGACCTCAACCAACTTGGCGTGCGACACTGGAGACAGCTAGCCAGAGACGGTGCTAGCTGGAGAGGCTTGTTGGTTGAGGCCCAGGTCCACCCCGGACTATAGCGCCAAATAAAGGAGAAGAAGAGTTTCGTGAGGAGTATTGTCAAGCAGAGGGAGAGTAATACGGAAGTACACTGAACCCGAGAGAAGTGCAAAAATCCCGTAGTAGTAATTCCGACAACCCAGGTAAGGGGTAATAATGCCAGAATAATCATATCGAAGAAACTCATCGACGTACACTGTGAGGTGTTCAGGTGTTCATCGATGTTCACAAAACATCGAGGATGAGAGATTGAATATCGATGTTCCAACATCACATCGCATAATCGATGTTAAGAACAAAACCTTGACCTTTTTAGTAAATTTACAGAATTTTATCGGAATTTCGTCAAACCTAAGCATTCCGTAAAAGCAACATTGGTCTAGGCAATTCTTGGAATTGGTTCATGTACTGTTTCGGATCAAGTCTGGCAACAAAATTAGTTTCGAATATTCTTGGTTGCCGACGTGAACAGTACTGTGGTATAAGGTGGAATTACATAAATTTATTCTATACATCGATGTTAGTTAACGTTTTGATTTGGATTGTTATCGATCATTGATGTTCACGATGTTGACATCGACGTCAATTTCGGGGCTTAACCAACATCGGACATTCCGTGCGTTAATCAGGTATCCAGGCAGCGCGACCTCTGGCTAGCTGCCTCCTGTTTCTGATTCCAACGGGCCACCTTAGACAGATACCTCCTCTGTTGCATCAACCTACAGGCTTGGAGTCCAAGTCTATTCATGCCTAAGAGAATAAGTCTACGCCCTCTACATAGCCTAGGTAAATTATGCGTTGTATCCATAGTTGTCTGACAAGATTACTGTTCCTGGTTGAATCTTTAGCTGTATATGTCATCTACGTAGGCAACTATCGCAAGGAGAAACCAAGGACTTCTTCACAACGTTGTTATTCTTGGTACCTCCCTTACTTCAACGACCCTTGGAGAGTCTAAGCCTAAGCAAAAGCTGTTTTCCACCGTTGATGGTCCTGGTCATTGTCCTTCCAGTCATCTAGATCAAACTGCCTTGGACCCGCGATGACGTCGTTTTTATATCGGAGATTTGGTCTACCTCATTTTTTCTCGAGCCAAACTCTGAGAAGCTAGGCCCAGGTCCACCTCGGACTGTCGCGCCACGCATATTATTATTATTATTATTATAAGCTCGGATTCAAAGGCCTTTTTAGACACAGAATTGGTGTCCAGGCGTTCGAACTGGCCGAGCCAGCGCACTCGACGAATTTTTTGCCTACCGGATTTCTGGTTGTGTCTTCTCCTTCATTCACCCTCCGACGCATAATGTTTCTCCCGCAACCACCAAGAAGCAGCTCTGCTTATCGTTCAGATCTCTGATCCATACAGCAGCATTGACAGACAAAATAAGAGCTTCGTAGAGCATGATTCCGGACCTTCGAGTTAGATTGGTTATGGAGTTCATCTACATACATACATCATTCATAACATGGGTGGCGCCGCAGTTGTACGTGACGTTTCTGCAACTAAATGCCGTGTTGTGCAGCTGTTCTCTCACACGTGGAGGCTGGCCACAGTCCATTTTTAAGCTCTTGAACGCGAAATCAAGGACATTTATGCCTCGATAGTGGTCTCTCTTTTGCTGTGGATCAGGCAACGACACTGAGATTTCCTTTGCCAGCAACAATTCAGCTCTGCCCATCAACTTTGTAAGACTTCAATGTAATGAAATTGCTATTTTGACCTCGTATTGTTCGGGAGACAGAATTCTCAGCTATCACTGTCCGCCTGGTTACAGTATTTGGGTTCACATCGACATTTAACAGTCTGCTGTAGTGATTCCTCCCAGGACTCAGTATTGACTGCTACTCTGCTATTAGTTGTCATCTTTCGTTCAGGCACGCTTCTGCGCGAACTTTAAATCTGTAAAATAATTGGTTATGTATCTAGTAAGTGGTCGTCGTGGCGTAGTGGGTAAGTGCGTCGACTCCTACGCAGAGGGTGTCAGGTTCGATACCGAATTTTTTGATATTTCACAGCTCCACCTCTTTCGAGTCACTGACAATGCTCAAAGAGTATGCCTGTCTCGAAAAAGCTTCTTAAATTCGCCGTTTGGAGTCGCCATTAAACTGTTAGTCCCTTCCACTCGTGAAAGAACAAAGCACGGCCAACACACGTGGTTGCTGAGAGGCTAGGCTCAGGTCCACCTCGGACTGTCGCACCACCCATATTATTATTATTATCTAGTAAAATAGTATCGGACATCGTGACTGGCATCTCTTCACTGGCACGTCTTCATCTCCACCATATCCCAGCTCTAACACTCTTCCTTCTTCCTCCTGAGAAGCCGGGTGTCTTCCCTTCGCTTCTGTTCGTAAAGCTTTCTTAGTTCGTTGCAAAATTTTCTTGTCTGCCCTCTTTTTTATCGTTGGTGTTGTAAAACCCAGAACAACACAGTTACTCTGACGACTTCTTAGCTACCCCTCCAATGTTCCTCTCTTATTTGTGGGAGCTGCATCACACTTAGACTAGAGCCAAGCACTCTGCAATGCAATCAAGTCGAGCAAATACCCATTCTTTTGTTCCTGACACCCGTCCAACTACCTCTCACGCTACCTCCCATTCCTCTTCCAGCTCTATAACTTCCAGCATTCACCACCTCTTGTGGTAGTGCCGCCCGACCGCCCCCTAATCACCTTTCCAATTAAGCACCTTTTTCCAACTAATGGCCCACTTTGGCTCCGATTGCGGCTGTAAACTGCAAAGCGGCGAAATAAAATTTTATATCTCGCACCCCCTCTCCACCCCACGACACAACTTCCACGATAGGAATCAACAAGAGCACATTATCGCTGGAAAACTTACGAGATCTGCCGGGCGCTCTTGCGCGTCTTAAATTCCAACGCACTCCGCCCTGGTAACTCAATTACATCGGGACGGAGCGCTGGGCTCGTTAGTTTTTACGATAACACAAAACCGATATATTTTCATAGGAAATCACTGGAGGGTGCTACTTCGGCTTTGCCCGGGCATCAGACTGAAAATTAAAATCCTACCCCAGACGCCGCGCACCGCGCCGCGCCGTTGCCTGGTGGTGGTGGTGATGGTGGCTCTGCTTGGTGGAACATCGTCATTCATCTTAATCCAAACTGATTGCTTCCTTCACGAAACCGCTCACCACCCCTTGGGATGTCGCCGAAATGTAGCCTTTCGCCGACAAGGCGTTCCGTGTGCTCCAGTGAGCAGCCAAGGGATGGTACCGATAAAAGGAGACGAGCATGGAATATCGGCACTCATTCAAAGGAACACTAGTGCACTAGTAAGTTATCCCAGGATCAATCAGTGACATGGAATTTGTAGTTTTTTCGCCTCTCCCGGCACACCCTTGACTGGCTGGCAGGACTCGGCAGGCAGTTCTTGGAAGAAAATTAAATGGAGTGTCTAGGGATGATTGTAAGCCTCTGTTCGCCCGGAAGTAGGAAGGAGCCCGGGAAAGGGAGTACTTTATTTGATTGACTCATCAAACATGTGCCGAGGCGTCGAGTGCGACAGAACAGCTCCAACCCCTAAGCACATGCTTATGGCAGGAAGCGCTGCCGCGCCTTGCCTTCCGAAGACGTCTCCCAAGTTTTGACGGAACAAATATGTTATGGAACGAAACGGAAGTGTTTCTATTTGCTTCCTTTTCCATTCTCCGCCCACTAATATCGTCGTGGGCGATGTGTTCATAGTTTAGTTGACGTGGGTAGGGCGGGGGACCCCTGAGGATGATTGGGAAAGGCTATGTGTGACATTAATTAGAGTGAGAAGTGTGATAAAGCGCTATTCAGGGAATCCTTTGAATTGAATTTGTTTGCGGGGATTTGCCTCCTCAATTGAAGTGAGGGTACTCGATTTGTTTGCATTAAGGATTTCGGATTAGGAGGGTGTTTGTTTGCCGAACGGGCGAGCATAAGCTGAGGGAAAACATCGTTAGGCGTCACTTGACAAACTTCGGGAAACTTTCGTCCTTCAAAACGTTTCGTTGTTTATTCGGATTAGATTTGGTGAAAGACCATGCTGCGTCTCATTCGGGGGATTAGGTACCGCCGGGCTTTTTAATTGACTTCTATCATTGCTTGTCGATTGTGAATGGTTAGGTATGCCTCGTCTGGCTCGTTGAACAACATTGGAAGCACGATAAGCTTGTACATAGCAACTGTTAAATGCTTTGTCAAACTCTTGCTAAATGCTTTCCTTGAATGTGCTCAGAGTTGGAACCGTTGAACTGCTTATCTCACTTAAGCCACTGCTCCTCAAAATCAAGACTATCGACAAAATTGTCTTGTGGGAAGTCCGAGTAAGACATAAATTGCGGGGGTTACTTCTTGTAGTCAGCATTTAATGCTTAAACATAAGTGGCTTGCAAAAGAAAATGTATGGGTTATGCCAGAACCTTTTGATGAGTATCGTTAAGTTTCATAGTGCCGGCAATATTACAAAATTCCAATACCAACAGTCATTTTCGTTCGTCAAGAATGATTGATTTCGCTGAAAATTAAGTAGCAAGGTGGACGAAACTTAACGAAATTTAACAAGACTTAACGAAACTTAACGAAACTGATCGATCTGATTTTTATGATTGGAGTATACGCTTTCTTTGTATTCTCTCGAAAAAGAAGGATAGGAAGGAATATTGAAGTGGACGAAACGAAAATAACGGAACTTAACGAAAGTGAATGAAGTGATTTTTATGATCGCAGTATATGATTTTCTTATATTCCCTCAAATAGGGAAGGATTGGAAATAATAGGGAATAGGACGAAACTTAACGAAACTCAACGAAATATCATTTCTTGAAATCCCCCGAATAGTGAAGGATACGATAGAATAGGGAGGAGGATGAAACTTAACGAAATTTAACGGAACTTAACGAAACTTAAATAAACTGAACGAAGTTATTATTATGATCGCAGCGTATCACTTCTTTGAATTTCCTCGAAAAGTGAAGGATACGATAGAATAGGGAGGCGGATGAAACTTAACGATATTGAACGAAGTAATTACTATGAACGCAGTGAATCGTTTTATTGTATTCCCTCCCTATGAATTGACTGCCGCGCATCTCTTAACGAGATATCCGAACAGTTCAACATTCGCCTGCACTGGGTGCCAGGCCATAGAGACATCGTGGGAAACTGCAAAGCTGATGAACTCGCTAAACGCGACCCTAGACCGCCAGGTGATGGAATCTATCGTAACATAGCCTTCAAGTTACAGCTCAATAACTCCTACGCACATAAAATCAATGGCAGATGATCGACTGGCATCACTTGTGGAACGTCTAAACAAATCTGATCTCAAATCAATCGGAAAAAAATGGAGTCTGATCTCCCTAAAGAAATCCAAATTTAAACCTGTAGTGGCAATATTTTCCGAACACTGCCTACAGGGAATTCACGCAAAGAGACTAGGCCTATTCTCCAATAACTTCTGTAGAAGCTGCCTATACGAGGATGAGGATTAAAGCACCCAACACTATCACTGCATCTGTCCTGCTCTTGCCTAAACTAGGAAAGGCGCTTTAGGTACCGACTTTATTACAGCCTCATCGACCTCAGTAAAATACCAGTCGCACTAGTAAAATTTACTGACAAAGCTGACTGGCTGTATCCAATTTGGATCACACACGTGGCGGATCGAAGAGCCTATTTTGGCCTAAGCGTAAACTGCCACTTCCTACTTACCTATCTGCCTTGTGTTCCATCGAATAGGGAAGGACGTGATAGAATAAGGCGGTGAACGAAGCTTAACGAAATTTACTTAAACTTAACGAAATTAACACACATGAAAGAAGAGGTTAATAAGAGCGCAGCTTGTCATTTCTTTGTATTCCCTATGGCTAGGTTGAGTTAAGTTTCTTAGCGTCAATTATGGTTGGGCCTTAGCTCCTGACTGAATGATTGATTATTACTAAGAATTTAGTATGACCATCGCCATTCCTTGTATTCAATATCATCCATGTCGCCTCTTGTTAGATGATCAGCGTCTTTAACAAAGTTAGTAAAGCTGGACCTCTCCATAGACGGCTCTATTAGCCGGCCGTACCTTGAGCATAAAAAAACTGCGGTTGACAATAGTTATTCTACGTCGCATTTCGGAACTGATGTTGTTCGTACTGTTCACTGTTGAGCCTAGGTCAAGTTCTTGACTTTCTAGAAGTTCTAGCTTTCCATCCGATGTTCCTGTAAAGTCGCCGATTCTCTGGGTCCTTTCTAGAGAACAGCATACAGCTTTCTAATCGTTCACTACTAGACCCAATTTAGCCGCTCCCATCTCAATGCCAGCACACGCCTCATAAACGGCTGCGTTTGGCTAGTCATTCAATCAGCAATCCTTTTCCAAAACTAACACTAACACAAAACTAACTCAAAACTACACAAGACTGATGTGAACCTTGTGCTCCTGAAGCATTCTGTGCAGTGCGCATTAAGCCAAGCGGTTCGGTAATCTTTGAAGACTCTAATAAGGCTTCTTGATTTAATGCGCCCCTCAAACATTCACTTAGGACCAGCATGTGAACTTCGACAATCGTCTGCAAGTCATACCCAGAGGGGATGCGATTTGATTAACAACAGAAAGTCCCGCCCCAGCATCTGGTTCTATTTTTAAGAATGAAGCTCATTCTCCTTCCCATCGAGACCCATCGTTGCCTGGGGGCTTGATCGATTTTCCGATACCTCCCCGCGACTTCGGAATTCAGTTCAAGCCCTGCATGTCACACACAATACTTCCGCATCGTCTGCTTTCCCTTAAAACCACTACAAACCAAAGGGTTTCAGGCTAATAACCTATGCTCCTTGCAAATGCTCCTTTCATGTGGCAGATGCAAGGAATTATGCAGATGCAGCCGAGCAGAAAAATAGTTTCACATTTTCTTCGGCTCTCACCTGAAGGCAATTCCTTGCAACTGTTGGGAAATTTATTTCACTTTTATTCAAAGTATCACCACCTCGACTCACCCCGCCTCCGCCTCGTTGTGGTAAGTCAGCCCGCCCGGCGCCGCACCCCGGAGGGGAGCACAGATTGACCCAGCAGCACACACCACCGCACGCACGTACAGAGACTTCAGCTCTATTGCACAAAATAAAAGCACAATCCTTGTGCACCCCTCGTGCATGTTGCCGTATGTGGAGATGCCCTTGCAAGTGCTGCGGTTAACCACCACCCTTAGGAGTCCGCCCCTTCGCACAGCTCGGCCCTCATTTGTCTGGGCGTAATTTAATATCCTTGTCAAGCGGTCGGGCGTCTTAAGTGCAAGTCTCACCAGCCGACAGGCCGCCCCGACGAAGCCGCCACCCGCCCGGCATATGCTTAGACTCACGAAACAAAATGCCAGATGGTTATTTTTATGCTTCAAATTAGCGTGGAACAAGGAAATTTATTTGCATCCATGTAGCGGGGTGTACTTCTTCATTTTTATGTAACGTTTCTTCTCCTCCGACGATTTATGGATGTTAAATTTATTTGGGCAACTCTGCGCGTGGGGATGAGTTGGGGGTGCACACCACCAGATCGGGGCGCCTCGAGTGTGGTGGTGCAAATGTGAATTTTTATGACGGCATTGTAATAATTTGCAGAACACCTTGATGGGTGCTTGGCAAGGGATAATAAAGGATGCCATGGCACACAGCACAGGGCACACACACTTGCCGGATGATAATTTGAATGTTCAAAGTTCTGTTTTACACTTGTGTATGCATGCGAAGTAATCGTCTTTACACCCGAAAGCATATTGAGTACATTTGTCATTTTGGGGGTGGCTTACGAGAATGGGGCAATGATGGGTGTCAATATCTCAACTAATGACACCAATTCTGGCATCGTTTGTCATGGCTTCTGGTGAGAAGTGGGGGAGATGCCGATTTAGACGCAGCAACAAGTCGTGGAGTGATGCAAATCGTTTTGTTGATGGTCCGCTTAAGCGTGTCTGAATGGACACGACTTAAAGTGAGGAATTGGTTTAGGCTCCAGACTAAAATCCAAGTCTGACAAATATACCAAGTATGAAGTCCTCTGTTCGAACCTTAAGTAAGTGACACAGACACTACATAACAAGCCGTCAGATGAATAGTGACGTTTAAGTGCCACCTAAACACTGTAGTGCCCCTCAGGAGATAATGGTCTGCCAAACCTTACGAACATCTGTCTAGCAGCTAGCCACTGGCCAACCTGGCCTTCGTGCCATAAATAGCCTTTCAATTGGTGGACTTGCATGCAGACAGACTAAATACATTTTGGACAAGGCAATTCGATGTCAGTGTTCTATTTTGGGTCTGCTCTTACAGACTGCCTATCTACATTTTCAATAAAGTGCCTCTTCGCCTAAGAGTAGGCCAGACATTTTAAAGACTCATAGGAGCTGCAGTACTCAGCTCCAATGAGTCTCATCGATAATCACAACATAATCAGCGGTTCTTCGTTCGATTTGTAGCCTTAGGTATTTCGATCAACAATCGAAAATGTTCCCAAGCATCGATGAGAAAGGCCTGAATTAGTGACGAATATTCACTTTCGCGATTTTCAAATATGTATTCAGAAAAACAAATCTGCGGCGCATGCTTCTGGCGACTGCTCTAGGTTCCCTCGACGACAATATTTCATCGACTACTTCGACTGAACTCTAAAAACACTCGCAGACCTGATGATAGTCGGCTTAGACTCAACCATTCTTCGAAACACTGTAAGATGCTTACACTCTAACATGTGTAGACCTAATTGCGAAGCTCTCTAGTCTCTAAGGCAGCTGGAGATTAGCTGGGAGCATACATGCAGCAACTCTTCTGCAAGATATGGTCGGAGGTAAGTATTCCCTACGAGTGGAACTTCAGTATACCACATTAACTGCACCGTTAGCCTCATAAACATCGCATATGAGATCTTCTCTGCTCTTTTCTCACACAAGGGCCTCAAAAAATTGTGAATAGCCTGATGGGTCCTTATCAGTGCGGTTCCAGGACGGGAAAGTTCATCATCCACCAAATCTTCACATAACTACGGATCGTGGAAAAAATCCCAATAGATGCAGATCGACGCCCATCACCTATTTGTCGATTTCAATCTCGCATATAATAGTGTGCATGGACACGTGTCTAGTTTTGACTTTCCTACCAAACTGATCAGATTGAGCAGGCTGACGATATTGAATTCTCGCTGCTCCATCATAGTCGGAAATGAACTCACAGAGACCTTCAATATCAAAGAGGAGACCACTCGCTGTCATGTGACTTCTTCAACATCATCCTGGAGAAGACCGTGTAAGACGCCAACACTAGATGGACGACTTTCAGTATTAAAACTGCGGAGCTTATTCTTGGTGCCTTCGAAAGAAAAACTCTGCGTTGGATATGGTCCCGTCTGTGAGGAAGGAGAATGGAGGAAAAGACACAACCGCGAAATCTAAGAGCTGTACCAGGATGTGGATGTAGTCCGGAAGGCAAAGATCCGTCGTCTGCACTGGCTCCGCCACATCGAGTGCACGGACAACAATGCTCTAGCTAAGAGGGTCTTCGAATCCGAGCCTCCTGGTTCGAGAAGGAGAGGAAGACCGAATCTCCGGTATAAAGACCAAGTATTCGCGGATGCAAGACAGCTTGGTCTTGATGACTGAAAGCAGCGTGCCCAGGACCGTCAGGAATGGAAGAATGTATCGCCCAGGCTAGAACCCTGCATGGCTCGTCAGCCTGATAAGTAAGTAAGTAAGTATACGCGGATGACATTGACAGAAATCAGCGAGTAGTCAATGAGGCGTATGCTGACATTGAGACGGAAACGGCTGAACTGGATCTAGAGGTGAACGAGGGTAAAATGAAGTATATCTGTCATCAAAAATTGACGCACATCACCGACGCCTTGGACAGAGCGTCACAATGGGCAGCTATAACTTCGAGAATAACTCTCGCCAATCACTGTTTCTTACGGCGCAAGAGTCAATTGATTTAGGTAGAGCCCTCTCTCAAAAGACCAAGCTGAAGTTATACGACAACTTGGTCATCCATGTCCTGTTCCTCTATGGCGTGGAAAAATATACAAGTTCAGGAGCAAATGAAGGTGGCGATGCCTTATGTCTTATAGAGAAAAAATGTCTGCTCTAAAATGTTACTCCTGTTTGCGTTGACGCTACATGGAAAAGAAGATTAAACCACCCATTCTGCGGCCTGTATAATGCCATGAGTCTAGCCAGGTATCTACTAATTCAACGCCTTAGGAGGCTTAGCCATGTAGAGCTCATGGACAACTGCGGCCCGAAGAGTTTTCGACTCCGATCCAGTGGGTCAATGCAATGGAGGACACGGAACCGATGGCGCACACAAGTGGTGAAGGACCTCAACCAACTTGGCATGCAAAATTGGAGGCAGATGGCTACAAATCTTGCCAGCTTGTTGTTGGATAGGCTTGTTGGCCGAGGCTCAGGTCCACCCCTGACTGTAGCGCCTTAAGAAGAAGAAGAGGGTTGTGAGACGACTGTGTACGATTCTCTACCAATCGCGATCTGCACATGCACAACTAATTGGTAGAGGCTATTCTTTACTTGTGTGCCCCACTTTAGATACGATAGTTACCTTGTCCTACAACATGGATGCCTTTGTTCAAGGCGTACCAAACCCAAACATCCACTGCAACCGCAGGTGCTGTAAGCATCATAAAACTTTCTTGAGAGGAAGGGTCCTCATGTTTTGGGCCGACGATGAAGGCACAGTGACTAAACACGTCTGTGTAAGTGACTGTGAAATGATTATTTTAAGAGATAAGTATTGTCCGTGACTTTCGTGTTGGAGCGAGGGAATGACGTAGGAGTCGACGCACCTATATCATTATATATGATAAAGAGAGCACAGTTCTCTCTTTATCATATATCTCTCCGCCGATTGTTCAATGAGAGGTAACCTCATGTGGGTGCCGAACAGTGCGACTTACCAGGCATTTGCAAAGCTGATGAACCTGTTGGACGTAGTACAACCTCACCCCGCTCACCAAAAGTAGATACTCCCTCTATGACAACAGCCTACCATCTTCTAAACAAAAATTCAATCAAAGTAAAGTAACGAGTCGCAAAAGGTAGGAATGCACGATATCCCCTGGCTTAATGCAAAGCAAATACGATCCTGACTTAATATTCAAGTTGGCCAGGCCTCAGGACTCCCAAGGGCGTCATGACAAGGTAAGGCTCATTTGGTACACAAGTCCGCAGGGCGGATGACGCGTATAATGATTTACGCAGAAGCTGAATGGATGGAGAGCAGAAGGAGACCACATGTCAAGTCCCCTGTTAGTGCAGTGCTCTGACAAACCGTAAAAACTCACATGAATGGGCCCAAAATCGACGCTATACTGCGGCAGTCTCTGGTCTGAAGCCAAGCTGGTAACACAGCATACAACGAAGCATACAACATGGCAGAGAAAATTTTGTACGCGAAGTTAAGAAGATTTATCCCTTGGCAGTTGGCGTAATAAAGATGGTCTCCTTTTACCTGGGTCAAGCATATCGCCCAGAGATCCCATTCGTCTAGCCTGCTTCCAAATATTGGCCATACGCCCAGAATACACTGTTATTCTTTGTAGCTTCCCAACATCCTGCTTCAGATACGTCGTCACGTTCCAGGCCCCTCAATCAGTTCAGGAGGCATTTACTCGTCCACTTCAACCACCTCTAGCGCTTCCCTGACATCTACCACTTCTTGGTTGTAAAGTACCAACGACTCAAATTGTTTGATACGCGGAGCGCGACACAAAAGGTAGACCATTTCCGAGTCAGCCTTGAATGCATGTCCGCCTAAAGAATACACGCTTTCAACGTAATTCACTCTCATCCGTCCACTCCGCTGGACAATCGCCATTCAGTCTTGATTGGCCATCATCCCATCCCTCCCCCAACACAACTTCCAACGCCCAAAGCTACAAGCCAACAGCAGCCGTACGATGAGCCCATTAACAACCCTGCCACAGAGACCCTTTCTTAACGGACAGCCAGGAAATGTCAATTTTCAATCCAATGAGCCAATATCGAACAAAGCCTTTCATTACCATCGCCAGGAACTGTAGCCATCAAACCAACTGCCAACTTGTCCAAATCAATGTCCGTGCTCCGACCGAGCCTATCGCTTGTTTACATCATTAACGCGTCCTCATTCATCACTGAGATGAATTGGAACATTAACTGGAACGTCTCACAACAATGGCCCAAGCGCACCGAGAGCGACATCGCCAGCGGCACTGACAACTCACAACGCCGAACACACACGAAATCCAATTCCACTCGGACGCAACAGGAAGTTGCCCTTCGTTAATCCACCAGAGAGATAGACAGTGTCCAAACAAATCCATTCAGAATCTCTCATCACGGCCTCCTGAACCCCATTGTAGTCTGCCAGCCCCACCACAGGTCGCATTACACTGGCCACACGGTATCCGGCCGCCCAACCCATCGGCCAGCCACTTGTTCGGCGCGTACGACTCCGAATCAATGGATTGCTGGCCTATGGTTCCAATGATCAACCTGCACAGCACGCGAATAATTGGGTTTTCCCGCTTCCCGGGGACTCACACACTCACCCTCATCTCGGGGTTAATCAAATTTCCCTTAAATGCATCAGAGGAGGATTTCAATTTACAACTCACATTAATTCTACATGTGCGCCCCGGACAGTGATCCCCGGCGCACATGACCCTAACACACAGCCACGTGTCCATCTACCGTGATATCACCTTGACCACACACCCCGGACGAGCATGCATGGCCATTGTTCGAGTGGAGTGACCGTACAGCCGGCGATGTACGGATGCACACACTCCCAAGCTGAAGACCAAGAAAGCATCTCTCCTCCTCGGTGCGCTCCTTGGTTCGCAGGACAAGACCGAAACCCTGGAGTCGCCCGTCCACCCACCCATTGTGGTCGTGTTGAAGAATTTCGCCTCGAAAGGATGTGAAATCCTCGTACACCCACATGCCCACCGCCGACGCCGTCCAGCTAAGACGCCATATAATTCAAAGAGGACTTCGGTAATCCTCCGTGTCTTGGAGCTGGGCTTAGTGCATTTCCCAGATCCTCGGGACCCCGGAGGCGACTGCCGGAGCAAGTTCCAATGATAAATTGCCCAAACTATTTGGGAATTAAAGGAATGAGAATGAAAAATCTGTGCGGCTGGTGTGCCCCCTTGGACGGTGCAGAAAAGTTCGGAACCGGGCGAAACAGCATAACCGGGGTTTAGTGTACCCAAGATCCAGGGGAGCTTGGGCCAACATCCACTGAATTATGGGAATGAATGTGACATGGCTGCTGGACGGACCACTGATGGATGAGATCGCTCCGGCTCGTGTTGTGCAGTCTTGTGTTGCAATTTGGGATAGTGATTTCGATGGCGAGTGTGTCCAGTGGACGGATGAAGGAGGGGACGATGTGTGTTGTTGATCTACGGAAAACGTGGAGATTTCATGAATTCAAGGGGGTCAGTTTGATGGGGGACTATACGTGCAACGGGAGTTGACGAGATGTGTCACGTTCAGTCTAAGATTTTAAATAGGTTGAAGCCGCTTATTTTCAACGTGTACTAAAAATGTACTAAAACAGTACTAAATATTTCCCTGAATTCAAGGAGGCCAGCTCGATGGGAGGTAAACTTTGTAAGAAAATGGTGTGGTTTTTTTCTGCTTAAGTACTTCATTTTTTAACATGTACTAAGAAAGTACTAATTAGCGTCATAAATGCCAGGAGATCAGCTTGCAAAGAAGACGAGCAACGCTATCCAGTGATTGGTTAAAGATATATCGTGTTAAGGATATGATTTAATTTCGCTTTAAGTTAATTGTTTCAACATGTGCTAAAAACGTACTTATTAATGTCATTAATTTGAGGAGCTCAGATGTATCGCGTTCAGGTTGGTATATCCATTCGGTGGATTTTCTTAGTTTTTCAACGTGTACTAAAAAAGTACTAAATAATGTCATGAATTGCAGGAAATCAGTTGGAAGAACACGAGCAACATAATGCAGCTCTTGGTGAGATGTTTGACGTTAATGATATGATTCCCATTCGCACTAAGTTTCTTTTTTCAACATGTACTAAAAACGTACTAAATGGTATCATTTATGTGGTGAGAGACAATGGTGAGATGTATGACGTTCAGGCTGGGATTTCCATTCGGTTGAAGTTTATTTTTCCAGATGTACTAAAATGTACTAAATAATGATCCTCCAAAATGTCAAGGATGTTGGAGGTTGGTGAGATGTATCACGTTCAGGAAGATTTGTATTCAATCCCGAATTACAGGAAAACAAGGCAAGAGGCTACAAAACTTGCGAAAAATTACCACTTGCTCTAAATGATTTATGACATAGTCTGTGTCGAAACGGAAACAGACGGTTGCTCCTTCCTGTTGACAGGTCTAGAGCCTGTTGAGGCTTTCAATCGTCGTAAGCGTACAATATCACTACCAAGACAAAACGTGCATTATTCCCCTGTTTCTTTCTGCTGATTAGGCAATTAATTAATAGAACCGAAAAGCCAAGCCAACAATTTACAAGTCATGATTCATCCCAGTCCTTCTTTAAAGCGGTGAGACATGTGTCACCAAGTCCTCCAAAGGAACCAATAACCCAAGAAGTCATACGTTCACTTCGATATCATTCAGAGAAGATGGTTCATCAGTAAACCAGCCACCATACAGCGGTATGGCCCAGACCCCAGAATACCCAAGATAAAGGGTTCACGAGCTTGAGTGGACAATCCCTCACCATTCATTAAGTGCCTATGTGTAGACCATCACAGCCAGCAACAGTTCCAATATTAAAGGAATGACTTCAAAAAATCAGAAGAGCAATTTAGTACGTAGAGAGCACAAGAGGTACCGAATAAAATGGTGTTCTCTATGACAACCAGGAGGAACCTTGCATAATCTGTGTGCAATCCTCTCACAACGTGAGGCCTCACACCCAGCATCCACGTTGCCAGTTAGTGATACAAACAGACACTCACAGCCGAGTCACTCTTCTTCACAGTCACACTGCGTGTCACATCAATGTGACAAGTTTGTGAAACTCTTCGAATTTTAACAACCAACTTCAACCTAAATCACTATTCAACAAACCGACGCGCAACCACTTAGTCAACAGTCACCATCCCTACGTAACCTGATCAAGAACAGGACGACTTCGAGAGACCAAATCAAACTGCACTAATCCATTAAACTTCTCAGAGCTTGTGGGAAAATCTCCCCCGAATCCGGACCACTCCACCGCTCAAAACGCAAACTGTATGGAATCAACTGAGTTTACGAATTTCCGAAGGTACCCCAACAAGTCCACCCCTTTGAGGATTTCAAAGTTTTTAAGTCCATTTGACTGAGCTTCGCCCCCCGGCCCACCCCAAAGCAACATCCACACCACAGTGGACTACGAAGTAGCAAATCAATTTGAAAATATAATTAAACTTCACTTTTCTCCCAACACCACCACTCGAAGCTGAAGCCATCCCTGAGCCAGAGCCCAAGAGCGGAACCCAGTGAGTGGGGCGCAAGGCAACTAATGGGGGTGCACAACAGAAGTTCAGCCACACAAATAAATAACAAAAATGAATGAGTTCAGTCGGCAATTTTGCCAGCTGAGTGCGTTCAGCCATTCACTTTGCATTGTCAAATTCATTGATTTATTGTCATAAAGCTTAACGTTAACCGCAATTTATGTTCGGCTCTTGCAAGGGATGCCATGGCCTGGGGTGAGTGCGAGGGCGCACACGCTCCGGCCACTGGCTGACGAATAAACCGCAAAACTAATGAGTTGCCTATTTGTCTCTGACTGCGTTCACAGGCAGAAAAATACGAAATAAATTTGCCATTTTGATGGATCCCAGACGATCACTGGCCACTTGGTTACGTTGCTGGGTCTGCTGGGACGTCTGCTTGGGTGTCTGCACACGAGGGATGCGATGGTTGGGCTGCTTGTTGTCGTCGGTCAACCGCGTCAAATGGCATTTTAACTGTCAACTGGCCGCACATAGGAAAGCTTATTTGTGGCATGGAATTACAATAAACCAACTCAGGCACCATTTACGGACAGCCGTCGGCGTTGGTTGTGTGTAATGTGTGCAGACGTCGCCCTGAGGGCACTCACCACGAGATGTATGGCTTCAATCGAAGCAAATTTGAATGTAGATGGCAGGTATAAGTGGCGCCGGATTGGCCCCGTGCTCGAAGAGGCCATCGGTCAGTCTTGGGTGGCAATAATTTCTCTGAGTGCATTCTTCTTGTGACGGGTAATCAGTGGCGTATGCTTGGTCGTCTGGAAATAATGAAGGTTTGTGTTGCGTTTTCGCCGACTCTGCCTGAAAAATGGGTAGAGAGACGGTAGAACGAAGAAGTCAAACATTTTTCTTCATTTTTGTACTTACTCTGGGTACATAGTAAAAAGGGTGACACCCACGATTTACGTCATTTCATGCGACTATAGCGAACTCAGAGAGAATGGGTCACGGTCTTCTTCTTCTTCGTTTGGGACTATAGTCCGGGTTGGAACCGGGTCTCAGTCAACAAACCTCACTAAACAGCGAGATCTCTAACGTCCAGATTCTCACGCCAAGTTAGTTGAGGTCCTTCTCCACTTGGAAGCGAGTGTCCTCTGTTGTGTGGCTACACAGGTACGGAATCAAGGATTCCTCGGACCGATCAGTGTCTTTTTGAATACAACGAAGCTTGTTGCAGGCACTAGATCCGCTATTCTCCATAATTCAGTACGATTGTTAGCACACGAGGCTGTCATTCAACAGATGTCGTCATTGTAAAATGGATCTGACGCTAAACGAAGCTTAACCATTGCAGCATGAAGATCTCTCTGCACCCACTAGACCCCCACTGATTTCATCTGTCGCATAATCTACTCATGCGACAGATGAAATGAGATGAAATGCGTTCTTCTTTGAATTTAGAAGACAACCGAAGTCGAGCCCCCGTTGCCATGTCATATGTCAATCAACTGCCGAAACGGATGAAGGAGCACATAATCTGTTGGAGAGAACAAACGTATGTTTGGTCCTATAGAGTTGATATTTACTGGGGGTGAAAATGCAACCACCGCGTGCTGTCAACAGAAGGGTCTACAGATCCAATTAAGAGGTTTTGTGGTCCTGCCATGTAGAACTTGTAGAGAACAGCCAGAAGAACATGATTCTCTAGTACAATGCAACAAAGGACATGCTAGCCATAGGTGCCATCACAAGTAGAGAACGGCATCCACCCACTTAGTGGAGAGAGTAGATGCCTTTGCTCGTTGGCTACGATCTGGCTCCAACACGTACTGTAGCCACACTCGAAGAAGGGAGGAAGATGAGCCTCACACTTACTGTGGACTGCAATAAAAATTGTACGGAAACTTGATGACATCCGTAGTAGCGTGCACGTCATTGTTCGAAGCATTATAACGATGATGACATGCGGTCCTTGTCATGTAATGTAATCTAAAGGATGTTCAAAAATTAAGAACATTTTTGAATTAAAGAGTTCTAGGTCTAAGATGATTACTTATGGAATGGCACATCGGTCAAATAGCCTTTTAGGCTTCGCTGGCAGACACAACTGAATTTCGTTGACGCAGAGTCCTCCTATAAGGCTTGTTGACACAGAAATCAAGACTTCAAATACTTACTTACTTATCAGGCTGATGACCCAAGCAGGGTCCGAGCCTGAGCGATAGCTGCTATCCATTCCTGACGGTCCTGGGCACGCTGCTTCCAGTCATCAAGACGAAGCTGTCTTGCATCCGCAATTACTTGGTCTTTATACCGGAGATTCAGTCTTCCTCTCCTTTTCGAACCAGGAAGCTCGGATTCGAAGACCCTCTTGGCTGGAGCATTTTTGTTCATGCGCTCGATTTGGCCGAGCCAGTGCAGTCGGCGGATCTTTGCCTTCCGGACTACATCCACATCCTGGTACAGCTCTTAGATTTCGCGGTTGTGTCTTCTCCCCCATTGGCCTTCCTCGCAGACGGAACGTAGACTCTTTCTTCCGAAGGCACCAAGAATCAGCTCCGCAGTTTTGTTTAGCGTTCCGCTTTCGACTCCATAAATCAGGACTGGCAAAATAAGAGTTTCTTAGAGCATGAATTTCGTCCTTCGAGTCAGGAGTTTTGACGCCAGTTGTTTTGATAAAGCGAAGTAACACGGGTTGCCAAAGGCGGTTCTACGTCGGATCTCCACAGTTATGTCGTTTGTGGAGTTTACGTTTGCCCCGAGGTAGACTCCTTTACCACCTCGAAATTGTAGCTGTCGATTGTAATATTTTGTCTGACTTTAAATAACCCCATAAAAAACGGATGGTATTAAAAACGAGGAGTACTTCTCCTTCTTCTTCTGGTGGCGCTACAGTCAGGGGTGGATCTGGGCCTCAACCAACAAGCCTTTCCAGCCGGCACGATATTTAGCCAGCTATCTTCAACTGCGCACACCAAGTTGGTTGAGGTCCTTCTCCACCTGGGTGCGCCATCGGTTCCGTGGGCGTCCCCTATTGCGTTGTCTCACTGGTTCGCGGTCGAATATTCTGCGGTCTAGATCCGTGTTGTCCATGCGCTCTACATGGCCTTGCCATCTTGGGCGTTGATTCCGTAGACGCCAGGCCAAGCTCATTTAACCGTACAGTTCGTGGTTCTTCTCCAATAACCATCAACGCAAACAGGACCAACGATTGAACGGATAACTGATCTCTCGAAAAGAGCAAGGGCTTCTTCATCCGCTTTTGAGATTGTCCATGCCTCCGCACCATATAGGAGGACAGGGATGTTCAAGGTGTTATATAATGTTAGCTTGGTCCTTCGAGAAAGGGCTGTACTACTCAATTGCCTCTTCAGCCCAAAGAAACAGCGATTGGAAAGAGTCATTCTGCGTTTAATCTCGGAACTGTTTACTTACGAGCCGAACGAGAGAGCCTGAAAGAAATGTCTACTACACTAAAGGGACTGTTTCATAGATTGTGGATATGTGACATCTTGTTGAAATCACATATTGGCCAATGGACAAACTGGTCGTTTAAAGACTCCAACTGCTTAAGTCCTCCAAATTTTTCAATAATGCTCTTCACAGTTTACGAAGGCTGTGCTTCGCAGTGGCGTAGAGGTTTAGTGCGTCGACTCCTTCGCAGAGAGTTTAAGGACCGATCCCTGAATTGATCAACTTTTGATCTTAATTCACGGCTCCGTTCTATCGAGTCACTCACAATGCTCAAAGAGTACTCTCGTCTAGAAAAACCTTCTCAAACTTCTCCGTTCCCAATCAGAACTAAAACCGTAGGACCCACAATCTCGAGATACAACGAGTGATTACTGTGGAAGCTAGGCCTTGGTCCACCTCGGACTGTTAGGCCGCCTAAATTATTATTATTATCCGAACAAGTTAAAATTAATATTCAATATTTTATGGACATCGTTCATTCATGAAAACACCTTGTATCCTGAGGCCCCCCTTTTTTCCTAACCCTAAACTATCAGATGTCAGTGTTGCCAATTTCAATTTTCTGTATAAATTGAGGTAAAATTCTTATCTTGTGTCAATTTTGGGACACTCTGTCTAAGTCACGAGTCGGTTAGTCAGTGAAAATATTCATTCTGAACACAAAGGAGAAAGTGGTGATAGTGGCACCACCTAAAGGCCAAAATGCAATTAAATTTGAACTAATCCACACAAAATATTCGCACTTTTGTAGGATAGGCGAGCGAGTCAAATGAAACTACTTGATAGGAGATGTGCTACTTACGACAGTTTATTGAGAAGGAAGAAAATTTACATGACGGGTTATATTTATAATTTCATATGAAGCGGTACGCTTATGTACAAGAAATGAGATAGTGTGAGCATCATACGATATGACAATAGTTTCTTACTTTCGGTTAATATTTACTTCTGACAATCTTAAGTATGTGTTATACGAGAACACTTACAGTAGTGTACAAAAAAATGCCTAAACTTTGTTCCTCATTGTGATCTGACAAGATCCGTCCGATGTAACGACTTCAAAAATTGTCAACAGTGTGAAAACAAACAAAATTGAAAGCAAACAATCAAAGTGCCAGCCTTTTGAGTTTGAAGGACCTACGACTACACCTTAACTTTTTCAGAGTTGAGTGGGGTGGATATTTGTTACCCCCGCTTCATCCAATGGGCCAGCAAGGAACCAAATCCAATAACCAGCAGAGTTGGGGTTGATTTGTGCGCCCAGTCTATGGTGGTCGACGTTCGTTGTGTAGGCAAATTATTGCCTGACTCTCAAACTGATTTCCCCCTGATCCAGTTTATATCAAAGGGATTAGGCGGTTTTGTCTTATTCCTCAGTCCCCAACGACGCGGTGTGGGGTTCGGAAGTAGTACGGCTGCTAGGATTTAGTGATTACCCATCAATCCGATGTCAATGTTTTATCCGCCAAGTCAGGGACACATAAATCGGGGATAATCCGAGAGAGTGAGTACCTTCGAGTGATGATTCTGTTTGTGTGCTTCACTCTGCGGCTTGAGACTTCAAATAAACTGATGAAATGATTCAGTTGATCTTTTTGTTTTGAAGCATACTCTTAGGCGGCCCCACCACAATACAAAACACCCAAGCCTGCCATTCAGCCATTATCTCTCTCGCTTCCACCCACATTCAGCGAAAGCCCACAGCTGCCTTTGAACTTGAGTGAGGTCCAGACTTTGTAGTCGGCCCCATTGCAAGCACTCAACAGCGCTAGTCGTCTGATAAGACTGTCAGACGTTGTCGTGATGTAAACAACAATTCAAAACACACAACACACAGCTGCTCTTCACTTTGCCCAGCACCACCGACTGCGGACTGCCACAGTGCCCACTCGCAACACAAAGTGTGTGTTAGATCGCAAGCGAGCTCCGTACCTGTTATCAGCTCTGCGAGTCGCATAAAAGATGACCACGCTTCTTGTTTATCTCCGCTGGCGGCTGAAAAACACTGATAACGGGTCTCAGCTTAGAACGCGCAGCCCATCAGCCGGTGGCCTATAAAAACGTCTGTCGATCAAGAGACAAAGTTTAGTTCGATCTCGCATCTAGGCCGGCTGAGGCAGAGCAGAATCAACGGGTCGCAATGGAACGCTGGCAGAACAGAGTGGCCGTCGTCACCGGGGCGAGCAGTGGAATTGGCAAAGCCATCGCGGACGATTTGCTGAAGGCCGGAATGCAGGTTGTCGGGCTGGCACGCCGCTACGAGCGCATGGTGGAGAATCGGGCGAAGCATCCGGTGGACCTGCAGTCGAGGTACTACATCCGGAAGTGCGACGTGACGAGTAAGGCGGATGTGCAGGACGCATTCGAGTGGATCGAGAAGTCACTTGGGGGCACAGACATCCTTGTGAACAACGCCGGGGTGGTCCGGCCCGGCAACATCGTCGACATGGACGCACAGATGATCGACGAAGTCTTCAATACAAACGTCCGTGGGATACTCTTTTGCACACAGGCGGCCTTCAAAAGCATGCGGGACCGCAAGTTCGACGGACACATCGTACACATCAACAGCATCTTGGGCCATCACGTCCTTGGAGGGACCCCGGAGGCGCCCAGCCTCAACGTGTACCCCCCCTCGAAGTTCGCCGTGACCGCCATCAACGAGACCTTCCGCAACGAGCTGAGGTTCATGGGAACAAAGATCAAGACCACTGTGAGTATGCGGTGCATTCTTGCACTCCCAACACCGACCAGTTCCTCTTCCCTTTCAGAGCATCAGCCCCGGAATCACGAAGACAGAAATCGCCCCCAAGGAGATGTACGACCTGTTCGACGCACTCCTCCTGCCCGAAGACGTCTCGCAGGCCGTGCTCTTCTCCATCGCCACGCCGCCGCATGTCCAAATCCACGAGATGATAATCAAGCCCGTGGGAGAGATACTGTAACCGACAGCCGTGATCTTAGCCTAATTAAATTCATCGTGTGCATGTATGTGAGAGCGCTTAGGGACTGGTACATATTTCGCAATAAAATATTTTCTCGAATAAGTTCAATACAACAGGCTGAATCTGTTATCTGTTATCTGTTCGGTGTGTGTTCTTATTTTCGCTCGGCGACGCGGCGCGGCGGCGATAAGCCAGCGACAATCCGATCCGAAGCAACCGCACTTGAACAACATGAGCGCTGGCCGCGGACCGAGGACGCTACTGATTGTGTATGTACTGGGACCGCGGCTGAACGATTTGTGAAGCGGTTATTTTGAACTAACACAAAGCGCAAGGACAGACTGATAACGCGGAGAGAGAGCGACGTGGGCGATTGTTTAGTTTTGAACGCGAACTAAGGTGGCTTGGTGACGGAGAGACATCTTGCGATGAAAGTGAACCCTCGATTGGGGAGAGTGAACGGTTCGAAGCTCCGTCAAGCTGAGCTGTCAACTGCAACCAAGCTGAGCAACTGTGATTTTTATTCCAGACTGAGGTGGAGTCCTTGGCTTACGCCGTTTTTGACGGTCCAGTCCAGACAACTAGTGAAAGAACAACCGCGTTGAATTCCAGGAAGACTCTTCATTCATCTCAAGCGAGACGTAATGCACGGTGATGCGATGGACATTCCTGTCAAGCGGGAGGCAGTCAAGGACATGTAGGAGCTAGGGTGCTCACTGTACTCTGTCAGCTGTACAGCTTCACACTTCAATGTTTCTCTAGGTCTGGTCGTAAAGGATGTCTACTTCTTCTCTTGAGTTAATGGAATAGACAATGGCGAAGAGCCCCTCGTATCGAACCCGCTTACTGACGCTGAAGATAGTGTTTGTTTGTGCGAATCTTGTAAGGTGCCCTGAAATAATTCCATTTTCTTTGAGTGTGGTTTCTGGGCAGCTGCTTCCAGATGGACGCGTCCTTTTGGTTGAGGTGCTTCTTTAATTGTTTGCGACAAGCGTGTGCATTGCACCACTTGATGGATGTTTCAGACACCGGTTGCACATGGGCTCTTGTCTAAATCAGTTTTTGGTTGATCACACCCAAGAGTTTGCAATCCAACGGTCTCATTGTTCGCATTTGATGTTTTACATGCCTCTGCGGTATAAAGTCGGACTGGGTGTTGCAGCAGGCTAAGCGGGTAGATTCAGGGTTCAGGAGGACGATGGCGGCATGCTCGCTGTTGCACGGCTAAGCTAGTTTGACGGGGTAGTACTTGTCCGTTTCCTCGTAAACCACCCAATTGCAAACAAAAAAACAGAACGTGCCTATTGCTAGAGAGAGCCTATTACCCTACCGTAGACTCCAGACGGACAGCAAAAGATAGGAAAATGGAAAAGAGATGAAACAGGAAAGTCGAAGAAGGAAAATGTATTCATTGCCTATGCCTCTACCACCAAAGAGACCGGGCGGGGGAACGCGGAGCTAAGCTAACTAACCATACCCTGCTGCAACACGCGATGATCATCGTCTCGAATAGAGTCAGCTTGGTCCTCCGAGAGAGGGCTTAATTACTCGATCGCTTGTTAATCCCAAGTAAGGAGCTATTGGCAACAGGTGGCTGAGGGCTTGAACTCGTAGCTGGTATTGTTGGACTACTAGTCACTGTCAAGGTATACCTGTCCATACATCCAGTGATGCTCCGGCCAAGTCGTACTGCTTTTCAAAGACAAACATGTGATTTTCTCCCTTGCCGCCAGACCCACTATGATGCCTCATGAACTGCTGGCTGCGTTGAGTCAGTTTGAAATTCAGGCGTATTTCACTTTTATAATAGAAAACTTGCTTCGAAGGTCGGCCTTATTTCGCCTTCAAGTGGCGAACTGCGAGAATGATTATATTTTGTTCCTTTGATGGCGAAGGTTATAAAGGCCTTTTGTTGGCACAATTATTATCCCTGATTTAACTCCATGCGCCTAGCTACAGTCTGTTAGTAGAGGAGATTCACACCTCGTTTGTATATGAATTCCCCGGGAGTCGATTTTGGATTGTGAAGTAGATGCCAATGTCTTCACTGGTACAGGATAAGTTTAAATTAAGGGGAAGACATGTGTTTCTGCTCCTAAGACCTGTTGATGATAGACCGCTTTCACATAGGAAACTTTTGTCGGCGATTTTTCCATCTTGTTGGCAGTGGAGGTGAGACGTGCTAGGGGTAGCCTGCGTCTCATGTGCTCGGGGTTTGATTTTGGATTTTCGTATTCTTCATTCGTATGTTCTCAATGTTGGGTATTGGAAGCATCTTATACATGTGCGAGAAAGTGATGACGCGTGTGTCAGAAAAAGTTCAGAATTAAGATCTCATTTGCAGAGACTGAAAATTTCATGTGTGAAAGTGGCTTGAGATCACAAAAGGGAGTTTGTTGAATCGCCGACGAATTTTAGCGAGTGTGAAAGCGGCCGTAGCGATGAGCGGGTCTGTTGTTTCAGCTCTCGCAATCTGTCGGATAAGTTTGTTGAATACTGTCTGAAAAATACCGAAAAAAATCACGAAGTTTCGTCGAATTTCAAAGTTCCTATAATTGCTTCTGGGAACTTCGATATCCAACCGTCATTTTCGTGCGGATCTATTAATTTCGTGAACGAAACTGTGATGTGGTTATAATGATAGCAGCTTCAACTAACCTAAATCTGATTAATTCCATTTAGGCCCGTGCTACTTCTCAGATGCCGCCACACTGATGCTAGATGGCAAGAACTGGGTATTTACCCTTAATCCAAAAATAACCAACTCTCTGCAGTACCTACCAAGGGCGCGGCGTGGAAAATTTGAAAAGGTAAGTCGGTACAAATGTTCATCTGTAACCCCGCAATCGTTGTTCTTGTTTGCCTAAACGAACTACTGTATCTATAAAACGTTCCATTAACTTACGGTTTCTTTCAACTTTTTTGATGTGGGCTACAAAGGAATTACCTAAGGAGGATTCAATGCGATTGTTACCGAATTCGTGCAAAGATAGACAACTACGACTGTGTTTTTCTGTTTTACATGTTCTTAGCCGAAATAAGGATATTGCTTATGTCAGTTCGTACGGCTCCAAACAGTCGGGTAATTTGAAAAAAGGAGACAAGAAAAACAAAACATTATGTTAAGTTTGCATCTACTAGTCAACCAAGTATATCTTTGATTTATGGATGAATTGAAATGCGAAACGAAACCATCTCTGCACGTATAATCTATTTTCATAGAATGAATATTTATTTATTTATCTAAAATCTACAAATTACATATGTATTAACAGATTTTGTGAAGTGTTTTATAATTGTACAATATTTAATGATAAGTTAATACTTTATTTCAGAACTCAATACATTTTAAAAAGTAAAAAGGCTTAAAAGGTTACTTTTAAAGTGCTGTCTGTTATGGGACAGATCCAAATGTTGTGAATGTTCGTTAAAAACACGAATTATTCTTGTCAATGTTTCGTTTTTACCATAGTCTGTGCTATGAAACCTTTCAAATAAAAAATCCCAAGTACGGAGTGACCTTGAAGGCATATGAAATTGAATCTCAGATAAGAGACATGAACATTTTATATGATTGCAGAGTATATCCCTGACAAATATAACATCGTGGATAATGCGTTTAGTTGATAGAGACTTTATACCAAGCAGTTGGCATCTAGCTTTGTAGCTAGGATGAAAATTCCAGTGCATTTTAAAGAAGATGTACTTGGTGAATCGCTTTTGAACTTTTTCAATACGTTCTGAAAAAGTGCTGAAAGCCGGGTTCCAGACTACGACCGCATATTCAAGGAAAGGTCGGACTAGGGAAATATACAGTGCTAATAAGGCAAACGGATCAGTAAATCCTTTAGTATTACGTTTGATGAAGCCGACTGTTGAGTTGGCTTTTGCTAAAATATGAGAGATATGATTTTGAAATGAAAATGGGGAGTTAAACATAACACCCAAATCTTTGACACGGCTTACAGTCGAAAGATATGAATTACCAATTGAATAATTAAATTGGATTTGATAAGCTGATTTCGTAAAAGAGATATAATTGCATTTACTTAAGTTAAGACCAAGTTCATTATTTACACACCAATCAAAGATGCTGTTTATATCTGATTGAAGCATGATACAGTCATTAACATTTCGAATTGTTTTGAATATTTTCATGTCGTTAGCATATAACAAACATCTACTGTGTTTAACTGAGAGAGTAATATCGTTAATGAATATTATAAATAATAAAGGGTCAAAGTGACTACCTTGCGGTACACCCGACCAACATTAAATTAGCTTTGATAAGGAATTACCAATTTTAACTCTTATGGTTCTATTTTGGACGAAGGAAGATATCCAATTTAGAAAATTGGAATGGAACCCAAACGCTTTGAGTTTGTTTATTAAAAGCGAGTGGTTGACGGAATCAAAAGCTTTACTGAAATCAGTGTAAATTGCATCAACCTGTTTCTTGTTTTCAATCTCATTGATCACGAAAGAAGAATAAATTGATAGGTTAGTAGAAGTCGATCGTCCAGATATGAAACCGTGCTGCGCTTCCGATATGTGCTCTTTGATTAAGAATTCAGTCTTATTCTTGACTATACATTCAAATAATTTTGGAATTGCCGAGAGTTTGCAAATTCCTCTATAGTTTTCCACATTATTTTTAGAGCCCGATTTGTGAATGGGAACTAAGAATGATTCTTTCCAATTATCTAGAAAAACACCTTCAGATAATGACAGATTGAAAATGTGTAGAAGAGGTATACCATCCACTCCACAACTGGGGTCCGACTTTAAATTCTGAAGTGCTAGAAAGACTTCAGTATAATTTAATGCTAACGACCCAATGTCTACAGAACTAGGGAAGGTATATGGAGAGAAATTATTGGAGTTTGAAGTGGAAAAAGTAGATTGGAAGAAGTTTGCAAAGAGTTCAAGAGTAGAGTTAATATTTTCTGACTCTTTGTCCTTGTACTGCATTAAATTAGGAATTCCTAGAGAACACCTGTTGGTGTTTATATATTTCCAAAATGATTTGCTATCGCATTTAACATTTTGTTCGAGGGAATGAATATAATTTTTGTAAAGGAACTTATTAAGGGAAAACAAATCTTTCCGTAATTTGCTAAAAATTTCATAATCCGAGGGGTTTTTTGTCTGTGTAAATTTTTTGAAAGCTTTGTTCTTACGATTTTTAAGATTTGTTAATTCTTTTGTATACCAAGGAGGTCTACTTGAGGTACACTTCCGCGACATAGGAACGAACTTTAAGAATCCTTTTCTAAGAATTTCAACGAAACGATTATATATGGATTTTAAGTTTAAATTAGAAAATTCTTTAAGCCAATCTACGTTTTTAAATATAGAGAATAGAGCGTCCTAACTCGATAAATTATTCTGTTTTGAGACAATTCAATTTACAGAAATCACTTTCTTCCTCCAAAAGCAAGTCTACCAAACAAAAGTTAACTGTTAACAATGCCATTTTGTCCTTAAAATTAATTGACATTAGCTGTATCTTACTTCTTTAAGTTACATTGCTAGCTGCTTCATAACTGTTTTATTTTCCAAACGAAATAAAAAGAGAAAGAAAAAATATAAGAGAAAACTATACAAAATTAGGAAATAAGTCGATGAAAAGCGAGTTATTTTGAGAATGCATGAGAAAGCGTTTGGTGAACAGAGAGGAGTCAACCACAACGAACGATGAAGGCAGAGAACCAATTTGTTCTAACCAGCCAGAGATTGTATAACCCGAGATGTTTCGGGTTACTATGATTTTTCACTCGTTATTTTGCTGCCGCCTTGCGGTTGTTTTCTTATGGGCTATGAAGTGTGTGTCATGTGATGATGCGATGTTGGTGAATAGGCATCTAATGTGAAATGAATGACAAGCAGGTTGTGGGCTTGTGTGTTCGTAGAATTTGTCTCTTGCATGTGCAGATGTAGGAAACAGACAAATATTATGTTTGTATGCACATATTGAGCTGCTTGTTGTATCGATACATTGCTGAAGAGTGGAATGTTAAAAGGTAACTCGATAGGAATCGGGTTGTATGGACGTCACGCCAATGGTACCTAGCCACTTAGCTAGCTTTCCTACGAGTAACAATGATTTATCTCGCTGGATTCTCCTGATAACTCTGACAACATTCTAAATGTCTCGAGAGAAGTGGATAGACACCTAGTGTAAAAGTCGTCGCCCAGAGGTATGGATCATATCCGAAGCGGATGAAGTGGCTCGTGGTCTTTTCGAGAGCAAAATTCTGCTCGCCATCTTCGCTCCTGTTTGCGAGAAAAAGGTTCAACCACGAACTGTATGGGCTGTGTAGCGACATTAGTCTAGCCGTCTAAGGAACCAACGTCTAGGATGGTTAGACCGGACAACTTAGCTCCAAACCGAAGAATCTTCGACTTTGAACCTGTGGGACAACGCAAAAGAAGACTCCCATGTGCAAGGTGATCCACAAAAGAGGAGGGGCCTCAGCCGGCTTGGTGTGCGAAACTGGAGACAGCTGGCGAGAGATCAGGCCATATAGAAGAGAGAAGCATGTTGAGTGAGGCCGAAATTCACCCCGGACTGTAGCGCCATAAGAAGAAGAAGAAGAAGCGCCATTTCGGCGAATTTCACAAACTGTATGTCTCACAGTGGTTAGTATAACTTTATCAAATCAAGATCATAGGACAACGCAACGGGAGTCACAGATAACGTGCAGGAGGTGAAAAGGAAGATTGGTGCCTTCCAGGGCAAGGCAAAGAGAATGCAATTCACGCATGTCAAAGTTTATGTTTAAAGGCACTCCTCTAAGGCAATATAAGGAGTGTGTTCCAAATATTGCTCTATTCTGGCAGACAATTGCCGGAACATCACTTTGAGTGTTCGACTCTCTTTTGTAGTTAAATTCGAATAATCTTAAGTGGAAAACAGAGTTTCAATAATCATCATCAATAAACATAAAGACTCGGCCAAGTTCTCTTGCATGAATGAAAGACGAAACAGTTTTGAGCGAATCGGAGAAATGCTCTCGAAGAATTGTCTTGACCAGTGTGACCATGAGATGATGATTGATACCATGTACGAGCTAAAGTGTTACCCTCTGTACTCTGTCATCATACAGCTTTACACCTCAATTTTGTTTCACTTCATAAATCACACGCCATCAGCATGTTGACATGACGTTTCATTATTTTTTCGAATGAAGATATCGAAAAAAATTTAAATTGTTCAGTTACATGAAACGCTGCAGTAAGTATGTATTATGTTCAATTAAATGATTCAATGCGAAAACAGAATGTTTAAATCCTCCCGGTCAGTACTGTACGTTCATGTAGATGCAAAGAAATAAATTTCCAAAAAATACTGCATAAACTTAGGATGACTTGTTATTTACAGTCAGTCGCTTTCATGGAGTCTCTGAAGGAATCTTCGTTTTATTGACAGTTCTCAAAAAGCAGGCTAAACATACTATGTCAGCAAAAAGCTCCACGTTGACTTGAGGCTTGAAATAATTTTTTGGGAGAAATATCCCGACGTCATCGTGAATCCAGCAGTCTCGACGTAGAAACAAAATTCGATCATAAAATCTAAACTCTTACACTTTATTGTTGTTTACATTGTCAATTCACTCGATTATCAGTCCTGACGAGTCGTCACCACACTTATCAGCTTGTGAGCGACTCTTCTTTATTTTTAGAAAATAAACATCTCAACAGTCTCAACACGCACACACATTGTATTTTTAAGTCGCTTCACCAACTGCCTTGATTGTCAGTTCATGAATCTGAACGTGCTCTGGCGTCGAGATCGCGAACAGAACCGCCTGGGCAACGTCCTCCGGTTCCAGGATCGAGGTGCCGGCAAACTTGTTGACTTCGTCCGAGTGCATCTCGGTTTTCACCACTCCGGGACTGATGCTCTAGAACGAGACGGGGCATAAGTATCGACGGGTGATGTCAGGTGGTGTACTTACGGTTGTCTTGATCCTGGTGCCCAGTTCCCGCAGCTCATGCCGCAGCGTCTCGTTTATGGCCGTCACCGAGAACTTCGTCGGCGAGTAGATGTTCAAGCTCGGAATGCCGATGGCTCCGATTATGGTGTGTCCCAGCACGCTGTTGATGTGGATTATGTGCCCGTTGACGTTTCTCGCCTTCATGCTCCGAAACGCCGCCTGCGTGGAGTAGATCAGGCCCTTGACGTTTGTGCTGAAGACGTCCTCGATCACTTCCGTGTCGGTTTCGAGCAGCTTCCCCTCGCGCACAATGCCCGCGTTGTTGACGAGGATGTCAACGCCGCCCACGTTGGTGTCGATCCAATCGAATGCTTCCTTCACTTCGGCGTCCTTGGTGATGTCGACTTTGAGGGTGTAGTAGCGACCTCGCAGGTCTGCGGGCAGCTGCAGCCGATTCTCCACCATTCGATCGATTCGGCGAGCAAGACCCACAACTCTTAGTCCAGCCCTGACCAGGTCAGCGGCGATTGCCTTGCCAATGCCAGAACTGGCTCCAGTGACCACGGCGACACGATTCTGCCAGCGCTCCATTTTGTGGATCTTCTTCGTGCGGCTACAGATAACCGAATGAATTATCGTCCACAGTGGCTATAGCCTTTATGCGACGCGGCAAGCTGAGAAGAATCTTTGCGTCTTGTCAAAATTCGATTATTTTACGTTATCTTGATTGACGTAGCAGTTGCGACGCTGATGTGATTCGTGATTCATGTGAGAGCAGCAAAGGTCGCCGTGCCTCGCGTTGTGAATCAATACCCGCTTGCGTTAATTTGTGCTGGAAATAGATGTGGGAGGCTGTGTGATGTTGGGTCTGCAACTGAATTTTGCAGAGTTTAGTCAAGTGTGAAGAAAGGGTTGTGCCAAACGGGAGAATGGAACGTGTGAGTTTTTCTAAAGTTTTGAGCTCATTTTACAAGGTAACATTTCACCTTGTACATCATGGTAACAAAAAACGATCAACCGCCCTGTTGCGTAGCACATATCAGGCGTTAGAAAGTTAGGAAGTCAAGCCGGTTGGCAAAAGTATTGCGACTGTTCCAATATGCTAATCTAAACGAATTTCAGAAAAGTCCCAGTATTCAAATGATCTTAAAAGCCACGGAATTAAGGTATTCCACTCCCACTTGGACACTTGTGTGTAATGCCATTTTCTTGATTGGGGTTCTGACACTGATCGTAGAAGTATGCAAACATAAGAGCTGACTAACTGCTTGTTTCCTTTTAAGAATGGTTAGTTCGCGGTTAAGGAGATGAACACAAGTGGACAAGGATCTCAATCCGCTTGGAATCGAAAGTGATTGCGTCAGCTGTGAGGGTTGTTTCTCAAGTCTAATTCTCAAAATATAATTTTAGACCCTGCTTTTATAAACTTGAATGAAATTGAAGCTGATTTCTGATTATTTCTTCATTCGGGTACTGGAGAAGTCAGTCCAACAGTTGGGGTATGCAGCTTGAAGAAGAGGCGAAATGAACTGGTCTCAAGGTCAATGAGGGCAAAAGAAAATATATGCTGTCGTCTAAGAACGTTCCGTCAACACACCACCTTGGTGAAAACATTACGATTGACAGCTACAATTTCGAGTTAACAAAGGAGTTGGGCTACATCGGGACAAACGTTAACTCCACGAACGACATCACAGCGGAGATCCAACGTTGAACCGCCTTTGGTATCACTGTCACTTCGGTTTGTTAAAACAACTGGCGTCAAGGCTCGTGACTCGAAGGACTTAAGTCATGCTCTGCAAAAATCTTATTTTGCCAGCCTGCTGTATGGAGCCGAAAGCTGAACGAGAAGCAAAACAGCTGACCTAATTCGAAAGAAAAATTCTAAGTCGGACATATGGTCCCGTCTGCGAGGAAATCGAATGGAGGAGAAGAAACAACCGCGAACTCTACGAGCTGTACCAGGATGTCGATGTAGTCCGGAAGGCAAAGATCCGTCGACTGCACTGGCTCCGCCACATCGAGTGCATGGACAACAATGCTCTAGCTAAGAGGGTCTTCGAATCCGAGCCTCCTGGTTCGAGAAGGAGAGGAAGACCGAATCTCCGGTATAAAGACCAAGTATTCGCGGATGCAAGACAGCTTTGTCTTGATGACTGAAAGCAGCGTGCCCAGGACCGTCAGGAATGGAAGAATATATCGCCCAGGCTCGAACCCTGCATGGCTCGTCAGCCTGATAAGTAAGTATGAGCGGATGACATTGACAGAAATCAGCGAGTAGTCAATGAGGCGTGTGCTGACATTGAGACGGAAACGGCAAAAAAGGAAAAGCAAAAAAGGACGTGCATCACCGACCCCTTGGACAGAGCGTCACAATGGGCAGCTATAACTTCGAGAATAACTCTCGCCAATCACTGTTTCTTACGGCGCAAGAGTCAATTGATTTAGGTAGAGTCCTCTCTCAAAGGACCAAGCTGAAGTTATATGGCAACTTGGTCATCCATGTCCTGTTCCTCTATGGCGTGGAAAAATATACAAGTTCAGGAGCAGATAAAGGTGGCGATGCCTTATGTCTTATAGAGAAAAAATGTCTGCTCTAAAATGTTACTCCTGTTTGCCTTGACGCTACTTGGAAAAGAAGATTAAACCACCCATTCTACGGCCTGTAAATGCCATGCGTTTAGCCAGGCATCTACTAATTCAACGACTTAGGAGGCTAAGCCATGAAGAGCTCATGGACAACTGCGGCCCGAAGAGTCTTCGACTCCGATCCAGTGGGTTAATGCAATGGAGGGCAACCACGGAACCGATTGCGCACACAAGTGGAGAAGGACCTGAACCTCTTAAGTCTTAAGGTCTTAAGGTCAATGAGGATAAGACAGAATATAAGTTAAAAACCTGTTTACTCAAAAAATTAAAAAAATATTTTTTATTACGGAGGAGGAGCCTCTTTATTTTACAGAGTAAAAATAACACAATATTTCCTATGAACTAACTTATTTATACCTAACGTCGACTGTATCGTAATTTGTAGATGCAGCGTCAGCAACCGACGTCCAGAGGGTATTGCCGTTTGCCGGGCGTTTGCAGAGGTAGAGTGATGCGCGTGTCTCATTGGAAATTAACACTGTTGTGAGCGACTGCATGTGGGAACGTAAACTTATATGCGGTGAAAGAAACGATCCGCCCACCATCTAGGGCAAAACATCTCAATTTTGATCTAGTGAAGGAGTTTGTCTTCCTCGGGGAAAACGTGGACTTCACGAATGACTTAATGGAGCTCCGACATAAAATCACCCTTGGCAACCGATGTTACTTCGGTTTATCAAAACAACTGGCGTCAAAACTCATGACTCGAAGGATCAAAGTCCTGCTCCAAGAAAAACTTATTTTGCCAGTCCTGCTATATGCAGTCGCAAAACTGCGGACTTGAATCTTGATGCGTTCGGAGGAAAAATTCTACGTCGGATATATGGTGCCGTCTCCGATGGGGGAGAAGACAAGCGCGAACTCTACGAGCTGTACCAGGATGTGGATGTAGTCTGGAAGGCAAATATCCGGGCTTGGCGTGGCCACATCGAACGCAAGGACGCCAATGCTCCAGCTAAGATGGTCTTCGAATCCGAGCCTTCTGGTTCGAGAAGGAGAGGAAGACCCAACCTCCGGTATCGAGACTAAGTCAAAGCGGAGCTTAATGGCTGGGAGCGGCGTGCCCAGGACCTTCAACGATGGAAGGCAGCTTTAGCTCAGGCTCTGACCCTTCAAGGGTTATTGACCTGATAAGTAAGTAAATGAAATTGAAAAGCTATTGTCTCCGAAACACCTCCTCTGCTTTTGAATAATTTATTTTAATCTGAACAAAAGTTAATTGAATCTCTATTGTTATCAAACATAGAACCATAGTTCTTCGTTCCTTTAACTACTTGAAAACTGATTTTGTTTTTAATTTGAATTCTCATTTAAGCACTCTGTCTAGAGATTTCAGGATCTTTTCGTTGATTTAATCAATATCGTGTGGTTCCATCCATATTGAAGTAGACCGAAGCTTACTTGGTATAGCAGAAACGTTCTTCGTTTGAAAAACATAAAGAATAAAGCCTGTAAACGATTCAAATTTTCGGGATAAGAAGCCGATAAGGCTGTTTTTGCCAAACTAAGGAATTACTTCACTGTTCTTAAAAACTTATATTAGATAATAATTTTGTACTTGCCATAGAAAGTAAGCTTTATCAATCATTCAAAATCCTTTCGGATCTATATTCGCAGACCACTACATATTCATTCATATTCATATATCATATATTATCATCAAATATAGTGAATTAACAGGCAAACTTTCTTGTATTTGCTAACACTTTTCTACCACAATTTTTATCTGCTTATCTACCACCATTATTCATTTCCCAAGACCTATTACTGATACTGACTCCGTGAACCATGAGCTTGAGCTGTCTTGGTTTTAATTTGAATGCCTTGAGTTGGATCTCATCGTTTTTAGTGGGGAAGGTACAGAAAGTCTCCCTTGATAACCACCACTCCAGGCATATCTCTTACACCTCTGGACTTCTGCAAGGTAGTCATTTAGCTTCCTTGCTTTTTATCGATTTTTTGAATGATATTATTAGCTTACGTTTTTGCAACCGCAAACTACAGAGCATAAATGATTGGAAAAAATTGTCGTTGGACCTAAATTAATTAACCGGGTAGTGCGCTGCAAGTTGCTTAAGCCTTTATATTAAAATGCTTTACTATATCTTTCTCATGAGCTCAGTTACAGTACTCTCACTATATTGAACTCAAGCTTCTAGAAAGAGCAGAAAAAATAAAAGATCTCGGTGCCATTCTTTATGCAAAGTTCACTTACGTTGCAAATAACGAGGACATAGTTGCAGGAGCCAACTCGCTATGTTGATCCTTGAATATGGTTCATTGGAGCTTAATTTATCAAATCCACTCGGATTCGGGGGGGTTGAAAGAGTGCAGAGACGCTTTCCAAAATATATTTTCTTCAAAATGTGTTGGAATTTCGAGCGTTGCTACAAATCCAGTTGTCAGTTATTGGGGTTATTTACTCAGTACAATAATGTGCGATATTTTGTGTCACCCTATCAATGACATCTTTATGGTTCAGAACGCACTCCAAGAGCTCTCAACCTTTTTTTTTTAGATGAGGCATAGAACATACTATGGTATGAGTGAACTAATTTCTAGGGATCTGAAGTTTTTTAATGAATTTAATCATTTTTATTTTCACATTTCGAGAGAGTGGTTCAAAAATATTATATTTGGTGTATTTAATTATTGATTACTGATTAGACTTTGTTGATGAAATAAATCTACTAGTAATAAAGCGCTATGTATGCAAGTATGTGCACAGCTATACCGTATGTGGTCGAAGAACAAACTCTGAAATTAATGTGGTTCGTTAGCCGAGTGGGTTGGTGCGTTGCAGTTTATTTTTTTTCTTGTTTTTCACAGGAAATAAAACTTTTTTTGCTTTATTTTGTAGGAATAAACATTTTATATTCCATTTTCCGAAGTATTATATTTGCTTATATTCATTGCAAATTTAAAAATTAAATAAATAAAAAAAATACTTACATGAATATTATACTTAATAAAAGTTATTATTATCTAATATAATTTAATAAAAATTGATTACATAAATGCTTATGACGTTGCTCATGTCGTACGACTGTCTTTTCTACTAGTATATAAATAAATAAATAAATGCTTGTTTTTATATAATAACTTCCAAACTATTCGTACAAAAGATTTTGAAATCGATGTCTTCTCCGAAAGAGAGTATTTTTTTTCAGGTATGGAAGAGGAAGATTATATAATATAATAATATGGGTGGCGCGACAGTCCGAGGCGGTCCTGGGCCTAGCTTCTCAGCAACCACTCGTGTTGTGCGTGATATTGTTCTTTCACGAGTGGAAGGATACAGTTTAATGCCGACTCCGAACAGCGAAATTGAGAAGCTTTTTCTAGACAGGAATACTCCTTGAGCATTGTCAGTGACTCGAAAGAGGTTGCGCCATGAATTATGAAAGGTGGTAAATTCGGGCATCGAACCTGGCACCCTCTGTGTAGGAGTCGATGCACTTCCCCGCGACCCACTAGAAGAGGAAGTTTGCTATCTCGACAGTAAAGCTTTGTATCAAAAATATTGTGAATTAAACTTTCGATGAGTCTCTCAAAGTTTTGAAAATGGATATGGATTAAGTTAGCTGCGTTTTTTTGCAAGCGTATACATGCTTAATTTTCAATTTGCATGTAAAATACACTAACAACGAATCTATATACGCTTAAGTTACTCATCATATCTATCGCCGCTTAAGAAATAGGCGCGGAGAAAAACAGTGCTTCCAAGCAATATTTTCTGTGTGTTCATTCCTGAATGCATTCATTCTTTGTTTAGGTTGCTGTATGTGGCTTACATCTCCAGGTGTGGTTGATGTATTAGATCATTTCAATTATTTTGGCATCCATAAGTATGCAATTTTTGGTATACCCAGAGCATCTCTGCTAAACATACCGTTTATGTTTCATAATCGATTATTTTCATTTGATGAAAATTGTTCTTATTCTATAATTATTAAGTACTTTTGCTTTTAAAGTGATGCTCACGCTACACAGTCACAAAACGAAGATTGTGACCATCAAAGATCAACCATCACCTTCCACTACTACACCCCTGACTGCTTAGCAAATGTCATAAATGTCGTCGGTGCTGCCAAGATTTTATGATGAATCATTAAGCGCTGATGATCGTTTTCTTGTGCACTTCAAAATTAAGCGTATATACGCTTGCAAAAAAACACGACTGTTATTACCGAGCTAGTGCCGATATGTGCAGAAAATTCGAGGATATATCCTGGTCCTTTCGGCGTAGGATAGAGAATATAAATTTTCTGATTGACAAGCCTCTTAGGCAAGAATAACTTTTCCCAAAGATCTTTATTCAAATGAGGTTGAGCTAAGTTCTATGGGCCCGAAAGTGGAAAAGAAAGGCGAATACTACAAGAACCCGATGACTTTGCTCTTATTTAAACAGTCCCCTTGGCAATAGAACACAAAGAGTCGATCAATACAACAGCTAAATCCTCAACCATAACAAGAGAGCGAAACGAAATTTACAATAGGACAACACTGATGGAAGGGACATTGATAAACACTGAAAATAATAACGAACCCAATATACAACCTTAAGGAACACCATTCTGTACATAACAAAAATATGACAGTTTTGCATTACACATAGAAAACAGCTTGGAATCGGTTAGTTAGTGAGGTTATCTGCCTTACTGCGTCCTCAGTAGAAGTTTACTGGTGGTGACAGGGATTCTTAGGGCAGTAACCGTGTATTATACGAGCTCGTTCGGAGCACAGTTCCTTGGGACGTCTCTATGCTCCGCTAGCCAACACCGTCTTAATTTAATTTGAATAATCATCTCCTTCGGAGATGTGCGACAGCTAATGGCCAGGTTAGAGTTCAGAGACATCATGCGCTCCATGCAACCAAACGACGCCTACGTACATCGCCTTCATCATACACCTCTCCATACACAAATCCCACGCAGAATGTTTCCTTTGAAGCCACCAAGAATCTGCTGTTTTGTTTGTCGTCCAGTCTTTCACGCAGTCCTCATCTGCATTCAGCGTTTCTCGGAATAAGCACACATCAGTATTTCGTATCCAACAACCACTGACTCAGATGGTCGACCAGATTTCAACTTGGTGACGGCGAGAGCATCGGTTCCATTTCAGTGCTGCGTCGCTCTCTTAAACGATTACACAAATATGTTGCAGGAATTGTCTGACACAAAGCACTTCGACTCGAACGTGTTTTCACTTCAAACGAATGACGCCTCATATCACCCAACCGACACCCGCTGCCAGCCGTGGCATCAATGCAAAGTCGTCTTTGCTTACTTCTCGCCCACGATCCCGTGCCACAGATTAATCCCACAAACAGTCTTAATAAACCACTTGAGGTGGCAGCTTAAGGGCACCGCCGACGCGGCGTCCTGAACTCGTGTCTGGTTTATAACTTCAAAGGCTCCACAGTGAGCCTTGTTGCCTCTTCGGATTTCGTTTTAATTAAACGCATGATCCCTGGATGTTTGCCCAGACAAACTGTCTTCACACCAACCCCCAAACCTGATTGTCCTTGGCGCATCCTTGAAAGGATCCCATTTGATTTCTCAAAATCAATAAAATGCGATGGCAGTTGTGAAGATACGCTTGTCCTTGAACCACGCCTCTTGAGATCTCATTAAATAAGCACTCACTCAAACAGAGGCTGCAACACAATGACGCCGCCACCGTCCCAAGTCCAATGTCATTTGTTACACTCGCAGCGGGGCCGAGTGAGGAGCACCAACAGCGTATAGTGTTTGCTTCTCAAACACACGTCCCCCACATGTTGTGGCACTCGGTCAGATCTGAAAGGAGCTGTCATTCTCCGTGCTCTTTATTCAATCATCTCGGGGTGTCGCCAGGTCCCACGCCCCCTCCCCACCTCCAGCCGGGCAGTGTACACGAAAATGTTTCTCGTTCTGATTAGCCTCAAGACTGGCATGTATCCGCAAGCGACCAGCCGCCGTCGGCCATGCAAGCGACCATGTGTGTCATGGATCCTGAAACCCTTTCCCGTGCACCTGATTGCATGCAACACACACGGCCAGTGTAAGAGTTTCAGTCAAATGAACGGCAAATGTCTGCGCACAAAGGACTCAGAAGTCGACACACATCTGCAGGCAGCAAAGGTGTTCCGCTCTGACGTACAACCAGGGCAGGGGTGCGGCAGGTGAAATTGGAAAGAAAACATCACACATAATTAGGATACAGTTGCAAGCAGGATTCTGCCAGAAGGTTAACATTCAAAAGTTTAGCCATACGAGTTGGCAATTACCCGGTGGCCATTGTTGAAGGATGTCGCCAGTCGAATAAAGTTCGAAAAACGTAGGCGGGTGGTGGCGGCGGCTGGGGGACTCTTTTTGACGCAAATGGAACATGCTAAGACTGACAAAGGAGCACACTCGCTTCGAGAAGGGGAAGGATTCAGGTGGATGTTGGGACGGGGACACCGGTTGCGACTAATGAATATATAAAAGGATACGTGCCCAAACAGCTTTGCATGGATGGCATGACTGAGCTGACTGATGTGTGAGTTCAGAGGAGTGGGAGGGGGTGCTTTTCAATGACAAAAAAGCGGATGACTCCGGGGTGCATCGGCAAGATGACCGTGAACTCTGTCCGGGGGAACATGAGTGAAGGTGACCATAGACGAGCAGCAGATTGACGTTGCTGGTAGGGGACATGACAGAAAGCGCGTTGGAAAATCCTACACAGACTCCTATCGAGTCCATTGTGAATTCAGCAGACTGGAAATTCGCATCGCAATGTCCCACGATTGCAAAGGGCAGTGCGATCGCCATTCCAGACAAAATTCCTAAATTCGATGAGTGACAAGCGACGGCATTCAAAATGTTGAAGGGAATTTATTGGAGCGAGTATGTGCCTTAAGATTTCGAAATAAGGAGGCGGAGGAGAAGAACACATGGACAACAGACAACTACAACGAACCGGAACCATTTGCGGCCGATGTACAATTAAACTTCTCTTTACTGACACCCCTCTATAAGGGACATCTCCCTTTACGGAGAATTCCTCTTGGTCACGCCATCAAGCAGACCCGTTAATAACGAACACCCACTACATCGGATATTTCAACATCTATTGAGTAGTTGTACCCCTAGTAACAGACCCACGAAAACCGAACAGGGAAGCGACAGAGAAATATTGTATCTAAGCATTTCCTTGGTCTACATGTATTTGATTTTGACTTGTCTCTTTTCTGAAATAACTTAAGGTTACTTCTCTAGAACGGACACCTCTGTTTAACGGACAGTCATGATGGTCCCGTGGGTGTCCGCTCTAGTGGAGTTTCACTGTGCAGTGGTTAAGATCGACACGACCAATCTATATTATGACCTTAAAGTGGTTTCTAGAAAGATTTATTGTGTAATTCTCAGGACCGTGGTTACGGATGCTTCAGTTGTCAGCGCCCCAGTGATTTAAACACACTTGTAGATCAGGTAGCCAGTTGGTTTCATTTCGCAGTGGCTTATGGCACATCTGGATGCTCTTAGTGGACTTACGATGGAACCTACTTGTGGGCTTCCAACAGTAGATTCGAAGATCTTGAGAGTTCATATCGAGAATGACGTTTCTTTTTTGTGTACAAGGGTTGATACAAGAACATGACTTCTTCGTGGTAGTAGTAGACGCTCTTAGAAAAAATCTAAGACACTCCAACGCCCATCCATCAGTGAAGACTACCATGTTATCAGTGTTTCCGACTATGTCAAGCTTTCAATCATCGCCATCCGGCTAAAGGAAATACAGAAATCCTCGAAACGTTAGTGCTGTGGTGTTCATTTGGTTTGGGAAGATCCCAATATGAGGTATTTCCCAGAGGGGTCCACGCGTACGATTTGCTCTATTTGAAACGCAGTAATAATTCTAAAAAAAAGTTCTAAGTTCTTAGCCCGATTCTTGCTCTCATCTTGTCGTTATGTGTGAATCCTGACACGTGAGTTAGAAAAAGGGACTGCCCACCCGAAGCTGAAGACCTTTAATAACTCAGGTTGGTGATTCAACGCACACACCGATTTGGGCACGTATACGCCACCGTAAACAACGACTTCAGAGACAGGATTTCAAAAATGCCTTAAGCCTGAAGAAGTTCAATTAAAGACTGTGGACTCATGAGTTTTAATGACCTAAGAATTTGTTGTTATTGTTGTTATTATTGTTATTATTATCAAGGATTTCTTATTGATATTCTGTGTGAATCGCCATGGCATAGTGGGTTAGTGCGTCGACTCCTACGCAGAGGGTGCCAGGTTCGAATCCCCAATCTACAAACTTTCATAATTCACGGCTTCTACCTCTTTCGAGTCACTGACAGTACTCAAAGATGTCAGATGTCTGTCTAGAGAAACCTTCTCAACTTCGGCGTTCGGAGTCGGCATTAAACTGTAGGTCCCTTCCACTCGTGAAAGAACAATAGAACGCGAGGTTGCTGAGAAGCTAGGGCCAGGTCCACCTCGGACTGTAGCGCCTCCCATATTATTATTATTATTATTGATTTGCTATAACATTACAATATATGTAAGTGTGCAAAAGTTAACATGGCAAAAAGCCGTCTGTTGATTGTTGACATTGATTTAATAAATTAATAATAATTTTAAATAATATGTAGAAGGCGATTTCGATAACGATACTAGTGGGAGGGTAGGAACGGCATGTTGAAGCAGGTTCAATCCCTCTGTTCCATTTAGAAAATTCTTTGTTTCTTTAGAGGCTCTTGAGAGAAATAAAGTAAACGCCATTCTAATAGTATTGAGCAGATCGCGATGAAGTGGAAAACGTGCTGGACCTCGTTACAATTGCAAACCATTCCGAAATGTTTGATGCCATGTCAATGTGCGATTTAATTAAATCTGAGAAGTTCAGTTCAAGCCCTAAATTTTACGCTTAGTTGAATATTTTGATTTAAAGTAATTATTGAACCCTAGACTGTAAGGGTAGGGTTAGGTAGGGCGGCTGCTAGTACATTCACCAGCACACTTAGACCATATTGGTCCATTGTGATACCCATAAAGTCATACTACTACCAGTGATAGTGCCGTTAATTTGATCCCAATGGCAAATGGTGACCAGAATGGACCAGATTTCAAACCCTAGACTGTAGTTCAGAATTTTATAGACAAGCCGTAAAGAAGAAGATTTGGCTCTATTTATACTGTCGTTTTACATATAATCGTCGCGTTTCTTTCATAGAGTTTCATTGGCATTAGCTTCTGTGAGACCCAAGTCAGTGTTATGAGAACATGAAGGCTCATTCCACATCTTAAGAAGCCTCTTCTTATATCGACCTGCGTGTTACTTTAATTATTTAGTCGACATTTGCTCTTAAATTTCTCAAGTATTTTTCATGAAGACCAGGTTCTGCGGAAGCTTAAAGGTCCTCTTGACGATGAACCGTTCGACCGTTTCACACTGTTCGAAATATTTATGCCAAACACTTGGCAGACACATGCATTCAGAGCGGCATTGAGCACCTTGAGCTTTGAAGCACAGCCGGTTCTTTGGTTGCCTAAGAAACTTAGGCACATATTCCACCTCGATATGAAAGCACATATTCATGAAAAAGTCGCTATTAAAACAACCATCAAGTTTTAACAGTGACTTTTTCATGAATATGCGCATTCATATCAAGGTTCGACTTATTAAGTAAGCCTAGGTAGCTAAATTCTTTTCCAACTTCGATCGGCTCAAATACCTGTAGGCTCGACCAGTTCTGCTACCCCGAACAGTCCCGAATGCCAACATGTTTAACTTTGAGGTATTAATCTTTAAGGCCCATGGATTGCAGTAAACTTGCAATTTGCTTATTTTCAGCAGGAAAGTATGTGGAATTTCAGCCAAAATAACCCGATCATCAGCATAAAGGGGCACTTCGACATCTACATCAGCAAGTTTGACGCCTCCCGGTAGAAGTTTGCTATGCCGTCTACGAAGAGGGCGGTTAAAAGTGGGCTACTTTCTAGATTCCCGAATTCTTCTCTGAGGACGTAGCTTCCTACAGCGGAAAATGGATTGGCACGTCATACTTGCTCATTGCGCGAGTAACGGCAGCTGCCTGCACACCCATCGCACCAATCTCCCCCTGACCGGTACACACCAACGTAGTACGGCACCCGCATGCACACCAGTGTCAGCGTCTGGGACAACGTCGGCGGATATCAACACAAATATGTATATCTTTGATTTTTTGTAATTGCACAGGTGATCGCATGAACTGCAATGTCAGCGTCTGGGTCGCATCCGCCCTAAATAAAGTTCATGCAGTCACCTCTGCAAAACCGAGCTAAGGTGATAAATGAATTTATGATAATAAATCAGTCTTCGTGAGTGAACAGTCGAAAATAGTTGTTTTTTTTTTGGAGCAAGTCGGTGTAGAACTCGTTATTCGCGTCTTGGACTCTTTGGGATTACCTAGGGGGCTTTACCTGAATAAAATACCTGACAGAATAAAGAATTGTACATTCCGACAGTCTTCTTTATCCCAAGTGACAAAGGGTAGAGGCGGTGAGGAGTATCCTATTCTTCCTCTTGACCACCAGACCATCTGATACTTCAGTTGGTGGTGCCCAGTGGGTGTTCCAACTACCAAGTGACAAAGGGTAGAGGCGGTGAGGAGTATCCTATTCTTCCTCTTGACCACCAGACCATCTGATACTTCAGTTGGTGGTGCCCAGTGGGTGTTCCAACTACCATTGCTAACAACTTTTGTAAGACTCTCTCTGAAATGTAAGCTTGAACAAAGTCCCCGAGTGATTACACCATTGGTTGGACACCACCTCCTGTTCACCACTGAGTACTATAATCATAACGTCCACATTTTGCTGCTCTATGTCAGTTGCTAGTTTGATCCACAGGATTGCCTGTGGTGGGTCGATATCAGACCCTATCCTGGCAAGTTAATCAGCCGGTCATTTCCAAGTGTCTTGGAACTTACAACATTTAAAGGCGAGTCCTGGCAGTAGTCCTTAGTCTATTCACCAGTTTCTGGCACGCCAGTACAGCCCCCTCGGCGACATTGAATTACAGACATTTCAAACGCGTGTTCATCTCCTCCACCTGCCCAAATTGACGCACTCCATTCACGCTTTATGACAGTCTATATTTCCGCGCTCATTGCTCCAAAATGTTCCCTCTTTTATCTATCATCTCCTCACCACCTGTCGTCCCCAGCCCACAGAGTAACCTTCAAAACAAGCCGAGCCACACGACAAGAAATCCACAATCAATGTCAATCGCACGAACTACAAACATTTACTTTTAATTAAACCGAAAAGCCAAAAGGTTAACTTTAAACTTGTCTAATCCATTTAAGAAGTCATTTGTATCCCCCTACCCCCTCCACTCGGCGGCAGTCTTCGCTGAATATCCTCAATCAAAGTCTTTCCGGGAAATTTCATTTAAAACTCCATAAACCACCCGCCGAGTTGCGATCCAGATCAAATCATTTCGACCAAAAATAAACCAATTAAAACGTAAGCCTCGCCATGCCGAGCAATTACAGTTTCTCCAGACACACACACACAGCCGTCCAGGCATCCACCCGCCAGTGACACACAGTGGCGCACGAGGAAGCACCAGGCGAAGGGACATTTTCATTTAACATCCAAGCATCAACTCTAATAAACCATAATTTACGGCAAATTTCATCGCGTACCCTCACCGCAATCAACTCCGTTGCAGCACCGTCGCACCCTGGCCACAGATCCTCGGTTCATAAATCAGACAGTTGCCTTCATCGCGACGTCGGTGGGGCGCTGTGTGCGTCGGGCATACAGTCCTCCTGCATTCCATATGACCGGATACAAGCTGACAGAATGTAAGGACGTCTCGCACGTTCCTGCACGACTTTGGCGAGTCGACGATTTCATTTGGCTTCCGGCAGGGCCGGACGGCTGGCCGGGTGAAGACTTTGTCTGGCAGCACATCTCACATGACTGGGCATGGACGGGCGGCCGCTCCGTAAGTCTGTGCGACGTCTTTGACGCAATATCATGTCTTCGTGTCCATTAATTACCGGAAAGGAAACTCCATCAACGTTGAATAATTGCTCGGAAAATAATTTCGAAATCTGAGGATTACCCGTACGCCCGTGAGCGGCACTGGCCACTGCTACCCTCCGAGGGCGGGTCAATGTGTGTGATGGCTTGGCAAATTGATGGCCGCGTACACTTCCACCCGTCGTCCACCGCAGGCCGGGCTTAAAGAGTCCTCCTGTGGCCATCAGCGCGCCGAGTTCAGACTCAGTGATTTCTTGTCCGCGATGATGGAGTCTTAAGGGCTCGTTAAAATGGCTGTAATGGGCCTGCTGACGCAGTTCTGGGAAAGACTCACCACGGGTGCTGGCCAAAAGGATTACAAGCGAGTGTGTGTGCGGTGGCCATGGCTTGGCGGTTTCATTAATTCGATTTATGTTGACGTCTTTTATCTCAACTGTTTGACGGTCATGCGAGAGTTAAGAGCTGCGGTTGCTGGGTGTTGACCAGCGTTTAACTGGTGGCTCTGGAGGTGGTTGGACGTGTGTGGGGAGGGGAGGGACTGTTTAAGAACTAAGCACTGAGCGTCTCAAAGCTTGTGGCGAAGAGGAGAAAGTAGAGAGAGATTGCTGCTTCGTTTTAAAGGCTTAAAGGATGTTTTTTTTTTCAAAGTCTAGGACTTTGAGCTGCGATGTGATGAGCTTAATGTCTTACTGTTCATTCGTGTATTTATGCTCTGTCTGAAGCCAGATTCGTCCTTGTTTCCTCTGACTTCGCTCTTTATCAGTAGTCGAAAGTGGGCGTCTGTAGATTCAGCGAACACCGATGCACTCTTCGCATCTAAAAAATACCCAAGACCCAAGAAATTCAAAGTGACACCCACCACCTATTCGATTTCAAGGATGCGTATGACAGCCACAGGGGTTGGAGGCATCTGCGTCGACCCCAACGCAACTGCATGTGTTCGATGCTAGGCCGATACCATGAAAAATAATTTTCGCCGTCCCAACTCTTTCGAGTCACATTAATCTACAACAAAGTAGTCAAATAAAAAAATAGAAATACAGATGCATCAATAGATTTCTAAAAGTACGTCCTTTGTGAAAAACAAGATCAAGCAAGTAGACGAAGGAATTTCTACGCATCTATTTAGAAATGTTAGATCCACATTTACAGCTTTTCTCAATGGCCCAGTATCCATCAAAGACGATTATGAAAGCATTTCATCATCCTCACTGGAGATGTTAGGTCGACACGACGAAAACAACACTCATCACTCGCTCCCCCATTTTGATCGAATCTGATAAATGTGTCCGAAATCGGCGTGCATGCTGGCTAGAATAAAAGTTCTAAAAATGATCACATCATCGACTGAAGACGCAGATTACCATTCTGAACAGGTTCTGATTACCATTCTCGACACAAGATTCGGACAAAATAATTATTCAGAAGCAAGAACAAGCTTTGACACGCGATTAAAATTCTTCGAACAATTTCAAACAATCGATTAAAAATCGTTTGTAAGCTTACAATGACTTTGGTCAATGTGAAGGGCGTTCTCGAACAGCAATTCTCACCAACAAACCGGACAGATCTGTAAAGGTGTTAGTTTATGATCGCCTGTCAAAGACAACCCAAGATGTTGGCGCCAAAGCTGAGGGTCTGACGGAAATCCATTTGGAGACGACTGTGTGAATTAGTCCCATCGGCTTCCGCTTTACACAACTTTTGACATAGAGCTGGATATTTATGATCAAAATCGGGACTTGTTTTACGAGGATGATTATGCCGAGCACATACATATGAAAGCAGATAGCGGTTTGCAGTTTTAATAAGTGGATGTTAATTTTTGTCGATGACGTGGTTTTTCTCGAAGCAGCACGAGGGCTTCTGTTTGTTAACCCTTTAGCCAAAAATTCGATTTAAAGGAGCATCCTTTCTAAGCGCTGTGTTATTGGACTTGGAAGGCAATTGAGAAATAAAGCCGTCTTCAGAAGAACCAAGATATCCCATTAGATTACCTTGATAGTCCTAGTCTTGCGCAGGAGCATGACCTCTAAACATGCTCGTCACAGGTTTGTAATTACAACCCAATTGCCATTATTTGTAGCTATGTCATATTGCTATACTTAAAACGCTATTGTGGCCAAAGTGGTCTTTATGCGGATTAAATATTTACAGCATCAAAGATCACGACTCTAGCTTTCAGAAAACTAGGTATCCCGTTGCAGCCTTTCGGAGCCTTTTTTTTACGTTCGAATAAACATAAAAACACACGCCCTGGAAAAGCATGTTTTATAGAGATCCTTGTTTAAGAAATTGAATATCTCAGAGCTTCGTTCACGGATCTATTTTATTTCTTAAAAAAAAAAGCTTTATATGGATTCAGTCCTAGTTGCATTCATTCCAATCATTATCAACCAAAAACTTGTGGCTTTTGTAAATCGACCAAGTAAGTTTTTTTTAATCAGTTACAGCGAAACAAATTTGAACATAACTCCGAAGGTTGCAAGAAGTTCCAATCTTTTCCTAACTGCAACTTAAAAGCATGAAGCAAAAGTTGAAGTTGCTACGAGTACTTTTTGATACTCAAAGAGTATTAATCAAACGTTCTTTTTTAACACTTATGTTTGAAGCTACTCGAATGTTCTACTCAACGCAATTGACGATGATCGACGAGAATTCCGTCCCCCCGACCTAGATGAAGTCAAGATAGCGATATCGAGACTAAAGTCGAATAAAGCTGCTGGTGCAGACGGACTGTCTGCGGAACTGTCTAAGGCAGCTGGACATCAGCTGGTAAGGTACATGCACTAACTCATCTGTAAGATGTGGTCGGAGGAAAACATGCCCGACGAGTGAAATCTCAGTATCGTTTGCCCGATCCACAAGAAAGAAGACCCCTTCAACTTCGCCAACTACCAAGGGTCTCAACATCGCCTATAAGATCCTCTCTCCCTGTTTTGTGTGAACGCCTGAAACTATTCATCAACAACCTGCTAGGTCCTTATCAGTGCGGTTTCAGGACGGGGAAGTCCACCATCGACCAAATCTTCACACTACGGCAGATCCTGGAAAAAACCCAAAAAATCCAGATCAACACCCACCACCTTTTTGTCGATTTCAAGGCGGCATATGATAGCGTGCATAGGGACGAGCTATACAACGCCAAGTCTAGTTTTGACATTCCTGCCAAACTCGTCAGGTTGTGCAGGATGACGATGGAGAGTTTTCGCTGCTCCATTAAGGTCGGTAACGAACTCACCGAGACCTTCAATGTCAAAAAGGGTCTTAGACAAGGCGACGCGCTGTCATGTGATTTCTTTAACATCATCCTGGAAAAAATCGTGCAAGACTCACACGCCAACACTAGAGGCACGATCTTCCGTACAACTGCTAGCATACGCGGATGACATTGACGTGATTGGCAGAACACAACGAGCCGTCAGTGAAGCGTTTGCTGGTTTTGAAGCTGAGGCGGCCAAAATGGGTTTGGCGGTGAACGAGGGTAAAACGAAGTTTATGCTGTTATCAAAAAAGGACACACAACATCGACTTGACCACAACGTCACCATAGGCAGCTATAACTTCGAGGTAGTGAAGGACTTCGTCTACCTCGGCTCGCAAGTGAACAGTACGAACAACAACAGTACCGAGATTAAACGCAGAATTACTCTTGCCAATCGCTGTTGCTTTGTGCTCAAGAGGCAATTGAGTAGTAGAGTCCTCTCTCGAAGGACCAAGCTGACATTATACAAGACCTTGATCATCCCTGTCCTACTGTACGGCGCGGAGGCATGGACAATCTGAAAAGCGGATGAAGAAGCACTTGGTCTTTTCGAGAGAAAAGTTCTGCGTTCAAACTTTGGTCCTGTCTGCGTTGAAGGTTATTGGAGAAGAAGATTCATCCACGAACTGTACGGGCTGTACATCGGCATGAGCCTAGTCAGGCGTCTACGGATTCAACGCCTAAGATGGCTGGGCCATGGACAACACTGTTCCAGCCCGAAGAGTCTTCACCTCCGAACCAGTGGGGGGGACGCCCATGGAACCGATGGCGCACCCAGGTGGAGAAGAACCTCAACCAACTTGGTGTGCGCAGTTGGATACAGCTGGCAAAAGATCGTGCCGGCTGAAGAGGCTCACTGGTTGAGGCCCAGGTCCACCCCGGACTGTAGCGCCACCTGAAGAAGAAGAAGTTTGAAGCTTCTTATCGAAGGTATATTTGAAGGGATTTTGCATACTCTTTTTTATCTTAAATAGCCAGGAATAGAGCAGTGGAATGATGTATAAAGAGATATAAAGAATTTTTTTTATGGAGCTTGGGATAAAGATATGAAAAATTGTGTTGAAAATATTGCTCTCAGCTTGAATAAATATTTGGAGGGCTTTGAGGGCTTTCAAATAAGTGTAGCATATATATATCTAAAAAGGCTTTAAAATCATAAGCCCGGGTAATCTTAGAGTACTTAGACATAAAACTTAGAAGGCTACAGACGACTTTCTCTAAAAATCTTTTTCCGCAGTTAACCCACTGTGTGCCAAACTTCTCCTAGGCTTGGGGATAAGACTCAATCACAAGCTGTACGGTTTGTAAGGCGACATTAGCTTTCACAGTGCATGAACGATTCAGTTCCCAGTCGAAGAGTCTCCGAGCTCGAACATGTGGTACAATGCCACTGAGGATGACCGTGTCTAAGATGGTGCACCCGAGTGGAGGAGCACCTCCAACAACTTGGCGCGGGCAACTGCCGGCAGCTAGAGGGTCTCTCGTTAACGGGGCTTGATAGTCAAGTTTCAGGTTTATCCAGGATGGTAGCGCCAGATAAAGAAGAAAAATTGTTTACATTCGTTTCAACTTTAATATTTCAATAAATTTTACACAAAACAATTTTTTGTTTAACAACGTTAATTTTTTTTTCAATTTTGGTTTTATTTTAATTTTAAGACCGTCCTGTATGGAGAGGCATGTTGGACGATGCCCAGGTGCACCCTGTTATGTAGCGCCTAGCAACGTAGGATCCGAGATCACAATTCAGTCAACATGACGGAGTAGCTTTAGTTCACTTGACCCCTTGGCGTTAACTCTCTTAAGGATGCCATCACCGACTTGGAACTTAATCATAAGTTTGAATCTAATTTTAGATATCTGTAATGCCCGATTTCACAGTGGGAGCTTAAGTATCGATCCATCGCTAAGCTCGGAATCTGCAGAAATTTAATTTTCACAGTGGAATTTAAGTGACAGATTCCACTTAAAGAGTAGTTTAACTTAAGCCACCGAATGCCATGGCTTAAGTCAGAGAGTTATTCCAAAGACAGAATTCCAGAGACTGTCGCATGTATTAAAACAATATTAAACCCCTAAATACATACAGAAAACCTGCATAAGCAACCTATTACGTTATCTGGCAATGCTCCTAAGAGAACCGAAATGACACAAATTAAAAGATGCTTGCTTATTATAACAATTTCCTTACATGCATGAACATTCGTCTATTGAGTTGGTGTGTTCTCTCTTCCTTTTATAAGCAGAGTGCCGTTCGCGTTACTATTTCGTTCATGGATCACATGGTTGGTGGATTCAATAGTTCACAATGCCAGTCAATCCATGCCTTACCTAAGCCACCCTTAAATATTGAATGTGAAAACTAAATCTTCTTGAGTGAAGTTTATGTTCGATCCTGCACTTAGCTGAACCACCAGATAAGGTCGCACTGTGAAATGGGGCATAAGAGTCTTCCCGCTGTGCCTTTAATCCACCTTTTGAGTAACATTGAAGGTAATCATACTTCTGTGGACGGAACTTTTGATGAAAAAGACTGTTGATGTATCCAAGTGAATGCAAACATTAAACAGATGTTGTGTTCCATCGAAAATCGCGGAGCTTGTACATCAAACATAAATAAAAAAAATGCACGACTTTTTTTTGCAAAAATTGGATTTTTGTATTAACTCAAAACGACACCTCTTATTGGACGTCTCATTTCAAACGCGAATTACTATAAGCATTACAAAATGTCACTACGATTAGCATCTCATACACTTCAGAAATAAAAAGAAAACTCTCTCCCTCTCAGATCAACTCGCCCACGGGCTTCACAATGATCTCATGCACTTGAACGTGAGGCGGCGTCGATATCGCGTACAAGACCGCCTGTGCGATGTCCTCCGGGTCGAGCATCGTTTTGTTCACAATGTCCTCAATGCCGACTGGAAGAATTTCCGTCTGCACGAATCCCGGCGAGACGTTCTGAAATACAAGACCCATCCGTGAATTCACACAACAGACTTGCCGCACACACAACACTCACCGTCGTCTTGATCTTGGTGCCCAAGTCGCGCAGTTCCCGCCTGAGGGTCTCATTGATGGCCGTCACCGCGAACTTGGACGGCGGATACATGTTCCAACTGGGAAATTCGGCAGTTCCCGGGATAACCGAGTGGCCAGCGATGCTGGAGATGTTCACAATGTGACCGTTGAACTTCCGGCCGATCATGCTCTTGAAGGCCGCCTGCGTGCAGTAGATCAGTCCCTTCACATTCGTGTTGATGACATCGTCGATGAGGTTCGTCTCCATTGACACCAAGTAACCCGGTCTCGCGACACCTGCATTGTTTACCAGGATGTCGGTGCCGCCGAGGGTCTTCTCCACCCAATCGAATGTGGCGCGGACCTCTTCTTCCGAACTCACATCGCACTTGACCGGATAGAAATTCGACTGCACACCGGCTGGCAGCTTTGATCGATTCGTCTGCACTCTATCGAGCCGTCGCGCTACTGCGACCACTTTGAGTCCAGCCTTGGCCAGGTCAGCGGCGATCGCCTCACCGATTCCACTGCTTGCTCCCGTAACCACTGCGACTCGATTCACCCAACGTTCCATTGCTTCTTAACTCGGGAGATCGTCGCCGATGAGCTTTTAAACTAGCCGGTGCGCCCGTGGTGGGGATGTGTGGAGTGGCAGTCAGAAACTTCTCAGAACTACAGAACAGCTGTGATGTGAGTCGATCGCTTAGTGCCATGATCTGTGATGTAATCAACAAGCGATTATTAATGTGAGCTTTTGTAGGAGCGGTTTAAGTTTATTGATGTTATACTCGCCGCGCTGATAATTGTGAGGCAACTTGACTTGTGGCGAAATTTTTTTAGTGCTACATGCAGTAGCATTTCGCATCAGTCGGCCGACAGAAGAACCGTTTTCTGGTTTAAGTACCAGTGACACTATGACGCGGAAGGAGGAGGAGATTGTATCAAGCCGACTGTGGTGCACTGTGAAGGCAAGCACTTTGCATGATTAATGAAGAGCATGACACGGGCTGAAACAGGTTAGCTTGGGATTGCTCACTTTGTCATGTGTTCTTTTAGAGTATTATACTCGTCGACGCTCTTGACAAGAATGCAATAAATCATTAACCAGACGTAGGTTCAGATATGACCTGTTAAGGTAAGAGGATGATTAGTAAGTTGGTGCGTCGACCTCTACCTCGGCACTGTCATGTTCAACCCACTGAATCTAACAACTTTAGTAATTCACGCCTACGACAGAGTATTTATGTCTAGAAAAATTTTAGCGACAACCTCGGACTGCTGCGGCGACCATACAAAGAAGTTTTCCCTAATGGGACTCCCGGCAGATACGAAACATGTTAATCCATTTAATAAACTTAAAAATGTGTCCCAAGAGATAGCCAAATTATTTTTCGATAGAGTCTCCCTTAACATCTTAAGAAGTCCTACGTCACCAGCACAAAGTATTGAAGATCAGTGGCAACATGACCAAAAAGCCATCAGGGTTTCACTCGACCACCCCAACGAAAGCCCTGGTTTGACGACGAGTGTCGACGGGCGAATGCAGCTAAGCAAGAGGCCTGTAAAGAGGCACTGCAAAGGACAAAAGCTGTTCGCTAGCTCTACTAGCAGAAGAGGAGAGACGAACACCGGTTTCAAGCTCGCGATCGCTAGAGGGATTTTACCGCAGGACTGAGGTAAGGAAATTTTACCAAAGGATAAAGTTAGCCCGTCAAGGACTTAACGCTCGAACCGAAGTCTGTAAAGATGATCAAGGGAACATTGTTGTAGAAACGCTGTCGGAACTGACGATACGGAGGAACCATTTCCGAAGACTATAAAACGGCGACCAAGGACCAAATACCGCTGCCAGGCTGAATGAGCCATCCCGTCCCGTTCCGTCAACTATCCCGTCCAACCGACCCGGATGAAGTGAAAATAGCCATATCTTAACTGAAATCTATCAAAAGGCGTGTTTTTTTTTTACAAGCCTATATACGCATAAATTATAGTTACTTACATACTGATCAAGCTGACGACCCATGCAGGGTTCGAGCCTGAGTTATAGCTGCTTTCCATTCCTGACGGTCCTGGCCACGCTGCTTGCAGTCATCAAGACCTATCTTGCATCCGCAATTACTTGGTCTTTATACCGGAGATTCGGTCTTCCTCTCCTTCTCGAACCAGGAGACTCGGATTCGAAAACTCTCTTAGCTGGAGCATTGTTGTCCATGCGCTCGATGTGGACGAGCCAGGCGTAGAGTTCACGGTTGTGTCTTCTCCTCCATTCACACCGTATATCCGACGTAGAATTTTTCTTTCGAAGGCACCAAGAATCAGCTCAGCAGTTTTGCTTATCGAGTAGCTTGCGGCTCCAGGACTGGCAGGGCAGGACTGCAAAATAAGAGCTTTAGGATAAAGAGGTGGTGCGTATCGATTTGAAACTCTCTGGTCATTTACAGAATTGCCTTAGTGTGAAGATTTGGTCTATTGTCGATTTGCCGGGCCGGAAGCCGCACTGGTACGTGCCGATTAGTGCGGTGCAAAACGGCTTTAGACGTTCACACAGTACCCTGAACAGGATCTTGTAGGCGACGTTGAGCAGGGATATACGTCTATAGTTGTTGCAAGAGGTAGGATCGCCTTTTTTGTGGATGGGGCATATGGAGCTGATATTCCATGATTGCTTTCGTCCTTCCAAATTCTACAGATGATCTGGTGCATGCTCCTTACCAGAACATCGCCATCGGCCTTGAAGAGCTCTGATGTTAGGCCATCTGAGCCTGCGGCTTTGTTACTCTTCAGCCTTTTGATGGCTGTGCCGACCTCTTCAAAGCTAAGTGGGAGGACTACTTCATCGACTGGAGTTGGGATCTCTTGAATCCCTATTACTCTCTCCTGGTCAGGCTCGTTAAGCAGCTGTTGGAAGTGCTGCTTAATTACATCCACCATTCCATTTAGAAGAGCCTCAGTGCCGTTCCTGAAGCCAGCGGCAAGGCTTTTGGCTTTTTTGTAGAAGTCCCGTATTTTGTGCTTGTCCCTAGACTCTTCGATATCCTTGAGCTGGGAGGTTGCGAGAGACCTTTTCTTCAGGCGTACAAGCTTTTTCTCCTCCCTTCTTCTAGCCCGGTACTCCTCATACGCTGCCCTAGATTTTCGTTGCAGCGCCTTTTGGTATACCTCGCATAAATTACAAATGCGCCAAAAAACGATCATAAAAAATTGGCAGTACTGACGACATTAATGACATTTGTGGCAGTCAGGGGTGGAGTCGTTTAAGGGGATGATTGATCGTTAATGGTCACAATCTTCTCTTTGCGATTGTGTAGCTAGACCATCACATTAAGTGCAAAAACACAAGCGAAACACATTTTTCATCGAATGAAAGAAAACAAAGTAGTGGAGACAAAAATTGCATACTTACGGATGCAAAAATATTTCAAAAATTATCTAATGCATCAACCACACCTACAAATGCATGAACAAAAACAATCAGGGGCTAATGTCGTAAATCACATTCACCAACCTTATGAATGAGTTAATAAATTCAGGAATGAACACACCGAAAATAATGATTGTAAGCATTTTGTTTAAGTCCGCGCTTTTTTAACAAGCACCTATAAATATCCCGGGTAACTTAAATGTTTATTGGATTTGTTGTTAGTTTATTTTACATGTAAATTGAAATTTAAGCGTCTGACACACCTAAATCTGCTGAAGCAGATGGCTTAGCGGCCGACTTCTACACAGCGGCATACGATGACTTGTTAAAGAGCATGCGCCAATTCGTCTGTAAAATATGGCCGGTGGAAAGCATGCCCGATGAATGGAAAATGCATTGTTTGCCCGATCCAAAAAAATGAGACCCTCGGAACTGCGACAGCTATAGAGGCATTAGTCTTCTAAACATCGCGTGCATAAACATCTGCCATGTAGTGTGAACGCCTTTGGCCGTTCGTTAACAACCTGTTCGGTCCATACCGGTGTGAGTTTAGGCGAAGAAAATCCACCATCGATCAAATATTCACACTACGCAAAATTTTGGAAAAAACACAGGAGCAAAGGTCCGCGTATGACAGCTTTATACAGAGCAATGTCTAGTCTTGCCATTACTACCAAACTCGTCCGTTTGTCTAGGATGACGATGCAGAATGCACGCTGTTCCATCAAGGTCGCTAAAGACTTAACACGAGGCCTTTGATGTCAGCAACGGATTGTGACAAAGCGACGCGCTGTCATACGGCTTCTTCAACTTCAGAATTCTTCAAAACTAGCATGCAAACACCAGAGGATCAATTTTTCAGAAGTCCCTCGAACTGCTCGCATATAGTGAAAATGAAAAGAGTTTTATATTTTATTATTCTTCTATATCCTTGTGTGCACCCGTCAACTCAGATCGGAGAACTCACTTCAACACAATCAGCGTTGATCCCACAACCATTCGTGTACTCTAAGGTGCTTCCCCGATACGTGATGGAATGTGCTTACATAGCATTCGTGCAATGATCTGCATTCGCTCTTGGAATTAACAAATGCATTGCAAAAAATTCTGATACAACTGATGCAGCATTGTGCACAGCTATCCATCACGCCGGATCGAGACAATCCCGAATGCAGTGTAGGGGATCTATGGTGAGGGGGAATTTAAGTGGTTCTGTTAGGGATTTAGGCTGAGGGGAGCTTATATGTGACTATATGCCGACGACATTGACATTATCGGCAGAACACAGCGTGATGCCAATGGTACTTTTGTGAGTTTTGCAGCGGAAGTCGCGAAGATGGGTTAAATAATAACTGAGGCAACTATTTATGCAAGTACATAATTCATTTTTTTTAAGATCTTCTTTGTACCTAGTAATTAATATATTTTGTTTTTTTTTGTAAATTGTATTTCACAAAAATTTTTCATGCATAATGCGCGCGTTCTAATTGATTTGGGAAATTGATGGTGTCGCTCTTCGACATAACATTCTCGTAAACTTGATAAAACGAGTACCGAAGTCTATTACAGCCTGACCGCGTGAACGCGACTTTGGGGCTGGCTTTAAAATGATTTGTCAATTTGTTGCACAAAAGATCTATTGTGGCATGAGCTGCGTGGAGCGACATCCTGCATTAACAAGAAATCGTCCAAGCCAATGTCTTCAATTCCAGTAAAAAAAATCGGTTAAGATGGCTCTGCAATGCCCACCGTTGACCAAGACGTTGTTCCCAGCCTCATTTTGAAAGAAAAATGGTACTCTCGGCTACAGCCGCCACATTCTACGAAGATGAGTGTTATCCACTAGTATAACAGTTTCACGAAAGCCTTGCACAAGTGTGTGTACAGCAGTCGCGGTCTGTGCTTCATTTCAGCCAAAGCTTCTTTTTCAAGAAACGACTTTGCTTGGGTTGCATGGCACTGCTTTTGGAAATAAGTTTCCTATATTTCCCAAGGTTTTTCAAACGTAAAGCGACTTCATTTCGTCCCACGGATGTATAAAATTGACTTTCTGACAATTGAGCGGGGAAAAGCTATCAGTGTCGAAATAACCTATGAACACTACCTAACTCTAAACACTTTATGACTCATCCTCTATGTAACTCAACACAATCCACTGATAATCATACTTCTAAGAATACCAAATACATGTCGATCGTGGAAACATATCATCGGGCACCCCCGGTGCAGATAAAGGCATGACATACATGTATCACTCTATACCACACATCCAATAGTTATATCACATGCTCCACTAGTACATAAAAAGAGATTCTATATGTGGTAATATAGTTAAGATAGATGGAAGATATAAAGTTAGTTATAATAATAATAATATGGGTGACGCGACAGTCCGAGGCGGACCTGGGCTTAACTTCTCAGCAACCACTCGTGTTGTGCGTGCTATTGTTCTTTTCACGCGTGGAAGGGACCTACAGTTTAATGCCGACTCCGAACGGCGAAGTTAAGAATCTTTTTCTAGACAGGAGTACTCTTTGAGAATTGTCAGTGAGCAAAGTTAGGAGAAAAAGGAGAAAAAGAGAAATAAAGTTAGTTTAGATTGGAAAACTCTTCACGATATGTGTTATATTTGGTATAATTTGCAATCACACCTTTATCCCAAGACAAAAGTGACGTACTATTGTATTCTAAAGAAATCCGAAACTATCTCCAAAATTCACGTGACCTACTTCAATAATAAAGCCCCGCGCCCACGGTGGATGAATTAAATCCCGATATCCTGTGAAACTCTGGCCCTTCATCCCTAGTCTCTATTCAGGTGCATGTCGAATAGAGACTAGGGACTAAGCTAAGGTAGGAAAAAACAAAAATTGCAATAAGAGCGACAGTTCAACTCCTGAATTTTCTACCCCTCCTGGAACTTACCACGTTCATTGTTCTCAAACCCGAAACGAATGGGTGCTCATGTCGCAACGGCCGTGAGCGCTGTTCGTTGTGTAACAATGCAAAACGTCTGACGTTGCATGAACGCACCCCATTCTTAAATTACGCTCAACTTTCAAGAACTGATTCTTGTTAAATGTGACCCGTCTCTGTTGGTGGATAATTGGATTCTGTTGCGGGTAATGTGTTGGCCTTGGGCTAGGTTCAGAAACTTTTTTTACCAGGCTCTGATTACGATGGGATTGAAGTCAGGGTCTGGTTGGATCTTGATGTGTTGGACTACGTTAGACAAAGTCACCAACTACAAACCGCTCGAAAGGGTGTAGTGGATGGCATGTTTCTGCATCAGCGGGGAAAAGCGAAGTACCCCTCTCACAGCTCTAATCGCAGGCAGGCAACTCGCTGTCAGCATGGTGATTCGCTCCGGAGCTCCGGAAACTCTACAATACTCGATAAATTTGGATCACTACCAGCAAACACCGACGTCACAGTACCTAAGCTCATCTTCGAGAAAAATGTCTCAAACAGCATACCTACGAGATCTTACTGGACGTCTGAACACCAGACGCTGGACAGTCCTCTGCGAATCTTCACAGATGAATCGAAGGTGGACAAAGGAGTTGATGTGGGAGTGTACTTTAAGGATTTCAATTTTCAACTGTCATTCCGACTACAGAGACTATAGCGATTAAAGAAGCTCTGTCCTGGCTAAAAAAACAATGTAATATTAAGTACAGATACTGTCATTTGTTCGGACAGCCAGGCAGCGATCCAATCTCTGAGTGCAGTCACAATTAACTCCAAGACGTCCCTTAACGAGATGTCCAAGTATTTCAGCACTCAAATCATGTGGGTGCCGGTACACAGTGACATCCCAGAGAACTGCGAAGCGGGCGAACTCGCTAGAAAGGGTGCAGCCTCAACACTCTTTTCGGACGGAGAAATGCCGTCCACGCTTACTCACACCAAATGTAGTCCACTGGCATTGGGTGCCTCATCACAATGCAATTATGGCTTTAAATCGATCCGAAGCGCTCACGCGACGTAATCAGAATGAGTAGGCCACATCTCAGAACTCGGGCACTGCCCCCGATTATGACGCCGATGAGAGTTCTGAGATGTGGCCTACTTGGAATTCATGCCTCTGTAGAAGCCGCCGAGATGAGGAAGAAGAAGAAACTATTTCACACCTTCTTTGTAACTGCAATGCCCTCTCATCTCGCCGACTTAGTCACTTGGATGCCCCGTACTTCTATGACCTGACAGAACTAAGTGAGATAAGCATCAGTCACCTCCATCGCTCCAGATGGTTTGCGAATTAGGAGCTACTAGATCCTTGCGGTAGCACAACGTGCCTACCGTTGGCCTAAGTGTGGCTACAGTTTAGGTAGTCAACCCTGGGTCTTTCAAGACCGTCCTCCGATTAAAGCAAATTGACAAGGCCTCCAAAGGAGTGAAAGCCACTGCGCTCATTTGTGGATCGACAAATAACGACTGGAACACCTGCGTGGATCCTGGATCTAGGACAAGCCTAGTGAGTATCAGGAACTATTCTCTCCCGCAACTCCTGTCCAGACAAGCTTTGTACCGAAACCGAAAATATCTGCGACGACGATAGTCCACCCTTCCGTCCGGATTGAAGAATAATTCACAGAGAACACGACATTTTACAGCAGAGTATGTCCAAAAGCCTATGCTGGATTTTGGACAAACCTAGTCTGGATCAGGAGCTATTATCTCACGCAGCTGCTGTCCAGACAAGCGGGCTAGCAATATAGCTGCGACGGCAATAGACCACTCTTCCGTCCGGATTAAAGAAGAGTTCACAAAGAACACGACAATTCACAGCAAACGTTGTCCAAAAGTCAAACTAGAGAAGAAGAGCGTATATTTGGTTCAATTCAACACCCCCCACGATCAACTCGAAATTCCAAACTGCACACCAACCACATATCCGACGTCGTCGCAGCCTCTCATCAGTCCGGGCATTCATTTTAATTAAGAGCCCGCCTTAATTTTCCGTGAAACCCTAGAGAATAATCCGAAACATAAATAAACGCATCGACCAACTTAAACATAATTAAAAACAAAAACACATTCACAATAACTTAATCTGAGTGCTGGCCGCCCGGATACCTGGGGTTATGTCAAACATATTCGCGAACGCACTCTGGAGCGCAACCGTACGGGTGATTTCGGAAATTCGATGATTCGATTGAACGCAGCCGATTAATTGGATTTTTTCATATTAAACAGATTTTCCTCATATCCCCGGCGGCGACGGCAGCGGTAACCAAGGATTGGACGGGAAATGAAAAATGCAAAAACCAAGCCTGTCAGACCTTGAAACTCTGTCTCTCACACACAGCGAGGTCCCCTTTCTGGTGCACCCTAGTTAGCTGATATTCGAAGTCGCCCAAGGGGCGGGGGTGACAGAGGTGGTGAGCAGGGGTTTCTGCCCATGTGTGCATTTCCATTTGGCGCTTGGGGCTGTGTATTAATTGAATACATGAGTTGGTCACCGTCAACTTTTCACCAAGTTACGGATGGTCCTCCGGGGCCAGTGAGAGAGAGAGAAAAGTCCACGTCGTCACAGACGGCAAACAGGGAAAAGTGACTGCTCGGTGAAATGTTAATACTTTAGCATATCCTTAAGGTGAATAAAGTGACGAGAATTGCAGCAAGGACGTGATGGAAGTTCGCAAATCTTTAATGGCATGTGTGGACTGTGATGTGATGTTTTACCGGTCACTGGAGGATGCATGCTTTAAGCACAGGCCGAGACGAGAGAATGTCGAAAATTAAACGTGTTGAGGACTGCCTCTTGGTTAGGGAGAAACAAGCAGGGATACACAGCAGTCGACCAGAAGGAGTGAATGAGGGCAACCGGTTAAAAAATGGCGTGTTTACCACGATGAGAATGAATGCAATGTGTTCTCTTTTTTCGCTTCTAAAATAGGAAACTGTTGAGGCCCAGATCCACCCGGATTGTAGCGCCACCAGAAGAAGAAGATAATAGGAAACTCATCGTCATCGTCAGATGCTGGGAAATATTTTTGAAGTCTTCTGAGAAGCCAAATTTCTGAAAGCAGTTTTGTTTTTTTGTCGCAGGTGAGCAGCCTCAAGCATCAACAATGAATAACTGCCACCTGCTCCGAGCAAAGGCGGGACAGGGAGAAAAGAAGTGCTCTATATCGTCGTCGTCTTTTGAACTCAGAACTGTTGTTGTTTGTATATGTTTACTGCGGAGCCGAGGTAGATGAAGTTCATAATTACCTCGAAGTTGGCTGAAGGTGTCGGGACACTGTGACGTACCGGGAAATGGCCGGAAAATCACAAATCTCCTCTTCTGTGCATGTAGCGTCCTGGCTAGCCGTAAGTACTCAGCATCTAGGCGCCTTCTATTTGAAAAATCTCAGCCTACAAATGGACGTCAATATTAACCAGCTTAGCCGCTTTGTCATAAGCAACAACTGGTTCCATGTTTAGGAGCAGTCAATCAGCGGGGTATCACAATGGACCAACATTGGCCTAAGTGAGACTGCTTTCGGTACTCCTCCAAGACGTCGGTGTTGTGTGTCCTTTCTTGACGACAGCGTATACTCCGTTTGCAATCATTTATTCTTCTTCTTCTTCAGGTGGCGCTACAGTCCGGGGTGGACTTGGGCCTCAACCAGTAAGCCTCTCCAGCCGGCACGATCTTTTGCCAGCTGTATCCAACTGCCCACACCAAGTTGGTTGAGGTCCTTCTCCACCTGGGTGCGCCATCGGTTCCGTGGGCGTCCTCTATTGCGTTGTCCCACTGGTTCGAAGTCGAAGACTCTTCGGGCTGGAGCAGTGTAGTCCTACATGGCCCAGCCATCTAAGGCGTTGAATCCGTAGACGCCTGACTAGGGTCATGCCACTGTACATCTCGTACAGTTCGTGGTTGAATCTTCTTCTCCAATAACCTTCAACGCAGACAGGACCAAAGTTAGAACGCAGAACTTTTCTCTCGAAAGGACCAAGTGCTTCTTCATCCGTTTCAGAGATTGTCCATGCCTACGCACCATAGAGCAGGACAGGGTGTCATATAATGATAGCTGGTCATGCGAGAGAGGACTCTACTACTCAATTGCCTCTTGTGCCCAAAGAAACAGCGACTGGCAAGAGTAATTCTACGTTTAGTCTCGGTACTGGTGTTGTTCGTACAGTTCACTTGCGAGCCGAGGTAGACGAAGTCCTTCACTACCTTGAAGTTATAGCTGCCTATGGTGACGTTGTGGTCAAGTCGATGTTGTGTGTCCTTTTTTGATAACAGCATAAACTTCGTTTTGCCCTCGTTCACCGCCAAACCCATTTTGGCCGCCTCAGCTTCAAAACCAGCAAACGCTTCACTGACGGCTCGTTGTGTTCTGCCAATCACGTCAATGTCATCCGCGTATGCTAGCAGTTGTACGGACTTGGAAGATCGTGCCTCTAGTGTTGGCGTGTGAGTCTTCCACGATCTTTTCCAGGATGATGTTAAAGAAATCACATGACAGCGCGTCGCCTTGTCTAAAACCTTTTTTGACATTGAAGGCCTCAGTGAGTTCGTTACCGACCTTGATGGAGCAGCGAAAATTCTCCCTCGTCATCCTGTACAACCTGACGAGTTTGGCAGGAATGTCAAAACTAGACATGGCGTTGTAGAGCTCGTACCTATGCACGCTGTCATATGCCGCCTTGAAATCGACAAAAAGGTGGTGGGTGTCGATCTGGATTTTTTGGGTTTTTTCCAGGATCGATGGTGGACTTCCCCGTCCTGAAACCGCACTGATAACGACCTATCAGGTTGTTGACGAATAGTTTCAGGCGTTCACACAAAACAGGGAGAGAGGATCTTATGGGCGATGTTGAGACCCTTGGTAGTTGGCGCAGTTGAAGGGGTCTCCTTTCTTGTGGATCGGGCAAACTATGCTGAGATTCCACTCGTCGGGCATGGTTTCCTCCGACCATATCTTACTGATGAGTTGGTGCATGTACCTTACCAGCTGATGTCCAGCTGCCTTAGACAGTTCCGCAGACAGTCCGTCTGCAGTCTGCACCAGCAGCTTTATTCGACTTTAGTCTCGATATCGCTAACTTGACTTGGTCTAGGGTCGGGGGCACGGAATTCTCGTCGGTCATCGTCAATTGTGTGGAGTGGAACATTCTGCCTGACAGCAGTATTGGGTTCTTCCTCTTCGTTTAACAAACTACAAAAATGATCTTTCCAGATTCTCAGTATCGACTGCGAATCTACTACGAGCAGAGGGACAGCGTCACGACAGGCTTCTGTCCGAATTTTGTATCCATTGGATTTTTTTTTCTTACACCATTGAAATTGTATATATCTTGGGCTGTAGACTCTCAGACACACTTTAATTTCTTTGTAGCTCTAATCTCAGACCTGTCAGTTCTCCTGAGATCTCAGTTCTGATCAAAGCTCCTGTTTTGGCTAAGGTTCAGCTTTAGGCTCGGTCTCTTACCCAAAACTGAGCTTGATCTTGACTCCGAGCTCGATATTAAAGCTGAACAATAGATCAGATCAAATGCTGGCTCCTATTGGTGTCTCGATTTTAGTCTTAAGTTCTAATTGAGGCATTTTTTTTTTAATTTGTTATATTTATTTTTTCTCACAAATTAGGTGTGATGATACCAAACACTCTTTTCCGATTTGAGCATAAACAGGGCTCTAATCGCGTAAGGCGACAATTGTCTCGCGCAAGTGTTGCGATGATAGTTTCGCTTCATGTAAGCGTAGAGAGATATGGTTTTGCCTACTTCGCGTAAACTGACAACTGTCATTAACTATCGTTTCGACGACTGATTTTTGGCGATACCTATTTCAGTGTCATCTCCTATTAAATGAGAACAAATTGTGTGTAGATATCTTGTTCTACACTTTTGCGATATTTTTAGAGTGATAGGTCGCAATTGTACTAGTTTTGTTGAGAATTAGAATGGTTTAGTGAATGGTTTAGTTTGAGAGGAATAAGAGTACAGATGTCATTTTTACGTGAGAGTTATTATTTTCAGAGCACTCAAACTGTAACGATAGGCGAGACAATAGTGATCGAAAGGATGATAGTCGTCAGAAAAGTAAAGTGATGAGAGCCCAGCACTTTGAGCGCGGAAAACCCTTCATTTCCTTTTGCTCGCCATTCACCCAAAGAGTGATTTTATCAAAACCTGTGGATTTTAGAGGTTCCGCATTGTAAAATCTTTTACTTGAATTTGATAAGGAGTGTAATGAGGGATAATTAGTGTGATGGATCCTGATATGAATACGTTACTCAGGACTATGGAACTGGTTCCATGTTTGAATAAAGCGGCTATGGAGTTGTTGCGATTCCTGGTGTCCATATAACCCGATTCCTACCGAGTTACCTTTTAAAGTTCCACTCTTCACCAATGTATCCATACAAAAAGCAACATGAATCATTTTTTTAGTGCATACAAACATTATATTTGTATTTTGCCTACACCTGCACATGCAAGAGAAAAATTCTACGAATGTACAAGCCTTCAACCTGCTTGTCATTCGAATTGATATCGTTCTACTGCTTTACGTAAACATACACTATACACATCATTGCATGCCTCTTCTCCAACATCACATCACACACCCCGTAGACCATAAGAGAACAACCGCAATACCAATCAGGCGTCTCTATAAAACCGGAAGCAAAACTAAAATTTGCTTAAATTCTTCTTTACAGTAAGCAATCTGGTTTCAGAGCAAATCACACCCGCTGCACAGCTATGATTAATATTCTCGACGAAATAAATTCATTTCGTATTTGTGTCTCCTGGATTTCTCTAAGGCTTTTGACAAAGTAAACCATAATATTTTGTGCTGGAAGCTTCAGAATTACTTTGGTTTCAGTGATAGAGCGGTTAGATTATTGAAGGGAGAGATTAGTCTCAGGGAGATCACAAAACCTAGTAATGGGTCAAAGTCATTCCTGTCTTTTGGAAGTAGAACAAGGTGTTCCGCAGGGTTCAATACTCGGTCCGATTCTCTTCTGCATGTTCATCAATGCTTTACCTTCCGTGTGTAGGCATTGCTCAGTACACTTGCATGCTGATGATGTTCAATTGCATTTGGCCAAACCTTTTTCAAATCTTGATGAACTCGCGACTCTTATGATCAACGACTTAAAAGATATTTTCGATTGGTCAAGTGTACACGGGCTACAACTAAACCCAATTAAGTCACTGCTAGTAGCTATTTCCAAACTGAAGCTTGATCTAGACCATATACCGGAACTCTATCTTGGTTCCTACAAAATTAAAACCGTTGAGAAAACAACGAGTCTTGGATATGTAATAAGCAAAGATCTATCTGGATATGATCATATCCAACCATATTGGTTGTAGGTCGCATCTATGGCTGCCTCCGTAAACTATGGCCCAGTGCTTATTACACTCCGCAAGACACACAAAAAACTTGTAACTGCCCTAATACTGCCTCTCATAAGATACGGTAAACTAATATGTTGTAATCCTGACTCGCTTTCCATGCACAAGGTACAGGTGGCTTTTAATGATGCAGTTCGATATATTTATGGCATTCGCAGATATGAGCATATATCTGCTTATGCCAGTTACTGGGGTGCAGTCTCAAAGAGTACACACAAATTGATCAGTCGTAGGCCGGATTATTTGTTCAACAGGCTTAATTTAACTCGTTCTAATAGGTCAATTAATCTTATTACTTATCGCAATAACTTCTTAAATTCATCGCGATTATTTTTCATTCATACTGCTAGACTATGGAATTCTTTACCTTCTAATATTAAATCGATATCGAATCACAAAGATTTTAAAAGTGCAATCATCCCCAATTTTTCCACACTCCCATGAAATCATCCCCCAAATCCTATAGTTTTTAAGAAAAATCGGTAAAAATTCTAAATTGTTAATACTAAGTACTAAAAAAGATGTAAATCTTAATGTAAATACCTTATATTTAAATAATCTTTAAACTTGAAAAAAAATTAAGAGCTAAGACCTACAAGATTGTAATCATAGGCAACATCGGGTATGAAAAAGATAAGTTTTTTGTTTTTATTTATCAGCTGGCACCCAGTTGGCATAATTGAGACAACTTTAGAAACTGCGAATCTTCTGAGAAAAAATCAAAACTCCTGGTTGCAACCATTGCTTGGGATGCACGGTCAGCATGTATACTTGAGATCAGCTGTTCATTTTTTTTTTTTTTTTTTCAGTTCATTTTTATTTCAAAATTCATGACATGCTTACGTACTAGACAAAAATGCTTAAAACTAGTTGGACGAACATTATTACTATACATATAACCTACTGGCCCTCGGCGTGCACTCTAAGCTAAACTTAATTTATCCCATGTCTTTCGAATTAAACTAAAAATCCATGCATTTAAAGAATAACTACTCTATCTGTACAACTTAATATTAAGAAAAATTTAAGCAAAAAACTTAACTACTGAACTGTATTTACTTAAAACTTATATGCTAACTTACACACTACCTTTAAAATAACTTAAACTAACTTAAGCTAAGCTACATACATATACATATGTATATATGAATGTATAGATACATGTACATAGATGTACTTAATATATACAGTGTATACGCATAGATACACAGGAGTGTACGCATGTGAATACTATTTTTTATTTTTATTTACGTCTTACAACTACCTTAAAAACTACCCTAGGCTATGTAGGCCGGCCGTAGGCTGCAGCTTATAAATTTGCATCTAATTGCTGCAAGACAGTGACCGGCTGGTCCCCCATTCGGGGATACGGACTACCCTTTCTACCCCGGGTCTAAAGGGTTCGACGAGGGAGTTCCCTCTCTCCCCAGCCACCAGAATTTTCGATGTTGCATTGCAACATCCCGAACATTTCTCCTTGATACTGCCGTACTGAACCGGAGGAGACCCTCCTCAGCTCGTTGTGCGACGGAACGGTCGTGGTTGAGTCGCCCATCCACAGTTGATCTGGCGATGTGGAATATGAGTAACAGTCCGTTCTTGTCTAAATGGAGAAAGGCTTCTGGGGGGACGAAGCCATTGTGACGTGCCCTTTCATGGTATTGTGAATTGGGGTAGTAAGCCCCCGAGATCAAGTTATTGACCGAGTTCATCGCTCTAGCAGTATGACCTCGGATCAACTTCAATACACAATTGTCCACTCGTATCAGGTTTGCCCTGTTGTATAAAACTTCATTGGAGTAGTATTTTCTGTACTGGGACTCTGGTGTTCGATAAAGACGAAGGCAAGCCCTAAGACAAGCCCTCTCAAACAACCGAATCTTTTCCATCAAGCTTGCACTCACGTTGAACCACACGGGACACCCATAGGTCAGCATTGGGCGGATGAGGGCCATGTAGCAGATAACCTTCACCCTCGCATCGAGTTGGCTGTTGTAAAACAGTCTCTTTGTAAGGGCAAAAGCGCCTCGGGCCCTGGCCAGAGCAGCATCTTCATGTTTGTTAAAATATAGATACTGATCTAGCCAGATCCCCAGGTATCTGACTACAGTCGTTTTCGCCAGTGGTTCCCCGTGTCTTCCAACGATTGAGAACTGTCGCCAATTCTTTTTCGTGTCCGCCGAGGCCTTATACAACGGCGTCCTGAACAGAATGGTTTCCGACTTCTGGAAGTTGATACTCAACTTCCAGTTGATACTCAACTTCCAGTCATCGCAACTTCTCATGAATGAATCGAAGTCACCCTGCTTGCGAGTAGTGATTTCCTCGATCTTTTTGCCTGATCTGTAAACGATCAAGTCATCGGCATACGCAATTGCATGAGAAAGAGAACTTAACAGATCACTCAAGTAAATGTTGAACAGGATCGGCGAATTAACGGCATCCTATTGGAGACCATTTTTAACTTGGAATACACGTGTCGAGGTCACGTTGCCATTCTTGGCTACGAACCGTCTACCGGTAAGCATGTTACACAGTAGGTACAGCAGTGGTTTGCTAATGCCTAGCCGATTGAGCTTGTAGAAAAGTCCTTCTAACCATACGGCCTCAAAGGCCTTCCCCAGGTCAATCAAGCAGGCACCCGTACATTGTTTCTGGCTCTTGTTCCATTGGATATCCGCCACCAGTTTCGACGCGGCATGAATAGTGTCATGCCCCGCTTTGAAACCGAATTGGTTATCCGGAATTATATTTTTGTCCTTAGTTCAGTTGATAAGAGTTCTATTGATCACCTTCTCGAATACCTTGCTGATGTTCGGAAGGAGACTAATTGACCGGAGGTTGCAAGGATTCGAAGAATCTTTTCCTCTCTTGGATATGGGTTGCACAATAGCCGTTTTCCAATGCTCCGGATAATGTGCATTATTCAAAGCATTGTTAAACAGGATTGTGTACATAGTAACCACTTCCAGGGGGAGGTGTCTTAACACAATGTTGGAGATCCCGTCGATTCCAACTGACTTTTTCTTCTTTAATGATCCGAAGACCGCTTGGAGGTCTGTCTTCGATATGAACGGGGGATGAACCCCTTCGACGGCGATGGCATTATCTGCCATGTTATCATCATTGAACACGACAAAGCCAGTGTTCTCAGATCGCCATCAGCTGTTGATATCTGCGTCGGTATGCTTTACTAGCTGTAGTTCGCAGCTTGTCCGTCAACGTAGCTTTGACCTGTTCAGTAAATATAGCTCACAATCACAACTTACGTTTAAAAGTTCTTATCCCTCAAAAAACGCGTCGTAACTTTCACTATCTACTCAACTCGCAATGCCTCTCTTTCTGCTTCTATTTCCCTCCATTTAACTAAGCCCCATTATAACAGGGCTGAGGGGGTTTCTATTCGTACATTATGCAACAGCAAAATGTTCCTACTATGAACACTTCAGTGTATTATCTTTATCTTTTCAATGTTTCAGTGTGACCATATCTCCTGCACACAATCTCATGTCGGAGGTGTAGTCAACAAAGCAAGCTTCACTCATTTAATTCATCACCCCTTTGGCGGAACCCATCACTAGAGGGTTTACCTCAAGTCGATGTTCTTGTCTTCTTTTGGTCCACTCTCCGCTTTAAGAGCCAGCACCGACTAGACAATGTGACGGATTTCTGACTTGACACCAGCTGTATTTCTTACAGCTTGTGTATTTCTTACATTGGCTTCAAGTGAATTTTGGCGATTACACACATAATCAGTGGTAAACTCAGATACGAAGCTTCCTTATCTTCCCCTGGACAGTCTTATCGGACCGTGCCAGTAAAGCATATTATAAGTATCCACGGCCGACCGGTGACATTCAGTTTACGTGCAGCATTTGAAAATGGAACGTTGGCAGAATTGTGTTGCAGTCGTGACAGGTGCCAGTAGCGGTATCGGCGAAGCTATCGCCAGAGACTTGGCCACAGCCGGCCTTCGAGTCGTCGCACTCGGCCGTCGAGAAGAGCGTCTCGCCGAGAATCGATCGAAACTCCCAGCAGACATACAAGCGCGGGTATACCCGCGAAAGTGCGACGTTACGAATGAGGAGGAGGTAAAGGAGACCTTCGAGTGGATAGAAACCACCCTCGGTGGCACGGATATCCTCGTAAACAACGCCGGCATCAGTCGCCAAGGCAACCTCGTCCAAATGAACACCGCCCTGATCGACGAAGTGATCAACACAAACGTGAGGGGCTTGATCTACTGCACGCAGGCAGCATTCAAGAGCATGCAGGAGCGGAACTTCGGCGGACACGTCATCCACATCAACAGTATTCTGGGGCACAATGTCATCAATTTCCTGCCGAACGTCAGCTTCAACGTTTACCCACCGACAAAGTTTGCCGTCACTGCTATCAACGAGACGCTTCGCAACGAATTCAGGGATCTAGGGACGAAGGTTAAGACCACGGTGAGTGTTTTGTGAGTTTTTGAGTAACAATTTACGAAGTGTCACCCTTCACAGAGTATCTGCCCGGGCTTGGTTCGCACGGAGATCGCTCCTGAAGTCTTCTATGAGATGCTGGGTGCTGTCCTGGAGCCTGAGGACATTTCACAGGCGGTGCTCTTTGCCATATCGACGCCGCCGCATGTGCAGATACATGAGATGGTTGTGCGGCCGCTGGGAGAGAAGTACTAGAATCGGGGTTTGCCTGTTATAAGGGAAATAAAGACACACTCGTTTGGAAACTAAGTTTTTCTGTTATTTTGGTCGGATTGCTTAGCTAACACACACAAAGCGTGTGGCGACATCGCTGGACACAGTAGCTGTGGTGAATGGATATGTTTTCGGCGACATGTGTTCTAGATAAGCGGTCTACTGGAAGATAAGCAATTGGAAACAAATAAGTTCGTGGGGAGCACTTGTCGTTGGCTTTTGACTTGTTTAGGTTCAAACAAATTTATCACGTTGAATAGGCTCCTCTGAGTTCAGCCAGTCGTCTACAGATCAAACGTATGGATTCGCAAGGCAATGGAGAGCTGAGGATGCCTGTCTCTAAGGTGTGGAATCTAAGCCGAGATGGACCACAATAAACTTTTTGTGCGATACTGGCGACAGCTAATCAGATATTGCGAGAGCTGGAGTGGCATTTTAGTTGATTCCCAGCCCCATTCTGAACTGTAGCGCTTAACAAAAGATAAGAAGGTTGTAAAATTAGTCTTAGTCCACAGATAGCGGCCAGTTCGCGGCCGTTCCGTTTTCTAACACCCTCGACAGATTTAGACGTATACCTAGAGACCCCAATCTACTGCTGCAGTAGCGTATTGCCACAGTAGAGCGTGAGAACTCTTCAATATGTCATAACACTCATGACATGCTGCCTAGCACTTATCTTTTTTGTCTTGTATGCATCGTCGTCAATTACATGGAGTAGAACATTCTGCCTGACTTTTAAAATTGTACGGCCTTAAAATTGATCTTGTGTGGGATGGCAAAGAATTCCACAGTCTAACAGTGTGAATGAAAAATTAGCACGAGGAGCTTAAACGATTGCTACGAAAAGGGATAATATGAGTGGTTCTAAGAGACCGAGGAAAATTAAGTCTATTATATAAATACGGGTGGGTCGCCGTGGCGTAGTGGGTAAGTGTGTCGACTCCTACGCAGAGGGTGCCAGGTTTGATTTCACGGCTCCACCTCTTTCGAGTCACTGACAATGCTCAAAGAGTATTCCTGTAGTAAACTGTAAACTGTAGGCCCCTTCCACGCGTGAAAGAACAATAGCACGCACAAAACGAGTGGTTGCTAAGAAGCTAGGCCCAGGTTCGCCTCGGACTGTCGCACGACCCATATTATTATTATTAGATTCGAAGACTCTGCGGGCCACAGCATTGGTGCCCATTCGCTCTACATGACCTAACCATCTTAAGCTACAGATGCCCGGTTTTTTGACCAGCTCGTATAGTTCGTCGTTGAATCTTCGTCTTCAGAGCTCGGCAACCCAGGCAGGAGAATATATTTTCCGAAGAACCCACCGAGGATATCCTCATCCTCCGACAAAGTCCATGCTTCAGCGGCATAAAGTAGGACTGAGATGATCAAGCTCTTATATAGGATCTCCTTAGTTGTTCGGGATAGGGTCTTACTACTCAATTGCCTTCTCAGTCCAAGGAAATACCGATTGGCAAGACTAGTTCTTCATTTTATCTCTGCCGAGGTGTTGTTGTAAGAGGTTACAGCAGAGCCAAGGTAGACAAAAGTCCCTTACTACCTCAAAGTCGATTGTGGCGTTCTGTCCAATTCGTCGGTGTTGCGTATCCCTTCTTGTTGACAGCATATACTTGGTTTTGCGCTCATTTACTGCTAAACCCATTTTGACAGCTTCCGTTTCGATTCTAGCTAACGCACCTGTGACAGCCCTCTGTGTTCTGCCAATTATGTCAATATCGTCGGCGTACGCTAGTAGTTGCACCGACTCTTGAAACATTGTGCCTCCTGTGTTGGCGTTTGAGTTACGCACAATTCTATTTCAAAAAGAAGTCACATGACAGCGCATCACCTTGTCTAAGTGCTCTTTTGACATCAATGGTCTCGGTGAGGTCGTTACCGACCAGCGTTACAGTTCCCCGACTTAAGTCGAGTAAAATCCATGAAAAAATTCCAAGTACTGTCTAGATCAATGTTGCTTCCGCTTTACACAGGAATTTGACAATGTTGCAGACAATCAGTTTGTCTGTCGGTTATGTCGAAGTTTGGGTGAATCCAACAAATACAATTTTCGAAAACCTTATTAAAATAGAAGTTAATCGGAATTTTTGTGGCCAGTGACTGTTCGCGATCCCATAAGAAAGCTAGCTTTATAATAAGAAGTGGCCCCAGGGCTTTACAAGGAACCAAACTTGCAGCTTGGGCGTCTCATTTTAACTCAATTTCAGATAAGCGAGCGTCTGTTGGGCGCCTTGTCCCTCTTGACAGCCTGTCGCAATTGGGTCGTAGAACCTCCGATCAACCGGGCAATGGCCGTTGCTCGGGATGAAGTCACTCTAAGTCACTACCTAGTGTGTAGAGTCCAAACAACGGCATCGCATTAGGAAAGCAGATCTTTTTCTAGTCGTTAGGTGATAATCTCCAAGTCACCAATTCCACACTTCCACGCTAAGCTAACAATCAAAAATAATGTTTCTCATCAATTAACATCTCCAGACTTTTGGTTCTGCGACTCGAGCAGACTAGCTTGCCAGTTCTCTGCTGGCTGTTCGAAAGAGTATGTTATTCATTATCAGTGATATCAGTGCCGACTGGAATTTACATTTCACTCGAATTTACATTCAACGGCACACAACTCAATGCTGACTGCGCAATAGACACCGCATTCGATTCCCTTTCAATTGAACTTGAAACATAACTCCGCCGCCGCCCCCGCCTCGCCCGCCGACGCACCAGTGATGCTCTCGCTGGTGTTTAATGACAGTGGCGCAGCGGTGCCATCTAGCTTCCATTCGCGTGTACATGTCATCCTACCTTGAACAGCCGCCCATCAGTCAAGTTATGTCAAGCATGTGTGTGCTGTTTCGACAGTCCGCTAGGCAGCGCCTCATTAAGTAGTCAGTCGCGATTCTGAAATCGAGCAAACAGCATCGTCAACATAAACACTACAATGGAACGCTGGCAGAACTGTGTTGCTGTTGTTACGGGTGGCAGTTGTGGGATCGGTGAGGCGTATGCCAAGCAACTGGCCGAAGCTGGTCTGCGGGTTGTCCGACATCACAAAGGAAGACGAAGTTAAGGCGACCTTCCAGTGGATCGAGCAGACTCTAGGTGGTGTCGACATTCTGGTGAACAACGCTGGCTGCGTTCGTGATGGCAACCTTCTTGATATGGACACAAAACTCATCGACGAGGTCCTCAATACAAACGTGAAGGGGTTGATCTACTGCTCACAGGCGGCGTTCCGCAGCATGAAGGCGAGGAACGTGAACGGTCACCTGGTGCACATCAACAGCGTGGCTGGGTCGAATGTGATTTGCATGGGACTCAATGTGTACGCGCCGTCAAAGTTTGCAGTGACTGCTCTGAATGAGGTCATCCGACAAGAGCTCAACAGTCAGCGCACCAAAATTAAGACGACGGTAAGTTGAAGAGAAGTTGTCACTTGCAGCGATTTTGACATTAGGCCGTTGTCTTGCAGAGCATCCACCCGGGACTTGTGGCCACCGAGATCATGTCCAAGGAGAAGTTCGAAGCGGTTGGAGAGGCTATCCTGTCCGCGAGTGACGTTGCTGATGCGGTTCTGTATGTCATATCCACTCCTCCAAACGTCTTGATCAAGGACTTGACCATCAAGCCGATGGGCGAGGTCTTTTAAACATTTTTTGTGTTACGATTCACAATAAAGTTCAGCCATATTTTGGGGTCTCTGGGATGTCGATTAAAGGACTACAGAGCTCGGCAAAGAACATCATGTTTTCATGAGACTTTAGTTGTGACCTGTTCCAACTGACTGCGGGTCATTGTACTAGTTGATGGGGGCGAGTCCGATTTCGGAGCATCTTGAGGTAAAGTGATTATGAACATGTCCGGAATATGCTCGTATCGAGAAATACCTGAGTCAAGGCTACTATTTACTACTTCGGCATATGTTGCAAGTGGTAAGATTAAGGAGAGTACTAACTTCTTACGTGTTGCTAGCGGAGTAAAATAAGCAAAGAGCCACAGTTTCCGCATACAGCCATAAATACGGTCAATGACCATGTTTGTGTGCTTGTAGCCAGAGAGATCACGACTTACGACATATTCAAGGCTGGTAGGAGACTCGACTGCCAATAGCACCGCCATTTCATCCCGAAGTTCGTCCTTTAATGACCAGGAGGAACTAAGCAATATTACTATGAGGCAACTTCATCGCTTTGTCAAAATCGCCTTCTGGCTTATGGAGTAGGATCGAGAAGATCCATTTGGTAACACTGAACTTAACCTAACCCTGCCCAAAAGCTAAATGATGTGACCACCATTGATTGCGGCATTGGTTATGCAAGTTAGCGTCTCTATTCATTCATGTAACTATCGAAATCTACAATTACTTTTTGACCTGAAAATCATTGCTCAACCAATCACATGGTGGATTGAAGAAAGGGCACCATTTCCTGATCTCTAACGATCCATATGACTTCTCTTAAAAACGTATCTGGATACCAATCAACAGAACAACTAGTCTGACATTGTCGTCGCGTGTCTCTACCCAACCTTGAGCCACCAGGAGTTGACTCTTCACATCTGAATCCCACATCGATTTGTTATACGCCTTGCGGACATTCGAGTAGAACCATTTAATCGATCAAACAACATCGCGTGTCGGGGTGTCAATCCAAACGCGGAAGCTATTTCCTCCCCATATCAATGCGCACGCACTCTTCTATTCAATTAACGTGTGTATCTTTCCCCCGAGGAGTTCTAATTGCTGACGCGGATATGCCCGCAAGCAACTGTGGCCCTTATTGTAGCAGTTGTGGTCAGTACAAAAAATGGTGCATAATTATAGGCGCCTGAACCCCTGAGCCAAGCTCATTAAAATAAATACGACTTCTCTCATGTTGAACCCACGGATAGGTGTCAATTTCTCAAAATGAAGCTTAGTCTAGTGCGGCATACGAAGGCGTGTGTAGAGACGAGCACCACCTCTAGATTTGACATTCCTTCGTGACTCGTCAGGCTGTACCAGCCAACGATGGAGGTTTCTCACTGCTCGATCAAATTCGCTAACGAACTCATCGAGGCCTTCTTTTTGAAAATTATGTAGACACGACGAGACTCTTCCTAGTGACTTCTTCAACATCTTTCTGAAGAAGATCGTTAAAAATTTACAAGCCAAGTAGCACAGCCACCATGTATCAGAAGTCCGATCAGATAGCAGCATACGCAGATAACATTGACGTGACCGGTCAACGTCAATGAGGCGTTTGGTTACATGGATGCGACTAAACTAGATAAGATCTCGTCATCAAGGGACAACAAAAAACACTGGCATCTTGGGCAGAGCGTCACAATGGGCAGCTAAAGCTTGGACATAGTCCGGGACCTCACATTCTTCGCTTCCGCAGTGAATAGTACTAACAACATCAGTATCCACACCATTCGCAGAATAGTTCTGAAAAACGCTCACGAGGCAATTCTGTCTCGAAAGATGATCTATATCATGATCAGAGGACGAAGTCTTATTCTTTTCGAGAGAGAAGTTCTGCAAACGACCTTTGCATGCACAGAAACAGAAGATTCAACCACGAACTGCACGGGCTGTACAGCGGCATCAATCTAGTCACGGTGTCTACGAATCAATACCTCAAGAGCGCATGGAAAACCTCGGTCCAAACTAATGAGTTTCTCTTTCCGAGCCGGAGGGGCAATGCAGCTACAGCTGAAGCGTCTTAGCTGGAGCACTTAAGTTTGGAACGGCCTTAAACAACATGCTGTGCACGACTAGAAGCAATCAGCTAGCGATCGCGAACTGGTTTGGTCGAGGCCCTACACAAAGAATTGCCAGTGGGAGTTCAAGTGTTCCATCATGGACTGAATGTCACACCGAACCGCAACGCACAGTCTTAGATCCCTCGAGTGCAGCACAGTGAATCTCAAGAAGCTCCGGAGGCATGGTTGTTGTACGCCCGGGCCTGACACAAGTGATTATAGCCAGTTATTGTCCTTGGTGAAAATGGATCTCTTGTGAAAAATTCGCATTAAGACGGTCTCATGAAAAAAAAAAAAACGACTGTCCCAGATGTTTGCCGGTGCGACACACGGCCTCACAGTGAGAGACTTTGTTAAATTATCTTTAGAATGGCAAGAAAGTAAAGAACAATAACAAAAAAGTAATCGAACAACAAAATCCGTTGCCGTAGTCTGTGGAGCAGAGAGGTGAGACTTCCATGACAAACTTCCTCCTCTTCGTAGAGTATCCACCAACAGCACACCACAAGAAGAAAGACTAGCTCGAGCCATTGCGCCTACCTTTTTGACGAACATACATACATTCGCCTTCCAAATCCAAGCTCTGACTAAATTACAATCCATTGACATTCTGATGGACGAACATGAATCAGCTGTTTTAGCAAAATCTGATAACAAAACTACCAATGCTGGCGTCAATCGATATGCTGCAGTATCTTATCCCAACTTCACGTGACAGAAGGGTTTTCATGGGACACCACAGATTAGCGTCTACTTCATATCTCCGACTTCCTCCAAAGCGTTCTTATCGGCCACTCGACTACTTAATCGGCGATACTTCATGTCGCTAGAAAGTGAACTGAACACATCAGTCCTCTGGCAGCAGTCATCATGGAACGTTGGCAGAATCGTGTTGCAGTCGTCTCTGGAGCGAGTAGTGGCATCGGCGAGGCCATCGCCAAGGATCTCATCGCAGCTGGTCTGAAGGTTGTCGCCCTCGGTCGCCGACTAGATCGGCTGTACGAAAACCGCTCGAAGATTCCGATGGACGATCGATTTCGCTACTTCGCCCGCAAATGTGACGTAACCGATGAAGCCGATGTCATCGCGACATTCAAGTGGATCGAGAAGAACGTAGGCGGTGTCGACATCCTCGTCAACAACGCGGGCATGATGCGATTCGGAAACATGCTGGAAATGGACATCGCCGACATCGATGCGGTCCTTAACACGAACGTAAGAGGCTTAGTGTACTGCACCCGAGAGGCTTTCAAGAGCATGAAGGCCAGAAACATTGACGGCCACATTGTGCACATCAACAGCGTCGCTGGACATGGTGCCGTATCGGGACCTGTCAGTTTCAACGTATATCCCTCGTCGAAGTGCGCCGTGACGGCTATCAACGAGACACTTCGCAATGAATTGAGAATCCTGGATACCAAAATTAAAACCACTGTAAGTTGAGATCGATTCGCTGGCAAACCGGGAAGAACTAATCAATGTCTGCGTCCACAGAGCATCAGTCCGGGAGCTGTCCGCACCGAAATCGTGCCGCAAGAGTTTTGGAATCGTTTCCCCAAAGTACTGGACCCCGAGGACGTATCGCAGGCGGTGCTGTTCGCCATCTCCACTCCGCCGCATGTCCAGATTCACGAACTGACCATCAGGCCATTGGAAGTTCCTATGTAATTGGTGTTTGCGAAAAGAATGTTATAATAAACGATTGATTGAATCCGGGACCCCACTTCTTATTCTCTATGTTTTCTTATGTAAGCTTTATTACTTTCAAAAAAGAATACAATCAAACTCATGCCAGCTCCAACCAGTGCTGCCACAGGTGACTAGCACGTCTCTCCCATCGGCTTGATGGTGATTTCCTGGATCTGGACATGTGGCCGAGTTGCGATTGCGAACAGGATTGCCTGGGAGACATCCTCAGGAGCAAGGGAGCAGCTGCCCATGAAATCCATGTATTCCCTCGGAGCGATCTCAGTTCGAACCAGGCCCGGACTGATACTCTGCAAGAAGTCAAAACTGAACTGATGTCACCCAGGACCCTCCACCTCCACTCACCGTTGTCTTAATGTTCGTTCCCAAATTCCTCATCTCATGCCGGATGGTCTCGTTGAGTGCCGACACAGCGAACTTCGTCGCTGGGTAGACGTTGAAGCTGAAGTTCGGGGGGACGTTGTGTCCAGCGATGCTGTTCAAGTTCACAATGTGACCGCTAAAGTCTCGCCTCTTCATGCTCCTGTAGGCTGCTTGGGTGCAGTAGATCAATCCCATTACGTTGACATTCAAAGTCTCCTCCATGACACTCGCGTCTAGTTCGACAATGTTTCCGATCTTCAAAATGGCGGCGTTGTTCACCAGAATATCAGTTCCGCCAAGGGTTTCCTCAATCCACTCGAAGGTGGCCTTCACCTCGGCTTCACTGGACACATCGCACTGACGGGTATAGAATCGGGATTGAAGGGCTTGCGACAGTTTCGACTTGTTCAGCTCGAGACGGTCTTTTCGACGAGCCACTGCGACCACTCGGAGGCCCGCTTCGACAAGATCTCGCGCAACAGCCTCACCGATTCCGCTACTTGCTCCAGTAACGAGGGCAATGCGATCTCGCCAACGTTCCATGATCGCGGCTAATTAGCTACTGAAAGCAGAGGTGAATGTGTGTCCGTCATACCAACCTTTCTGTTTGAGTTTTGGCATCGAATTCAATCGATCGTGACGCGGAAGACTTGTTTTATCTGACAAGACTTGTCGGCGTTCTCTTTTAATGGCAGCCATGTGGCGCAGTGGGTAAATGAAGAGACGGCTTGGTGGAAACGTAACTTTGACGTTAAAAATCATCTGGAACAAGGCGCAGTTGGTTAGCCAATCTGGTTCACGGTGTAGACTGCACATCTTACAAGTTGCTTGCCAAATTGTTTAACCATTGCTAACGATGTGACAAATGTCTGTCTTTAATGGCAACCGGAAGTTAAGCATCAAGTTCAAGAAGGCGAAGAGTGACTTTTTCAACATCTGACAGCTGTGCAAGGCCTCATGAATTACGACCAGAGGGCAGCAGTGTGTCAGTTTCATTGCATTGGCCGTTAATTGGGACAAGTGTAGTAATAAATTATAATAAGCGTTTGGGGTCTAATTTTAACAAATGAAAGTGCAAGACATTTCGAAAATGAATACAATTTTATATAGCGCTTGTCATTTAATAGTAATAATAATATGGGTGGCGAAGGCCAGGGCCTCGCTTCTACAGTTACCACACGCGCGTCTCTCACGAGTGGATGGAGCCTACAGTTTTATGCCGACCCCCACCGGCCAAGTTGGAGAAACAGTTTTCTCTCTGTGAGCACTGTCAGAGCATTCTCTTAGTCGTGTCACATGTCACTGTGACAAATTACAATAAGTCACATAAATGCCACATAAGGTGACTAAAATGGTACAAATTGGTCACAGAGACATGTGACACGACTAAGAGAATATGGGTGAATTTTGTATGCCAATGTTGATCACGACTACTTTTCAAATGGTATTTGCTAAGAGTCCACTTTCAACGTATCAGATTGGCTGGTATCTCGCTAATAACACGTGTAATGATGTTTTCCAAAACTGCAATTGATGCTGTCTTATCGTCATAGGCGAGAGACAAATGGTTCAAAGGTGTCGTGCACGATCTAGTTGGTCAATTCACCAGTCCATAAAGGTAGATAAATTGCTAATCGGACTCCTTCCCCAATTGGTCCTTCGATTCGCTAGCTGTGGAGAATGTAGCGCCGCATTGCTGGAAGCACATGTCGTCCGGGTTCAGCTCTTGGATTTTGAGCAAAATAAGTTTTTGAATGAGTAGCAGGTCCAAATGACTTTGTCCAGTCTCCTTTGAAAAAATACGGGTCAAGAATACGGGTCAAGAACAAAGAGGCAACATTAAAATGTACACCTTTACCGTTAACCCGTACAAAACAGAGCTCATACTTTTGACGAGAATACGTATCATACTTCCCCTAAGTTGAAAAAAAGCAACTTGGCTTCACTAGACAGGCCAAATACTTAGGAGTCATTTTAGACAGCAAGTTAAGCTGGAAACCGAACATTAAGGACAAATGTAAGAGAATTCTTAGCTCCATATGGGGAATTAAACCAAGAATGGCTCACTGGATATATACGGCTGTCGTTAGACCCATCCTAACATAAAATACCCTTGTTTGGTGCCAGCACTGAATATCAAATCCAATCTTGAATCGATAATCGATATTCAATGATCAGCGTGTATCTGCATCACAGGGCATTGCTATCCACCCCCATAGCCGCCATGGAAACATTGCTACAGCTTCTTCCCATGGACATGTATGGGAGCTGGTAGCTACCAAGGCAGCGTTAAAGCTAGGGAAGTGCAACCGCTGGAACACATCATACAGCTTGGATCATACAGAGACGCTCATTCCAGGCGGAGAAGATTGGGAAAAAAAATCCGGAAAGAAAACCAGGCTATCTGGAGATCTTCACAGATGGCTCAAAAACAGACGAGGGCACCAAACTAGGAGCATTCACGGTATCGCCGCACATATCCTTTTCCCTGTCTCTTCGACTGTTGCTGTCGATAAACCCGATAGACGGGCTATCTATCGCCATTTACATAGAAAGTCATGCGGCCATAAAGGCTCTAGATACACCACCAAATAAATCAATGGCGGTAAGACTGTGCCGTCTATCTCTTAGGGAAATAGCGGTTAGAAGCAACCTAACCCTATGCTGGGTACCTGTGCTTAGTGGTTATCCAGGCAACGAAAGGACCGACGAGTTAGTAAGTGGAGGGGTGGAACTACCACTGGCAAATAATCAGGACGCCCCATATCCCAGACTCCAAGTAATAAGCACCCTGATGCCTTCCAATCCGCTAATCGGAGATGGATGGCATTAGATACATGTATGACTTCAAGGCTTATTTGGCCCTAACCAAATCGCCGTGGCGTAGTGGGTAAGTGCGTCGACTCCTACGCAGAGGGTGCCAGGTTCGATACCCGAATTTACCACCTTTCATATTTCACGGCACCACCTCTTTCGAGTCACTGACAATGCTCAAAGAGTATTCCTGTCTAGAAGAAGCTTCTCAACTTCGCCGTTCGGAGTCGGCATAAAACTGTAGGTCCCTTCCACTCGTGCAAGAACAATAGCACGCACAACACGAGTGGTTGCTGAGAAGCTAGGCCCAGGTTCGCCTCGGACTGTAGCGCCACCCATATTATTATATTATTAAATCCACACAAAACAAATATATTTCTAAAACTAAACAGGAATGTAATAAGGAACGTAGTGGGCATTATCACCGGCCACTGGCTTTTCGGTATCCATGCCAGAAGAATGGGAGCCCCCACAACGACTACTGCAGAAGCTGAAGAGATGAGGAGGAGGAAGAAAATACGCTTGATCTCCTCGGCACTTGTTCAGCAAAAACTAGAAAAGATATATTAGGCAACTACTTATTCAGAAACCTAGAGGAAATTTCACATTTAGAGATACAAGACATAGCCAAGTTTATCAGGGAAACTAATTGGGTGTAAATCAGCACAGAAGTGGATTTGTCAAAGTAGGCCACTAGAATACCATTAGGTAGTCTCTAGGCTTATTTCATTTTCGTTAGTGTAGTCCCTTTGAATTAAAGAAGAGCCGGTGTAAAACACTGGGAAGTGATAGTACAAAGTATCCAACCAGGATCTATTTGGGCCACAACTGCTACAGTGGTGGCAATCGCCCAAACCTAACCCAACCTACATGCACCTTTGGACACTAAGAAGCAACAGGCACGGAGGGTGAAACGATTGCTCACACTTGACCATATTGTGATCAAAAACCTGCTGTAATCTGAACGATTTACCATGGACATAACGTGGTGGGGACATCAGCCAGCCGTTCACATCGATTACTTTGAGACTAACACGATCATCAGCGAATCATATCCAGAGCTTTTGGACAGATTCGACTAAACCGAATTTGATGACGAAAAAAGAGCATCTTTCAAAGTGACTATGGCAAAAATCCATAAAAACTTGACACTAGCTTATCAAACGACCTCAGGAACACATCCAATGACTGGATGGCGCAGTAGGTTGAGTGCCTGCCTCTGGTTAGCGGGGTCCCCGGTTCGAATTCCAGTGAAAGCAAAGTTAATACGCTTTTATCTGGTTTTCAAATCTGGTCCAGTCAGCATTTGCCGTTGGGATCAAATCAACGGCACTATCACTGGAGCTGTCAATCAGTGGTAGTAGTCTGGTATCACAATGGACCAACATGGTCTAAGTGTGCTGTTGAATTCGCTAGCAGCCCTTCTACATAACCTAACTTAACACATACATTAAATATTTTTCGATAAAAAAGCAGACCTTCCACAAAGTGTCTTAAGGCTTAATTAATTATTTCAACATATACATATATACATAGATCTAAGGTGTAAATGGTTATGTTAGGTGTCAGAGGATATATCGTATGACCAATCAACCATGAGCAAAACAAAGTCAAAGGAGAAAATGGGTCAATAAGTCGAAAGTGGCAACACAATGCTCCACTGGGGTCTAACTGGAGCATGATTTCCTTAGAATCATGGCTTTTTATGGCTTGTTAAGTAAGTAAGAAAGAGGTATTCGGGATAAGTCATTCCATGCTAACTGAGCAGGTTTGACTTTGACACATGTCACAAGTCATGGGGGAGATGCTAAAAATTGGGTGCTGTTAAGCCAAAGAGCAAAAACACAAGCTGAAATAATGGCGGCATCATGTTGACTCAATATCTGTATTCTGAGAGACATACCGACGTTGGTCTGACGAAAGCTTAGAAGGCCTTAAATATAGCGGAGCTGAAATTCTACCGGAGGAATGGTGAAGGTAATCCAATAAGTGCCCAACATCATGTCAGTCGTGGCTAATACATAAAATTGGAAAAGGCATGGTTTTTTGAGTGGCGGTGTCCTCATCCTCAACGAGGCAAACATAAACAAGACACAGCTCATAATGCTTTCACGGCAAATTACTTCCACTAAATACCCCGACCCCCTAATTGGAAAAAGTACAGGACCAACAAAGATGTCTTATTACTTTTCATGTCTGGCCCGTAAAATGGACAGGCGGCGACTCTGCTGCGAACTTAATGTCACTTGTAACTACAAGGATTGTCTGCAGTGGCATCAGACACTGGGTTATGGTACACCTCCGACTGCAAGGCTACCTGAAGAAAAAGAAAGCATGAATAGCTGTCATTCTGAAGGTCATGAGACCATCACCAATGGGCATGAGTTAAATAGACTATGAGCGATGTAAATTTCTAAGGTCGTTGGTTCTAGTTTGAATATAGAATGAGTACAATTTGGTCAACTTAAGGTTCAGTTTCTAATTGGATGTTGATTCCTAGTTTTTCCAGACCTGCATTTCAATCTCTCGCGAACTGATGTTCTAACTACAACCACCATGCTAGCTAGAACTAGCTCTAGAAGTTGGAATTTAGCCCCGCTCAACTGGAAAGTAGATACATAGGCATATGGGTACGTCAGTGATCAGATCCACTTTGAATGCTATTTTGGACCAGTTTTTGATCTCAGCGTCAGTATATCCCACCCGCTGTGCCATTCAACATCGCTTCGACGGATCAGCACTTCCTACTTCTTCACATATGTGGCTTTCTGGTAACTCCATTCAACTCAAAACTCGCAACCTCATCGATTTGCCAACACACGTCTTGTCCATCACAAGAACCTGACACCGCGACCCACACGACTAGCCCTGTAAAGTGCCGTCAGTCTATCAGCTTCCGTAGCTTATCATTCTTCACGTGATACGCGAGTATCCATCGGACACAATCGATAGACGCGAACATTTTAAAAGCACTCGATTTTCAGCACCTTCAACATCGATATGTTTTTATCGACCAATCAGCCGGACAAGCTCTTTCGTCAGTCAGTCCCCTTTGAGCAGTCATCATGGAACGTTGGCAGAATCGTGTTGCAGTCGTCACCGGGGCAAGCAGTGGCATCGGCGAGGCCATCGCCAAGGATCTCATCGCAGCTGGTCTGAAGGTTGTCGCCCTCGGTCGTCGTCAGGAGCGACTCAAGGACAACCGCTCGAAGATCCCTATAGACGATCTGGGACGATTGTATTCGCGCAAATGTGACGTAACCGATGAAGCCGATGTCATCGCGACATTCGACTGGATCGAACAGAACCTCGGAGGAGTTGACATCCTCGTCAACAATGCGGGCGTGGTGCGATACGGAAACATGCTCGAAATGGACATGGCCGACATTGACGTGACCATCAATACGAACGTGAGAGGTTTGATTTGCTGCACCCGAGCGGCCTTTAAGAGCATGAAGTCCAGGAACGTTGACGGACACATTGTGAACATCAACAGCATCGCTGGCCACAGTGTGGTCACGCAAGGCAACACCAGTCTCAACATCTATCCCCCGTCCAAATTCGCCGTGACGGCTATCAATGAGGCGATTCGCAACGAATTGAGAATCCTGGAAACCAGAATCAAAACCACTGTAAGTTGAGATGGCTTCGCATGGGAAACTGGGAAGTTTTAATCAATATCTGCGTCCACAGAGCATCAGTCCGGGAGCTGTTCACACAGAGATAGTGCCTGATGCTGTTGTCAAACATCTTCCCAAAATACTGGAACCCGAGGACATATCGCAGGCCGTGCTGTTCGCCATCTCCACTCCGCCGCATGTGCAGATACACGAAATGACCGTCAGGCCACTTGGCTTTTCTATGTAAATGGTGAAGAATTCAAATAAATTTGTGATTGGATTTGGATTTATGCTTACTCAGCAAAGAGAAGGCGATAAGTTGATAAGATCAAGTGGCAGTTGTTGTCGTGTAGCATTGTTTTAAGAAGTGAGCTCGTATCTTTTGTGGACATGAGATTACTTATCATGTGACGCAATAATCGGTTTCGCTGATAGGTAATCAGAGAAGTGATTTGATTCGATTTGAGGAGCAGCTTATAATATTGCCCAAGGGCTGTAGTCTACTAGTACACACGAGAGCCATGTGTTTTCTTAGTGGCCGCTTTCACCAATGCGTACGGAAATATGTGAATATCTGCCAAACTGGAGAATAGGGGTGTTTATTTACAGATTTGTACAACAGTGCTGCCAGTTCGTGATAAACTTTTTCTAACTTTTCGAAGACTTCCTTTCTTCTGACGAAATATCCTTGAAAATCCTAGTGTTTTTGTTTTATATTTATGTTTTATATTTGTTATATATTTTTGTATATTTTTATTTTTTGTTTTATATAACTAATGCCCGTTTTCACGGTAAGGATATTGGGTGATGTGAATAGAAACTAAGAAAACACTCCGAGTAAGAACACATGAGTCGAGTAATTTCGTTAAAGGAAATGCTCGATTTGGTTTGAATAAAAAATTGCTTGAAAGTATGTACCCTCCTCTCAGATGACGTTTGAAAACTAGAGTTCTTGGCTTTTAAGGGTGAGTGCAAAGTCGGGTAAAGATGGGTGCAAAGTATATGCAATAATGGTTTTAAACATACAAACGTGACAAAGAATTATAACACATGTCCTTTCGGGGACACAGGGGTGGATGTCACTGGATGTAATGGGAAGATTGCCCGACTTTTTCTTATCGCCTTTTGATTTGACGCAGGCCTTCATGTTATCAATTTTTTTTCTTTATTAATCAAGATGTTCAAATTAAACCCATGGATTTTTTTTATTTCTTCTTCCAAAGCTCTTAACTCAGATTGCTTCTTATTTTCCATGTCTGGAGTTTGGCTTTTTTCCAGCAAGCACGGGAGAAATTGCAAACACTTGATGAAATCGTCATCGTACTTTCAGCATTTCATTTTCTTTTTTTGAGGATTAAGGTTTAATACGTCAAAGTATTCCTCTTCCGATGCAGTATTTTATTTTTATTTTAAATTGTTTTTTTTTTCTCTCGAAGTCACCTCCTATGCACACTCAACTTCCACAAGTGAGCTCTCTATTCATCCCATCTTCATTCACACCAAAACGGAGGAAAGACTCAGCTGTCAAAATATCTGAGAGGAGAGGAGTCGTTTAACTTAACGAAATAAATTTTTAATCACACCAGATGGAGCGTTTACTCCAAAATACCAGGGAAATGCCCACATTCAGTTTTTATTCACACCACCCATTGTTATAATATACATGCATCTATAATTTGTGTATATGTATGTATGTATTTTGGGGTTAATATTATTTAAATACCCGAATGGCAATTATGTACTCTCTGGATTGACACCTAGGCCATGGCAATCGGTGGTTTAAGTTAAGCTACTACTTTATCGTTAAATGTCCATTGTGAACGGAATAGTAAAACCAAAGTTTTATTGATTCTGAGTTTTTCTATGGATTGACACTTAGATAAGTTTTTTTTTCCGTGGGTGGGTGGAAATCTTCGTCAAGACTCTATGGCGAACGTTTGCACATAGAAGTGTGAGTTTTTACTCACTAAAACCACCTTCCTTTTATTAAGGACTACAACTAAGTGTAGCACTTGACCAGTAGTTTGTATTTCATGATTTAGGTACAGATCGGCAGGTTACTCTCCAGTGAAAGTTCCTTCTAACACCGCAACCATGCATGGGTGTAGACTATCGCACGAGATCAAGGGGTCTAGTCCTTTGTAGTCGGCGCAAGCTATTAGTTTCCTCAAGGATCGGTTAAACTGCAGAGTTTATCTGCTCTTCTAGGCGGCGCTTATGTTTATAAGCAAAGTTCTTAACTTCATCTTGGAGTGGTAATATTCCAAGATCTCTGTAGATATCGTCGTTTCTGATATATAATTGTGCATAGTTGATAGCACCTTATTTTGAAAAGTCTGTATTATGCTCATATAACTTGATTTGGTACAACCCCAAAGTTGTACGCCATACGTCCAAACCAGTTTTAGGATTTACTTATATACAAGCAGGTTGTTGTGAATATTAAGCTTGGAATATTTACCAATAGGTCAGTACAGATCTTTATATTTCTTGTCAAGTTCTGCACACTTCTTCTTAACGTGCTCCTTCCACTTGAGTTTTACGCCAAGAGTCATCCCGGGATATTTTGCTTCATTGCCAGAAGGTATTTGGACACGATTTAAGAAGACTGGCAAGTTATTAACTTGCCTATAAGCGAAATTAATATGGACTGATTTGCGTTTATTAGGGACAATTCGACAGAACTTCATCCATTCATGTATCTGGTCTAGTGAACGTTGTAATTTCGCTGTAGAATCTTCAACCCTTTTGGCTGTTGCCAAAAAGGGTGCCTGGAACAGTGTGTTCTTCTTGTGGTAAATCACTAGTAAACAGTAAGTATAGCAGAGGGCCAATAACACTCCCTAGCGGTACACCAGCATTTATATTTTTAAAAGCAGAGTATTCATATCCGTGCTTCACACGGAAGATCCTATCAACGAAATAGTTCTCTATAATACTGTATACTTTCCCCGGTAGAGTTCGGCATGGTTTATATTTCAGCCCTTCATGCCAAACTTTGTCAAATGCTTGAGAAACATCGAGAAAGGTGCCCGCACAAACGAGCTTTTGTCAGTTCAGTTATACGATGCACTTGGTCAATAGTTGAGTGTTTACTTCTAAAACCACATTGATGATTTGGTATAAGCTGTTTTTCTACTTCAATTGGACTTAAACGTCTAAGCAGAATGTTTTCAAATACTTTATCGATGGTACTGAGATAGGTCTTTAGGACTTTTTATCCATTGGTGATTTCCCGGGTTTAATTAATTAAGTAGAATAATTTAATGACGGCTTTCCTAGGTAACTCTAAAAATTTCTCCTGTAATTAAATCGTAACCAGGAGGTCTTTTCGGCTTGAGCTTTTTTAGTTCTTCCTTGAGCTCTGCCAAGGTAGCACTTCTCAGAACATAATTTTCGTCGTATACGTCAAATCCATTGTAAGTGACAGGAAGAGTTTTACCTTCGAATGGCTTAAACGTTTCTTCCAAGTAATCTGCGAAGATATTAGCTTGATCTTTATCTTCTTTTGCCCACTCGTTTCCATTCTTTCACTTAGATAAGTGAAAAATTTAATTATATATGCTTTGCAATCGTACCAAACACACATCAATTCCTTCCTAGCCTGATTTGGTGACAGTTTGCGGCAACTCACAGCGATTGGACATTGTCGTAAGTCATGCAGTTTTCGTCACCAGTCCCCATCTGCTTCAAAAATGGGTCGATATTGTACTCTTACAACACATTTAACCGTCTACCTTTCGTTTTCAATACTATCTAAAAAAAAAGCAGCTGTAAAATACGGCTTGTTTCCTCTTTCCTGGTGTCCATTTTTGGGTCGAGCTCAAACAAAGCTGAGTCAGTAAGTTACAAAAGGGTCCGTTCAGTAATTTTAGTAAATTTTCGAATCTTTCTAGCGGGACTTAGTTTCCTCCGATGGCACGTATATAACGAGATATATAAGATTTGTTTTTTTTTTTTTTGCAAGCGTATATACGCTTAAATTATAAGTGCACAAAAAAAACGATCATCGGCGCTTAATAATTATGACATTTGTGGCCGTCAGCTGTTAATAATTCGAAAAAATTAAATTGGCATTGAAAATAATTTGGGACAAATAATAATGGAAAATTCAGCAAGGAAAAAAATTCCAATTTTAAATTCCGTACAGAATATATGTATCGTTGCTGTTGGGTGAATCCAGCAGGTGTCGTGAAAGGGTTGAAACTGAAATACAAGAGGTATTTTCCATGATAAGTACCGGCAGTTCAAGTTCCAGTTCTGAGGAATCGGAACATGGACACGAGCAGCATATTAAATGTTTAAATTTCGTGGAGACAGTCGACGCATACAGCGATGATGATGATTTGTCACATATGAGGTTACAGAGACGCACAGTGGAATACCTTAGATTATTAAAAACCTTGTAAGTATTTATCTTTTTTTGTATTCATTGTATTCATACAAAAATTTAAATTTTCCATTTTTTGTTCTCAGCAACCAGACTCATCGCATGGAAGAAGAGCAAAGATTGGCTGAAGGAAGATGGTTTTTATGTACATTTGGAATACAAGCAATACCGTGACATTTAGGCAGCTTGGTAATTTGTTTGGAGTCGCTCAAGGGGTAGATTCCCGAAGTTGCTGAAGTTTACGGAAGAAACAAATTTAACTTCTGTGACCGAAATTATTGTGAGTGCATGTGTTTTACACAACATATGTTTAATAAATGACGACCTATACGAAAGTGTGCCGAAGCAACCAGATGCAAGAATCCTTGAAAATGATCGATCGACGCCGGCTTTTATTAGCTTATCTAGATGAGAATAACATAATTTGAAATAAAATGCTGGTATCTTGCATATATATGGCTTTTATTTGTTTAACAGAAATTGCAGCAATTCCAGTTTTTTTTTTAACTCGATCTCATTGTCTCTTCTGCACTTATCTTCTAGAGATTGGTGAAGTGTCTTCAAAAATTCTGCCTTCTGTGCCACTTGGCTTCACCCAATTCGCTCTTCAACTGAAGACGTTCCGCTAGCAAAACTTCATGCCTTGTCTTCCTTTTGCTGATACTACAGTTTGGAGCATACGTCTCAGAGGATGATGGTTTTTGTGATGTTGAAGGTGTTGACGGTGATGTTGAAGGTATGGAACATTATGATGCGCGTCGTATTGCTGGTATTTGTATTGGCGGTTTTGAAGGGATTAGCAGGCCAGGCGGTCTGCCAACATGGATTGTGTGGATGCTTGAGATAATAGGTTTGTCTCCAAAGATCTCATCAATCTCCACCATGTAATACACGGGCTGGCACCTGTTTGCTGTCTTTTGCTGTTTAACTTGAATCCTGAAATATATGGTTAACTGTAGATCGATACATATTTTATTTATGTGGAATTAAAAACTATCCCTTACCGTCATGCCCTGATGCACCATGTCTTCCAAAGTGTTAGCATACGCGAATTCTTTTTTACGGCAGTGCGGAAAATCGTCTTTCCGTGCCAAGTAGCACTTCAACAGCCCGAGCGTTTCTTCTCGTGTCCATTTCTTTCCTTTGGTAAATAAAATAATTTGTTGTAACGCAAGATGAAGCAAGTGGCAACACTGAAGAAGAGAGAGAGAGAGAAGTAAAAAGAGAAAACGAAGAAGAGCCGGCATCCTGATGGTGACTCTATCAGGATAGTCGAAGTTAAGAAGGAGTAATAAAATTCATAGTAAAACAGTTGGGTTGGATTTAGATTGAATAAAAGATTATTATAACTATTTTAAATTGTATTTATTCAATTAGTAATTTGTTTTACTCACGATGTATCTCCCTCACTCATTTTCAACGCTTTGGTAATTTAAACATTTTTTCTGTCAAATGAATGAATTCTAGAATGAATTTCTTGACGTTTCATAGTCAATTATTAATAACATACGAAAAATAATGGCTGGAAGAATTGTTTTTACCGGCGCTTATTTCATGTGCGGCGATAGAATTTGTTGTAAGTGAATTTTACATGCAAATTGAAATCTAAGCGTATATATGCCTGCAAAAAAATACAGCTGTAGATTACTTTAGCCATCTGTTGGAAAAATGTGTGGATTTCTTCTTACTATACGTAGAAAGGGAATGAAATTCGTTGCACGACACAGAAGCTAAAATGTACAACGCACCGCCTGGAATGAACATCAGTCTTTTGATTAAAGAAAACTAAGAAGAACATCAAATATTTTTTTAATACATATTTATTTAATTATTTATTCTTCCTTGCAGTTGGTTTGGTTTGGTTTTGTTTCAGTTTTTTCGTTTTTTTTTTTGTTTGTTTTTGAATTAACTACATTTCATTATTTTAATTTGTCCTCTGCTTTCACATATATATTTATTTTATTTATTTATTTCTTGTATATAGTAATTAAATTTCTATAACATATGATTTTTATATTCAACTTTAGTACAGCACGCATAATATTATTCATATAGTCCTTGTATATAATTTCCTTTAGGTTTATTTTCATTTTCCTTCATATCTTATTCTTCACATTATTCCAGTTAATATGTTGATTTGAGTTTTTTTTTTGTTTTTTTTCTTTTTGTAGTTTTATGTGTCTCAAAAGCACACAACGCGAAATTTTAGAAAACACAAAAAACGAAATGCCAAATTGTTTGGAAATGTAACCACTTATTTATGTAAATAATTTATTTAATTTTCAACATGAATATATGAACTTCACACAAATCTGCAGACGTCGAGTGCTCGTCATGGATTTGCGATTAAGATTTAATTTATGTTAGAATGCTTTTGTCCACTCTTTGTTGGCTGATGAGCTGTACAAGTGTGTGAAGGGGTGAGAGAAATTCATCTAAGCCAACAGTGGATTGCTCGCATTTTTATTAATCAAATGACATTTATGTTGAGACGTGACACTCAATGACAGAGATATATCTAATACACATGTACGATTATATTTATGAGTTTTAGTCGTATTTTCATTGCTTAGTTATGCTTTGACTATCAACTATGGATTATTCATACACATTATGTCCCATTATGCCTCTTTCGCGAATGTACATTGACTCTAAAGAAACAAGATATTTTTATCTTAAAGTTATGATGTCTGCACTTGCTTGAAGAAGTGCCAGGCGGATGCGAGTGTGAACCGAGAATACAGTGATTTCGTGACATTTTTATTTTGATTCGAATTCAATGTTTGTGCTTGTCAGAATGAACAGACAGCTTTTCGACAATCGAATGAAGCTAAATCGTGTTTAAGAACCCCACAACCCACTGTTCAGCCTAAGATATTTGTCTACAACTGCGAAACTAGCCTCAAAGTCAAAGTCGTGGTTTTGGAACGAAACCCTTCGTTTGGAAGGGAATACTGATTGCTGCTACTCTCTGTACATCACATATGACGATTTTGATATTTCCTCGACCATTCGAAGATGAGCACGTACCTTGGAAACAATTTGCAGGTACCTTGCAGGCAAATAGACCCAAAACTTTGACATGGAAATTGGTATATGAACCAAATGGAATATGACAAGTTGAAGTTGAAGGCCTCTTCGCACCTTCTATGGTTGATATTGGAAAAGATACAAAAGATGATTTAAGAATGTGAGCAATGGTGCTCCAACACTCAACCCCAGAAGTCCTGTATGGTTCCGAGACGATTCACAGATTGACTCTGAAGTTGGGGCTGGACTCCTTGGACCCAACACACGAATTTCCATACTTTTCAGTCGAGTCCTACCATGTTTCAACCGTAAAAAAAATCTGTGACGGACATAAACTCCGCAAGGGTGTCAAGGGTGCTAGAATTCAAATCCATTCAGAGAGTCAGCAGCACTTAAGGCATTATGGTTCAACCAATTGGTCTCCAAACAGTCAAATGCTGCTACGACGGATTGCAATCCATTGAAAGACTCTTGAAGTGAAGCTTCGTTGGATCCCTGGACACAGGGGGGGATAGCAGGCGACGAATCTGGGGATTAGCTCGATATGGCTATCTCGGAATCTGCGTCTATACTACCTGAACCGTGCTGCAATGTCAACTTGGCAGCAGATACAACACTGATTAACGCATGGGGAAAAACCGAGGTCTAGTGACGTTGCCTGTATGGCATGGATTCTAGAAAAAAGGACTATGGACAAGGGTATTGACGAATACAAAATTTGAAGGAGGTCTTAGCGACGCCTACTGATGGACAGAGTCCAAAGACGCCAAGGATCGTTTAACGATATTTATTAACTCTTAACGCCTAATAGGGTATGGGTGTCCCAGACAACGACTTCTGCAGAGGATGTCGAGCTGAGGAAGAAGATGAAACTTCCATCTACTGCCTGCCTTGCTCAACCCTCGCTCGAAAGAAGTTTCAGGAAAACACTACGAACAATAATTCAAAAGATCTATCAAAAGTGAAACCGCATACTCTACAGTCTGTACAGCAATGGCTGAGCCTTGCCTTAAGGAGACTGCTTGCATGATCACTGTAACCTCTAAGGCGTGTAAGTAAAATGCGAAGATTTCTATATAATAAATCCCACCGCTAAGAGTTAATTTCAAGAAACGCCAGAGTTTGCAGCTATTGCGGTTTCTTTCGCTCAGAGCTCAAGGCAGCGTTGGTAAACTGAATCTCCGGTTGGTCATGGAGCATCGGCGAGAGAAGTGAAAAGTGCAGCGACTCTATTCTCAGTGGGAACCTTGAAAGGAGGCCAGGTCTACATCTAGAAGCCTACCGATGGGATATCTTCGAAAGCGAAACTCCTGAAAGACCGAGAGGTCTACTTCACTCGAAAAAGATTCTCAGTCGAATGCGATGACCAACAATGTAATGATGCCGGATGTATGGCTCTTTTTCTAGGATCAATTAGCGCAAGTGTAGTGTGTCGTTATGCCCACTGCACAATCTTGCTCTGATTTCACAACTGGAAGAGAGGTGGAATTATACTCCTTGGTTGTGTTCATGAAGAATGTACGTACGCAGAATCTTTGCATTGGATTTTGAGCTATAACTTGTCTCTTTTTGGGATCCATTGTGTCCAGATTGCCGTAGATCTGCCTAATCTTAAACATCTCGTCGTCAACTTTGCAACGCAGAAGCAGAAGTTTTTTCGAAAGAAAAGTTCTGCGTGCAGTCTTTGATCGTAATGGCATCTGAAGAAGAAGTCGCGACCAAGACCTGGTAACAATAGGAGTCTAGCAAAAGAGTCCAACAAGAGACTAGCAAAATAAGTTTAGCAAGACCTCCAAAGATTCGGCGCCTAAGGTGTCTAGGCCATATTCAGCACGCGGATAGGTTGGCATTCAATAGGGCGATAGGGAATTCCTGCATCTGCCTCAGCCAAAGATCACTGGAGAGACCTGTTGGATGAGACCCAGACTTACCTCAGGCAGAAGAACGTCTTCGGGTGATCTAAACTAAACGCAGCTTTACACCGGCGCCTAAAGAAATATACAGACGGAGCATGGCCTTTCTCTCAAGTGTGCATGATATTGCACATTTTAATTGGGTCGCATTAAAACAATGGCCAGCTGGCCAAAGTGTGGCTGCTGTCTTTCCATACAGCAGTCAGCTACTTCAACCTAGCCTAGCGTTTAAGCAAGGTCCATTTCCACTGCTTATAAGACTTCCCAGAAATTTGACTGTTTTCAAGCAGAGAAATAAGCAACTCCTCATGTGATCCCCTGGAAGGCAGATGAACTTGTCAGGCATGATATCAGACCGGTCCTATCACCAAAAAGATGTCATCAACGGGATTTAGTTTCTCGCAAAAAGGAAACCGTATGTCTCATAAGAAATTATGATTTGATAGAATGACAAGTGGTGCCATCGGACACGTTCCATACTCGAATAACATTCGCAGTTGCGTCCCATGTTACGCTGTACTCGGGAGATCTACTTCTTTAAATTCAATTTCTGCGACGTCAGTCATGAGTCAAATAAAAGTGTCTTCGCCAGAATCACTGCTTCATCGAAATCACCATGATTGGCTAAAATAAGAACTGGTCGGATCCACGTGGGAACAGGCTGAACATTACCAAACATCTGTTAGTCCTCCTTACGCTCTTAGTCATGTCTCCCAAAAATGTGTGCCACTCTATGTGACTTATGTCAGTCTCGTGGGTATGCTGAGTGGTCCCTTAGTCACATTTCTTAAAATGTGATCGTAAGGGTGACAAGAGTCACATACAGAGCTTAAAAGTGGCACATATTTTGAGATGAGCCCTAGAGCACTTAAAGCACTTAACCATGACCATTTCATTCCCAGTTAGTTCCTCCAAAAATACAGTTAGATCCTCCCTAACACAAACTGAAGTTCCAAGCATGTATCGAAGGACCTCTTAAATGCAACCTCTTTACAGCGTATAGGTTCTCAATCGCAACACATTTCTAGACCCCGAGACTCAAATCTTAAAGAGCTCACCGTCTGGCACTACAAGCAAATGCATATTTTTAACTCACTTATTCACTATTTACTTTAAGTAAGCTTACGACTAGATTACTTATTCATTCTATTTTTTTAGAATATTTTTTTTACTATTGTGAATCTTTAATTCACATATATACAGTGGGGATGAACAAAAAGGTCTTAATAAATATTCCATTCTTTTATTTCTTTTTTTTTTTAGTATGGAGCTTTTCAAATTGCTAGGCTCAGATAGTTTAACAAAAACAAAAATTGTAAAAAAAAAACATGATATTAAAACAAAATAAAAATGTATACAAAAAATGAGTTATAAAAAGAATTTTAAAAAGCAAATACTACAATGTTCTGGAATAAGGGAAAATAATATCATATTGATTTTAAAGTTGAAGTGTGTGATGCAGCGATCAGAGCATGCTCTTTCACTCCTTTCAAAGGTTCTAAAGGCCATTTCAGCGTTGTCAAAGGCACCAAGGGTGATGTTAACCTTTGCCTACTCTTCCAAATATTCAGAAACCGCTGATTGCCTTGGACTAAGAAGAAGATTGTCAGATTTCCTGTCATTGTTTACAGCTTCTTTCTGCAGTGTATCAATTATCAGAATTGTCCTCATTTCGTTCTAGGCCACTGCTAAAAAAAAGAAAAGAAAGTCCAAACTGAAAAAAAAGGAGAAAAATCAACAAAAATTGCCTGTCCTAGCTCGCATGCCTACTGGCCGGTAGATAAATATCAATCATCATTTATCATTTATATGAACGTAGAAGTGTAGTTGAAATTGCTTTTCCTAATCATATTTACACATTATAAATTGTTTTTCTTTTTTCTCATTTAATATATTTAAGATAGTACATTGAGTTTGTTTAAATATTTTAACAACGAAAATTAAAATCAACAATCCATATATATTATATATTTTTAATATTTAGAACAAAGCCGAACGAATGATATTTGTACTAAAAAAAAAATGAATATTTTACAGATACAGAATTAATTTCGATTTTTTACAATATGCATTTAAATTTCTTTTAATATTCATAAATGTGCTTGGTATGAGTGATTTATTCATTCTTTACTTATATCAATTCCATCTAATAGAGCTCGACACTAGATTTGTCTATTTTTCATATTTCCATCATAAATATAATATATTTATTTATATATATATATTTTTTTTAAATTATATCTGTTGTATGTAATTTGTTTTCCTTTATTGTCAACTAATATATGAATATTTTACAGGAAAATCAGGGAAACCAAATGGATTAATGTTTATTTACTCATAATTCCATCTAGCAACGTTAAATTTATTTTTAATGAGTTATCAGTTAAAACTAAGCTCACCACTGAGTCCACTGAATGAACTTCACCGGTGACTGAATGCTGAATCCAATTGTCCTCTAAGCATTAATAAATCTACTATTGCTTCGATGATAATTATTTATAAATATTTTATGAACAATATATGTGATTTGTTATAAAATAAATACTTTAATGAAATCAATGTTCGGTGAGAAGTTATGATAGACTATTCATAATATTTAATAACATTTTATTTTATATTTTTGCTATAGTAGTTTCCTTTGCTTCTGGATTTAAAGCGCTCATATACGGAAATATAAGTATATTTTTATATTCTGAAAAGAAGAGAAAGAAAAATGCATGAGTGAATGGGTTTTTGTAATTCTAAGAGCAGATGCTATCAAGCTTCAGGCTTTACTGAATTTTGTAAGCTCATATATTCGTTGGATGTCCCAAGAATAAACTTTATAAATAAGGTAGAACGGCGGCATAGGTTTTCACCGAAAGTCAAACGGCACAAGACAAATGCGGTGACATACAAGGTCAAACAAGTCAGCATGCGGTCTCCTCTCGACATGAACCATGTCCGGTTCTTCAACATGTCTTGAAAGCATCCTATCGAGGCAAGAGAATCCATTTTCATACAAACTTCGTGTCAACATGACATTATATCTATTCAAATGTTGAACAGGAGGCCTGAAGATTTAATTTGCGTGGCATGCTCTTTTTAGCAATTAACCGGCAATCATGAAGAAGCTTTTCGTGAGAAAAGTTCTGTGTTCCTTCTTGGTCCTCTGTGTATTGTTTTTGGAGAAGAAGATTCAACCATGAACGGTTCTGGCTGTACTGCGACATGAGCTTTGCCAGGCGTGGATTCAGTGCCTAAGTTGGTAGACCAGTGGGACAACGCAATAAAGGACGGAAACGGAACCGATAGCGCACACAGATGAAGAAGGACCTCAAACAACTTATAATAATAATATGAGTGGCGCTACAGTCCGAGGCGGACCTGGGCCTAGCATCTCAGCAACCACTCGTGTTGTGCGTGCTATTGTTCTTTCACGAGTGGAAGCAACCTACAGTTTAATGCCGACTCCGAAGGGCGAAGTTGAGAAGCATTTTCTATGCAGGAGTACTCTTTGAGCATTGTCAGTGACTCGAAAGAAGTGGAGCCGTGAAATATGAAAGGTGGTAAATTCGGGTATCGAACCTGGCACCCTCTGCGTAGGAGTCGACGCACTTACCCACTACGCCACGGCGACCCTCCCTCCAACAACTTGGCATGCGAAATTAAAGGCAGCTGGCTACAGATCGTGCAAGCTGGAGAGGTTTGTTGGCGGACGCTAATGTCCCTTAGAAGAAAAATAAGAAGAAGAGGTTTTCTATGTTCGCAGAAAAGTATCTGGTAATGTACTTACGACAAACAAAAAAATGGGGACCTCCCAAAAATATGATCCTGTCCTCAAGAATGGTAAATGGGGCAGAAGTACAAGGATGTGAATTTTACAAGTCCGTCGACTACACTGGAGATGATGGAGTGCTGTCATCATCGGAACTTACCCTACAAGTTGGGCTGGATTAGAGATCAGACTTCTTAAAAGCTAATCCTCTTATTTTTTCGATTAACTTTTTTGGGCATATTTCTAAGCGTTGACATGCGAACCATGCAGACAGGCGAGTACCTAGCACCAAGCCTCTGTCTCTCCCCATCTGAGAGCCTACTGCCTTCCTAGTACCTTCGACAAAAGATGTGACGTTTGTGTGGCTGCAAGCAAGCAGGTGGCGTGTGTCCCTACCCGGTTCATCTCTCTTTTATGATGGCGGAGAAGGAGCTGATAAGCTTCGTCGGCCACATCATCCACACCTCCAGCAGGAGCTACCTAGTTCGCAAAGGATCCTGCAATACAGACGGCGATGATTGAACTCTTTCCTTAGGGCCAACGGTGATGGTTACAGCCTGCAAAAGGCTACCGACAAAAAGGTGATGAAAAACTGCGTCAGATTTCTACAGAGCGAAGGCAGAGGTTATTTGGATGGGAAGTTCTACGCACACTTAGGGAGAAAGCCCCTCAAAACATCAAGGACAAATTCGGGAACGTCAGCCAATTCTGCACCAACGCCCCAACGGGGGAGGATAGCAATCATGACTTCTATGATCTCCTAGAGGGAATATGTGATCAATACGCAGCCAATATCGTTTTAGGAGATCTCAACTCTAAGCTGGGTAAAGATAACAAATTTGCTAGACATGCTGCCGCATGGTACCGCGTACTAAAACGGACTCAGGTCGACTGTGTCACGTTACAGAACTTCTCTGTAGCTAGCTCGCGGTTCCCGCACTGATCTCCGTCAGACACTTTTTCTCCAGTATTCTTCATGTTCGTTCCGATCTCTGAAGTAAATTACGACGCCGCCTTCACAAACAATACCCGATGAATTGAAGTTTTGTGTTGTACGACACCACCTATGAAAAGCCACTGGTTTGACAACGAGTGCAGGCAGGTACATGCAGCAGAGGTAGAAGCGGACAAGGAGATTCTTGGTCGCTTCGAGAGGATAGTCGTTCGTATTTTTTTTTTCTTGTTGGTCCTGTATGTGCTCATGATGGGTGAAGGAAGATACGATATCGATCTGATCAAACGAGTTCGAGTCCCTCGTCTAAGATGGCTGGGTCATGTAGAGCGAATGGATGCCCGGGAAAGTCCCTGACCTACAAGTCTGTGAGACAACGCGGTAAAGGAAGACCAGGCCTCCCCGTGGCGCACGCAGCTGGAAAGAGACCTCAGTCAGCTGAACGTGAGTCGATGAAAGGATCTAGCTCAAGACCATCTGCGTTTTGACTAAGGCCCAGCTCGACGCCAGAGTGTAACGCCAGTCAAAGAAGATGAATGATCAAACACATCACATCAAAACTGTCCTAGATTAATAAACCCGAAAAATCTAATAAAATCGGCATTCTCTCCAATCAGCGACTCCTTACAGGCAATTTTGACTGGAAAACTCTACTAATACTCGAAACTCTTCGTCTGTTCTATGTTCTTGCAAACATATGGAGCCTTTACTATTGCTCTTTGTTGTTGTACTTTTGTTCGTAAGCGAAGTTCATGAAATTTTCAAATACTTTATTTATTATTTAACTATAATTAGTTTAACTGAAACTAAATTAAGTTCGAATTGAATATCAATTCACTAATGGAACGGTGTAAACTGAATGTTCAATAATGTTATTCATATTTTTACTGCACACCGACTTACGCCCTCCTTAGGTCTATGGTAAATCATAAACAATTTACCACAGACCTAATCACCTAGGAGAGATTAAAGATCTCGGTGTATTTTTGATGCTAAACTAAATTTTTCATTGCATAATGCCTGAAGCACAATAGCGCGTTGCGCCAGCCGACTTTATGTTACGGAGAGAGTGCGATGACGTACTGCGTTGAATTAATTACTCAATTTGTCAGCTGTTCTCTCTCTCATATGCGAGATGAGAAATATTGCCGCCTTTCTGCATACACTACTTTGAAATGACTTGTAGTTAAATTACTTTTAATCAGCTGTTTTCGTTTCTCAAATGACAGTTGACACAAAATACTCTCAATTTGGAAGAAAATCTCTCAATTTGAGAGAAAATCCCTCTCACAGCGCACCCCTCTGTCAAAAAACATCCAACATGTTGAATAATGACGTGCGATGGACTTCGTTTTACGTGTTGTTATAATCTCTCTCATTATTCACTGACGCAGGTCGACGCTGTATTCTGTGCTTGGCCAATGAATTGTGAGCGTTGAAAGCCAACGCCAGCGCAAACGCACTATTTTGATTCAGGCATAGTGCATTCACACATTATTTTTCACACAATAGCGACCTAACGCTAGGTTAGGTTTTCTGAAAAGATATAGTAAAGATTTTCGGTATATAACCATACTTGGAATACTCATCCATCATTTGGGATACCCCATATGATACACAAGAACTTAGATTCGAAAGAGTGCAAAAGAACTCCACGAGATATGCTGTCCGAAAATTATATACCTTGGAAGAACTGCCTAAATATGACGAAGATGTAAAATAATGGACTTGCAAACCTTATGTTTCAGGCGCAAGGCAGCGCCAGCCATGTTCATTCGTGACTTGAATTCACCAGAATTACTTTTTTTTTTTAAATGTATCCATACACTATTCCTTAATTATTAATGTTTGTTTGATGTAATCTATGAGATGCAAAATCGGTAGATGATCCTTAGTTGAGCAGCAAAATTCTGCTGCGTAAGGCGATACTTAGAGAACGTAGTGTTTTGTGTGCTCTGTGATGAAGGAAAAAAGAAAAGTAGTTACGAAGAAGTGTGGCACATCGTGACTCAAATGAGCTGCGAATTCACCGTCCTCACCCATCATGATCTTTGCATTTTAAGTTAGATTAAGTTAGACTAACACCCCTATTCTGGTTATGATGTGGTCACAACGCACGAATGTCAGTGAGGCGAAAATTATGATGCCTACCTTGTGGGGTTTCAGCTATTTGGTATTCTGGCGAAAACCTCACAAGAAAACACACAAGAATAGTCACCATGGTGAGGTGAATTCGTTTCCACGTCAAAGATTGTTTCTTTTTGACAATTATTATATTCGCGCTTTTTTTTCTTACTGAGCGGTCTACTAATACTTGATTTTGGAAAAGCAATATCTACAAAATAATGGCAGAACGTAGCGAACAAGATGAGCTAAACGCCAAAATAAAATCAACATCTGTTTATTTTTCCTTGTGTGTGACAGTTCTTTTGTTGCTATTTTTCCTTGTGATTTTGACGCTTCTTGTGATGCTCACAAGCTGTCAGATTTTGCTCAGAATACGAAAACCTCACAATTTGTGACTCACCATGCTCTTGTGAGGTAGTTCTGACTTAAAACACATCACTGAGGTTTGCTAGAATAGGGGTGTTAGTTAAGCGTATTGCTTGTCGTAACCTGAATAAATGGGGATGTTGCCCACAGACAACAACTGTTCGTGAGCTCTACGAACAAAATTGAAGAGAAAACACCAGGGTTCTCATGAAGACAAGGAAAGACCACGAGAAGTGTCCTATCTTCAACTAACAGAAACGGTATCCACGTCAATTAACATATACAACTAGTGAATTCTTACTTCAGCGTAAAGTGCCCCATACACACAACACATGTGCACACAAGTGTCGTTTTCTGCCACACTCGTCACAACAAATTCGTACACATTAATTCTTCATTGCACTTGGACGACAACGGAACAGCGCTTTGAGTTTGAGTGGACTATGCGCATCAATAATGATCTGTTTATGTCAAGAGCATGCATATTTCATTAACTGGCGCAAACTTATTTCCCCGTTGTTCAAATACCAAGAAAAATTCAGAAGTCCCTATCGTCTCTTTACAATATCAGTGCTCGTCACTCGTTAACATGAAAGTGTACAGACTAGCCCACACACAACACTCTTCCAGGAACACCGAGACAAGAAATGCAAATCTGTTAATTTTAGTCATACCGTGTGGCACACTGACAAATCAGTGCACGGACGAGCCCACACACATTTTAGCACACCGACACAAGTGTGCGGAAAACATGTCGAATAATCTGATCCAAGCAGTATCAACAGCATGCGACGCAGCGATGCCTAGGAGGTCCACTAGCGGAAGAGGAGGACCATCCTACTGGTGGAACAACAGAATAAGGAATCTCAGGGCAACCTGCCTCAAAGCCCATCGTAGTTCTCAGCGTTCCAGAGGTAGACCGGAGTTCCAGGAACGATTGGCCGCCTTCAGGCTGGCAATGCGTAACCTGGAAAAGGCAATTAAGGAGAGCAAAGCAAATTACTTCAAGAATCTTTGCAAAGAAGCCGACCTAGACCCCTGGGGAGGAGCATATAAAATGGTAATGATAAAAGTGAAAGGCAGTAGGACGCCTCAACTAACCTGCCCACTGATGCACACAATAGTGGAACACCTGTTCCCCAGGTAACCTCCTACAATGTTCGTCCTTACACAAGTAGCTAGTTCGGAACAAATCCCACCAGTCACGGTTGAAGAGCTGCAGAATGCGTGCAGGAAAATTGCCGACAAAAAAGCACCTGGCCCTGACGGCATCCCTAATAAAGCCATCAAGGCCGCCGTCGAGAAGAGGCCTGAGCTGTTTACAGCAACGATGCAAAGGTGGCTCGATGAAGGAAACTTTCCTAATTGCTGGAAACTCCAAAACCTGGTACTGATACCCAAAGGCAATAAGCCCCCAGGAGAACCGTCAGGGTATCGACCAATCTGCCTGCTTGACACTACGGGAAAGATCCTGGATAGCATCATATACGACAGGCTAATCGGCGTGGCGGAGGAGCGAGGAGCCTTGTCCGACCATCAGTTCGTTTTAGGAAATCGCACTCCACCATCGACGCCATCAAAGAGGTGGTAGACACAGCATGCGAAGCGATAACGGGTGCAAGATGGAGAGGCGGTACAAAAAAATACTGTGCCGTAGTTACGCTGGACATCAAAAACGCGTTTAACTCAGTGAACTGGTCCTGCATCATGAGAGCCTTGAATAGTATAAGTACACCGCAGTAACACCAACAGGAAACTTCGATACCAGACTGACGACGGAACTAAATACAACGACGTCTCAGGGCGTTCCGCAGGGTTTAGTCCTTGGACCCCTCCTGTGAAAATTAATGTACGACAGAGTACTGAGACTAACGCAACCACTTGGAGTCAAGGTGATCGGTTTTGCTGACGACATCGCGGTCGTGACGGTGGCCAAAAATATCCATGAGGTGGAAGCAGCCAGGAACGAAGCGATCACCAGGATCAAGGATTGGATGGATGAATCCGCCGACCTAGAACTAGCTGACCACAAGACTGAGGCTGTCTTAATAACCAGTCGAAAGACTGTGGAGTACGGTAACTTCCGGGTTGGTTCCCAGATAATTCGATCGAAGGAGGCTCTGAAATACCTAGGGGTAATGCGTGACAACCGGCTGAACTTTAAAACTCACGTCGAGTACTGCAGCAAGGATGCAGGCAGCGCTCTCCGGAATGCTGCCCAACATTGAAGGACCTGGGCATGCGAGAAGGATCCTGCTTTCCGCAGTGGTGAGCTCAATCGTTCTTTACGCTGCACCAGTATGGGCGGGGGCCCAGGCGATCACGGAAGCAGCAAGGAAGCTCTCGACATCATACAGACTCTGAGTGATAAGACCAATCAGCCGTTTCCGAAAAATTTCGTACGAAGCAGCCTGCGTCATTGCGCGTATGGTCCCGATCGACACTCTCGCCACCGAAATGCAAGGGATCTACCCACGGAGATCTGCACATCACTCGGAGACTAGCGCAAGAGGAATACAAAAATGCAGAAAGGGCAGCCAGGTGGGACACCACAACTTAAGGCAGATGGACCCATAAATTGATACCCAGAATAGGAGCCTGGACAACGAGAGCTCACGGGAACTGCAACTACCACCTCACGCAGTTCTTGTCGGGCCATGGGGGTTACCGAAAATACCTCCACAGATTCGGTCACGACAGCTCACCCACTTGTCCAGGATGCGGGCGCGAAGTTGAAGACGCAGAGCACGCAATATTCCATTGCAGCCGCTTTGTCGTGGCGAAAGGAAGTCTACCAACTCCCGAGCTCCTAGTTAGCCATATGATGGAGTCAGCTGACAAATGGCTTGTGACCTGTTCCTTTATTACAAGAGTGCAGATCGAGCTAAGAAGGCTGGAAGGAGAAAGAAAGGCCGAATTGGCATAAACATTACATAGCGTGATATGCTAACCAGCCCCGCGAAGTAATACCGAACGGCAGTTCCGCGGGGAGAGTGGTAGAAGTGTGCAGAGGTGTGGTTTAGGACGTAGGTGCGAGGAAAAATGAGAATAATATCCCGTGAATCGTTCATGCTGCTAACAGGGGTTACCAGTATCTTGAAGAAGATTCCACATCCATTGGAGCAAACCAAAAAAAAAACCCCGACACAAGTGTGCACACAAGTGTCGTGTGTATGGGGGCCTTAAAGCAACAATCTTCAGATCAACAATATTTCTGCTTTGAGGTTGAAAAATATCACCAACTTGTTTGTGACATCATTCCTTGAAAGGATGTCCATCGAAACATAGCAAACAAAACGAGCAGAATGTCGAGTATACCTTACCTTAACTTAATTTGAATCTGAATCAGAATCACTAGGTGGCATTGGGGAAGCAGCGGGCTGTGGTGATGGAGGTGCCTCCTTGATGGGTCTAGTAGCAGCCAAGTACGCGTTTGTCGATTCCCCATGCGTGGTCTCTATTCCAACCCTGCAAAGCAGAAGACACAAGAAACCGATAAGTCCCCCACCTTCTCAGCCATTCACGCAGTGGATTGCCTACCTGTACTCATGCCGTGCCAAGTAGCGCACGTACTTCTCTGGCGGTTCGTCACTGTCCGAGTCCTGCACACTCACCGAACGCACAGTTGTGTGCGAGACCTGGGTCGCTGGCATCGTGAACTCCACGTACGCGAACGGAGCCAATTCACTTGGGATCTGGTCGTACGAGGTGAGCGCCATGCGACAGACCATCTGATGCGTCGTGTAGGCTCCTGAAATCAGAAAGACTTCGTGTAAGACTCCCGTGCCGGACTTCCAGACTCGTCACTTACCCTGTCCCTCCTTTGGCAGTCGTGGACACCGCCAGACTATGGCGCGGTGATGGTGCTCGTACTTAGCCTGGCCGGATGTGACCTCGATCAGGGACTCCTGCAGGGTGTCGACAGCGCCGAGGATCCTCTCGATGCCCTTGATCTTTCCAGTTCGCCGGTGAGCTGACTTCACTGATCCGTACCTAAAAGAGAGGACGATCGAGAGCTGTGGTGAGAGGGGCAAGAGGGACAACGCGACTAGGGGGGTTACCTGAAATGCTTCTCCACGCGGAAGAGATAGATCCAGCACTCTGGAATCGGAAACCGGATGGACACATCCTCGCAGGGAATCTGACCGAGCTTGCGCGAGGCGAAGCCAGGCACCAGGATGTCGGCGCGGAGCTCCACCTTGTTGCCAGTCACGCACCAGGTGGCCTTCAGCTGCAGAGGAAGCTCGCGATTCTTTGGCGGTCGAACGCGGAAGCGCATGAGTTCGATGTAACATGCGTCTGGTGGCTGGAATCTGCAAGAAGCCACCTCAAATTACAGTCCGAGACTGAGGAAGCCCACAACCCACCTTATGGTTCGAGTCCTTTCGTACTCCTCCAAGTTCACCGAATTGTGAAACTCCACGCCCTCGAGGCGGATCCACTCCTCGGTCACCACGGGAATGATGTCGTGGCGGCCGACCACCTCCTTACCTTGTCGCCACATGTCGTTCATTCCCAGCTCGATTGTTGGCATGCCTGAGAACGAGAACAGGGACAAGTGGGCATACAGAGCTCAGCTTGGGCCGGGTCAGCGAGGAGGACTTACCTGAGAGGAAGGCCAGGAAGAAGAGCCTCACTCTAGCGATCTGCTTGTTGATCTTGCCCTCGGCGTCCTGCTCCACGTAGATCTCGTCCACGGCCGTGACCTGGACCTCCTCCATCTTGTAGTTGAGGGCGCGATCCCGGTGGGCTGAGATCTTGAAGAGCGCCTCCTCGATGCAGATCGAGAACTGCTTCATGTCCTCGTAGTTCATCGACCCGATCTTGAAGAGCTGCGACGACTGCGGGGCGTGCTCCACCGGCAGTCCGAGTTTCTTCAGATCGCTTCCGAACTCCTTGACGCCCTGGTAGTCGCCGGCGATGGCGTACTGCGCGAACTGGCTCAACTTGTTGGTGATGCGCTCGGCCTTGGTCACCTGACCCGGCCGCACGCCGGGACGCTCCTTGTAGAAGATGTACTGCAGCTTCATGGTGAAGATCTTGCCGAACTGATCGTACTGCTGGGCTCCGATCTCCGAGACCGAGTAGGACGGCTGCAGGGGCAGCTCTTGGAAGGGCTGCTTGTCAGACGCTTGGTTGAAGAGCTGGATGACCGGCACGTCGTTCTGTATCACCATGCGCACGAAGATCTTCTTCCAGAAGCGCTGGCCGGTGATCTTCTTCTTGTTGGGCTGGCGCAGCTGCATTTCCCAGCCCGGGCCGGTGTAGCCAAGTCGGGGGAAGTCTTCCAGCGGCTGCGATACGTCCTCGTCGAAGAGCGGCGTCTGTGGGGTCTCCTGGGAGTCTGTGCGTTGCATGGGTACGGTATGGTCGTCGGCCGCTGAGGGGAAGGCCTCAGCGACGGGCTCGTCGTCGCCTTTGTCGAACGGATTCACTCGCGGGGACGAGTCGCCCGAGTACATGGAGTTGTTCTGCGAGCCGCGGGGAGGAGGTGGCGGTGCTAGCACCGGGGTCACCCCTTGAGCGTTGTCTCCCTTGGGCCTGATGACCACACTGAACTCCTTGTCCACCGACTCCACGGAGTCACTGCGCTCCGGTGCCTGCATCGCCAGGAAGGAGTCGAACCCTTCGTCGGCGCCGAATCCGTCGTCCACAGCGGCTGCTGGAGCGGCCGCGAACTCGTCAGCGTCGCCCCAGGCTGGAAAGACAAGAATGTGGTGTATTGTGGTAGGTGGGAGGGGGCGAAGTGCAACTTACCGTCTCCGCCGCCAGTGCTGGTGGGCGTGATGGCGCCTCCGAAGCCATCGAGGAGGCTGACGTTGTCTTTCTTGGCCGAGTCGAACTTCGCAGAGAAGGCGTCAAACTCGTCGGGCTCCGCGAAAATGTTGGTCACTGCGGGCGTGGGTTCGGGATCGGCCGCGAAGATGTTCAGCACCGGCTCGGGTTCGACAGCGAAGATGTTCGTGACCGGTTCCTCGACGGCGAAAATGTTCGTGACGACGGCTGGCGGCGGATATGTTTCCTCGTCGGCGTCGGGGCTGGCGAACGGGTTCGCAGAAGCAGTGCCCGAGGGAGGGCCGAAGTCGAGACCGGTGTCCATTTGCTCGGGCTCGCTCGCTTGGTAGCTTGAGTTGGCATCCATTGGGGATTCGGGAACAGCTTGGGTGGTGGCCACGGATTCTGTTGGCGGACTCTGATCGGGCTCCTGCTTGGCAACCTCGGGCTCCTCCGGAGGCTCCGATTCGGGCTCGGGTTCGGTTTCAATGACTTCTGGGGGCGGGGCTGGTGCTGGCGCTGGTGTCGGTTCCGGTTCCTCCTCGTCGTCGGAGCGGGGAAGGTCCTCGACCGTGGTGATCTCGATGTCCGGCGTGGGAGCTCTCCTGGCAGTCACCTCCGGGGCGATGGTGCTCATGGGAGTGGCAGCAGGTGCCTCGGCTGCCTGAGGATTGTTGGTGATGTCCTGGATACTGTCGTCGGGGTGAGTGAGGGTTGACGCGAAGATAGGGTCCTCCTGCTCCTGCTCAGCGTCCGGCTCCGTCTGGATCAGTGGACTCGGCTCCGGTTCGACTGCGGCCGGTGGAACCGCAGCGGAGGCAGGCATCTGCTGCTCCTGCATCGGCATGGGGTCCAAGACAATGTCGTCGCTGAGGAGGTCCTGCTGCTCTGGCTGCGGCGGTGACGGCTTGGAGAACAGGCTGAGGATGTCCTCTTTGCTCTTCGGCGGCGGGGGCTTCGGTGGAGCCGACGTCCCAAACATGTCAAACAGATCGTCGGGTTCTGAGGTTAGCTGCGGTTGTTGCGGCGATGGAGGCGGGACTGGTCTTGGTGGAGCCCCCGGTATGGCCGGCGGTGTTGGCCTGGGCGGGGCTGGCCTTGGCGGTGGCGGCCGTGGTGGCAACACCTTTGCAGGCTGCTGCACTGGAGCTGGCGGCTGCACCTGCGGGACGGTGGTAGGCGCCGCGAAGGGATTCTCATTACTGCTGCCCATCAGGTCCATGTCGAAGCCCTGTGTTCCGGAAGAACCGCTGTCGGAGACGTCGAGGAGGTCGGCCAGGCCCGAGTCCGGAGTTGGGCTAGGCGAGTGCAGGTCCCGCATCGACATTGGACTCGGGGGTCGTGTCGCGGGCAACCTGCCCAGCAGCTGCGAGCTGGCCTGGTCCAGCTGGTCGGCGACTGAGAATATGAGATCCTGCGTCTGCTGCGACGGCGGCGATGGCCTGGGCGGTGGCGCCTTTTTGGCCGCGTCCTCCGATCCAGGGTCAATGGCGTCGTCGTCGGCGTCAATCGTTGTTCCAAAGAAGCTCATTGCCGGGTCGATGGAGTGAAAGGCGCCGGAAGCGTTCGTGGTCGAAGGGGGCGCAGCGGCTTGGTAAATGTCGGCCATTGTCACGGCTGGAGCTTCCTCCTCCGCGTCGTCGCCGAACGCGAAGGGGTTGGTCTGTCCGGCGAAAGGGTTCTCGAAGTCCTCCGTTGTCTCCATGGCGCCGTCCTGGACGAGGAACGGGTTGACTGCTGCGTCCGCGCCCTCGTCCATGTCGTCGCCCATCATCAGGAAGGGATTGGCCATCTTGTCTGCGTGCGGTTACGGGTGGCGGCTGCCTAACGCTCGATCAACTCGCTCTCGAGGAGCTTTATCTCCGCCTGTCCCGGGGCGAGGTTCTCTGCGATGGAGGTGTCGAACGGATCGATGTCCTCGGGATCGCTGCTCTCCTTGAGTGTCACCTGTGGGGTCAGGACCTTGTCGCCGAGCCCGAGTTCCTGGGCGTCGGTGAGCGTGTCTAGGACGCCGGTTGTGATCTCCGGGGTTTGTGCCGGGAGGAGTTCGCTTTCCAGAAGCTTGAGTTCAGCCCTGCCTGGAGCGATGTTCGCCGCGATCGATGTGTCGAATGGATCGACAATCTCTTCCAACTCGTCGGCGAGGTCCTTGCTCTCCTGAGCCGGCGTGAGGACCTTGGTGTTGATGTTCTCCTGAACGGCTAGGAGGTCGGTGGGGGCGACTGGAGTGGGCGGCGCCCGCGGGTCAAAGTCCGGATCCGAAAGGCTGTGCTTGAGTGTGCTGCTGGTCAGCAAATCCTGCTCCAAGTTCTTCAACTCAACCTCTGTGGGCTTGTTAGCGGGCACAAACGATGTGTCGAATGGGTCCTCGCTCTCCTTCTCGGCGATTGCTGCAGCTGGGGCGTAGTACGGCGTCAATGGCTTCTGGACCTTTGCACCATCACTTGTTGCGCCCAGCAAGTCCTGGTTCTTGGGCACCAAGAACCCAACGGTCTTCGCCTGGAGGTTTAGGCTGAGGGAAGACTTTCGCCGCGCCGGGTCGAAGGGCTCCACTGGCTGCACCTGGAGTGTCGGTGCGGGGGGCTCGTCCGCCCGGGGGTCGAAGTCCGGGTCGCTCAACGAGTGCTTTAGCTTGGTGTCCTGCAGCAGCTCTTTCTCGAGGACCTTGAGCTCGACTTCCTTCGGCTGGACAATCACGCTCACTGCGCTGGTGTCGAATGGATCGAAGTCTGCGCTGGACTCCTTGACTGGGGCGATGGGATCTGCGCCGATCGCAGTGATGTCTGTGGTGCTTCCGGCGAGCAGGTCTTTCTGGTAGCTGGTGAGGAGGTTCGCCGATGTGTCGACTTCGGTGAAGTCTGTGTTGCTGCCTCCGAGGAGATCTCGTTGCAGGGGCTTCTGCGGCGGTGGTGGCACCGCTGGTGGGGCGGCCTTGCGCTCTTCGGCTCTGGGGTCAAAGTCGAAGTCGTCGTCGTCGTCTACTGGTTCCTTCGCAGCTACAACTGTTTCGACGAAGGTGGTGTCGAACGGATCGTCGTCTAGGGCGAACTCGTCGTCGTCGCTTAAATTTACGACGCCGGGAGCGATGTGCGGCCCGACAGTCGGTCGGGGTGGTGGCCCCGCTGGTCGTGGGGGTTTGACTGTTGAACGAGAAATGAGAGATCGTGTGGCGTCTGGTTGGGGGTTGGACTTACCTTTCTGCCCGGAGGCTGGCTGCTGGTTCTCGACTGGTGTCTGTTCAAACTCTGCCCAATTGCCCTCGATGGGGCCGGTAACAGCTGTTGGCACTGGAACTCGTGTGATAACCTTGACCTCTTCCTTCTTGGTGAGTGACTCTGCAGCTAGTTCGGCGAATTCGTCGTCTTCATCGTCGTTGAGAACGTCAAACTCAGCTAAAACGTCTGTGGGTGGGAGATCTTCGGCTCCCTCTGCCTCCTCGCGCTCTGGCAAGACTCCGTTCTCTAGACCTAGGACGTCTTCGTCGTTGTCGTCGGTCTTCGGCTTCTGGATGAACTGCAAGTGGAGCGATGCGCTTAAGTCGATTGGAACGTCGCTCGGGATGTCATCAGCTAACTCGTCGAGGAGGTTAACAGGCTCCGGAGTGGCCGAGACTGCTTCGACCTCAGATGCGACGGCCTCAAGGTCGATGCTATCGTCAAGCAGGAGGTTCTGTATGCCCTTCCTTGGCTTGCGCTTGGCCCCGCTGAGGGCGACGGCGTGGTCGCGGTCGACGCGCCCTGTAAGGACCTCTACGGCCGCACCAAGGCTCACAAGCTTCTTGCCTCCCTTCGCCTTGTCGGCTCCTACGATGACCTTCTCAGCGTAAGCGGTATCGAATGGGTCGGGACCCTCGTCGATCTCAAGATCTGGCGAGTCGGGGACTACGGCTAGTTGAACTTCACCACTAGTGATGGCATCTATGTAGTCAGTGGCAAAGATGTCATCTACCTCCTCGGACTCCTCCTCCGATTCAGAGAGCTCAACAACCGCCTCGGCTAGCTTGTCGCGGTTGGCTTCGCGCTCCTCCTCCTTGCGGCGTTCCTCTGCGAGGCGCGCTGCCTCTCGGGCGGCGGCTTCCTCCTCCTCTTGCTTCTTCTTCTCGGCCGCCGATGGGACGCGCTGGTAGAACGAGGTCTGCTTGATGTGATCTAGCTCCTTCTGGGTTTTGGAGAGGATTGAGTCGACTCCCGAGGTGAGGACCTTGAACTTGGCCCACTCTTCGTCGTCGTCGTTCTTTGCGGCACCGTTGGCGGGTGCAGAGTCTCCCGCGCCTGCAGCAGCTGTTGCAGACGAATCAACTGCGCCGGGAGCTGGTGCTGCAGCACCACTCGCGCCTCCCTCGACGTCCGATGTAGCGTCGGATTCACCAGCGTCCGATTTGGCTGCCTCTAGAGCGGCTTCCTGCTTGGCACGCTGCTCACGCTTGTACTGCTCGAGTTCCTCTTCGGTGAAGAGCTCCTGGTCTTTTTTCGATTTCTTTCCTTTTTTCTTCTTTTTTAGGCCTTTTGGTAGCTTAAGCATTCTCTAATATACGAGACATCGATATCGGTCTGCAACGAGAGGGAAATGTGTTATTTTTGTATTTTTATCTTCACCGCAAAATTCAATTACGGCCGAATAGGGCGGACCGCTCGTCCATCCCCCACGGCAGGATGCACTCGCACAATGGATGCAATTACTCTGGCAATGGCCCTGTGGCTGCCTGGTAATGGCAGTGCGCATAATTCACGTGCAAAATGCGGCAACCGCAAGCCTGACAACGCCCGCCACCCCTTTCGCCTTTGATGCGGTGCATGTTATTGCGTGCAGTTTTCCAGGCAAACGGAACCGCTTTCAACCGAGAACCCCCCTTCCGCCGCGTGACGTTAAATTAATCAGCGACTGTGGGGTGGCGAGCGAAAGGACACTTCATCCGATCCCTTTCAAGCGCTTGCCTATAAATAGACCGAACGGTCGCCCATCCATTCTCATTAGAACCGCGTGCTAAGGGATGGCAATGACATTTTCATTTATTCTCCTCCGCCTGAGGCAGGGGATGATGGGGGTGGTGGGTTCGAGTTGTCCGAGGTTATTTATCAAACGTGGGAACATGTCCCGTTTGACAGGCGAAAGGACACTCTTTCAGGTCTACTTCTGTCGAAACACACCCATTTGCAAGGGCCTCTCTGACACTGTCACAGCTGATTGACAGGAGCTTGTCGGAGTGCCGTTGGCTGCCAAAAATGTTCATCGAATCAGTTCAGATGCAGTGGCGTCATGGGTGGGTGGCCATTCGAGATACTCTCTGCGGGGGTGCACAAAATTTCGAACTTTGACTTTCAGTTGAAATGCTTTCGCATGACCTTTGTCCAAATGTAATCCCCGTGAAAGGTTCTTCTCGCATTTTGCTCAGTTCAGGTCTCCTCTGGCATTTGAAGCGAATGCGTATACACACACGGTTGTGGGTGGGTGGCTGTGTGGTTTTTAACTTAATCTTAAAAAGGCCTTGCAATCTCGGTGCGTGCGGGTGGAAGGGATGGCAAAAGCAATACATTTCTAACGAAGTGATGGAATGGAGTGGAAGTACGATCATAATCAAATTGGGGAAATTGCGAAAAGCTTCGCTCGGGGTCATGTGGGGTGAGGTTGATTTTAATTCAATGGTCATCGATCTCTTGCGAACTTTTGGCGTTTGTACTAGAGTTGAGCAAAATGCAACTTTTACACAGTGGTTAAAATATCGCAATCACAGTCTGTGATCGAATGTTATTTAAACAGTGAATGCATCCCACAGAGTGCATACCTTCCACACGCTGATTTTTTTTTCACGTCATAACTACTCAAAGTAATAGTAGTAAACCCCATTTGCATACTGAATCACACAACCGATTTCATATTTAACGTCATGAAGTGTGGCTGATGCGAATGAAATGGTGTGGGGGTGTACAAAACTTGAGTTGCGTTGCCCTTCCTATTTTGGAATGTGATAATACTCTTTTATCCATTATATATTATACGTACGACCAACGTTCTAGGGCAACCCCAGTCGTCTCTTTATACGGTAACATAATGTGTGTTTTTTTACAAGCGTATATACGCCTAAATTCCAATTTGCATGTAAAATACACTAACAACAAATCCTATATTTGCTTAAGTTACTCATCATATCTATCGCCGGATAAAAACCGTGCCTCCAATCCTTATTTTCTGTGTGTTCATTCCTGAATTTTTTCATTCATTGTTTAGGTTGCTGTATGTGGCCAACATTTGCAGGTGTGGTTGATGTACTAGATAAATTTTAATTGTGTTGGCATCCATAAGTATGCAATTTTTTCGTATACCCAGAGTTTCTCTGCTATACATTCCGTTTAGGTTTCGTAAACGATTCTTTTCATTTGATGAACATTTTTTTTATTTTATAATTATTAAGTGTTTTTGCTTTTAAAGTGATGGTCAAGCTACACAGTCACAAAATGAAGATTGTGACCATCAAAGATCAACCATCACCTTCCACGCGTACACCCCTGCCTGATTAGTAAATGTCATAGATGTCGTCGGTGCTGCAAGGTTTTATGATGAATCATTAAGCGCCGATGATCGTTTTTTTGTGCTGTTATAAATTAAGCGTATATACGCTTGCGAAAAAAACAGCTAAGGTATATTCGTGCAATTCAGAATAGTTCTTGTAGGATTATAAAATTATCTTATCTCTTTTCATGCAACTCGCTCTTCTCTCATTACATAGAAATTCTATGTTTAAACTGTCGTTCCACTTGTCAATTTAATTCTGATGTGAAAGCTTTCTATACTCTCTTCATGTTAAGAGCTCTATTCTCGTTTATGTTATGCTTATTCTCACACATGTTATTTATCTCCGTTACTTGATCTTGCTGCACTCAAACTCATCATGTTTAATGTAATTATAGATTGAATATCTCACTTGATGTGCTGAATTCAATATTCTCAAATGTAATTATGAAGACTTCTTGGTAGATCTGAATTAGGATTCTTACTCTTTTTGATCTGGACCGCAAAGGAAGAAGGTATCATTAATAAAGATTAGAATTTATAACTTGGCAAGAAATTTTGTCTGATTCATTGTATTCGTCGTCGGTTTATCGTTAGAATTATTTTCGCCTTATCTACTACAGAATGATTGAATTAAAAGAGCGATATTTGGTTTGAGTTTTTGGATGGTGAGGAGATCAACCAAACAACATAACAAATTTGAATTCGCAACTTTAATTCACAGTTAAAAATCACTGTGCTTAGAAAATCGCAATCACAGTTAACGTGTGAAACTAAGACCAACTCTAGTTTACTCTGTTCTTCCACTCAACAATTAGATAGTAGACTTAAATGCGGTGTAGATGAACTTCTATATGCACTTAACTGTAATGGTCTAACAACCATTGGTTGTACTCACCATAGTTACCACCACCATATAACCATTTCCATTTAAGGTACATATAAAGAAATTATTGGGAATCCTACGCAAAGAGTCCTAGAAATAACTAATAACTGGAACTGCTTTGTTGGAGAAGGACTCACCCTAAGGCCCGGCAAAACAAACATTATTCGTTTCACAAATAGAAGAAACTTCTTTTAAAAAAAAAAGCTAACCAACCCCGCGAAGTAATACCTAACGGCAGTTCCGTGGGGAGAGTGGTAGAAGTGTGCCGAGGTGGGGTTTAGGACGTAGGCGCGAGGAAAATGGAGAATAATATCCCGTGAATAGTTCATGCTGGTAACACGGGTTACCAGTATCTTGAAGAAGATTCCACATCCATTGTCTTCGAGTGGGAGAAGATCTAAGCCCGCTGTTTGAGTTGTGGAGATTGCTCCTGTCACACCTAGGCATGCACGACTCTGAATACTTGTAAACAGCTACAGTTTAGCGGCTTGCCACAATACTACGCTGTCGTATGTCAATATGTGCCTTACAATCGCTGGGTACATGCACAGAATTGCCGCAAGAAAAGCTTTTGGTCTAAGTTCTTAACACACACTTTGAATGAAGATCAATCAAATAAAACTGACCGTGGCATACACCAGCATTCTGGAAGATTTTGAATTTGGTTTTCTACTTTTTTGTGACCTTCGTAGTCGCTTACCTAAATTGAATTAGTGTGTCTCTTCGCAAATCAAATCAAAAACGGAACCACGATCTGCTCCTAACCTCTCTTATGACAACTTTATGTTCTGGGTTCCGCTTACTTGTCTTGTTAAACAAAAGGGGACATTTTAATTTTACTGGAAACCAAGAAAAGACTAATAAAACATCACAAACACAACCCAAAGTGCAGATCTATGACAAAACAAACAGGTCGCCACGCACTGTTTGGGTTATACAGCACTCACTTTGGAAATAAGTTTTCAATTTCCCAACCTTGTTCAAGCGTAAAGCCACTCATTTCATTCCGCGGAGGTATAATACTGACTTTCTGCGAAGATTTCGAGCGAGGAACAGCTGTCAGTATCAAAATAACTTATAATTTAAAAAATAATACTAGATGGACCAACCTGTATAACAAGCGCAATAAGAACGATGCCAACTGCAGGGATGGAAACAATACTGAACATCCACACAATTCCAATCTGCCATACAGGCTGAATCTGCAAAACAAACCTTTACTTTTTCAGATCTGTGTTAAGTTAGAGAGATTCTTAAAAGAGTCAACAAAATTTGGGACATGCCTCATGTAAGTGACCTGATGTCTTCCAAGTATAGAGGAATGGAATAACGACCCCACTTCGATGAAGGATGGAACCAAAAAATGGTATACAGATGGTTCGAAATCTGGAACCAAAATAGGGCTGGATCCCAAGATGTAGCCACAAACAAAACAATAATTTTCCAAGTAGAAGTGCTTGCCATTATGAAAGCTGGCATCATTGACAGAAAACCTTATAAGATCAAAATACGGTAAGTTCTCTTAACGGACACCCCTCTATAAAGGACAGGTCTCTCTAATGTCAATTCGTCATGGCCCCAGTATGAAGGTATTCGTGTATTTTAATCCCTTCAAAACGGGCGCCCCTGCATAGTGGACAATATTGATACTGCTGTCCGCTAACGAGAACTTTCACTGTATAGATATTCTCAGATAGCCAATAGGTTCTCTCTCACTAAAGAGCTAACAATTTAACTCTACGGCTGTCTGGGAATGTCACAAAGCACTAGATGTGCTGGCAGAAAAATACTAAAGTTAACCCGGGTGCCAGGACATGAAGACGACGAAGGTAATGAAAAGACTGACACACACGGCAAGGCAGGTGCTCAGCTACCCTTCATTTGGTTCTCCGCTCTTTATGGACACGAACACAAAACTTCAAATACCCAAGTTCAGTTGAGTCCTCAACTGAAAAACTGCAACGAGCTCTGGACAAAATAAACGAATGCTCGAAGCGCTGGCGCATTGCTCCCAATGAGACCAAATCAACGCACATAAATTTTACCTACAGAAATATTGAAAATCTACCAGTTTTCATTAATTCTGTACAAATACCATACGGTAATGAAGCAAAATATCTTGGTATGACACTCGATGCGAAACTCAAGTGGAGGGCCCACGTGAACAAGAAACGGGATGAGCTGGAACACCGGTAGAGCATAGAGAAATGTACTGGTTACTTGGCAGGCACTCCAAGTTAAGCATGTACAACAAACTGATATTATACAAGCAAGTACTGAAGCCTATATGGACTTACGGCATACAACTATGGGGTTGTACTAAAGCAAATAACAGAGGATTTATTCAGTCCTTTCAAAATAAAATAATACGGGATATTGTGAAAGCTCCCTGGTATCTCAGGAATTGTGATCTACAAAGGGACCTAGGGATAACTACCGTTAAGGAAGAAATAACAAACTCCGCTTGAAAGCTAAGTATCTGACTTCGTGGTCAGACAACAATGCCATCCTCCAAAAATGAGTCGTTTAGTCCGCCAACTCCAGCGTACCAGACCGGCCGATTAACGATGGTTCATCCCTAACGATGGTCATGGCAGGTGATTTTACCGAAGGTCTACTTGCAACACGCGAAAATATCCTTAAATGTAAGCTACTAGATAAGGAAACTTAGTTGTAGTAAAGAAAAACCAAAAGGGAAGGGTGTCAGTCAGTAAAAATCTGACACTACAATGTGGACACGGGTCACATAGTGTCTTGTTGAAGACCAACCCAAGCAACAAAAAAACAATACACAAATGAATCCCTAACCGCATGATCCAGTCTTGAAACAACCAGGAGAGTTCTAAACACTCAAGGAAGTTCATGAAACAACTGCAAAAGAGGGAGATAATTTCAAGAAACCCTATCTAGGAAGGTAATCAAATTTCTGAAATCAGCGCTTAAATTCTTGACCAAAAGAAGATAGAGCATGACACACAGCAGACTCTTCAATTCAATTCAAATTCAATTCAATCACAAAATCAATTCATCACTGTTTCTGAGTTATCTTCTGCCCACTCTTGGCAGAAAAGATTTTCGCAAGAACTTCAATAAATCAATAATCTGTAAGCGCATTGTTCGGGTGTACGAATAGTAATAAGCATGTTGTTCAGTTTCGGTAAGACTTTCCGTGATGAAATGGCATGTTTGACGTGTCGCATGAGCTTTCAAAAATAGAAGACTGAAAAACAGAGAACAACCCATCCTACCGTGACTTTAGGAGACATTGTAGTGAATGGATTCAGCCTTGCAGAAAAAGGGACGGATGCCATAAATGAAAACTGCGTCGTAAACACCGGATCCCAAGACTTGATTGCGAAATATGCATTAACGGTGAGAAAATGGTCCAGGTCAAGTCTACCCACAGTTCAGACAGAAGACCTTAAGTTGTTATGAACTTACATCGTAAAAATGAAAGACTACATTAGCATATTTCCGACAAAAGAGAGACGAAAGGAGATGAGCTTATTTTCCTCCGAAGGAGGGTTTATCGTTTTGTTCACATTTTATGGAAGCCCAAAACACTTAGTTAGACTGATCGATGTCAGAATTTCAGCAGCAAATGGTGAGAATAATGAAAGACTTGGTATGAAGCAACGTTTGGTCTGACATCTCATTGAAATCAAACACCTGTCTTCATTTCATTCGAAAATTCCAATGGGTTCCTTTGTTCCTTTGTTTTTCCTGAAGGTGAATCAAGCGCGATTTTTTAAAGCATTAACATGTGCGATATTGACTGCGCGGAACAATACGTTCAATAAAGAAAGCCTCCTGAAGGTGGAATGCAATTAGAACACACACTCCATCAATCCAACCTCAAGCAAAAACATTCCACAGTCAGGTTGCGATATAATTTCTAGATGGAGTCACTCTTAACTCAAGGACATCTCTGAATTGCCTCGATATTTATTGAGCGAAGACGTTTCCGATCTTTCATAATAAGTGATTTTAACTTTTCGAGACTTAACAGGGAATGTCTACGCTAAAGTGCTGGAGGCGTGTTCTAGAGCTATGATGGAGCCCAGGTTGACGGTGAACAGTGCGGCATTCATCCCGGCGGAAGTACCACCAAACTAGAGAAGCCAATCTAAATCTAAATTTGTAGATGTGGAAATACATACGAACTAGTTCCACTCTGGAGTGTTCTGCCGGAGTATGTGAATGAGGTCGTCTTTTAATGTCTATCTCTACGTCTCACCACCTCTCCTGTTCATTAAATATATGCATCTAGCTGCAGAGGATCTTTGCCAATCGAGTCGCCCGGAATCGCTCTCTTCGTCGCCACCTGCGCGAACAATCGAAGAAATTGGAGGCGTTGTCAAGAAGCCATCAAAGATGCTGCCACTGATGTGTTTTACGGCACCACCTAGAAAAAACCCATGGTTTGACAACGAGTGCAGACTGGCACATGCAGCGAAGCTGGAAGCCTACAACGTAACGCTGCAACGAACAACGAGAGCTGTTCGTGAGCTCTACGAACAGAGACGAAGGGACGACACCCGGCTTCTCAGGAGAAAGAAGAAAGAGCATGAGAAGTGCCCGATCGAAACCTTTTCGATACGCATGTTGGGAAGGTGATAAGCATATATCATAGTATTTATCCTGTTTTCTGGCAAACCACTAATATATTAGGTACTCAAACAAGTTTTTTCGTATTTTGTCAATAGATGTCGTTGGAGTCCTCTATCTCCAGTGCTACCAATTACATTGTGTCACACCATATGGTATTGGAAAGGAGACATTTTAAGCTTTATTTAACCAAAAAAAACTAAATTCGGAGTGAAAATAATGAATAAATTCGCTATATTTTGAAATTTTTGTATAAAAAAGGGTAGAATGCCACGCAAGCCAACAATGAAATTTGTAAAGCTTACGGACCCGATGCTGTATCAGTTCGTATAGCACAACAATGGTTCGCTTGCTTCCGTTCTGGAAGTTACGATGTGAAAGATACACCTCGCTCTGGTCGACCTATCGTTGAAAAAGTCGATGAAATTATGGAAAAGATTGACCAGGACCGTCACATAAGCAGCCATGACATCGCCAAGGAACTAAACATTCATCATCAAACGGTTTTGAACCATTTAAAAAAGGCTGGCTACAAAAAGAAGCTCGATGTTTGGGTACCACATAAATTGTCTGTGAAAAAATTTTAATTAGAAATACGAAAAGACTTTTTCGACTACCCATTATAATAAGTCCACATATTGAGCTAGGTTATCTTTTAAGCCCGATAGCTTTAACTGCCTCAACAATCAGAGAAACGTCATAAATGTGACGAAACAGGTGTACTTCAACGAATAATCCACTTCAATTTGGGCTTTGACGGATTTTCGGCGTAACGCAACAATCTTCATTCAACTTCGTTGAAATCATATCCGATCCAGTACCCCGGATTTTCCAGTCGTGGTTGAACATGTCTTAGAACGTTTTTGGTAATAGAAAAGCAGTTTTGAATATATTGCAGTGTCAATAAATCAATACTTTTCTTACGTCAGGACACTCTCATACTCCCCAGAAACTTTTTGTTTTATTTTTACACTGACGTGTTCAAAGCGATATTTAGATTGTTCCCCACACATTTCTTTAGTCTTCCTAAAGTGTACTTCAACCAAGGATTCAAAGCGTTATTTACTTGGCTACTTTCTGTACAGTAGTCACGCGAAAATTTCGCAAGTTATTCGGTGCTTCTTTTCTACAAACAACGCAAGCTTGAGGATAAAAAGTGATACATTTCCGTGGGGTTCACCTATTCCTCTTCAAGCCTCATTTCGTCTATCATCCATTGATCACTGACTGCACTCCTCTTTGTAAGAAGTTCGCATAAATCGACAAGGACAGGACCAATGAAAAAAATACCGTGTTGTACACCTAGCGATAGCTCGTGGCTCCAACAGGCACCCCGAATTCTTAGTGGATGGATGACAATTATTAGCCTTGACGACAAAAAACTACAAGTCCCCGTCAGCGTGATATAACAACAGGTCGTACAACATGAGTAAAGGCTGTGGGTCTGTAGTCTGCTGTAGTCAAGGGGCGAGATCCATTCTTGGACTGTACTGCAAACTAAAGAAAGAATGATTTCATTGTGATTTTTTGAACTCTTATCCTACTTGAAAAAGCTTTTCAACTTCGCCGTTCGGAGTCGGCATTAAACGGTAGGTCCCTTCCACTCGTGAGAGAAGAATAGCACGCACAACACGAGTGGTTGCTGAGAAGCTAGGCCCTGGCCCTCTACGGGCTGTAGCGCCACCCATATTATTATATATATCCTACTTCAAATTGACAACTGGTGGACTCAATTGGAATTCAAGTTCGGGTCGACCGAGCCCGAGTCAACGCAATTATCCGCTAGACCACCTGACAACGCCTAACAAATATATAACTTAGCCTCCCTAGGAAAATCAGACCCTATACTTTTGTCCCTTTAGAAGTTAGGTTGTGTATAAATTCTCCCGGAAACCGAAAAAAACACGGGTGCCTTTTCAAACCATTAGTTCTAGCAAACGGCAAGAGATGTAGTCACGACCTTAAGTCAGCGGAGAGTATGAATTAAAAAAGAAATTTGCTTAAGCCTGGAAAGCTGCAAGGAACTCTTCTACGAGTTCATAACTTTGTAAGTCTAAACTCAAAAGTGGTTCCGTTGATATTTTCCTTAAATGAGGTCCTTCTAATCTTCAGTTCACAAAACACAATGTTTGTCTACTTTACTTGGCGATGGCCACCTCAACCGCTGGATCTAGTTCATTGTTGATTGCTGTGATCTGTCTCATGATCTCAGAGAGGAAGTATAAAACGAGGATTAAGTTATGAAGTCTCTCTGGAGGCGACCCACATTTTGGAGCTCTACCCTTACTGGCGAGTGAGAAGGAACTTTGTTGGCCCCACAGTTACCACAAAGCTTTGCTTCACGTTCTTACATCGCCGAAGATGAAGAAAGAAAAGATATATAATCGAAAGCACTTCCTTGCCTATATCGATTAGTTGTTTGACAATGCAACTTGCTGTACTGCACTTTAAGACATTTGCTCAAGGGTGAGTGATGCAATTCGTCCCTCGTCCCACTTTCAATCGATTCTTGCATCGTTGCTTTTGTAAGTGACATGCTGCATGTTGGCAGTATCTTCAGTTACTTCCTCATTGAAAGTTATGCCAGGGGTGACATGTCAGACGGCCATCTGACATTTTAAGAGAACAGGTTCATTCTGGCACTGTGCATTCATTGGTTTTGGGTCATTTGACTTCAAACATATGTTCGATGTAAATGTCAATGCAGATGACAATCATGACATTCATAGATCTTTGCCCTCATGTACTGAATTGTGGTTCCAGGATATTTAAAAGGTCACTCCGAAAATGCCTGCAGAACCAAATGGCATTGGATCTCCGACTGACTCAAAGGATAGTAAAACCTCCACAACCGATGGCAATACCGCATCTGTACTGAAGGGTGTCTCAAAATTAACGCAAGATTTGAATTAAATAAGAAACACAGAATCACAAGATATATGCATACGAAAGTATTACTTTATGGAATAATACATCTCCACAGCTTTCCTGGCAGACATACGCACTCTCTTGCCGACATTTTGCATGACCATTCTGCATTTATGTGGCAGAATTTCATCGGTTAAGCGTTCAAATCTCTTTTTCAGTAAAGCACGGATAGTTGTGGGCTTGTTGAAATCGATTTAAAGCCCATGTTGAATAACCAAAAAAAATAAGTATATTGGCAAGTGACCACCACGTCGTAGTGGGTTACTGCGTCGACTACTACGCAGAGGGTGCCGGGTTCACGGCTCCATCTCTTACGAATCGCTGAGAATTTTTTTTTTACAATTTGCGTGTGCTCAAAAGATTGCTAATACCCTTATGTGTCCGGGGTCAAGACACAGCACCGGCCGAAGGTATAGAGGGAGAAAGGAAGAGGAGGTACCTGTGCACAGTATTGCACTCATCCTGCAGCTAAGTTTGAAATCAAGTCGTTTCCGGATGATAAAAGGGATTGATTATATTGGAGAAAAAGTTTTTCAACTCTAGCTGTGACCATTTCGATCTTGGCTATCTTATGAAGTTCCGTAGTCGAGAAAAACCAAGGGAGATTTAGAATCATTTTAAGGAGCTTATTTTGCGTTATTTGGAGTCTCCGCAGATGACTTTTGGCGAACTTACCCCAGACAGGAGACCCATAGAACATGATCGGTTGGAAAAAAAATTAAAAATCAATATTTTGTTTTCATTGCTTAGTTTAGAATTCCTGAAAATGAATGGATAGAGAATCTTTATCATTACGCTTATCTTTTTGATAATTTCTTGAATATGTAGCCTAAAAGTTAACCTTTCATCTAAATGTACCCCAAGATATTTTCCACTCGGTTTCCACTCGATCGGAAAACCATTAAGGCTATTGCTTGGAAGTAAACAAGCTTTTCTTTTTCGAGTGAAAAAGATTGCTTGCGTTTTCGAAGCGTTAATGCTAATTTTCCAATCATGACAATATTGAAGGACAGTATTTATCCCAGTTTGCAGATTGGTTTCAATAATGGAACCAGTTGCATCAGAGGAGTAAATACATGTATCATCTGCATATAAAGCAATATTGCAATTATTAAGATTTGGGAAATCAGAGGTGTATATATTATATAGAGTAGGCGCTAGGACAGAGCCTTGTGGGACACCAGCGCTAATTATTTTGTTCTCCGAGAGGCTTTGATTTACGGACACTCTGATAGTACGGAGAGATAGAAACGACTGAACGATTTTAATAAGATACAGTGGAAGGTTATAATTCAACAAGCATGTTGATCTTGGACGCTGAGAAAGCATTCGATACCCTCTAGCATGATGGTTTTATACACAAGCTGTTGAATTACCTGTGCACATTGGTCTTAAAATATCTGCGGGTTGTAGTCTGTGGGATATATTAGGTTGGGAAGAGCATTCCATATTCGTGCAGTGCGGCTGAAGAACGAGTCTCTGAATTTAACTGTGCGTCCGAAAGTAGGCTTAAGGGTATACTGATGGGCATTCCTGGCGAGACGAGTATTGCGGGTGAATTCATAGAGAGGAGGAATGCAGTTGGCTACATCACTTAAGCATCGTTTGTTGAAATAACGATAAAACACGGACAAAGAAGGGACGGTACGTAGATGTTCGAGCGAGTCTAATGACTCTGCGATATTGTTGTCTCCTATAAGTTGCTCAGAGAATATTTCTGTCTAGAAAAAAAGGCATCTCAACTTCACCGTTCGAAGACGGCATAAAAATGTAAGTCCCTTCCGCTCATGAAAGAATAATAGCAGACACAATGCGAGTGGTTGCTGAGAAGATAGACCCGTGTCCGCCTCGGACTGACTCACCATACACATACTATTAAATGACACAATCTATTTTATTTATTTATTTTCAAGTAGGTGGAATTATTACAAATGACAGATTAAGACAATATATAAGAGGTCTAGGGCACATTGATCCTTTACAGCTATGAAATAGTAAAATGCAAGATGAAACAAGTGGCAACACTGAAGAAGAGAGAGAGAAGTAAAAAGAGTAAACGAAGAAGAGCGGGCATTCTGATGGTGACTCTGTATCAGGATAGTCGAAGTGAAGGAGTAATAAGATTTAAAATAAAAGTTGGGTTCATTTCCGAGTGAATAAAGATTATAATAACTATTTTATAAATAAGTCTTTTGCTGTCGATTATACGATTTTATATGATTATTTAAGGGAAAACTACTAACAAAAAACCCTTATGAGAAACTTAACCTTGTATTGCATTAGCCGGTCGGTCTGCCAAGGACTTCCTTTTCGATGTAGTATTGTACGAATGTAGTGACAGTTGAGTTGGGAGTTCATTATCAAATAAAGGGCAATTTTAGTGGAAACAAATTTTTGACTTGTTGATGAAGTTGGCGTCGGCTATTTCATGGAGTCTTCTTATGGAGTAGTGCCATGGCAGGTTGACCATAATTTTCAAAAGCTTATTTTGACATCTTTGCAATTTCAACTTATGCGTTTTCGCTCAGGCGCCCCATACATAAGAATGGCTTGGAATATAGATTTATGGACTTATATCCTATTTTCGACGCTAAGCTTTGAATTTCTGCAAATCAATGGGTACAGTATTCTTGTTAATTTGTTTACTTTATCAATTGTGGTTGAAATATGTGCCTCAGCAGTGTGCTTTTGGTCCATAGTCAAGCCGAGATATCTACATTTTTCTGTTCAGTCGATCTCCATAGACCCTAATCGCACCTTAAGGTTATTGGGCAGGAAACAATCTTTTCTATGCCTAGTGAACCAAATTCCCTGTGACTTTTAGGGGTTTGGCTTAATCTTCCATTTGAAGTAGTACTGTTCGAATTTAAAGAGCACAGCTTGAAGTGTATTATAAGCATCTAGGAACAACGTACCAGAGGCAAAGAAGGCAGTGTCATCCGCAAACATTGCTATATTGACATTTCTGTCGAAAGAAGGTAAGTCTGATACATAGATATTAAACAGAGTAGGTACAAGTGGGTCGCCGTGGCGTAGTGGGTTAGTGCGTCGACTCCTACGCAGAGGGTGCCAGGTTCCATACCCGAATTGACCACCTTTCATATTTCACGGCTCCACCTCTTTCGAGTCACTGACAATGCTGTCTAGAAAAAGCTTCTCAACTACGCCGTTCGGAGTCGGCATTAAATTGTAGGTCCCCTCCACGCGTGAGAGAACAATAGCACGCACAGCACGAGTGGTTGCTGAGAAGCTAAGCCCTGGGTCTCTACAGGCTGTAGCGCCATCCATATTATTTTATATTATTAGGAACTCTGTTTGATGTCTGATTTATAATTTCCGATTTGGACAACAAATTTTCTGTCAGGGAGAAAGCTTTGAATCAATTTGATGATCTGTATTGGCAAGCTTAGCATATAGACAGAGATAACCTATAATAGACATATCCAACTTCTACCTCCCTTGCCCCTTGATTGCATCTGACAGCATTTTTTATACGCTTTTTGTCCCCTGTCTGTGAATACGTGTGAGCTCTTGAGAACAGCTGTGGAACAGCTGATACCCTGCCCCACCTGATACCAGAGTTCTTATTTGAAAATTCGCTCGTTATTTGAACGTTTTTTTTTTTCAAATTTCGGTGTTTTCACAGTATGGAGGGGTAAACGAACGAACAAAGCTTATGTTCATAAAGTCGATTCACTAAAACTTTGAGCAATTTACAATCTGAAATACTTGGACATATGTAATGAATGAATGCACAACAAATTGTGAATTCTTGCATATGAACAAAAATTAATAATACATTCACACGTTCAGTTAACCAATAATAGAAATATTATTGAAGCGTGAATCACAAATAAGAAGTTTTGACAACCATTTTGCATTAGTGAGATGGTGCATTAGTAAAAGTTGCAATATCTTGCCATTGTTCTTATCAAATTGTTTAAATTGAATTCATGAGTTTTTCAGAATTCATGCTTTAAGCGTATAAAGCGAACTTCGTTAATTTGTCAGATATGGTTTGTGAATAGGCTGCATATAGACTTAAAAATTAATTTTAGGTCAAATAGTTCCAGTTAAATGGCCATTGCAATACATTTTTACTCACGAAAGTCCATATACCAATGTTAGAAAATTCCCTTAAAAATACTAGTCAACTTTTGAACACCCTCCGAACCATTTATGTTACATGCATCGTACATGGATTGTTGGCAAAATTCACGAATCAACTGCCACTATCCCACTAAATTCATGAATCTGTCGCTTTTTCCCACTAAAATCCACGAATCGGCCGCCATTGCGTGGTGGATCCATGGTTTGTGTAAGAGTATTTGTGAAATACAAGGGAATAGCAATACTTTTGCATTTTTCTCCGGTGTGGACAAGGGGAAAAAAACGGCCGAAGTTCTCTATTATCCCTTATCTCTGTAAATAGAGCTTGTGAACTAGCACGTTGTGCCATACTGTGTAAAACGCTTTTTCGATGTCTAATTGACTCTTGCGATCTAAACTTGTCTCGTGCATGATTTTTGACTCTCGCTTTTTGGTCGCAAGAGTTATGCGCCTTTCTGAATCCAAATTGAAAGTTTAGTTATTACTTTTTCTTTAAAAACTTTTTCAAATAGTTTACTACTAGCGCTCAGCAAGCTAATGGGTCTGTAACTTCTGGGGGTTTCTCTGGGTTTCCAGGTCTTGCAATGAGCACAATCGACGCCGTTTGCCATTCAACAGGAAATGATACGATCTATGGTGTCAATTCGCATCTCCGAGAGATTGTTTCGTGGGTTGTCGGCATGTATTGCACCCTATAGTTGAAAATAGTTCTCTTGGTCTTACCCGGTTAATACCTGGGTATTTTAATACACGAGTAATACCCGAGAATGCGGGTACACGGGTACCCGGGTGAGTTCCGGGGCATGCGGGTATCAGGAGTTCTAGTTGAAACCACATACTGGTCATATAAATATCATCCAATTTCGGAAGATAGAACTGTGTTATCATGTCGCAATATTAGGCTCCAATAACAGCGACTGCTGGACCAGCCTTATTTTCATGGTCAGGGTCCAATGAAGCCGATAACCCAAAATCCGCATTCTCGCCCTTCGATATTGGCATTTGGACGGCTTGTTTTAGAAACTGATCCATTCTCCCTGAATTATTCAATTAATTGCAAAATTAATCTTCTGAGTTGACGGAGTTAAAACACTATTCCGACCATGTTCTGTATGAAATTATCGGACTTTCTGCCAAACTTCAATTGTTTTTGAGATATTGTTCAATCATGAAAACATGTTGTTTAAGAGAGTGACGCTCTACTTTTAGTAACCCTCAACTATCATCTGTCAAATTGTTTTTTCTTTTTAGTGTTGCCAACAATTTACTGCACAAATGGCGTCAAATTCAAGACTTGCGTTAATTTTGGGACACCCTTTATAAGGGTGGCGTCTTTGCGATCATCTGCTCTCATCTCGAATGACAAATGGAATCAGTTTTTGGCTTTCATGTTTTCAAAGTACATGAAATCTAATCTATCTACATCCTCTTCCTTCCTCCTCACGACTTATTCTGCAGTACTAGGGCAGCCTCCTCGGCCTTGAGGTTCAGAGAGGAGGGATTTTGAAAGAAGGAACCAGACGGCCACGCTTCCACACTAAGAAGCCATGGCTGCAAAGCGCAGGGCAAACCGACTCTCCGTCAAGCCTGGCTGCGGAAAAAAATGTCTAACAGCGATTTCCGGAGCGGGAACGTTGGAAAGAACGAGCTGCTACAACAGAAGAGGAGATCGCTGTCTACACCGATGGCTGAACGATGAGCACTGGTTGAGGGGCAGGGATCTTATGTGATATCTTCGAAAAATCCCTGCCTCTTAGGGATGACTGAAGCGTCAAATCGAGGTCGCTACTATACAAGAGGCGGCGCTCACCCTTAAAACTCAAGGCGTTACTGGCGAATCGGGTAACATCTTTTCTCATAGCCAACTTGCATTACAAGCCATAGCATCCGACATTTCGACATCGAAGCTGGTTAGACTTTGCTGACAAAGCGTCAACGACCTTCTGCTGACTACAGGCACATACTGTGGTTCAAGGTAACAAAAAGGCGGACAGTTTCGCGAAAAGGGCTCGAAGCTGCGAGAATCTCTGGCAATCTAGTACGATTATACGCCTCCTAGCTCCATAAAGAGAAGATTAGTAGACGAGGCCCTGGATAAAGCCAGAACATACTGGGTCAGCTTGAATACTGCAGACACAGCAAAGGTCCTCCGGCCAAATCTGAACAAGAAGAGATTCATCTTTGGTTTTAGTCGCAGAGATGTACGTACGCTTATAGGAGTCCCTAACAGGACGCGTACACCTGCAATGCGACTGCACATGCCGCATAAAGACTTTTGCAGAAGCTGCAAAGACGAGGAAGAAATAGAGTCTATCTGAGATCTGCTCTGCGAATGTCCAGAATGAAAAGAAGGTGCTTTCTAGGGAAGCACTTCTTCTCAGAGCTAGAGGACTTAAGCGGTGTCGGTTTGAAAAATCTCCTAGGATTCGCACAAGAATCTGGTTGGTCTTAGAATTGCAGTCGGTCTCACGGTAGTCTAAATATGGCCACTATGGACCCATCACGTTGGTCTAAATGAGCCACAGCCAATAGACCGTCAGGTCACCCGATACACCTACCTACCCTTGAAAGGTCACGAGTCTGAGAGCAACTGAAAGGACCTTTTAAGACACCATAGCCCATCCGTTTGTTAAAAAGATGAACATTTTCGTAAGAGGATCCGATTTGACAGCTTCCAAGAGGTGGTGGAGGAGGACGGGCATACTCAACTAATTATCTCTTCCCGGTGTGCAGTGAAGGGAGAACTGAAAGAATACAAGAAAACGACTCATTCATCGAGAGTTAATTAGAAAATGGAACGAAGCACAAAATCATTTCAGTTCCCAATCAATTGCCGCGTCGCCCTCACAAATGACCGAAAGTTCAACACTCAGAGCAAATGACGAACGGCCAACCTTCAGGGCACAAAACCAATTAAATTGATAACTCTCCAAAGGCGAACGAATCTCCTGTTTGCTCAATTAAGTCGATTCACACACCGGGGAAATCCGTGTTTGCCAAGTCAACGGCGTTACCCAACCGAAAGTAAATTCCAAATCGATTTTTCCATCACTCATCCCCCGAATCCGAGTCAATCATGAGTCGATGCACAAGCAACTGAACCCATACCTCCGACACGGTAACGTTGTTCTTTTTCTCAGTTTCATTTCCTATATAAATTCAGTGAAAAACATATCGAGGTCCTTATTGCCAGCTGGCTCTACTTTTATGTGACACCCCCTTCTCCCGTCCACGCCACTGACTCACTCACGGCGACTCTTGATTTTTCAATTTTCACTCATTTCCATGAGTTTCAATTAAATTTCCGTTAAAATTTCATCTCGTCGTGTAATAAAAATCAATACAAAACCGAATCGCTGCTACATTATCCTTACAAATCAGCATGCACTACAGTGCCTGTATGCATACACACACTCTCTTCCATCTCACACACACTCTCGCCAAGCACAGGAAGTCACTCTCGCCAAACGTCACGAGCAGAAAGGATGCCTAACATACATTTTTACATTTCAGAAAAGAAAGAAAAACAACAACAAAAAAAAGGGAAAAAATGAAACGAACCAGAAAGAGGCAGGGACCAGCATGGAGGCAAAAGCAAAAGCAGAGAAAGAACGGCAAAAGTTCACACGAAGGACCCTTGACTGGATGCCAAAAGTGAACGAGAGGGAGAGATGCTGGCAAGGATGTTGGTTGGTAGGATCAAAAGTTCAACAAGGATATGCAACAGCAAATAAATTTCTCAATTTGCCAGTAGCTGCAGTAGCCCATGCCCATGTCCATGGCCAACCGCACGGTTGTTCGAATGTATCTATTGCAATTTTAGAAGCACTACATGCGCTATTCTATAAATAGATACTACACAGTAGGTACTTGCACGGAAAGGTGAGTACGAGAGTGAGTTACGTGGGGATACAAATGTATCTGTGTGCCCAGAACGGAGATGAAAGGACAAACACACAAAAAAAAAAAAGAAACATCCTCCTACCGCAGCAGAGGGATGAGTGACGTTCTATGCATCATCGCCGTATCTCCATTGTTCAATAGACCGTTGTTACGAAATTCACTATTCACCACTTGGTCCATGAGCGATGATGGTGGTGACGATGGGGGTTAAGCTGAACTAAATGGAGGAAGAGGCTTTAATCTTTATCCTTAAAGCAGGGGGAGGAGGAAAAAAAGAAAAACGAAATGGGAAGGAAATTTCTCGTAGAATCAATTGGATCGGCGAGTGGGGGTGGTACTCACCACACAAGTGACATCCATTTGTGCACAATGTGTACAAATCAATTGAAACACGAATTCTCAAAGGAAAATCAAATGAACTGAACTTCACAACAGAATAGATTTTTTTCGACTTTCTCGATTCGCTACCGATTCTCATATCACAGATACACCACTTAAAAAATGTTCATTTCACCACAATTCACCACGGCTAATATTCCACCTCCATCATCCCACCTCCATTCACCACCATCAGCAGCAGAAGCAGCAGCTAGTGGGGTTAAGCGAGTAGGAGAGCGAGCGAATAAAAAATTTGTAATCGCATTCGTTGTTCTGGGAAAAATCGATTTTCCCCCCTCAGGAAGGAGTTGAAAAAACTTTACTTTTACATCCCCTTCAAATCAATCGGGAAGGACTTGGAATTTTTAATTTTTCTTCTTTTCAAGGAATCTCCGTTTCACGAAGCACCTAATTCACTTTGGCCAATTCGGAGGATTTTTTAAGGGATCTTGGATGCAAATCTGAAGAAAAAGTCCGTTTTTTTTAGCTCGTGAAAAACTTACGTCTCTTTTACTGCACAAATGTATGACTATCGGATATCCTTTTTATTTTTTCAACAGTTTTTCTTGTACTCTTTTTTTCGAAAAATAAACCCGATTTTTTCGAGATCTTTTTGAAAATTTTTCCTCTTCAGCGCAAAAAAAAAGAAATCCGAAGAAGAACTGAAACACTTCCGATTGCGAGAGAACACTTTTCCAAGTCAAGGGTAGAAAGCACTGTGAAGTGAGTATCGTAAGAGAATCTAGCCAGAGTTCAAAATGGCCAATAGCTCGCGAACTCACCACGGCTGAACATAGTTGCAGTGTGACTAGACTGAGCGACGCAATTTAATTTGCAAACAAATTCACTTCAAAAGTTCATCTCGTAACTGACTTAATCCACGCTGAACCGATCTTACCAATGCACTTTTGACCCACTTTCATTAAAACCGCTAATTCACTCTGGTGTATTAAAAACAGAAACAAATTGAATTCTCCTCCACTGACACAGTTCTTGCTGATGAATGACACATTTTACGTCAGGAAAGGCCATGATTCTGACATTCGCTTGACATTTATGTACACCATGGCGGATTGAGGGGGACTTGGTGGGTGATTTTTTCACAAGACATGCGCGGTATTGTGTGGGGCATTGTTAGGAATTATGGCAAATTTTACCCTAGACTAAAATACATTTTTCGTTTTTCACTCGAATTCTAATGAGAAATTCAAAAAACTTCTAGCTTTTGTTGACCACTCAGAATACACCGTTACTTCTAGAGATAATGCACCCTTTTTTTTGCAAAGACACAGGATTTTAGGGGGAAAAAATGCCACAGGTTGCGGAATACTTGCCTTGATGGGAAGGAAAACTGTTAAGGTATACCATTTATTTCCCAGTGTTGCCACATTCACAGATGTTTTCTTCAATGAAGACTCAAAACCAGAAATAGACTCCAATGAGATGTTAAATTTCTCAGATATTCAACACCTCGTCATCCAACGAATTAGAGAGATAATAAAGACTTTATTGAAAATTAATTATGAATTTACTTATTTTTATTCGCACTGTAAAAATTTTACTTTCTGAGGTTTCCCCAAAATTAAATAAAATGGCTCGCAAAAATATCAACCAGCAAGAAAACAATATCATCGCTGTATCTGTTAAGATATAAGATTAAAATTAAAGCACTTATTTAATTGCTACACCAAATTGATAATAAATTCAAATCAGAGTTCAAACTACATTATCGACGTTCTTTAATGGACACAGTAGGTGACAGAATACTGAACCGCAAGGAGTATTACAGTGAAGTCTCCTTAAAGTAGACAGTGACAATTGTGAGATTTGTTTCTGTTGAGGATTTCTACCCTCCGTGGCGTTGTGAAGTATGCGTCGATTTTTTTTTTTCATTTTTTTTTTTATTCCTTGTTCTTTAAACTCTTACATGCTAGACAAAAATGACTAAAACTAACTTAACTAACTTAATGGATCTAACTTACTGGCCCTTTGCACTCTAAGCTAAACTTAAAAATCTTAACTATGTCTTTCGACTTACCTATCTACTTACAACATTGCTAGTACGCATTTATGTGCATTTGAAAACTAAAAAAAATTTAGAAAGAAAGAAAAAAACTTAGTATATGAGCATTTTTTTTTGTTTTTAACCTAAACCTAAAAATAAAACTTAAGCCTACATTAAAATTAAATATTAAACTAGTTAACGCTAAGTGGAAGGCATATATGCATGACTTGATTTATATATATTTCACAATATGTAAGTAATCTTACATACATGCATTCCATTATATTTTAGTCAGTTTTTTTTTCTAAATGCTACCTTAAAACCTAGGAAACGATTAAAGTCGGCCATAGAACCTAATATTTTTGGCGCCTAGCCAGAAGTCTAGCCAGGGTTGAAAGCGATCGACGAGGGAGCTCTTTCCTTTAACCACCAGTATTTCTGATGTTCCTTATTCACATCTTTAACATCTCGGATGGATACCGATCTGCTGAATCGGAGAAGCTCCTCAATGCTCAGTGCTACGTCTCGACTGTAGTTGAGTCGCGTATCCGTGGTTGTCCGAGCAAAGTGGAAGATTAACGGAACTGCTAATTTATCGTGGATCACACCTGTCTGGTCTAAATAAACGAATGTTTCCGGGAGGATGAAAACATTATGGCGCACCTTTTCATGGTACCTGTAATTGGGGTAGTAAGCCCCAGAGATCATGTTGTTTGCCGAGAGCATAGACCTTGCAACATGTCTGCGAATCGCCTTGATTAGGAAATTGTCCACTCTTATCAAGTTCGCCTGTTATATAGGCCTTCATTACGATAGAATTTTTTGTACTGGGCAGGCCCTACGACAAGCCCTCTCAAACACCCGAATCTTTTCCATCAAGCTGGCTCTCACGTTGAACCACACGGGACAACCATAGGTAAGCATCGGCCGAATAAGGGCCATGTAGCAGATCACCTTCACCCTCCCATCGAGTTGGCTGTTGCGAAACAGTCTCCTTGTAAGATCGAAAGCACATCGAGCTCTGGACAGAGCAGCATTTACATGTTTGTTAAAATATAGATACTGATCTAGCCAGCCGTCGCAAAATCGCTGAATCGTCTCGTAGTTACGTCGCAAGAGTGCTACAGTGCCCTCGATTGTAGGACCTGATCTGTACGCAATCAGATCATCTGCGTACGCTATCGCGTGCTGAAGAGATCCTATCAGTCCCGCGGTGTAAATGTTGAAGAGTATCGGTGAGTTAACCGCTCCCTGTTACAGACCATTTTTAATTTTGAACGTACCAACAGAAGTTACGTTGCTATTCTTAACCACGAACTTTCTGTTGGTGAGCATATTAAGCAGTATGTACAATAGTGGTTTACTAATACCTAACCTGCTCAATGTGTAAAAGAGCCCTTCCAGCCAAACTGTATCAAAGGTCTTTACCAAGTCGACAAGCAGGGCACCGGTGCAGTGTTTTTTGTTTCTGTTCCATTGAATGTCGGAAACCAATTTCGACGCGGCATGTATTGTATCATGCCCCGCCTTGAAACCGAATTGATTGTCCGGAACTATCTTATTGTCTTCGACCCATTTTATCAACACTCTATTGATAACTTTTTCGAATACCTTGCTGATATTCGGTAGGAGACTTATAGACCGAAGATTCATCGGATTGGAGCTGTCTTTACCCCTTTTAGGAATCGACTGTACAACAGCTGTTTTCTGTAGCATTGTTGAATAAAATGGCGTAAGTTTCCACCGCTATTGGGGGCAAGTGCCGAAGAACAATGTTCGATATTCCATCGATTCCCGCTGATTTCTTATTCTTTAATGACTCGAAGATCTTTTGAAGCTCTGCCTTAGATGCGAACATGATATGAAGGCCTTCATTGGCGATGGCATTGAATGCCAGAATTTCGTCATCGAACATGGTAAAACCAGTGCTCTCAGATCGCCAGTGTTCCATGTCGTTACGAAGACAAGTGTTGTGCACACCGACTTAAGTATGCGTCGATTGGTAATCATGTGTTCTTTCCCAGCAACGAGCAACTTTCACCTCTTGTCTAAAAAATGCTTCACTAATGTCGATGTTCGACTGTTCGCTTTAGAAAAGACCAGCAATCGAAAATGGGTAACTTCGACCTGTATAGGTATCATGGGACCACAAAAGGGAATACGTCAAGCTCCCGGGCAAATTAATCCCGCGTGTAGACATCATTCTAACTTACCTGAGTTTTAGGCTGGGACCTAGCTAGATTCCACACAGACTACAGATTCCCTACAGCATGAAGAGCACTGTTATGCTACGTTTCCACGAATCGAAACCGCAAGGTTCGGATAAACTCTTACTGAAACGTCAACAGGCAGTTCCCACCGAGGTTGAAGTGGTTTCGATCTCAATTATCGAGTCACTTGCCCTTAAGGTATAAGTGCCCGCCAAAACAATTTCAATATTTAAATGGCCGTCAGCTGTCTGTTAACACAAAACAATAGAGTGGGAACACCAGATAATAGAGAGAGATGAAATGTGAAAATCAGAAATGAAGTATTACCGAGATAGCCGACTTCACAACTGATTGCCCCTAGTCCATCGACGAATTTGAGTGCCTTTTTGACAGATATTCATGAATTTTTGGTTATTCACGAAGTAACGTAAATGCCGTCCTCTGATTGGCTAATTTGGGTTATGAACACGTTATAAAATATAGTTTTCAAAAATCTTAAGGGGCAAGAGGAGTAGTCGGGCATCTCTGTAATACGTCATTTCTGGTGAAAATGAACAACAAAATGACTGAAATTCATTGACAATCTTTTCTGGACGAATAAATTCAAGGGAAATGTATGGCGGAACCTGGTAGGTCGGACAAATATCGCGGTTTCGTTCGGTGAAAACGTACTATTAAATAATCCTAGGCGGTGAGAATGTAAGAAAAAACATCCACTCTTCTATAGGTTCCAAAAGCTGACAAACATGCCTCATAACCAAGAATCATTACAGGCCACTGTCTGGTGGATCACCATGCTCATATGTAGAGCAGAACCCCAATCATAGTTATAGATACTCCAAAGAAACAGCGGTCGATGATACTCTTGAGCATCTGCTTTGTTTTTACCCGGCCTTTGTCAAAACTCTTATAATCATTAAAATATGTGGCTGCCGTGAAACCACAACATCTCATAAATATTGTAAGAGCCACTGGTGTATATTGCTTAAATATGGCTGCATTGGACTACAAATAAGCTTACTCTGTTAAGTGGTAGCACTAAGGACCAATAGGTATGAGGCTCATCCTTCACCTCTCACCTAACATAGCTGAGTATCCTTTAATTGCGTTGGTAAAACAAGGCAGGAAAGGTACAGCTCAAAATAGGCTTGAAAATCATTCTTATTACGAATAATTTTTGTAAAATTTTGGTTTTATTTTTGGTATAGTTTTGAGTTAATAAATCTTGCCATTAAGTTTGTGTGAACCGTTGTTCCATGCAGATTGATTAGTTTTGAGTCATTTCTACATAGAGAATGGCTTGAGCTTAGCTAATAACACGTATAGTTTTGTCTTCTCAGACTGTAATTGACGTTGTCAGTGATTTGACGTATGCCCATAAAAATAGACTACAAACTCCAAATCGCAAAATCTACACCACATGCCAGCTTATGCATTTTGGGAAAAAAAGGAGTTCAGCATTGGCCTTATAATGCAGTAATCTTTTTCTCGCTGTAGTCTGGGTCAAAGATTGCGTCGGACCACTAAGCGCACACAAACATATTATTTTATAGATTTCATTGAGGTTGCTCTTCGGACAAAATAATCCAGTTTTGTTGAATAATATAGCGAGTCAACCAGAAATGACCTTTCTCGCTGAAGACAATTTTTCAGTGTTCTACATTTTTTCTATTTTTCACAGTTTTTACGATGAAGATATTTTGCATAGAGCTCTGAGAGAGTTCTGAGTACGGAAGTCCCTTTAAAACATTGGATGGCGCAGTTGGTAGAGTGCCTGCCCATAGTTAGCGGGGTCCCCAGTTCGAATCAGAATGAAAGCAAAGTTAATACGCTTTTATCTGGTTTTCAAATCTGGTCCAGTCACCATTTGCCATTGGGATCAAATTAACATCACTGGAGTAGTCAATCAGTGGTAGTAGTCTGACTATATGGGTATCACAATGGACACCAACATGGTGTAAATGTGCTGGTGAATACTCTAGCAGCCCCCCTACCTAACCTTACCTACAACATTTCACTTTGACATATGCCATGATCGATCTCTGACTTTTACACACCGTCCCCCCAGGACACATAGATGCCCATCATCACAACCGCAATCTGAACAACCATCCGTTCTCTTTTTTGGATAAGCTACGCCAAGTGGTTTCACTTCAACGTTGACTGCCAGAGAGTCAACATCAAGAAACGGGCAACCAACCACCACGCAGCAATGAAAAAGGAGCCACAAACTTACATTCGCTCTAGAGTTCCATGCTTTAATTTTTTGCATTTCCATTCAAATAAAATCTTGCACTTATACGAAAATGTCAAATCTCATGTCCAACTTCTGAACAGAGCTCATGCCATGTCGTAAAGTTTAGGGATTTTTTTGTCGTTAAATCGTGAGTCTCCAACACGATGCTAGTGTGGACATGCATTTTTGTGTCTCCACTAGATTTTTTCACATCATGTACATTAACCGTGCATGGTACATGTTTAGTGGAGACACGAACAAAATGCTGCGTGTTTTGACTGAGAACACGTTATAAATAGTCCCTGCCAGGTCCACCAACTGTTGATCTAGCATACAACTTCTGTTCGTTATTGTGCCGCAATATAATAATAATATGGGTGGCGCTACAGTCCGAGGCGGACCTGGGCCTAGCTTCTCAGCAACCACTCGTGTGATGCTTGCTAGTGTTCTTTCAAGCGTGAAAGGGACCTACAGTTTAATGCCGACTCCGAACGGCGAAGTTGACAAGCTTTTTCTAGACAGGAATACTCTTTGAGCATTGTCAGTGACTCGAAAGAGGCGGAGCCGTGAATTATCAAAGGTGGTAAATTCTGGTATCGAACCTGGCACCCTCTGCGTAGGAGTCAACGCACTTATCCACTACGCCACAGGCGACCATTTTGTGTGCCGCAAGCTCGTACGAGTTTTCCTAACAAGTCACTTTAACTTGTCTACTCACATAATAATCTCCCAACGCAACCACCACCCGTCTGAAGCGAATGTTCCCATCACTGTCCACAGTGGCCACAATCATTCAACGTGACATGAGATAAAGTGACACTTATGGATCACTTCGACGCACACTCTCTGGCCAGTAAATCACTGGCGCATGCCAACCACGGGCGATCTGACAAAGGGGGAACCCTTTTAAGAGAACTCGCCACCAGCTCGCCACTCTTTTCGCGCGATCGAGTCGTTTCTTTCGTTTGATATTGAGACCGATAAGATACGGACACTTTGGTTGTTTTCAAAATAAACGATAACGACAAGTGCGCAACAACAAGATCTTCAATTGATTTAACAAGTTCCGATCGTGAAAACGTTCGTGATTCGTATTCGTACACCCGCGTGTGATTCTTCTTTATTTTGTTCTCCTGCCTTGACCTACAGGAAGTGGCACAGTTAAGCCGCAGAACAATGCACACGAACATTTTGACATTCGCAGTGTTGGCGGCTCTGGCAGCGGACGCGGAAAGTCGCTGTCGCTATCGGAATTTGAACCTCCCGAAGGAGATCTTCCCGTACTGGGCCAGCTGGGGCTGCTATATCTACACTCGGCCGGATTTCTTCGAGGACGAGCCGATAAGACCAGTCTCTTGCTCGCTGCACGTCGAGGATGTGTTGTACCACGTGCCGGGCATACGGCGGGGAAGCGCCTGTCACCCATTCCATTACACGGACGAGGCGGTTGAGAACGCGGTGGAGATGTCGTTCTGGAGCAATCGCAGCGTGACCCGCTGGAGAGAGTGCACCAGGGAGGCAGAGTACTGCTGCGAGAGCGTCATGAACTACGACTGGGAGGTCGGTGAGTGAACGATATGGCTGTGTGAGGGAGAAAGTATTTCTAGACGACCTCAATTGACATTGCAGCCAACCGATGCCCGAGTGTGTGGGATGGCTGGAGCTGTTTCCAGTCGATTCCCGCTGGAAACAACTACAAGACGCTGTGCCCCCGCTTCGCCTACGGCCATGAACCGCCCCTTTGCCACCGTAAGTCGACGGAGTCCGATGTCACGAAGTCAGTCACGACGTCTCTTCTCTTTAAGATTACAGCTACAAGACGTGCTACCCCAACGCCACGTGGAACGTTCAGACGGACTACGCCTCATGCGACGTCACGCCGCCGCTCATTGCCCGCAACAAGTACTACATCGCGATCCTCTCGATCTCGACGGCCTTCTGCATTCCGGCACTCCTCGTGCTGGTCTTCACCAAAGCGGCACAGTCGCAGAAACTGCGGATAATCCGCGCCCTGCTGCTGTTCATTTGCATCCACAACTTGATGGTGATCCTGGTGCGGGCACTGATCATCATTCCGGAGCTGACGACGGCCCGGCCGACGACAACGGTCATGCACAGGAACACCGCGGGCTGTCGGGCTCTGACGGCGCTCGAGAAGTTCACCGGGAACTGCGTGTTCTGCTGCATGCTTCTGATAGGGATCTTTCTGCACCGGCTCTTGACGAACTTGCTACAGATTCACGATCGGACCAAGGGTGTCGGCATGTTTCCTTTCTACGTGGCAGCGGGCGTTGTGGCTGTGGGCAGTGCCACGGGCTGGACCGTCGTCATGGCGACGAGATACAACCACAACTGCTGGCAGGTATCCGACGAGGGGCACGTGGACTGGATCCTGGACGGACCGCGCTTGGCCATGCTGTCCATCAACTTGGTCCTCCTCCTGCACATCACCGTGAGGCTGTGGAACGTGTTCAACGCGAAGGACTCCGATGAGAACCCCTTCTTGTAAGTGAACTCGCACGAGTGACGGACTGCTTCGGTTCAAGTGTTTCCTTTGCAGGCGGGCCCTGAAGGCTGCACTCATATGCCTGCCGGTGTTTGGAATGCAGTTCCTGTTCCTCATCATCCGCCCGGACATGGACAACTGCGGCACCGAGCAGTTCTACTACATCCTCAACTACACCATCGCCGGAGCACAGGGCATTTTCATTGCAATTTTCCACTGCTACACGGAACGAGAAGTGAGTTTGACTGTGAAGACTCTGGTTTGCTCTGAATTGAATTATCTTTTTCTGTTGAAGGTTTGCAAGCATATCGTCGGCTGGTGGAATGTGATCAGTGGATGCGGCAAGAAGGACCAAGTTGTGATGAGACGTTCGCCCACGGAAACCACTCGGCAACTGGTGGGACACGTGGCCTCGCCTCAAATGGCTGACCATCAGCGTGGTTCAGCGGACACGCACACGACGCAACGCGGGTCAACTGACACTCAGGCTTAAGGGGCGAGGGTTGGGTGTGTGTGTAGCCTGTGTAGTTAAGGATGAAATAAATCTCATAATCTATTCCAATGTGGGGTGTGGTTACTTCAGGAGACGGACAAAGGTCACAGATGTGATTCCAAGCGGCTCAACATCAATAAACCGACCTGGCGGTCCCCTGATCTATCAACCGTCAATCAGATTGATCAGGCACTCCTCCAGCATTCTTGACGCTCGAAGATTCCGAGGAGCCAGCGTAGATTCGGAACATATCCTTGATCTTCTTCTTCTTCTTCTGGTGGCTCCACAGACCAATATGCGGTAGCATATAGTCCGCTTTAAGTTTAATGAAAAAACTGGAGCAAATTATATGCCTCCTTCGAGTCACTGACAATGCTCTCAACTTCGCCGTTCCGAGTCGGCATTAAACTGTAGATCTCTTCCACTCGTGAAGGAACAATAGCACGCACAACACGGAGAGGTTGCTGAGAAGCTAGGCCCAGGCCCGCATCGGACATATAATATCAGATAATATGCTACTACAGATCATTCTGCGGGCAAACAAGTATTCGTTGTGTATTTAAAACAACTCCAAATTGAAATCGAAATCAGCGAAGGACCAGCAAATGCATAAAAACACAATAATATTTCAATTTTGATTTATTTATTCTTGCAAGAAAGAAATTTCTAATACCAACGATATTGCAGTCTGGCTTCCGCTCCGGCCGCAGCTGCACCTCTGACATATTAAAAGTATCAGATGAGATTAGACAAGCAATATACGCTGATCTTACAACTGTAGTAACATCACTTGACTTCTCTAAAGCTTTTGGCTGCGTTAATCCTAATTTACTCTGGGATAAACTGCCGACTCTCCATAATTTCTGTGATACAACTTCTTCTTCTTTATTTGGCTCTACAGTCCGGGGTGGACCTGCGCCTCAACCAACAAGCCTCCCCAGATAGCACGGTCTCTGGCTAGCTGTCTCCAGTGTCGCACGCCAAGTTGGTTGAGGTCCTTCTTTACCTGGGTGCGCCACCTTAAACGCGGGCATCCTCTGTAGCGTTGTCCCACGGATTCGGAGTCGAAGACTCTTCGGGCCGGAGCTGAGTTGTCCATACGCTCTACATGGCCTAGCCATCTTAGCTGTTTTATCCGAAGACGCCTGACTAGACTCATGTCACTGTTCAGCCCGTTCAGTTCGTGGTTCAATATTCTCCTCCAGAAACCGTCAACGCAAACAGACCCAAAGATCGCACGTAGAGCTTTTCTCTCGAAGAGACCAAAGACTTGCTCATCCGCTGATGAGATTGTCCAGTCAGCTTGGTCCTTCGAGATATGGCTCTACTGCGCAATTGCCTCTTGAGCCCATAGAAGCAGCGGTTGGCAAGAGTTGCTCTGCGTTTGATCTCGGTACTGATGTTGTTTGTACTGTTTACTCCGATTTTTCCCTCGAAGTTATAGCTGCCCATTGTGACGCTCTGTCCAAGACGTCGATGTTGTGTGTCCTTTCTTGATGACAGCATATACTTCGTTTTGCCCTAATTCACCGCTAGACCCATTTTAGCCGCCTCCGCCTCAATGCCAGGAAACGCTTCATTGACGGCTCGCTGTGTTCTGCCAATCACGTCAATGTCATCTGCGTATGCTAGCAGTTGTACGGACTTGGAAGATCGTGCCTCTAGTGTTGGCGTGTGAGTCTTGCACGATCTTCTCCAGGATGATGTTAAAGAAATCACATGGCAGCGCGTCGCCCTGTCTAAATCCTTTTTTCACATTGAAGGTCTCGGTGAGTTCGTTACCGACCTTGATGGAGCAGCGAGAATTCTCCATCGTCATCCTGCACAACTTGACGAGTTTGGCAGGAATGTCAAAACTAGACATGGCGTTGTATAGCTCGTCCCTATGCACGCTGTCATATGCGGCCTTGAAATCGACAAAAAGGTGGTGGGTGTCGATTTGCATTTCTTGGGTCTTTTCCAGGATCTGCCGTAGTGTGAAAATCTGGTCGATGGTGGACTTCCCTGTGATACAACTACCAAACTGATTTTTTCATATTTGACTAATCGTCTGCAAGCTGTTTCGTCTAATTCCCAACTGCCTTTGTTCCTCCATGTAAATAATGGCGTTCCACTAGGATCTATTCTTGGCCCATTGTTGTTTTCTGTGTTTTTTAAATGATTTGCCTTCTGTTGTTTCCCACTGTCAACTTCATACGTATGCCGACGATGTACAAATTTATCTCAAATGCATTATTGGAATAATAGAACATACTATCGTTAAATTAAACATTGATCTTTGTTTAAATTACAAAGTGGTCAACTGGAAATGGTCTCAAGCTCAATCCAGATAAGACCAAAGCCATCCCTATTTCCAAACATAAACTTTTCCGACTTTCCTCCTAATCTCCTGAACTCTTCACAAGCTGAATACGTCACCCATACGAACAATTTTGGAATTATATTCAACAACAAACTAACATGGGATATGCAAATTAACTCTACTATCTCAAAAATATATGCATCGCTACTATAAAAAAAAATATCACCTACAGATGTGAAGTTAATTTAGCAAAATCTTCAATTTTACCAATTATTTCTTATCGCTGCGAGACCTTTGCCAATGCTGACTCCCGATTGCTCCAAAAACTCAATGTCACTTTCAATTCCATTGCGCGTTACGTCTTCAATCGTCGTAAATCTGACCTTACCTCTCTTGAAGCCCGTCAGCTAATTGGATGCAGCTTGGACGCTGTCGTTAAATATCGATGTTGCGCAGTGCTGTTCTAAATTATTCACAAGAGAGAGCCTTGAAAATAACGTATGTCAATCTAATCGTCCGCTTGAATACACATGTCTAACCTCTAGTAGACAATTTTTCGTTCATGCTGTCAAAATCTGGAATGCACTACCCAATCATGTGAAGTCTGAGGCTGAACACAGAAGGTTCCTTAGTGTCTGTTAAGAGCACTTTTCCGTCTTGAGATTGCTTTTCATTTTCTTTTTTTTTAGTTTTTGTTTTTAATTATCGATCTATTCTTTCTATTTTTTTTTATTGTTATCTTATTCTACACCAATCTTACTTGTTTTCTAAACCCTTTTTTTCCTAAAATCTTATTGTAAACATATATCCTGTACTAGTTATAAGTTTATACTTGATGTACAGTGTTACTTAAATTAAATATAAATACAAATATTCTTACACGAGTGACGAGGTGTTGTCTAATTTCTGGTCAAGATCCAATTGGACGAGACACAATAGCAAAAGCTCTAAGCTGCCCACTCATGCACTCTCTTTTCTCACACAAATTAAGTCAGCTTATTAAGAATTCAATTATGTATTAGATTGCGATAAGCGCTAAAAAGAGAGTGTAGAGTCTCAATGTAGGTAGGCATACTAGTAAGTCCAAATACTTAGTCGTAATATTAGATAGTAAGCTAAGCTGGAAACCAAACATTCGGGACCTTATTAGGAAGGCGGCGGTAGTTATGTAAACTTGCAAGAGGATGTTCGTTTCCAAATGGGGGCTCAATCCGAATGTATGTATGATACTGGGGCAAAGGACGATCACCGGCGACTCTTTCGGAGCAGTCAAGCGATTGCACGATACTACAAAGGAATGCCTTCTCGGCATCAACAATCTAGGAGTCTCGACCGCCGACTGGGATCCACTCCTAATTCACCTTATTCTCCCTAAAATGGATTAAATCGCCTAGATTATACGAGCAATCCCTCGCTAAACCACGTGTTTTACCAAAATTATCCGATCGAATTTTTGATGTCGTGAATAATCCTATTGAAGCAACGATTTTAAAAGAAAATTTAAAGCGTAGGTACATATATTGATTCCGCGCATTCCGATGATCCCACCAGATTTGGAGATTTGATTTTAAACGACTTCAATTTTCAATTCGCTTCGATTTTGCCATTATTAGCTGTGTTTTTTTGCAAGCGTATGTACGCTTAATTTATAAGGGCACAAAAAAACGATCATCGGCGCTTAATGACTCATCATAAAATCTTGGCAGCACCGACGACATTTATGACATTTTTTGAGCAGTCAGGGGTGTAATCGTGGAAGGTGTTGCTTGATCTTTGATGATCACAATCTTCGTTTTGTGACTGTGTAGCGTGACCATCACTTTAAAAGCAAAAAAACTTAATAATTATAAAATAAAAAAAATGTTCATCAAATGAAAAGAATCGTTTACGAAACCTAAACGGAATGTATAGCAGAGACACCTTGGGTATTCGAAAAATTGCATACTTATGGATGCAAAAATTGAAAAATGATCGAATACATCAACCACACCTACAAATGTAAGCCACATACAGCAACCTAAACAATGAATGAATGAAATTCATGTTTGGAAGCATTGATTTTATCCGCGCTTATTCCTTAAGCGGCGATAGATATGACGAGTAACTTAAGCGGATATAGGATTCGTTGTTAGTGTATTTTACATGCAAATTGAAAATTAAGCGTATGTACGCTTGCAAAAAAAACGCAGCTATTATAAATAAAGCGCAATGTCAGTCTTTGAAAATTTGTGGTATATAGATTTAGAATATCCGGTATTTTCTCATGGTCAAATGTATGTTGGATGTCTTAGACTAGGGAAACTGGCCACATTATTATTATGTTTCATCACGTTTCATTGTGCAAAATAAAAATAAAATAACACATAATAGTTTGAATTCTCCCTATGAAAAGTAATATTTTTGGTTTTTCCATTTTTCTTGACAATAAATGAATAATTCGGATTGGCGAACCTCACAGGCGGACCAGTAGGCATGCAGTAAGACTTTGGCCACCCCGGGCCTGTTTTCGATATATTTCATGTTGGTGTTTCATAGATTTATATATTCAACGGCAGTTGTAGTGAAGAATGTGCAGTTTGTACACCCTCTAACAATGTAACTGCAATACCAGAAGATGCTAGTGCCTGGTGTGAATTCCTTTTCCGGATTGTAATAGAAACGACGCACTATACGGCAAAAAATATTTCGATTAGAAATTTACAAGCATGTATCAATCATTGGTTCTGATTTAAGAGGTAAGTATTTCACTCATATTCAATCCGAGTGGTATTTTGGTATTTCAATATTAAGTGAAATTCCACTTCGGCCAGATTCCAATTAAATTTATTGCGTAATTGTAAGCATGCATGTATTTAATATCTTTAATATCTGTAATTTTTTTTTATACTAAGATGTAAAATATTTTAAAAAAGAATCTCATTCTGGGGCCTATTTCACAGAACATACATCTCATACATTGTATGATTCTGACACTTTCGCAGAATGATTTCTGTTTCTCATATTTGTTGTATGAGCCGCTGTAATACAGCGTGTATAACCTAAAGTTTACACTGGAAATATGGGAAAGTTGTATGATTCTGTTTCGCAGAAAAATATCATACACATCATACAGCAGTTTCTCTCAAATTTGAACATACATTTCAAACAGTACTTAAAACTGCTGTAGTCACTACAAAAATGAGTTTTCAAATAAGAAAAATGAAAAATAATTTTTGAATAATGAATGATTGTTCATCTTTTTTTTTTTTAAATTAGACATGTAGGAGCAAGGAATGCTAGTTTGTCAAGACATTTTTATTTAAAATGATGTACTATTTCGAAAAATTGTCTTATAATAGAATTAATCTCATTAATTTCGAAATAATATTTTTCTCCATTATTTAGTTTTTCTTTTGTTTGTATGGTGTCTGGGTTTAATTCACGAGACTATTTAGTCTTCAATGAAATTTGTCATTCAAAATTAAACGTCAAAATAATACACATCATACAACAAAGAACATATCATACAATTCTTCCAGTAGAATCTGTGAAACAGGAAATTGTATGATGTGTATGATGTATCACAGTTTTGTATGTTGTATGAAATGTATGTGATGTATGATTTGTGAAATAGGCCCCTGATCGCTTAAGTCCCAGCATTTCTCAAGCCTGACGAATTGAAAGAATTTTACACCGCTTAACTAAACTGCATTTTCTTTTGTTTTGTTTGACTTCAAAAGCTTGCAATTTCTGTCGTCAGCTAGGACTGTGCCTACGTCCTGCGGTATATCGCTGCTATACAGTAAGCAAAGGAGGAGACCAAGAACACTTCGTGGGGAGGGGACGATTTTTCTATAACGTCAGTTATGCGATCTACTTGGTCAATAGTTGAATACTTGCTTCTGAAACCGAAATGGTGGTTAGGAATAAGTCGTCTTTCTTCTACAACCGAGCTTAAACGTCTAAGTAATATTCTTTCGAACAAATTTCCAATGTAACAATGGCACAATGTAAACAAGGCACAAGGATAAGCATTGGAATTGTGCGGAATTTACTTTAAATATGCTGTCAGTTCGCATACGGACAAGTATGCGTATTTACAACAAAGCAAAAAAAGTAGTTTACGAAAGAGCTCTGCTCTCTGATATAAAATAAATATAGGAAAAAGCCGACAGTAAAATCAGTGTTATTCGTTCTTATAGGCACGCTAGTTACATTTTATAAATTTATAAAAAAAAAAAAAAACATGCTCTAAAATGTTTTTTCGAATAGTCCGCTCCGCCAAACACAACGGGGATCACGTCGCGCTTCAGGGCGTTGTAGAATTTCTCAGTAACGTAGTCAAGGCACAGGCTCTAAAATGTTGACCAAAAGTCAACTTTTTAAGGTAATGTCTGGGTAGCCAAAATTTGATCAACTTTTCTGAGTTGGTTGCTGGTCCGCCTCTGACTGTCGCGCCACCAATATTATTATATTAAACTTTTCTGAGAGTCAACTTTTCCAAACTTCTACTGTACTGGCATTCAGGCTACCCTGTATCCTGCGGAATTGATTGTTCGACGCTAGGTGGTTTTGATGTTCAACTTCCAGTCAGGGAAATAGTCCAACGCTCTTTCCGGTGCACCAACATGAATTAATCTTCCCAACAAAGGAAAAACAAAAGAACGAAAATAGTCTCTTAAATTTTAATGACGTCCACACATAAGGCACATAATACGTACATATTCAGCACTTTGATCATACAGTGCAAGAGGTAAAAGTGATATTAGAAAAACTTAATCACTACAAACTAACAAGCAATCTGCGCTTAAGACTAGAAATGAAGAAAAACTCTAGAATTCTTATGAATAAGATGATTGGTGAAAAATCTTTGGTTCGAAGTAGCATGTGCCACCCAGCCACCAGTACTCTATGTCACTGTAGAATTGTACTTTCTTAGTCTCTGCGGGTGAATTCAGCTTGGCACAGAGGTCACAAAACGGTGACCTGTATGTCAGACGGTAGTGCTGCCGCCACCAGAAGTAGCGCGCATACTCTTTGGGATTATCGTTCAGGTATTTGAGATAGTTTGCCAGTTCCTCAACGTTCTTGAAACTCTCCGCGTTGATGTAGGCTCGCGGTGGGGCAATTTTCGAATAGTCCGCTCCGCCAAACACAACGGGGATCACATCGCGCTTCAGGGCGTTGTAGAATTTCTCAGTTACGTAGTCAAGGCACAGGGAGTTCTCGAAGGCAAAGTAGAATTTATAATCGGCGTCGAGCATGTGATCACATCTACTGGAGTTGTGGGGACATCTGAAATGAAAAGGAGAGCGAAACGTATGAAATTAAAGTGATTGTTTTTTTGTAATTTTGAAGAAATTTTCAAATGATTTCGATTGATGGTGGATGGATACCTAACGGCTAAGGGACTAGTGGAGCCTAAGACAGAATTCAATTTCAAGATTATCGAGTCAGACACTGAATCTCTGTTCTGTTTGGTGTTTGCCTACGCGAAAGCTTGAAGCTGAAGTGGCCGTTCACGTTGATATTTATTGCTGTGTGGACAGCTCGTAGTTTCGCAGCGAGAACCATATGATTTCACATTAACAAAATGACAGCCCTCATCACTTTAACTGCCTTAAGTATTTTAACTAGTAAGATCTTACTCCGATATGCCCACATTCAAATGGATATTAATGTGAATTTCAAAGCCATTCAGTGGGTATGCGTTCAGATACAACTATTTGTCGTGACAATTTGCTGAAGCTGAAAATTAAAAATGCTTTGTATGCAAAACAAGTCTGCCGATTTTGCAGATCAATCACTGTTTTCAAAAAAAAAATGTCGCTACAAAGTGTTGAATGTGAACGCCACTAAATGCGAATAAATTCTTATGAGAAGTCGGGTTTTGTTGCGTAATTTCCCTTGCATACACTCAGGCTCGAACAAATTAATAAACATTGCTTACAGGCTATTAGCTGTGTTTTTTTGCAAGCGTATATACGCTTAACTTTCAATTTGCATGTACAATACACTAACAACGAATCCTATATCCGCTTAAGTTACTCATCATATCTTTCGCCGCTTAAGGAATAAGCGCGGATAAAATCAATGCTTCTAAATATGAATTTCATTCATTCATTGTTTAGGTTGCTGCATGTGGCTTACACCTGCAGGTATGGTTGATGTATTAGATGATTGTTCAATTTTTTGCATCCATAAGTATGCAATTTTTCGAATACCCAAGGTGTCTCTGCTATACATTCCGTTTAGATTTCGTAAACGATTCTTTTCATTTGATGAACATTTTTTTTTTATTTTATAATTATTAAGTGTTTTTGCTTTTAAAGTGATGGTCACGCTACACAGTCACAAAACGAAGATTGTGACCATCAAAGATCAACGATCACCTTCCAAGACTACACCCCTGACTGCTTAGCAAATGTCATAAATGTCGTCGGTGCTGCCAAGGTACTATGTTGAATCATTAAGCGCCGATGATCGTTTTTTGTGCACTTCAAAATTAAGCGTATATACGCTGGCAAAAAAACACAGCTATTTTTATTCCAATTGAGCATATTTCGAATTAGTCACGATTCTTTTTATTGATGAAAACAATTATACTCTTAATTTAGTCGACATTTTAAGAAACAAACTGAAAATACACACAAAACAGTTTAACTATCCCGGACCCAAGACATTGGGGTTCGTGTTAATTGATACCCCTTGTAATCCAATAAATCACACGATTATTCAACTGTAGCTACATCAGTTTATTTCCGAAATCTTTGGTTATTCGTGTGTCAAGAGGCTGTAACTACCCACTACGAGTTTTTCTCTTTATTGTGTTGTTTACTGTCAAACTGAGAACGCGACACACTAGGAGGCAGTTACGATCCACACATTCATGACCAGAAATTGAAAAAGTCTACTCGTAGCTCTTTGCGAACAGAGATAAGTCCATGTGAATCGAATGTTTGACTTTGCGAAGATCGCAGGTTGCTAGACGCTGCTAATGTGTACTCCACTTTAGATTCATATCTTAACATCCACAATTCATGAAATTTTAAAGTGGTGGTTTAAAATGGACACTCTACAAATTGTGAACTTCGCAAACTTAGATACTTTACTTTATTCTTAGAGAGGGTAGAATGTTCAAATTATTTAGTCGCAAATTTGTGGATAGCGTCTGCTACTTTGTGTATTGCGTTGCCTATTTGGTTAACAAATAACATGTTTGATTCAATTTAAGATAGTCACGGTGGCCGTGACGTAGAGGGTTCATGTGTCGACTCATATTCAGAGGAAGCCAGGTTCGAACCCCGAATTTACCACCTTTCATAATTCAAGGCTCCATCACTTTTGAGGCACTGACACTGTTAAAAGACTATTTCTATCTAGAAAAGCTTAAATAAAACTCAAGGTCGCATCCACTCGGTGAAAGAACAATAGCACGTACAAAACGAATTGGTGGTGTAGAAGCCAAAGTGCACGACGGATTTTCGCGCCACCCAAGTTATTATGTTATTATTATAATTATACATATAGGCTAATTGTATGTATGTCTTGGTAATTCAATGCGGATTTTTTTGCATAAAAAGACGTCTGAGTTTTTGTTTATACACGATGTTGGATACAGGATGGAAACAAAAATAATCATCCAATTTTGTTTTTATGATATCCGTCAAGTGACCATCTTATCGTTTGTGCCCGTTTTATCGCATTGTCAATTTTTTCGATAGGATGATACATTTTGCGCTATTTGCTGGAAAACAGAAAGGTTCAACACATCTGATCGAGATAACGAATACGCCTGTAGTCACAATATTTAGATTATTTGTTATTAAAATCTTTATTAACTTCAAGCGAACACAAGTGACATAGCCAACCTAGAACATCATGGTTCAATGAGACTTTGGATGGTACTGAAATGGAAGCGATTACAATGGGTATGTCAGATGTGAACAAAGTGTCCTCTCTCCTCGGAAAATGACATACAACATCCACCTCTAGTCAGAGACATTGCCTACCTCGGTATCGCAGAGAAAGGTACGAAATCAGAGACAGAATAATCCTTGTCAACTTCATCTTCTCGGGCTCAAAAGTCAATTGAGTAGTTGAGAGATTTCTCGAAACATCAAACTGACATTGTATAAGACACTAATTATCCCAGTTCTGCTGTGCGGCGCGAAGTTATGAACAAGCTTAAAAGCGGATGAAGAAGTCTTTGGGATCTTCGACAGAGACGATCCTAAACACTACATATTTGCAATTTTGACGAGGGGAGGTAACTTAATTGAGCCACGAAGTGTACAGCGACATGGGAATGCTGATACCTTCGGTTACAACACCTATTTTCACAACTTGTATACCTCGGCGCTAAAATGTAAGATTCATCTGCAACCGAGCGTCAGTTGTGGACTGTAAACCTCAACCAATACAAGAAACGTCTGGGGAATAGTGGCGGATACCCTTTCTGCAATAATTACCAATCAGTGGAAATGTTCCTTAAGTTTCGATCAACCTATGAACCCACTCTTTATCGGACTACAAGCGGCAACTTCCAATGCAAAGTTAGATCCAACCCATTGCCGAAAGTTTCGTGACAAATTTCGTGCCGAGGCACAGAAGCGGTGGCCTCACCTCACAGGCCTCACCGTCATTTTAATAAGCATTATTTTTAAATACATGCAATCGGCTAGTTCGCGAACGAAGAACGTTTAATACTGTGCATGCGAAGTAGCAATAAATGACAGCTATCAAGCCATTGGAGTATTAAATTTTACCCGGGCCATTATTCAAAAACCAAATCAGAGTTAATGGCCCCCAAAGGGTATTTAAAGTCCAACCAATTATGGAAAAGACGATTGCTTTTCGTGATTAAGTGTGTGTTTAGTGACTGGATGTTGCAGACACTTTTTTGTACTTTAATTATGACAATGTTTGGGCTTGAAAGACAGAACAGGGCAGGACAGAGAATTGGACACGTAATATAAAAGAGGGATAGAAACACTGTCCAATACGCAGAAGCGGTTCCAATAATGACTGGAGTCTCACAAAGAAGAGCTTGTGTTATGAAAAACCATTTTGAATTTAGTTCACGACATGGGGAGGCTATAAGCTGTCTTCGACATTAAATCATACAAAGTCAGATTTTCAATGAAAGACCTATTCAACAATAGACCACATTTTTTGCACTCACTAATATAGGTAAATGGTGGTCGCCGTGGCGTAGTGGGTAAGTGCGTCGACTCCTACGCAGAGGGTGCCAGGTTCGATACCCGAATTTAACACCTTTGATAATTTACGGCTCCATCTCTTTCGAGTCACTGACAATGCTCAAAGAGTATTCCTGTCTAGAAAAAGCTTGTCAACTTCGCCCTTCGGAGTCGGCATTAAACTGTAGGTCCCTTCCACTCGTGAAAGAACAATAGCACGCACAACACAAGTGGTTGCTGAGAAGCTATGCCCAGGTCCACCACGGACTGTCGCGCCACCCATATTATATTATTATTATAATATAGGTAAATTGTACAAAAGACAACACAACAAAATGTATCCTTTTTTGTCGATTTCTCATGCCGCCATTGAGTCATAACCACGTTTCTTTTCTAAAGTCATCAACATTCTAAGAGCAATGAGCAACAATAACATATTATATAACATATCGTCGTGGCTGAGGAGTGAGGAGGGAGGAGTCTTGTCAGACCCTCAGTACGGTTTTAGGATATCGCGCTCTGCCATCGACACCATCAAAAAGTTGGTAGACACAGCATGCGAAGCGATGACGGGTGCAAGATGGAGAGGCGGTACAAAAAAATACTGTGCCGTAGTTACGCTGGACATCAAAAACGCGTTTAACTCAGTGAACTGGTCCTGCATCATGAGAGCCTTGAATAGGATGAGCCCACCGCAGGACTTGAGGATGATAATCTTCAGCTTTTTCACCAACAGGAAACTTAGATACCAGACTGACGACGGAACTAAATACTACCACGTCTCGGGAGGCGTTCCACAGGGTTCAGTCCTTGGACCCTCCTGTGGAACTTAATTTATGATCTCAACCCATCCAAAATAACTTCAATTTAAAACCAAAACCTGCCACTGCCGTAACTTAAGAGCCACGCACTAGCGGCCATTTGCCGCCCAAGTACACAAGTCTTGTAGAAGTAGAGAAAGCTCTATGATGACACCAAGTGCACTTCAGGTTGTCATTTTTAGTGCAACATCGATGCAGAGGAAGGCTTGGCACTGCACTTTCCTGAGGCTGTTGTAGAAGGTTTTTATTCTAGTAGGTATGGGCCACTCTACGGACTGTAGCGCCAACCTTATTGTTATAATTATGGGATATCAGACCGATGTGGCGAAGCGGATAGATGTTGACTGTTGAGGAGTCTGTGCTCAATCCCCATAATTCACGCATCCACATATTACAAGTCACAGGCAAAGCACATCGTACCAACAGGAAGCTTGGATACCAGACAGACGGCGGAACTAAATACTACGACGTCTCGCCAGGCGTTCCACAGGATTCAGTACTTGGACCCATCCCGTGGAACTTAATGTACGACGGAGTACTGAGATTAACGCTGCCGCATGGGGTCAAGCTCATCGTCACGACGACATCGCGGTCGTGACAGTGGCCAAGAACATCCACGAGGTGGAAGCAGCCACAAACAAAGCGATCGCTCGAATCAAAAATTGGATGGAATCCGCCGACCTAGAACTAGCTGACAATAAGACTGATCTTAATAACCATCCGAAAGACTGTGGAATATAGGAACTTCCGGGCTGGTTCCATCGAAGGAGTCCCTAAAACACCTTGGGCTAATGCTCGACGACCGGCTGAACTTTAAAACTCACTCAAGGATGCAGGCAGCGCTCTCTCTCATCACAGTGGCTATCCGACGTAGAATCGTGTGTCTAATTTCAATTTGTTGAAACAACTGGGCTCAAAACTCCTGACTCGAAGGACCAACATCATGCTCTACAAAATTCTTGTTTTGCCAGTCCTGCTGTATGGAGTCGAAAGTTGGACGCTAGGCAAAACTGCAGAGCTGAAGAAACATCGGATGTCCTCTGCTAGGTCCATCGGTCCCATCTGCTAGGAAGGTGAATGGGGGGAGAAGACTCAATCGCGAACTCTACGAGCTGTACCAGGATGTGGATGTAGTCCGAAAGGACTACACTGGCTCCACCCATCGAACTCTTGGACACCAACACTCCAGATAAGATGGGCTTCGAATCTAAGCTTCCTGCTTCGAGAAGAAGGGAAAGACCGAACATAAGGTATAAAGACTAAGTCGCGGAGGTTAGGCAGCTTGGTATAAAGACCAAGTAATCGTGGATTCAAGACAGCTTGGTCTTGATGACTGAAATCAACGTGCCCAGGCCCAGGCCTCAATGGGTCGCCGGCATGATAAGTACGTAAGTAGTGTATTCACAAAATAAGAACGGTTCAAAAATTTGAGATGAGCAGCTGATTGCATTAAACTAAGTGCCACTTCGCAGAGTAACCAATTCCTTGCAACCTATGCACCCGCAGTGGTCTGTATTCAACTTTTATTATGTAATAAAGGACGTACCTTCGCTTGCTACTGATGGTTTAGTTCATACCTTGCTCAAGCTCAACCTAGGCTCATTATTGATTCAATGGCTACGTACATCCTAGGCTAGTCTTAAGGGCAATGAGGACACAAAATAATAGTACATGCTATCGAGCAAGAATCGATTCGTCACACACACCTTCACGATCAAATGTTTGCAATGCACTTCGAAATCGATGAAAATAACGGTAAGATAACGACGGGACGTGTCCCCACGAGTTAGCCAACAAGTGGCCCCTGATTAACCGAGCTTATCAGCAAACTACTAAAGATAACGCACCCAACCATCGCGCCGTGACTCATATCTCGGAAATACTCACTTGAGGGGTCCACAGGAGCCATACACATCCACATCCACGTACTTCTGCAGCTCCTCGGTGAGCACCTCGCGCTTCGACAGTGTCTCGCAGTGCGAGACAAACCACGCAGCGAATTTCGTCTTCGTCGACACAATCTTGGCCAGCTTCTCGTCGCTGTACTCCGTCGGTGGCACCCGCCAGGCGGGACTCTGGGCCGGCGCGACAATAACTCCGCTCTCGATGTCCTCGAAGAACATGTACGGCCAGAATATGTCCGAGTCCAGTCTGTAAGTCATGGTGAGGTTGTAGAACCCGCCCTCGTCGCCGAGGATGTGCTTCGTCTCGCCCGGCGGCTCCATCAGCGCGAACACGTACTGCTGCGCAGCGTCCCGCCTCCGGGGCACCGGGTGCATCAGTGGAAACGGCTCCGCCACATGAAACACAACCGCGTCGAACATCTCCACTGCGGGCAGGTAATCCTTCTCGTTGGTCAGCTCACAGTTCACCACTGGACACCCGATGCTCTTGAAGTAATCCGAGCCCATTGTATCCTCTGGCAGGCTCCACCGGACGTCCCCGAAGAAGCTGTTCCACAGCAGAATGGTCTTCGGGCCATTGGGCGAGTGATTGTGACTGCTGCTGTAGGACTTCAGGATCGCGTACTGATTAAACTCCGGCTGAGTTTGAATGATATAAACAACGACGAAGAACCCACCGAACAGGCACAACGCGAACAGGAAAACTTGACGCCTTCTGCTTCCGAACTTTGGTGACATTTCACTGGGACTGCCGATGTCCGCCTCGTCAGCGGAATCCGACGCAAGTAACTTCTCCGCACTCATGCTCGTCGCCGCTGTGACTCTATTTTTCGACTAAAATTGATCCACGTACGATTGCTTATCTACTCCGCAAGGGCAGGTGCTCTCTGTGTGCCTGGTCGCGAATGGTCATAGTGGGTTCGGTGCGGAAACAGCGGGTCGCTTCGATAGACGTTCTCTGTCTGATAAGGCTTGTGGAGGGTGTTTAATCTGGAATAGAAAAAAAGAAAAAAACGGAAAATCCATTGAAACATATTTTCAACACACGATGTGAGCAGGTACTGGATATTGGATATGAGATAAGACCTATCGGTCATTGATAAGGGTCCCCGGTAGTGCGTCGGAGACACTCGAAGACGCACAGTCTTGTGTTGGCTGCAGGGGATTTTCTCAATGCGTCACTGACGTTGTTGGTGTGGTGCCGGTCAGCGTTTGTTTGCTGGAAGTGGAGGCAATCAATACGCAGGTACCCTAGGGCGAACGAAAGAGTCCTACACTCTGAAAAGATTACGCATGGGAATAGCGTGTGTAGTTGGGGCAGAGTAATTAAGCGCTGTGTTGCATACGTTGTTAGAGGGAATCGAAGGCGGACTAGAGCCACTCGCATGACATGAGACGTAAATTGATTGTGTCAACATGCTGTTCTATCAACACTGCTACCTAAAAATAAATGCACTCGATTGAGTGAAGTCCTCATTTGTACGCATGCCTCAGCAGGAAATTTGACACCACCATTGGCGTATGGCATTAGAGCCGATCGTTTGATTGGCCACTGAAATTTTATTTTAGGAACAATATCAGCAGTTGTCATCGTAAGTACACTCGATGATAAGGATTTTGATCGAGCTCCGCAACCCTCTGGTCTGATTTATAATTGAGTAACGTGTTGTCTAGTTATTGGGCTTATCGAAAATTTATGGCTGATTGCATTCAGATTGTGACAGGAGAGCGTTGCTTATGATAAGTGTACAAAAAATGTGTGCTTTCGGAACGCAGATACGTGAATATTGACTAGAACTCAACAAGACATGAAATTCAATCGACTTTATCACAAAAAATGCGTGTATTTGCTGCCGTCCCTCAGGTGCATTACTGCGTCGAACGATTGCAGCGCTTATCGATCCGGTGACCACTCAAGGCTCCAGCACATAGGATACTTTAACTTGCCTAGCGTCAAAGCATCCATTCACGGTGAAGTACCTGACGCTATGCAATTTTATTTGACAGTTTCAAGTTTCAATTGAAAATTCAAGTTACTTATACTCAATTACAAACATTTTTTTTATATTTTTATGTTTTGAATTTGCTTCGACAGGAAGCAACTCCGAAACTTTAACAAAGAATTCAAATTCAATAGAAATGTCACTGTCAATTTGTTGATTGTCAACGCTGAGGGAGAGAGGGAAGTTAAAGGAACTAGATCCGTCACGTCAGCGTCAGCGTTGGTATATGTGTCATCTCCCGTAAGAACACATGTATTTTATGTATCTGTCAAAGTATTGCTGACGGTGTATAAAATGGCTGCAACACAATAGTGCGTTGCGCCAGCTGACTTCATGTTACGGAGGGAGTGCGATGACGCGCTGCGTTGAAATGAATTCTCAATTTTTCAGCAGCATCTGCCAGATGAAAACAAAAAATGCCTCCTTCCCGCATACGTTGATTTCAATCAGAAATGAAGTATTACAGAGATGGCCGACTTCACAGCTGACTGTCCCCTAGTCCATCGACGACTGTGAGTGCCTATTTGACGGCTATTCATGAATTTGTGACTGTTATTCACGAAATAACGTAAATGCCGTCCTCTGATTGGTCAATTTTGGTTTATGAACACGTTATAAAAAACTGTTGTCAAATATCTTAAAAGGAAAGAGAGGTAGAAGTCGGGCATCTCTGTAATACTTCATTTCTGATTTCAATGTCGTTAAATTATTTGTAGTCAACTGTTACTCAGATCACAGTTGACACAAAATACTCTCTTTGGAAGAAAACTCTCAATTTGGGAGAAAATCTGTCCCACGTCACACCTCTCTGTCAAAAAATATGTGTGTGATGGACTTACGATTTACGTTTTATTACGATCCTCTCATCTCTCTCATTTTTCACAAACGCAGGCCGAGGCTGTATTTTGCGCATAGCCATTGAATTGTGTGTGTTGATGGACAACGCCAGCGCAAACGTACGTTTCACAATGCAGCCAATCGCTCAGCACTCGAAAAAACTGCACTTTTTGTGCGGTTTGTTTTGTTGCGACTAGAAATTTAAATTGATTTTTAAGGGCATACGCCCTTACGAAAAATTTCGATTTCGTGTTCGTGTTGGCTTCGATGTTTGCCATGTAGGGCCATAACATGTTCGCGACCAAATCTCATTTTTGCTGTGTACGTCGCCGAGTTCATATGGCGGACGAATCACAATGGCAACAGACAGTCACTCATTTTATCGAATTATTTCGAAACGAAAGTGCATCATGGGATGCAAAGACTACTGCGTTGTTGTTCAACCGATCCCTAAACGGGACAAAGATAAGTCCATTCCGACAAATCTTCGGTCGATCAGTCTTCTTCCCTGCATAAGCAAGGTTTTTGAAAAGATAGTCATTAGAGTTCTGAAACAATGGGCTGATGAAAAGAATATCATACCGGACAACCAATTCGGATTCCGAGCGGGGCATGATGCCATTAATGCCGCGTCAAAACTGGTGTCCGACATACAATGGAATAAAACAAAAATCAGTGCACGGGTGCCTGCCTGATTGACTTGGAGAAGGCGTTCAACACCATTTGGTTGGAGGACCTCTTCCTCAAGCTGGTCAGGCTTAGCATAAGTAAACCATTGCTATACATGGTCTATGACATGATTGCAGGTAGAAAGTTGTTTGTGAAAAATGGTGACGTAACTTCCACTACGGACTTTAACATTACAAACGGTCTGCAACACGGGGCCATCGGTTCCCCGATCTTGTTTTCTATATCCACTGCAGATCTTATAGGTTCCATGCCGCACTTAATTGCGTACGCCGACGACCTAGTTGCGTACAGATCAGGTCCGAAGATCGAGATAATAAACATCTTGTTGCAGCGTGACTTCGAGGATATTCAGCGATTTTGCGACGGTTGGAAGTTGCTTATCAACTTCCAGAAGTGCGAAACTAGTCTTTTCCGGACCCCGTTGTACATGGCACCGAGAGATACGCGCCAAAACTGGCGTAAGTTCGCCAAACTGGCGTAACCCGCATGGTCGGCCGTTAGCTGTAAAAAGTGTAGTTAGATATCTAGGCATTTGGCTGGATCAATATCTGTATTTTGACAAACATATATATATTGCTCAGACGAAAGCCAGAAAAGCCTTTGCTGAGGGAAGGAGGTTGTTTTTCAGAAGCCAACTTGATACCAGAGTGAAGGTAATCTGCTACATGGCCCTAGTACGGACAATTATGGTGTACGGTTATCAATTGTGGTTGAATGTGAGTCCTTCTCAGATGGGTAAGATGAGGGTGTTCGAGAGGCAGTGTCTTAGGAGCTGTCTCCGTCTGTATCGTACACCCGAGTCTGAGTACAAGAAGTACTATCCTAACGAGGTCCTGTAAAACGAGGCAAATGTTAATAGGGTAGATAATTTTATTATTAATCCGATCAGAAGGCACACTTTACGAGCTATGACCTCTTCCAACAGTCTAATCTTTGGGACTTACTACCCCAATAGTATGTACCTTGAAAGGGTGTGGCTTAACGGCTTTATTCCTCCTGAAGCATTCCTTTATCTAGACACAAATGGCCTTATTGAGGATCCACAAGGATGTTCTATCATCTTCCATGTCGTATGCCGGACAAGCGACTACGAACTGGATGTCGTTCTCACCCACGAGGATCTCCTCCGGTTCAGTAGAGCGATACCCACTCGAGATAGGAAAGAGTCTGTCAAGGAACCATAGTGGCCAGCTTACATAGTTTTTAAGGTAGCTTTAAGAAAAAAAAATAATAAAGATTATGAAACAAAAATAAAATCCAAAAACAAAATATAAAAAAAAAATGTATGTATACATATGAAACAAAAACAAAAAAAGGTGCATCACGGCGTATAAATTATATATGTTAGGCATATACACAACATATACGCCCTGGTGCACGAGTCCGTTCTGTTACGGACATAGTTAAGGTAGGCTTAAGTCTTATTTTAAGTTAAGTTATTATGAGGTGGTTTAAGTAGTTAGGTTAAGCCAAGTTTTTCACAAGTTTTCTTGGCAAATAAAAAAGTAATAAAAGAGTGTCTTAAAGACTAAAGAAAAAAAAAACGTAGATTAAGCCGACAGGCACATTTAGAAAGTAGATCAGATTAGCTTAGGGTCAGTAATTTAGTATTAAGAAGAGTTGTAAATTATGTTAGTTATTTTTTGTATTATAATATTTGTAAAATATTGTTAGTTAAGCTAGTTTTAAGCAATTTTGTCTAGCAAGTAATTCCATATATATGAAGAAAAATAAAAAACTTAAGCGAGCGTCAATTGCAGCATAAGAAGATAATATTACACGTGTTATTAGTGATATACCGCTTAACCACTTAAAACATACGACTATGTTAATATTTATTTAAGTAAAAGTGTGTCCAGATATCAATTAAAGGTTTTTCATTTGCCCAGCTGCTGCATCCGGCTTAACATTAATTTTCCGGCTCAGTTCGGACTGATCATTACTGTGCAGGCAATTTGTCTCGAACATTTTGCAAAATGAAAAAAACAGTCGTTTTTGCGACCAGTATCCATGAAGACCGCCGTCGATCATCTGAATTGGACACAGTAGGGTCAACCTTGTTTTGATGTTGGATTTGCGACGTATCAAATTGTGCTAGCTCAAGACTTAAAGCCGGCTAATTGGTCTCAATAAATGTTGCCGGTCATCTGGCTTTAGACGGAAAAAATTGTCTTCTCGGAAAAGACAAAATAGTCAATTGCCACAAAGGTTTATTTTTTGGTGCGATTTATGATATTAATACACTCCGTCACCGTCAAACCACTCAGGCATTGAGCAATTTAGATTAAGTACTCGCAGAACCGTGATAAACGCAGAATAAGTCTTCCTCATCACATTGCATTGCATTTGAGACACAAATCAAGCTCGCTCTCAAGCCAACGCCACTTTTTACAAGACGTTAATCATCCTAGTTCAGATGTACAATGCAGATACTTGGAATATTTCAAAAGCCGATGAATAAGGCAGTGGCGATTCCAGGTCGTAAGAATTGGGTTAGCTACGAGACGTTGCACAAAAATTATGTGAATTATATTTTCTTATGGTTGCTAAACGAAATGCACACTCTGCACTAAAACAACGCGCGTCCTTGTGAAGAAGTTCAACGGCGCGCCAAGTCAACACTCACCACTCAACGGTGGACATTTTGTTCTTGTGCATAGATTCATCAAGCAATGCTTACTTCCACCCCAATTTGAAGTTGCGACCTAAGGTGTCGTTACTCAGTAAACTGAGGTACTTATTAATTATAAAATATAAAAATAATTTCGCGTATGCCGTACTAGCACTGCACGACCAGCCTCTTCTTCATCTCTCTAGCCTCTGCAGGAGCCGTTGAATGGAAAATTTATCCATGAGGCATGTGTACCTACGGCACAGTAGTTGATGAGTGTCTAAGTGCTGTTTTGTTGTTACTCCAATACTTCCATGTTGCCATTGAAATTACACCTAGTCCAATCGAAAAACAACCTGCTTCCAGTGGTCATATCAGACCTTTCGAAAGTCTCGACGTGCCACTCAATGAAACCTAATCAACCAGGTCGGCAACTGCTCCCACCCCCACTCCAATCATAAATTCTATCACTGAGCAATACCAAAGGAAGTTGTGTCGAAATGATACACCGTTCCAATAAACAATTGTTAACAGTGTTTGTTCATGCGCAACGCCTTATCGGCTTGTATCTTGGAATATTACTTATCAGCTCGCAGTTCTTTTTGAATTGGATGTCAATATCGGGGTACGTGAGTGAGTGGGGAGTTCGAACTGCATGGCATTTATAGGTGGGCGGTATTTCACACCAAGGGCAGTAAAAAAGGAAATATTGTCAGGCAGACAATCGATTACTTAAGCCACAAAAACTGATAAATGAATGTGTGTCGTTTTTTGTTTACCTTAAGTATTCATCAGATTTCTGAAAGGGCTGCGCCTTATGACTCAAGCGAGATTTTCTTATTTGTACTGTCTTACACACCTACGAGTACCTTAGAAGTGTGGCCTGAATTGGGATAACATTCCGCTTAAGTTGTGACCTATTTTCAAATATCCACCAAATGCATAATTTGTACTCATTCGCTCACTTTTTTAACTCACTGTACATCATCTGTGATTATCTGCCTCTTGTGAGTTCTGGCCAAATTAGACGCAGTTACACGAAGTTGAAGAAGGTGCGAATGAGCGAAGTGCATGTGCCCCAACATCTAGACTGAGCGATAGTGATGCAATTCCTACTTCAATAAGAACTTCTCGAGTTTTCGAAAGAAAACTTGAGGTTGCCCTGCTAGTAGGTTAGGTTAGAATGGCTGACTGCCAATTGGTAGCAGTGACACAGTAAGCTGGTTGTGTTACGGCTGGACTAGGTTAGGTTTGGGTTGAGGGGCTGCCAGTGAACCAGCACCCTTAGACCAACTTGGTCCATTGTGATATCCAGTCAAACTATAAACACTGATTGACACTCCAGTGAATATTTTGATCCCAACGTCAAATGGTGACTGGAGCAGATTTGAAAACCAGATAAAAGTGTATTAACTTTGCTTTCACTGGAATTGGAACCGGGGACCCCGCTAACCAGGGTCAGGCACTCAACCAACTGCGCCATCCAGCCGTCAACGACTAGACTAGGATCCAATTGAACCCATTCCACAAATCATTTAAAGCTTTTAATGAAAATATTGGGTAGTCGAAAAAGTCTTTTCGTATTCCTAAGCAAACTTTTTTCACAGACAATTGATGTGGTACCCAAACATCGAGCTTCTTTTTTTGTAGCCAGCCTTTTTTCAATGGTTCAAAACCGTTGTATGATGAATGTTTAGTTCCTTGGCGATGTCGTGGCTGCTTATGTGACGGTCCTGGTCAATCTTTTCTATAATTTAATCAACTTTTTCAACGATAGGTCGACCAGAGCCAGGTGCATCTTTCACATCGAAATTTCCAGAACGGAAGCGAGCGAACCATTGTTGTGCGACCCGAAATGATACACCATCGTCTCCGTAAACTTCACAAATTTCACTGGTGGCTTGCGTTGCATTCTTCTTTTTTTTATGCAAACATTTCAAAATATAGCCAATTTCTTCATTATTTTCATTCATTTTTGAACAGCTGTAACTTTTTTTCAACTTCTCCGTATTTAATTTTTTTCCGGTTAAATGAAGCCTAAAATGTTACCTTTCCAACGCCATATGGTATGACACAATGTGTTTGGTAGCACTGGGGATAGACGACTCCAACGACATCTATTGGCAAAATACGAAAAGACGTTTTCGATTACCCATTATAGGGCGTCTAGGTGCGTACAGTGAAAGGTCCTATTTCGGACAGCTCTCCCAGGCGGACTATCCCCTTGAGGAGACAATTTTTCACGACCATGGATATTGAATTGAAGTTACACCTATTCCAATTGAGCTGCCCGCCTATCAAAACTTTCACTGCAGGAGCGGAGACTTCTGCAGTTGCATAGAAGAAATAGTTTCTACCTTCTCCCAATCAGATATCCATCTGGAGGCGAGAGTTCCAAAAGCGCAGTGTCCAGTTACAACCCTGATAAGAGTTCCAAGATTCGGCCTACTCATACCGATCAAGTAGCGTGAGCGTTTTGGATTGAGAGTAGTGACAGTGGACCATCTCCATAGATTTTGATGATTGTGAATTTCGAGCTTTAATAGATCCTTTACAGTAACGACAGGCATGGATTGGCGGTCTCCACCCGGAAAGAGTGTTGATTGAGTAAATTCTATGCGATACCACAGTGTTGAGTCACCTATTGAAGTTGGATGTTAAAATACTTGAACCATCTAGTTCAAGATGGCTGCAATACAAGGAAAAGTTGCAGTTAAAGGTGAATGCATTCAGATATTAGATCGCATCCGGAGAGATGAAAATATCTGTGCCTGACTTAAAATTGAATAATCCGCCGCCTTACATTCACCTTTACTATTAATAATTTAGTCGCTACTGTGGTCTAGAGTTTAATGACCCATGTCAAGTGCAGGAGTGAAGAATGAATCAAGGTCGATTCAAAAGACGCCGGAAACATGGCACAAAACACCAAAGTCGATAGTTTACTATGTTGTCCTTACAATCCCCGTGAATGGCGGAGAGTCGACACCATCCTAGACGTGTCTCTGAGTTAGACACAAACCAACCAAAACTACAAGCAAATCCAGTCTCATTTACTAGTGTGTCAAGGTTAACTATTAATGAAATTAAAAGCAATAAACATGGCAAGCAGAATGCCAGACAAGAATGTCTAGAATTCAGAAAACAGATAGCAGTTGTTAAATGTCGCATGTGAGCCCCGAACAAGACCGTAGAATGCCTGCAAAGCGAAACAAGTGACACTCCTTTTTTGAATAGATTAACAGCCAGCCTGTGTGAGTGTGGGAATAGCAGAAGGATGCGTGTCGAAAACAATCATCTATGTGTTTCAACGTCAGAAGGACATTAAACTAATGCACTTAGTTGTTGCCGGTGAGCGATGGGTGAACTGAAAATGAAATAAAAAAGAAGTTAGGTCGCTTGATGATTACCCACTCAACACCGCACCGTGGTCACTCCTCACCTTTCAGTCTGCCCCAGACTGCTAAGGGGATATTACATTTCGTCGGGGGTTGCGTCGTTGAAGGGATTGGAGTATTATCTGAATGGCTAGCTGGCGATGGTCTTTATCCACGCTATATTTTAGTTCGTTACAGACACGTTGGTCGTTGGTCATGGGTTGACGTTGCATTGGTCATGGGTATGTGCATCCAGGCCAAAGTTGTTGCTTGCTCTCAACTTGGCGAGATGGCAGAAACGGAAATGAACAGGTTGGCCTCACCGTGAAGCCTTCTGAATAGCATTTACAGCAACTTCTTTAAGGTGAACCAATGTATGCAGCGGCTCTTTATCCAGGACCCGGTCCTCCAGATTCGGGGACTACGCGTGGGAAAATGACAACGAATTCAAGCCTAGGATACGAATGACCCTACTTCTGACGGTCATGGAAAATTATATAAGGACAACAATTTATGGTTCTGCACCTGTACTGTGAGGTCCCTTAACAGACAACATGCAGCCGATGAGTTTGGAGTCCCTAGAAGCCTATAAGGCAGACCTCATCGGCCTCCAAGAGGTGCTATGGGATGGGCCGGGCAGAAAGAGGATCAAAAACTTCGACATCTATTACGGAGATTGCTACAAAGGCCGAAGGCAGTTCATGTTGCGGATTTGTTATTCGAGTTGCTTAGGCAAGAAGCGATAAGCGTCTTGTCAATTGACATCAAAGCAGGACTTCCAACAGTGGAAAATTTAATCGGAGCCAAAGCGAACTGAATCGCCTTTGGCAAACAGGGCTACATTGTCAAAAAAAAACTTAACTCTAAACCCGTATCTTGTATCTCTACAACTCATCATGGGAGATGAAGCCGAATGTGAACGATTTTCTCAGTGCCTTTGAAAGAAGAATTCTGCTTTGGATTTTGGGCTCTGCACGTTGTGAGTTGTACATAGATGCGGAAGTAGACCAGAAGGCAACGAGTATAAAAGCCAAGCGACTTCGGACTCTTTGCTGATGCTAGAGGACTTCGTTTACGCCAGTTCTGCGGTGAATAGTACTAACAACATCAGTCTAACGATCAAGGCCAGAACCAAGACCTTTTTGCAAAGTTTGGTCCTAGAAGTCGTACTCTACGGTGTAGGGGTGACGCGCAGCTTGGATAAGGACCCCAAGCAACTTGATGCAGGCAACGAGAGTCCCTGCTCTAGCCAGGGCTTGTTGGATGAGGAATTGATCGACGAGCAGCGCCATCTCATAAAGTTGAAGGAAAAGGGAAGCTGCCATTCTCTTCGAATGAAAACGATTCATTCTGAAAAAATTATTTTCAGAAGTCAGAGAGAACAAATTTGCAAACTAAAATTAATATAAAGACAAAATAAACAAGTACAGAATACAGCTCCAGAACTAAAATCCGTTGTCCATTTGAGTAGCGACAATGATTTGATGACAAGTGCGCCACTCACACACCCACCCTGTGCTGTTGCTATTTTTTGTTTTCGTTGTAAAGTCAGTTCTTTTATCTTTATTCTTCGCAAAGCATGCAAAAAAGCAGCTGGAAAGTTTGTCTAAAAAAATGCTGCCCGCCTAAGAGAATTATACATATATGGGTGGCACTACAGCCAGTAGAGGGCCGGGCCTAGCTTATCAGCAAGTAACCACTCATGTTGTGCGTGCTTTTGATTGTTCTCTCACGAGTGGAAGAGACCTCGAGTGGAAGGGACCCAGAGTTTTATGCCGACTCCGAACGGAGAAGTTTGAGAAGCCTTTTCTAGACAATTATGGGACCTAGAAAATTACTTTCTGTTGGATCGTCCGGGAATCGAACCCAGGCAGCGAAGTTAGGTTGCGTAGGGGTCGACGCAGATACCCACAACGCCACGGCCGCCACTGAGAATTAAATTTGCAAAATTGTAACTAATGTCCAGTCCGCGTCCGGTTTAGGGAGTGCTGGCTAAAGGGAATATAAAATTAACTTCAATTCAACAAACAATGAACAAACACTTGAGCTTATATCAGAAACGAACGAAAGATAATCGAAGGATTATTTAGTTTCACAATGAAATCATTCAGGAACTCAAACAAAATTCCATTGCCAACTGATATTTACTTACGTAGGACTAATGCCTGAAACACAATAGTGCGTTTGCGCTGGTGTTGGCTTTCAACACACATAATTCAATGGCCAAGCACAAAATACAACGTCAACCTGCGTCAGTAAATAATGAGAGAGATTGAGAGGATCGTAATAAAACGTAAAACGTAGTCCATCGCACGTTATTATTCAACATGTTGGATATTTTTTGACAGAGGGGTGCGCTGTGAGAGAGATTTTCTCCCAGATTGAGAGTTTTCTTCCAAATTGAGAGTACTTTGTATCAACTGTCATTTAAGAAACGAAAACAGCTGATTAAAATAATTTAACGACAAATGTCATTTCAAATGAGTGTATGCAGAACGGCAGCAATTTTTTTCATCTAGTAGATGAGAGAGAGAACAGCTGATAAATTGAGTATTTATTTCAACGCAGTGCGTCATCGTAACATAAAGTCGGCTGGCGCAGCGCACTATTGTGTTTCAGGCATAATACTCCAAAACTACTCTCCCTCTTAAGTAAGCAATATTGAACGAAACCTAAGGAAAATTCTTGAAGCTGTCACTTTTTGTACAGTGAAGATATCCAAACGAAATGGGCGAAGCTCTCACTATCAATTCCTATCACTTCTGTCTATTCACTCCTCCTGCGTTCACGATGGCCGCTGTAGGAGCGACATTACGCGTCGACAAACACGCTTCTAATCGGGCAATATGCAGTAGACTCTCATCACTTAACTTTTAAGACGATCGTCTTTAAAACGATTGTATTCAACGACGTCGTCAAAAATTTGCTTCGTGTAACACTACAGTCGAATCGTCCAGTCGTGTCGTCAATCGTTCAAATAGTAGGCAGTTTGAGAACTACTAAATACGTTAAATATCATACAGTAAACGGAATTTATGGTGTCACTTTTAAGATTCGTTGATGATTCGCCTATTCATTTGAAATGCAAATCCGAAAACATGTAAGTATTAAATACCTTTTTGTCAATTAATTGATTTATTAAATAACACACTAGGTCAGCAACAAAAAGGCAAATGGAAGTTCTCATTTATTACATGGACCAGTATGCTGAAATGGGAAAAAAAGTAAATGCAAAGAACCACACAAGGCAGACACCCTATTAACAAGCCGTGGGCAGATTTGTCTCAAAAAGTGAATGCCATTGGGCTACCCAATGAGTCTGTACCCGCTGGGAGGAAAGTAAGTGCATAATATGAACATTACAGGTTCAATTATTTTGTTTTAGGTATGGATAGATTTCAAATGTTAAGCAAAAAAGAAATGCAGCCAAATTAGATTTCATTAGAAAAATTGGGGGTGGTCCATCTGATCAAATTCCAATATCCGAGCAATTCAGATGGCTTCCCTTCATTGTCATAGGTATCAGTATTCGAATTGCTATGGACGGAGAACCGAACAGAGCGAAATGTGAGACGGATGAAGATGCGAACCCACCATTGGTAGCCACCTCCAGCTAGGACCTCCAAGGTAGCACCAAGTCCAAGGATTATATGTTGACCGCGATCCGCTCCTCTGGTTTACCGCTTCTAGCACTAGTACAAACACCTCTTTTGATAAGGGAAAACGCAATTTACCAGTTGTTCAAAAATAAGTAGTGAAAGAGGATCCGATGAATCTCTAAGCGTCCTTCACTTTCGCAATAGTTCAACAGAATTTTCACTTTCTTCGTGATCCAAAAAGCAATAGTGAATCGTCAAAAACGACGTCGAATAGACGATTCAATAATTTTAGCGTTACACGAAGTAAGACAATCGTCGAAACGATGTCGTCAGACGATCGTGATGAGAGCCCTGGACTACCTAAGTCGAACTGTCACGGGATACCGAAATTTTTTCGAGTTAGAGAAAGTGTAACTTGGAGAGAGGTTCTTGTATGGAAAATTGAGGGAGAGTAAAATATCGTGATAAAGTGCGAGTTAGAGAGAGTTTCGACTTAAAGAGAGTCCACTGTACAATGAAATCTGTTCGTGTCTTTCCCCAGTGAAGAAGATTTAGTCAATAAGCTCCTAAAGCACGTGCTAGTCCGCACTAGCGACATCTGTTTCCACAAAAACCTTCAAACACCGCATTACATGAACCAGTGGTTAAATAGAACCAAAGTACTCAACATGTTGTTTAACCAAGAAATGATTTTATTCAGAGATAGAGCCCAACTGCAAACAATCAATTGTCTGATGTCAGAAATCAAATGTTCGCATCGCACCAATTTAAACACATTTACTGGTTTCAAACTTAACGAATCGCATGGCAATAATAGTCAGACAAATTACGAAAATAACAATAAAATGTTGAAATCGTCATCGAATGTGGTCGCCATGTGCTGAGTATAAAGTAAGTACCCACTGATTTAATCACTCTACACATTCCAAGACGTGTACGAGCTCAACTGATTGCCCATCGAAGGATTTAAGTCAAGCTTGGAATAGAAATCTACTTCAGAAGATGACTCACTACTGATGCTAGATCGACGCAAGTCAGAAAGACTGCGACAAAGGCTATCATCATGCGTACTGATGCACTTGGCCTTCCGGCCATGACCAGACAGTAAATTCAAACGAAACCCCTCATAAACCGTAATCCATACCGTGTCGCACAATGAAAGGGGTGAACAAATTGAGCAGTTGTACGGCTTGCCAATCAGTCCACAAGGAGAGCCACGAACGAACCTTGAAACCCGAGAACTAAGGCAATTAATCCACCATCAAGGACTCGCTTGGATGATGTCATGGTTCTTTTTGTATTCCCCCAAGGCGCGAGATCCTTGGAATGTTTATCTCAACCGGCGCGACCACACCCAACTTTTGCCTGAGAGACAAAGTCCACACTGTCCAAAATATCCAAATCTGCAGTAATGGGGCGTACAAATTCCCCTGGGGTAAGTTAGGCAAGGCAGACCACACCAGATTTTCGTCGAAGAACATACCACAAGCCTGACAGATGCGTCTCAAATTATCCAACCAAGGTGCGTCCTCACGAGTTGCATATGTCCAAGTGTTGCCACAGCAAAAAAAAAAGCGCTGAAACGCGGGCGGCTTTCAACAGACTTGACCAACTGAGTCGCGACACGACCGACACATTAAGTGGATGAACGAGTACTGGCGCGTATCCCGCGAACTGCCATTGCGGGTGTAATGTGTGTTTGCTTGTAGTGTGTTGCTACTGCTCAGCGTACACACCCTCCTCCCGGGTGGTGACTGGTGAGTTGGTTTCAAATGCTCTGTAGGCGTTGGGGCTGCCCGTAGAGCACAGCGATTCCATTGATGAACTCTACGGGGCAGACTTATAGACTACACCAGTAACTGATTCAAATTGATTCACAAATATTTCAATTCATTCTTTCGGGATGGATTTATGGAAATCTAATTCATGGCCGGTGTTCGTTTCTTCTCTGGAGCAGTTTAAAAATATCTTGAGATGCTTGCCATGACTCAGTCTTTGCTTAAATTGGACTGTGAATTCGAGGCGTGAATGAGATGTACTGGCTGTAATACATTCCATTGTTATCTGAGAATGTAGATTAGGATTTGCTTACCAGTTGAGAGATGGAGGTGCAGATGAGAGAGACCTGTTCTTTGATTTATTATAAATAAATCTTGGAATAGCATTTTAATAATTTATTCCAGGTTGACAATTTATATATTTTTCTGAATCCGTTGAAAAGGTGAAGTTTAAACATGGTCGTTCAGTAATTTTCAAAAAAGGAAATCATTTGATTAAAATTGTATTTATTCTATAATTATTATGTGTTTTTGCTACACAGTCACAAAACGAAGATTGTGACCATCAAAGATCAACCATCACTTTCCAAGACTACACCACGGACTGCTTATAGCAAATGTCATAAACGTCGTCGGTGCTGCCAAGATTTTATGATAAATCATTAAGCGCCGATTATCGTTTTTTTGTGCACTTTAAAATTAGGCGTATATACGCTGGCAAAAAACACAGCTAATTCTCGTTTGACTTAAAGCCTTAGGCCTTAGGCTTATCCGTTTTTTTGTACTTTGTGACTTTGCAAATGTCGACTTTTGAAAATGTCCTCATCGGGAAATAAGGTTTAAAATGTCCTCCTGGGTGTTGCTTCTTTTGTACTGTACATCAAGTAGCAGCTTAGAAGAAAACCACCATGTGGATTGAACAAAATCAGTCCACTGGTCTTTTAGTTATTTATATGAACCCTGCCCCCTATCCACATATGGTTATAGGTCCTAAGAACTTCACAAAATCAAATTTATACTCTTACCGAATAGAAAAATACCACAGTATAGTACAATAGTACATCGATACCAAGCCACACAGAAAAAAATTTCCGCTAGATTCGCAAAATAACACACTGTGCGCCGCAAAAAAATTCTGTAAAATCTAAACTATCAAACGTGGAGCCATGAAATTTGGCACACATGTTTGCAATGCGGTTTGTACGTACAATCGCCCTTGGGAACCGTTGTTACGTCGGTTTATCAAATCTACAGAGCTGAAGACTCCAGACTCGAAGGACCAATATCATGATCTATAGAACTCTCCTGCTATATGGATCCAAAAGCTGGACGCTAAGCAAAACTGCATGATCTGGCCACATTCAACTTCGGCACATCCTGGAGGAGACAAGTAACTTTCAAATCGATACACAGCACAATTACCGATTTCCAAGCTGCATAGTCTAGTGATGGGGAAATCTCGAAGAATCGAGACTGGAGATGGTCGCATTCGAATGATTATTCGAGTGATCGATTAATAAACATTTCGATTCTCTAACTAATTACCAACTTCTAACAAGAGATAACTTGATAAATGTCTCTCATCAAAATCATTCGAATGAATTCAAGTGGAGTGATATTTAAGCTCTTTCCATTTGCGTTTTGCTTTCGTTCTGGTTATGTTCCTGATTAGTATTTCTCCGCGAGAACTATTTGTTACACGTTCTAGCGCTGAAGTTAGACATTTATCGAGTTCTCTTGTTTTAGTTGTTAATGGGTGGTGTGAATAAAAACTAAGAAAACACTCCGAGTAATAACACATGAGTCGAGTATGTTCGTTAAAGGAAATACTCAATTTGTTGGGAATAAAAAATTGCCTCAAAGTAGGTACCTTCCCTTCGGTTGACGTTTGAAAACTAGAGTTCTTGGCATTTAAAGGCGAGTGCAAAGTCGGGTAAAGGTGGGTGCAAAATATATGCAATAACGATTTTAAACATAAGAAACGCGAAAAGCAAAGAATTATAACTTATGTCCTTTCGGGGACACAGGGGATAATTTCAAGAAAGAGTTTAATAACAGTGAATGGTTAAGTACTCATTTCCTTTCCGATATTCCTGAAGAAACCCGTGGTGGTGCCATGCCTTTGATTGTTTTTTTTTAATGTAATGGAAAGATTGCTCTTCTTTTTCTTATCGCTTTTTGATTTGACTCGGGCCTCCGTGTTATCAATTTTTTTTCTTTATTTGCGAGATGGTCAACTCAGATTGCTTTTTACTTTTTACGTTTGGAGTTTGGCTGTTTTCCAGCAAGCACTTGAAGAAATCGTCATCCTCCATTGCAGATTTCCTTTTATTTTTGAGGATTAAGGCTTAATCCGTCAAAGTATTCCTCTTCCGATGAATTATTTTCCATTTTTTTTTTAAATTGTTTTCACTTTCTTCTTTCTTGAAGTCACCTCCTATGCACACTCAGTTTCTACAAGCTATATCTGAGCATATTCCATCTTTATTCACACCAAAACGGAGGAAAGACTCAGCTGTCAAAACATCTGAGCGGAGAGGATTCGTTAAACTTAACGAAATAAATGTTTATTCACAACAGATGGAGCATTTACTCCAAAATGCTAAGGAAATTTGTACACTCAGTTTTTATTCACACCACCCAATAATTTGTTAGTAGTCATTCGAATAAGTTAGTAGTTCTCGAGATGTTGTATTAATCGATTATCACTAGAATTATTATTCGCCCATCACTACTGCATACGTCAGCATTATATGCAAGCATCTTATCGATACGATGAACGAATGTGGGATGCCAGGAAAATAGCTTCGGCTGTGTCGCACTAGGCTGAAACATAGGAAGGGAGCCGTTCAAATCGGCTTGAAACCTGCTCAGGATTTTGGCAGTAAGCTGTGTTGTCGTGCGATTTCGTCAAAACCACCTACTAGAAAGACAGAGAATAGCTTTTTCTGGCAGCACAGAAACGAAGTCCAAAATGGATGATAATCAAAGCAGTCTACACACCTTAATCTTGGTATCTTCCGAACTGTCTATGTGAAAAGTGGATGAAGGACGGGAAACATCCCTTACCTCAATGAAAAGCACAACAAATGTGGATATAGTCCGATATTAAATGATGCATGCTCTGGCTTAGAGACTTTTCTAGTCCGGTATGACTGGATGGCGCAGTTGGTAGTGTGCCTGCCCCTGGTTAGAGGGTAATCCGGTTCGAATCCCAGTGAAAGCAAAATTAACACGCTTTTATCTGATTGTCAAATCTGGTCCAGTCACCATTTGCCGTTGGGATCAAATTAACGGCACTATCACGGGAGTAGTCAATCAGTGGTAGTAGTCTCACTGTGGGTATCACAAGGGACCAATATGATCTAAGTGTGTTGAAGCCCCCATACCTAACCCAACCTTACCTAGTCCGAGCCTCCTTGTTCAAGAAGGGGAGGAAGACCAACACACTGCGGAATAAATACTAAGTGATAAAGCTATCAGCTCACTACTAGTTCTTTGAAGAATGTGTTCGTGTTCGTCTTGCTCTTTCTTTTCACTCCGAATTTCATTCGAAGAATCCATGACTTGCATTCGAAGAATCCATGAGTTATAGCTCGAATAAGCAGAAAATTCTTGCATGAGCCAAGCCGCTTTATTGGACATAATCAACGAGTGAGCAACGCATTTCCCCCTGATGTCCGAAATCGATATCAATCAAAAGAAAATTAATGTGTCACCAAAATATCTTTAATAGGCGGTCACAAAATCTCGCGTGTGTGTGTGCAGTGTTCGTTTTGAATACAATCGATTTGTGTTCGTTGCAGAGGGTCATTAATTAGAAACCATTACTTTCACTCCACACTCACCGTGTGCACGGCTGGCAAAGAACAATGTAATTTGTTGACACACAGGTCACCAACATGAACTTTGTCGTTCTCTATATTTGGTCAAATTGCTCTGATTGGCATTCGGGAGTCGGGCTGTGTGTGTCGAGAGGCGACCAATGCCTCTAGCAGTGGTGGTCGGCCCTTTCACACAAAAATGGTGTCAAATAGAAGCCGACTGCTTGTGGCCAAGGTGCTTGTGGAGCCGATTGAAGTTGACTAATTGCCTGATGAAACGAATGCCGAACCGAGTTTAAGTTATTTTTTTATTGTGTCGTATTTTGGTTGCTGATTGATGGTCTTTGATGAGGGGATAGAGTTGTGCATTGCATGTGACAGTTCGAGAGTGGACATCAGAAATTAATTATTACCGAGATGCCCGCTCTTGTCCCTAAAATGTTTGCAACTGTATTTTATGTCGTTTTCTCAAACCAAACTGACCAATCAGAGGTCGGCATTCAGGTTATTTCGTGAATAACCTAAAAAATTCATGAATATCTGTCAAAAAGGCACTCAAATTCGTCGATGGACTAGGGGGCGATAAGCTGTAAAGTCGGCCATCTCTGAAATACTTCATTTTTGGTGGATATATTACAAGTGGAAGGTTTTGTCAGAAAAGTGATGATCATATGGTTATTAGATCCTCTCGTTAGCAAGTGATGATATTGTACTTTTTATTCTATGTGAGGTATTGATTGGATCTCCATTATGGCTGTCTATCAGCGTTACCAGATTTAGCAGTTTCCTGCGATTTTATCAGGATTTGATCATAAAAATAAGATGGAGCAGATATTTTAGCGTTTTTTTTTAAGTTTCTGATGTTTCTAAAAGTTTTTAAAAAATTTGCGTTTTAAGGAAAACGTGTTAATGTTGCGAAGCATATTAGTAGGCACCCTGTAGCACACAATGTAGCAAGGAACGCACCATTCATGCGTCGAATAAAGAAAATATAAACATTTTTAATTAAGCTTTGTATATAATTCAAGTCCAGATTACTCATTGACAATTTACTAATTCGAGACATTACATTTTTAAGTCCGCAAACCGTAAGCCATTAGGAAAAAGTTGGTAAATTGTCTACATTGGCGATACTAAAAAAAAAATGAACGACGAATATCGAGAAATAAAATTTGACAAATAATATGCATGAGATCTTTTGACATCGGGTTTTAACAACAATGAGATTCAGTCAACAGTGAACAAAAAATATTTTCGCATGTAATTTGTTTAAAAACCGTAATCGCTTCAATAACGAAAATGCATAAATTTTTGAAGTAATTCAGGGGACTTCTGAATATAAAAGCTATTACAACTTCATTCCAACAAATCAAATGTTATCTTTAATGAATTCGATTCAGAATCATTTCAGTCAATAACTCTGTGAATATGTAAATTTAGAAATGATCATCCCTTATAAATTAGCATCTTCTATGACTGTAATTATTTATCACTAATGGCAAATGCATGACACCTACTGTTTTATGCCGACCGCGAACGGCCAACTTTTTAAAGTTTTTCCTAGACAGTTATTACTCTTTGAGCATTGTCAGTGCCTCGAAAGAGGTGGGGTGGTTCGTGAAAATTATTTTTGTGGTACCGGAAATCGAACCCAGACAGCTAGGTTCAGTTGCTTAGAAGTCGACGAACAGACTCACAACCCCACGGTCGCCGCAGTGTATACTTAATACAACTGTGTTAATGCGCTAAAATTAAACTGAAGAAGAAAAATTAACGTATTTCTTAAGGAGAAATCGATCACAGTTTTTTTTTTAGCATTTTGTTCGTTCTTGTCCAGCGGATTTAACAGTTTTTTGGTCTAGCTTTGGTAGGTTTGAACAAAATAATCTGACAACGCTGCTGCCTATGATCAGTTACTCTTCAATATTTCTGGTGTACTGGTGTGCAAAACTATTGTTGGTTCCAATGCTGAGCGCGAGTTTCCTCAAATCCCAAAAATACTCTGAACGAATACTCTGTGAAGACGACAAACATTATTAACATCGACAGACGACTGTCACACCGAGACGATCCAAGCCAGCTCTCCAGAATCGGCGCATAGCTTCGCTGGGCCAAATATTCCTCACAGAGCCTGTGGGCCTAGCGAATACAGATAATATCTGATCTTTTCATCAAAAGAAATGAAGTATTACAGAGATAGCCGACTTCACAGCTGATTGCCCCTAGTCCATCGACGAATTTGAGTGCCTTCTGATAGATATTCACGAATTTTTGACGGTTATTCACGAAATAACGTAAATGCCGTTCTCGGATTGGTCAACTTGATTTAAGAATCGTTATAAAAAACAGTTGTCAAAAATCTTAAGGGGCAAGGGAAGTAGAAGTCGGGCATCTCTGTAATACTTTATTTCTGGTTTAAGCCATCACGTGACAGAATGTGTACTCCACATAGGAAGGAATACGCAATGGGCCTCTGATTGGAAGTGATGTTCAACCATCACAATCCCCTTCCAAAATTTGACCTAACCTACCATCGATCGATAAAACCTTGTTTCAAGTACAGTCGAACCCGGATAATAACATATCGCTTAATATCACATAAAAATATGTCGAAACAAAGAGCTCACGTCTCACAATCTTGCCCGCTTATTGTGACATCATACACAAATCCTTAATTCATGTGACTTCTGAGTATAAAGCCTTTTTTACTGAAATTGAGTTAATATGTGTGAGTTATACTTTACACTGTACCTATCCTGGAAGTGTCCCACCATTTTATTTTTTTTGTCCATATATTCGAGATTGCTAGAATTTGAGAAGGCAGCTTCTGTATTGTATTTTTCGCATTATTAAACTGTTTGTATGTTAGATTGGTTAAAGGCACAACCCGTTTAATGGCACAATATTTCATTGCACGGTTGATGTGCTATTATCCGGGTTCGACTGTAGCCACATTCCCATAATCGAGTACGATGCTTCAAGAGTTCAAAATCCTGCACGATAATTGATATAGGAAAGTGCAAAGGTTTCTTCTAGTTGACCATACCTCCCATACATGCAGTAGTCGTTGATGGAGAATACTAAAAATGATTCAAGTGTGGAAAAATAACAATTTCGCGAAGCATTTTAACTTATGGAGGCTTCAGAGATTTAGATGGGGCGGAATTGAGTTAAGTATTGTACTTAGTTACATTGTTAAGGTGGCACAACAGTCCAGTCTTTAGCTAGCAACCTACAGTTTCCCAGTTGATTAAGGTATCTCTCCAATTGCGTGCGCCACATGAGTCACAGTGTTCGTTTACTGTGCCGTTTCTCCGGGGGAGGATTTGAAGACTTCCAGGGCCGGACAATTGGTTTCCAATCGCTCTACATGACCATCTTAATTAGTTCAAGCCTAGAAGATCTTTCTACCAATGAATATTATTGCCCCCACATTTTAAACACATTGACTGACCAGTAGCTTCTTGAGATAATGTGTATACAATATGCTCAAGATAATAACAAATTACCCCGGGGACAACCAAGAATGTTAGGTAGGTTTATTTTTAATGTCAAACTAGAAAACGAATTAGTAAAGACTTCAGACTGTGATCACCTGAAAGGGCAGCAAGTTGCCGAAACTCAAGAATAGGGCGCAAATGGTATGGCGAAGCCTAAGTTCACATGGCGCTCATTTGGTTCGGACGGTCCCTGGCTCCAGTGAACCACGTCGCGCAAGGCAAGGAAAATGCTTAAAAGAAAATACTGGAGTATACCGTCTTAAGTGTCAACGGCTCATGCACGCTCATGTTTATTATAGATGCCTTTAATGCGTCATCGGCTAGACTCAAAACTTTAAGTTGCCTAAGCTTAAGCACGTGAGTGACAATCTAAAGGAATATATACTCATCATTTCGTGGCGCAAACATTACCGACACATCCAATTGGATGTAGGCTCTGTTTTCACTTGAATGCTCCTTTGTAAACAAGAAAGTTACAGATCTACTCTGACAAACAAAGTTGATTGATGGGTGACATTTGCGGACATGTCTCTTGCCTAATTGCCTCTTTTTATCAGCAGACATCAACTCTAAGGTTAAGGTTTCAAGTGAATTAAATAAATGCTTAGCTCCCAACGTTTCCAAAGAAGAGCGAGTTCACCCCCATCCAATAATCCTCTTCCATCATTAAGCAATCGATCTTCCCACTTCACATACACACGGGCTATTAATTCATCACCCAACAATGCCACAACGCCGTCAAATACAGTTAAACAACGAAATTGTGTTCTACTGTTGCTGCATGTAGTGTAGCTGTCACTCAAAGTAATTTTACCAAAAATAAAGAGAAAGACCCTTAATGTTCATGACTGTGCGTCGTGTCAACAAATTGTACTTACCTTAGCCCTTCGTGCACACTAGCCGAGTGGCCTGTGAAGTGAATTTAGAATGGTTCTTAATTAATAACCCCTCGTGAAGCCAAAAACGCATGTAAATCGATTTTATTCAAATAAAGGATTAATCACATTAAACACATATAATATCACTTAAGGAAGATTCCCCTCAATTCTTACTTCGGTTGGTAGGGATCTTTCTTTAAGTATCTGTCCAGCAATTCATCGCCCTTCGGGTCGACTTGGGAGAGTTGCGAGAAGCCCTCTTCGTCGACAAAGCATATTTCGTGGCCATCAGGATCGGCGAGAATAATGACACGCACATCGGCCTTGCCAGGCGTTTCCAAAGTGATAAGAGGCGTGAGTATCGTCCCAGAGGCTGCCTTGATTATTTCATCGATGCGGGGTTGCACATCGAGTGGAACCGCAAATGCGATACGGCCGTAGGCCTTGGCTCGATTCAGGGGATCCTGAATTTCTTGGATTCGCAAGGCGGCTTGTTTCTCGCCGTACGAAAGCAGAATGGATTTCTGGTCTTCGCTTAGAGTATTCATTTTCAGGAGACCATTCCAGTATGTCTTCGAAGCCGCAAGATTCGTTGAGTTGAGGGCCACTTCTACAACGGGATCCGAACTTGATGACTGGGCTTCGTCGATGATGAAGAATTTGTAACCGTCCGGTGAGGTGAGTACTTGAACTTCGTTCTCTTTGCCGATGGGGTAGTTATTTTCTGCGGCGCGTTGGAGTACTTCTTTGGATTTGATTGTGATCCCTCCGAAGTCGTTACCTGCAAAAGGAAGAGAGGTGAAAACCGTGGATTAGCATGTGGTTGACGTGGCAGCGGCTCGGTATGGTGCTTTTTTTTACGGATAACTGGCTAATCTTACAGACCAGTGGGACAAAGCAACAGAAGACGCTAGTGTTTGAGGTGGCGCACAAAGTGGGGAGGGACCTCAACAAACTTGTTGCCCGAAAGTAGAGACAGCTTGGAAGACAGCTCGCCATAGGTGGAGTTTTTTTTGTGGAGACCAAGGTTCACACAGAACTTTGTGTCGACAAATAAAGGAGAAAGATGTTCGCATAGCAAGAATTTTGGCAGAACTGAAGCCCTGCAGAGGTAGAAGAACAAATCAATTGTTTGTGAAAACTCTTGGAAGACGACTGAGTTTATGGGGAAGTGCCCTCCTGAAATGAAGACCCTATCAGTTAGCGTCACGAAAGGAAAATTGCTGGGATTCCAAGTGTCAAGCGAATTATCAAATCGTTAGAAGTGTTTGAATAACAGTTTCAAGTGACAGGCAAGTTGTGCGAGAATTGGAAAAATTGGCAATGACTCTGCAATGTACACTTCAGCTCTTGAAGAGTCTCTCATCACAAATGAATCACAAGCCCTTGAAACTGAACCAATAACACACTTTTCCCAGTTAATGATGCATAATCCAATTCCAGCCATGTCTACCAAATTCTTAACTGTACGTTTCACCAGAAAACCGGTTCCACAGCAACCTACCCATTTCATAGCTAGTCACACCGTAATTGTACGTCAGCTCAATCACAAAGTGCGACGCCTCGGGTCCATAGCCCACCATAGTTTTGCTCCAACGATTATCATAAGGACTGTAAAACAAAATTTCTCTCACATTAAACCGCATCGATTTCCACAACAATCACTCACCCGTTGCATTGTGCATCACATCCCTCCTTGAATTCTTCGTGCCGCAACACCTGCAAATTAGATAGATCTCAATTACACCGGTCACGTAACTTTATAACTCATGTAAATCGTGCAATTAAATTCAATTTCAACATTCACTGACCTTCATTCCCAGAATCGATCGAAAGAAGAATGCATTCTTCGCCCTGTCGCCGATTTTGAAGACATAATGCAAGGCACGCCCTGGAATTGCTGACATTTTTCTTCAGAAAATCTATTTTCACGGAAACTTTAAAATGATTCTAAATTAAACAGAAAACTTTATGTCTCACCTTATCGGATTGTAAATAAAGAATGAGAAAATTAAATGTGCTTGTAAATGTGGATAACTATCGCGATTGGAACCTGCTAACATCAACAAGTGTACCGGAATGACAACACAATTCTGTTGTCATTGACGTTTTGATAGAAGATTCGAAATCGAAGATAAGGTAGAATTCGAGGGTTTTTAATTTTTTGTTAGTAGTGTAGGGATTGGAATGGAAGTGGTTGGTGCATTGGGTGGTGTGAGGACTTGATGCGACACGACATTATCGACAGTTGAACGTTTCCTCTAATTCACTTAGTTAAAGTTTGAACCAATGGTGATACGGTGAAGGTAACGTGGTTTCTGAGATAATGAAGGGCTGCTGAGCTCAAAAATTGTTTGTTCAGAGTTTGAACGTCATTTTAATGGGTTTAACAATTTTTCTTTGGTTATTATTAATAATGCTAATTCATGCCCTTGGCAATGTGCTGTTTGCATCAACTCTCGGTAAAAGAATGCGTCTTGAGTCTCCAAAAGTCATTTTTCCAGTTTACTGGGATCAAGTGCCATAGGGTTCCATCGTTGGGACCGTTTTGTTTTCACGGGATAAAATGGAAAGCAAGTTCATTTTTGAGAGGCGATTCTCGAGTTGTAAGGAAACCAACTGATGATGGACTCCGACGCGTCCCTCAAGACTTGTTAATTTGACCCAACTCAACGGCGCCATAAGTCCCGGCATTGTTGCCGTTGTTATCAAACAGCGAGTCTTTCTTTCCATTGTATTTACCGACACCGGTGCGTTTCACACAAAACAGCCATCAGTGACACCAAAGTGCGAACACAAGAGCAGCACCTGAAGCTGAGTTGCAGCCGAGATAGGGGATCACCATCGATTCCCGGAATCCCGCGAGCAATCGAAAGAAGAAACAAATATTTGCCCATCTACCCCATCCCTAGCCGCGTTGTCTGCTCAGGTGCACCCTTTCACAGCGCCAACCGCACACAACAGGTCCATGAAACTATATTTGACCTGCCGTCGAAGCCGAACGCAAACAAATCGCCTTGAAGGTCAAGTCATACTCCAACGCAATTCTCGATTAGTCTAGCACGATGGCGACCTCGCCGGCAAAAGGTGTGAACAAATAATTCGAAACGAATCAACAACCCAGGCAAAGTTCGGCACTCCGTCATGATCCATAAATCTCACGGGGAACACAAAGAAGAACAAAAAAGCACACAAATCCGCAGTGAATCAGATTTGTCATAGTTTATAGGTTCTGGACGATGGAAATACTCAACAAGCCCAACGGGAGGCTTCATTGTCTTGACAATGTTGTGCCAGAACCGCGCTGGACGACGGGGACCTGCTCGCAGGCACCACCACGTGAAGTGACCCGAAACCGCAAAAAACAAAAACAAGCTGAACACAAAAACACCGCCGCCGCGCCGTCGAAGAAGCGAGATACACACTCATTCTCAGCCCCAAGCCCGATGGGTACTCTGTACACACATCCAAACCATATAGCCATAGCTTGACAAACCGCAAGTTTAGCGTCGGATTACTCATCTACTCTCCTCGAATCGATGGGTCGTCACGATCGTCAGCTAGAGCGGTGGAGTGCAAAACAGAAAAGCAACAAAAACCGACCGGCAGAGCAGAGCAACGGATTTCGCCTTTGTTTTCGCGCTGGAATTGGAATCTCCTTTTCGATGCCAAACCTGAGCCGGTTGGTAATTGGTCAAAGTGTGCGCGCTATCCACGAGAAGGGACCCGATACTCAGCCGCTGCCACCACGGTCGCACCGATGCCACTTAATGTGCGAATCAATGAGTGTAATTATGGTGGCCGCGGCGGCGACGAAGACGACGATGATGGTGATCGTTGGTGGGTTCCTTATCTAACGAATGTCAATTAAAAACTTTGACGCGACTGTCTGTGCGGCTGGCGTGCCATTAAAAGATCACCGAGCTGTCGCAGTCGACTGCCGCGTTTGCACTTGTCTCAAAACGCCCGTAGGACACGAGGAAGACAGATCGATTCGCACGTAGCCGGGAAGGGCTTGACGTTGCTTTCGCAACGCAGCTAGATGCAGATGTTTGGCCGGCCGGCCATAGTCGACGTCGTCGGCAGCGGCGGTTATTCGTCTTTATGGTTCAGTGGGTTTTTCTGCCGGAGCAAGCGCAAGGGAATTATCATATTTATCGCCTCTTTGGATGCAGGCCGCCTCGAGTGGGGGAATGAGCACAGTAGTGTGCAGTGTTGGTCGTTGTCAGTGGAGTGGGGGGTCTCTGACTCTCTTGAGTTCACCGTCGGATGCACGCGATCGACGACGTTGAAGAGATAGCTGTTGGAACTCAGAGGCGGTTGAGTGTGGAGTTGCCAGAAGCGAGTATTTTTGTTGATGCTCGGCTTTCGTTTGAGATCGTTTTCACGGACGAACATTCTTCTGTTTTGATGTACGTTGACTATAATCATCGAAGGAAACTTTGCTTTGACGTGTAAAATGGAGGTGATCCTGTTCGAAGAGCTGACTGTGCATCCATTCTGGACATATCCTTGAATGCGAAGCCTTCTCGAGGTTTAAGATGAAAAATTCCAACTGTTGGTGGCTAAAGTCCTATCACTTGTTCAATATGTGTGTCTATGCATTTTTCACGACGGCTGGTTGAATCGCAGACACTTTTTTTGAATTTCAATTTTGTGTCCAACGCACGGTTAAATTGAAGCCTCGTACAGATTCGGAAGTTGCCTTACAGACCTCAGCCTTCAGTGACGTTGTGTTTGATTAACCTGCAAGTACAGGACTCAGGGATTGTAACGACGATCTGCTTGAATGATCAGAGGATCGTTTGAAGTTGGAAACGTTTGACGATGGGAACAGCTTCTTCGTTACAATAAAGGACACTTCCGTTTGATGTAACGTACGCTGTGGGTTAGGTTAGGTTAGATCCATGTACAGTGGACTCTCCCTAAGTTGAAACTCTCTCTAACTCGAACTTTCTTGCCATATTTTACACACATTTCCCTTAATTTTCCATACAAAAACCTCTCTCCAAGTCAAACTCTCTCTAACTCGAACAAATTATGGTATCCCTTGACAATTCGACTTAGGGAAAGTCCACTGGCCCACTTAGATCCTGATTGGATCCATTATGATGTCACTAATCGGCAGCTTACGTGTCGAACGCTTGTTTCCTTCTCCCACGGATTTCAATAAATTTGGTGTGGCGATAGCTGCCAGAGAATCGTATTTAGTTTCGTTGTATTAGCAGGTAGGTTATTATCGACTCATTGTAATGCCCGTTTGGCAAAAATGCACATAATTGCCTTATTCATTGTGTCATATCCTTGAGCGTTGTCCGACCATCCAGAAGTTGAAGACAGAGTTAAGCGTTATTCCCTATGCTCTAGGAGTTTTTTTTTGTCAAAGAAGTACTCTCCCCTCGATCATTATACTGACAACTGTCAAATACGGGGAAATGGCTGAAGTAGTACGTAGCACAGTCTTGATTTTCCTCATCGCCGCAGCCTTCTTCTTCATTTGGCGCTACAGTCCGGGGGGACCTGGGCCTCAAACAACAAGCCTCTCCAGCTAGCACGGTCTCTGGCTAGCTGTCTCCAGTGTCGCACGCCAACTTGGTTGAGGTCCTTCTCCACCTTGGTGCGCCACCTTAAACGCGGGCGTCCTCTGTTGCGTTGTCCCACGGGTTCGGAGTCGAAGACTCTCCGAGCCGGAGCTGAGTTGTCCATACGATTTACATGGCCTAGCCATCTTAGGCGTTGGATCCGACGACGCCTGACTGGACGCATGTCGCTGTACAGCCCGTACAGTTCGTGGTTGAATCTTCTCCTCCAGAAACCGTCAAGAGACGGAGAGCAGAGCTTTTCTCTCGAAGACACCAAGGACTTCCTCATCCGCTTTTGAGATTGTTTATGGAACCGCTCCGTACAGCAGGACTGGGATGATCAAGGTCTTGTATAAAGTCAGCTTGGTCCTTCGAGAGATGACTCTACTACTCAATTGCCTCTTGAGCCCATAGAAACAGCGGTTGGCAAGAGTTACTCTGCGTTTGATCTCGGTACTGATGTTGTTTGTACTGTTTACTGCGGAGCCGAGGTAAACGGAGTCCTTGACTACCTCGAAGTTATATCGCCGCAGCCTTATATTCATTCAACTTCCTTCCTTTTAAGCGACAGGAAAACCAACCTGTTACAAAAATACCTGACGTTGTTGATTTCTTTGTCATAAAAAGTGTTTCTCGAAACTAATTACGAATTGAAGAAAACTTTGATCTTAGTTCATATCATTCTCCCGTTGTACTGTGTATAAATGATACCCTTGTAAAAAAGGAAGTTCCACCTAGGTTAACTAATAAACGTGCGAATTGGCAAGCATTTAGAAATCACTTACAAGATAATAACGAACTCAGTACCGGTGAGAACATAGGATTTAGATATAGAACTCGATAAATTTATAGAAGTAGTACAGTGCCCTGCGTGGACCAATACACGTCTCGCTAGAAGAACGACGATAAAACATGTATTGTGATTTCCACCGGAAATAAGAGAATTAGTAAGAGAGAAACGTAAAGCCCGTAAGAAATGGCAGCAGGACCGTGCGCCGCATCAACCAACTGTCTAACCTTCCAAAAGCGATGTCGTTTAAAAATAATAATCTTAATGCCTATTTAATAGGCTTGTCAGCGAAAAAAGATACCAACTACTCACTCTGGAAAGGCCCCAATTCGGAAAACCCAACACGAGTGTGCCGAAGACGACAAAGAGAAAGCAGATCTCTTCGCAGATCATTTGGAAGCACCTCCAACCACCTCCTGCATACTCCTACATTTCAGACTCAAATAATGACAATTTTTCTATAAGAAATGCTTCTTTGGCAGAACTTAAGGAAGAATTGAAAAAACTCAAACCCAAGAAAGCTGCTGCGGCCTATTTCACAGATCATACATCACATATATTTTATACAACATACAAAATGTTCATACATCATACACATCGTACAATTTTCTGTTTCACAGATTCCACTGGAAGTATTGTATTATATGTTCCTTGTTGTATGATGTGTATTCTTCTGACGTTTAATTTTGAATGAAAAATTTTATTGAATACTAAATAGTGTCGTGAATTAAACCCACACACCATATAAGTGGATTATAAACAAACAAAAAACTAAATAATGGAGTTGCTCAATAATGAAGAACAATATGATGATGACAAATTTTTAAAATATTACACGATTATTAATAAAAATTTGTTGACGAACTAGCAATCCGTGCTCCTACATGTCTAATTTAAAAAAAAAAAGATGAACAATCATTCATTATTCAAAAATCATTTTTCATTTTTTTTATTTGAAAACTCATTTTTGTAGTGACTACAGCAGTTTCAAGTGCTGGTTGATGTATGATTTGTAGGATGTGTATGATATTTTTCTGTGGAACAGAATCATACAACTTTCCCATATTGCCAGTGTAAAGTTTAGGTGATACACGCTGTATTACAGCGTCTCATACAACAAATCTGAGAAAGAGAAATCATACGAAAGCGAAAGTGTCAGAATCATACAATGTATGAGTTGTATGTTCTGTGAAATAGGCCCCTGGTTATGATTTAATCACATGAGTTCTGAAAGAATTACCTCAGAAAGTTCTTCTTATGTTTCTCTACATATTGAACACCGCCTTTAGATTTGAACATGTCCCTAGTCAGTGGAAAGTAGCGGAAATAATAATGGTGTCGAAACCGGGTAAGCCCCCAACAGACAAACAAACTTATAGACCCATTTCACTTCTTCTGACAGTGTCTAAAGTGCTTGAACGAATATTAGTTGGACGTTTAAGCCGGGTTCTAGAAGAAAGACGACTTATTCCTAACCACCAGTTCGGTTTTATTCAACTATTGACCAAGTACATCGCATAACTGATGTTATAGAAAAATCGTTTGAACAAAAGCAAGTCTGCTCAGCTGTATTTTCTTGGTTTGGCACGAAGGCTTGAAACACAAGCTTCACCAATTCCTCCCGAGAAAACTTTGCAAAATTTTATCGAACTATCTATCGGATAGAATCTTTCGTGTGAAATATGGGAACGAATACTCCCTATTTAAATCTATACAAGCTGGAGTACCACAAGGAAGTGTCTTTGGTCCCCTCCTTTGCTTATTGTATAGCACCGATATGTCGCAGGACGTAGGAACATTTGCTGACGACAACGCCATTTTGGAAACTGCCAAAACTGTCGAGGAATCAACTAGAAAATTGCAATGTGCTTTAGACCGGATACGCGAATGGACGAACACTGAGCAAATTGAGCTTAAAGAAACTAAATCCGCTCATATAAATTTTACGTATAAGATCGTGAATAACTTGCCCGTTCTTATAAATAATGTTCAAATACCCTTCGGCAATGAAGCGAAATACCTCGGAATGACTCTAGATGTAAAGCTTAAATGGAAGGATCAAGTCAAAAAGAAACATGAGAAGCTCCAATTAAGATACAAAGACATGAACTGGCTTATTGGAAAATATTCCAAGCTAAGTACTGACAACGAATTGCTTATATACAAGCGAATGCTTAGACCCGTCTGGACGTATGGTATACAACTATGGGCTAGTACAAACTTTCCAAAATAAAGTGCTAAGGGCCATAGTCAACGTACCCTGGTATATAATAAATTACGAGATTTGCCGACTGAGACGAGTATCTGGCCCAGGAAAACACAGTGCGACCACACGCTGTTCAAAATGTGCAGAGTTGCATTATGGTTTCCCGAGAAGCTGTCTATCGCTTCTCCAGCGAAAGCAGACGACGAGGCAAAAGAGTTTACGAATCAACAAGCATCCACGGTTAATCTTATGATCGATGGAATGCTTGCCGTGTCATGTTCTCTACGATAGACACTCGCCCACACAAGTCGTCTACTTAAGCGGGCCGTATGCCACTATATGCGAAACAACGATATCCACAGAGATCTTGGAATTTCATAAGTCCAAGATGAATTTACGAATTTTGCTCGTAAGCATAAGCGTCGCCTGGAAGAACACAGGAACTCTGCTGTCCTTCCAATTCTCGACGAAAGAAACTCTTTTCGCCGTCTTCAAGGGACTAAGCCCCTTGACATAGCACGGTTAACTCAACCCGCGCTTAGCTGCGGTGTAAGCAAGAATTCTCAATGGAGACTCTCTTGCCAAATGCGTCCAAGCCAAGAAAGTAAAACTGCTGGATTAGTGTAAAACATTGTTGTAGTGCAAATATATTTTATTTGGAGGGAGGTGTAATCCCTTTCGCTATGTGGGAGCGGTCCCCATAGTGTCTCTTGAAGACTTTCACCTACCCTCTCAAGAAAGAAGAAAAAAATTGGACGAGTGAGGACTTTAACAAGGTGTCACTATTTTAGCTCTGCTCACATTGCTCAAAGCATTCCAGTCCGGGGTGGACCTAAGCCTTTAGCGAGTTTTAGCTAGCTGCCTCCAGTTACACACGCATAGTTGGTGAAGGTCCCTTTCCTATTTCGTGTGCCACATAAGTCGCGGTCTTCCTTTACTGCGTGGTCGCCTGGGGATGGATTCGAAGACTTTCCGGGCCGGAGCATTGGTTTCCATCCGCTCTACATTAGAGCTGGGTCAATCGTTCAAATCCAACGAACGAATCATTCAAGTATTTGTTAAAAACAAGATTCGTTAATTTCAATCGACAGTTAATTTCAATCATCCTTCATTCAAAAATAGAGACGACTCGAACAGTGTGTACTAATGTGTGCATGCCCATCTGCCCTCTCTCGAATAAATGAATAGGGAGAGAGAGGAAAGAAATCATCCCTCTCATTTCGCTCGGAACGATATGAACGAACGAAACAATTAAATAAGAACGATATGTTCATAAGAGCGATCATTTGGATCGACCGAAACGTATATAACGAACGGAAAAAATGTATTGAATGGTTTCTTTTGATCACATCGTTTCGGTCATTCATTGCATGTCGGTCGTTCATATCGTTTCGTTCCTTCAAATTAGCTCCGAACGAATCTCTAAAAGTATTGACTATATGATTGATTGGTTTGTAGTTGTGTGTTTGAAACCTCAAATACTTTTGAGTGAACGGATCAAAACGAACGAATCAATCACGATTGACGCAGTTCTACTCTACATGACCTAGGCAACTCAATCGTGGGATCTTCCCCCTTCTGGCTTGGCCGATGTCGCTGATCAGTTGCTACAATTTGTCGTTATATCTCCTCCTCCACTAACCATCCATGCAGACGGGATTTAGCCGAAGACTTTTACTCTCAAACCAACCAAGAGCAACTTTGTCCACTTTTGACAAAGTCCATGCTTTTGCGTCATATGTCAGGACTGGGATGATTAAGGCCTTATTCAGGGTTACTTTGGTTAACTCGAGAAAGTGCCTAGTGTAGCAATTGCGATTGGCAAGAGATATTTTTCATTTGTTTTCAGCGCTGGTATCGTTGTCCGAATTAATAGCGTTTCCTAGGTAGACACAGTCTTTGACTACTCCAAAGTATGATCTGTCCGAGACGTTGATGTTAGGAGTTCTAATTCATTCAAGAATGATGTTGAAGAAGTCGCATGACAGCTCGTCACCTTGTCTAAGTCCTTTTTGACTCCAAAGGCCTTAGTTAAGTCTTTACCGACTTTGATGGAGCAGTGTGCATTCTGCATCGTCATCCTAGTTATTGAGAGCACTATCTTACCAGAGTCTTGGCATTCCTTTCCTCGCTAGACATCTTTGTCAGAGGAATGGTGTGTGTCGGTATGGTCGACTGAACTTTGGCTGTCGGCCTACAAGCACTTCTTTGTGCAGCTCTTATAGTTAGAAGTTATATCCCCCCTAAGAAAGAGGAACTCAGCTTCACTAGTCAGGCCAAGTACTAAGGAGTAATCTTAGACAGCAAGTTAAGCTGGAAACCAAACATTAAGAAACGTATTAAGAAGGCGGCGGCAACTGTTTACACATGTAAAAGAATCCTTGGCCCCACTTGGGGAATTAAACCAAGAATGGCTGACTGGATGTATACGGCTGTTGTTACCATCCCATCTTAAGGTACGGTATCCTTGTTTGGTGGTCAGCACTGAATGAGTAATCCAATCTTAAATTAATAAGCAGTATTCAAAGATCAGGGTGTATCTGCATCACAGGGGTATTGCGATCCACTCCAACAGCAGCCATGGAAACATTACTACAGCTCTTTCCCATGGACATCTACGGGTAGCCACCAAAGCAGCGTTAAAGCTACGGGAGTGCAACCGCTGGAGCAGTTCACATAGCTTAGGTCATACAGAGATAATCAGAAATGCGAAACTACCAACGCATACAGATTATACAGCACCCGCTTTAGACTTCGAGTTTGGGTTCAAAACACTCATCCCAGGCAGAGAAGATTGGGAAAAAGATCTGGTAAGAAACCAGGCTACCTGGAAATCTACACAGATGGCTCAAATACAGACGAGGGTACTAGGAGTATTCGCGATATAGCCGGACATATCCTTTCCCTGTTTCTTCGACTGCCGGACCATCGTAAAGCTATCCAAGAGGCTCTCCGCTTGCTGTCGATGAACCCGATAGACGGGCTATCTATCGCCATTTACAGATAGTCAGGCGGCCATAACGCCTCTGGATACACCATCAACTAAATCAAAGATGGTAAAACTTTGCCGTCTATCTCTTAGGGAGATAGCGGTTAGATGCAACCTAACCCTATGCTGGGTACCTGGGCATAGTGGCTTTTCAGGCAAAGAAAGGGCCGACAAGCAAGTTTAGGGGTGGGACTGCCACTGGCAAATAATCAGGACACCCCATATCCCTCAAGTAAGATGCACCTTTTTATTACTTTTTACAGATGCCTTCGACTCGGCTAATCGGAGATGGATGGAATTAGATACATATGGGACTTCGAGGTTTATTTGGCCCTCACTAAATCCAAACAAAAGAAAAGCACTCCCAAAACTTAACAGGAATGAATTAAGGAACGTTGTGGGCATTATCACCGGCCACTCCCTTCTCGGTATCCATGCCAGAAGAATGGGAGTCCCCACAACGACTACTGCAGAAGCTGTAGAGACGAGGAGGAGGAAGAAAATACTCTTCATCTCCTCGGAACTTGTCCAGCCATTGCAAAAACTAGAAAAGATATACTAGGCAACTACTTTGTCAGTAACCTAGAGGAAATGTCACACTTACAAGACATACTTTATCAGGAAAACTAATTGGCTGTAAACCAGCACAGGAGTGGACTTGTCAAAGTAGGCCACTAGAATACCATTAGGTAGTCTTTCGGTTTATTTAATTCTCGTTAGTGTAGCCCCTTTTAAAAGGAGGCAGTGGAAAGTACCGGTTAGTGATAGCACAAAGGATCCAACCAGGATCTAAGTGGGCTACAGCTGCTACAGTGGTGGCAATCACCCAAGCCTAACATAACTTTTATCCTCCATTCACTTTATAATATAATAATATGGGTGGCGCTACAGTCCGAGGCGGACCTGGGCCTAGCTTCTCTGAAACCACTCGTGTTGTGCGTGCTATTGTTCTCTCACGAGTGGAAGGGACCTACAGTTTAATGCCGACTCAGAACGGCGAAGTTGAGAAGCTTTTCTAGACAGGAATACTCTTTGAGCATTGTCAGTGACCCGCAAGAGGTGGAGTCGTGAATTATCAAAGGTGGTAAATTCGGGTATCGAACCTGGCACCCTCTGCATAGGAGTCGACGCACTTATCCACTACGCCACGGCGACCCACTCCATTCACTTTACTCTGAGAAAATACTAAATATTCGACGCAGAATTTGTCTTTCGTTCGAATGCACCAAGAATCCGAAATTTGTTCGGCCCCCTATATTATCACTGGCAGAGTAAGAGTTTTAATGGACATCAATTTGGCCATCCGAATCAGGAGCTTTGAGCGCAGAAGCAAATGCTTGCCATGGGCGATTCTGCGTCGGATGTCTACTATGATGAAATTGTGGAGCCTAACCTACTACACAAGAAAGGACACACAGCATCGACGTCTTGGACAGAGCGTCACAATTGGCAGACTTCGTCTACCTCGGCTCCGCAGAAAATAGTACAAACAACATCAGTACCGAGATCAAACGCAGAGTAACCTCTGCCAACCGCTATTTCTATGGGCTCAAGAGGCAATTGAGTAGTAGAGCCATCTCTCGAAGGACCAAGCTGACTTTATACAAGACCTTGATCATCCCAGTCCTGCTGTACGGCGCGGTTCCATAAACAATCTCAAAAGCGGATGAGGAAGTCCTTGGTGTCTTCGAGAGAAAACCTCTGCTCTCCGCTCTTGACGGTTTCTGGAGGAGAAGATTCAACCACGAACTGCACGGGCTGTACAGCGACATGAGTCTAGTCAGGCGTCTTCGGATCCAACGTCTAAGATAACTAGGCCATGTAGAGTGTATGAATAACTTAGCTCCGGCCCGAAGTGTCTTCGATTCCGAACCCGTGGGACAAACCAACAGAGGACGCCCGCGTTTAAAGTGGCGCACCCAGGTGGAGAAGGACCTCAACCAACTTGGCGTGCGACACTGGAGACAGCTAGCCAGAGACCGTGCTAGCTGGAGAGGCTTGTTGGTTGAGGCCCAGGTCCACCCCGGACTTTAGCGCAAAATAAAGAAGAAGAAGAACCTACTACACCGCCTATTAGCCTATCCTCCTTTTTTCTGAAGACATTGGAAAAATTGATCGATGTATTCATCCGACGCTTAGTCACAGACAAAAATTTCGATCTCTCAGACTAGGCCTACCCTATAACGACTTCTGTAGAAGCTGCATTGACGAGGACGAGGAAGAAACCATCGAACACTTGCTATATAATTGCAGTGCTCTCTCATCCCGCAGATTCAGACTTCTGGGGGCCCATTTCTTTGTTAATCTGGCTAAACTGAGCAGCATCAGAATCAGCCCTCTTCTTCGCTTTATCAAAAGCACGAATTGTGGAATGTGGAATAGGTAGCCTAAGAGCCGCGTGGTAACACAATGGGCCTATGTTTGGCCTAAATGTGTCTACTGTCCGTATGCTCGGCAGTCAGCCACCTCAACCTAACCTAACCTACTCCAAACCTTATTGTACTGTCAATACATTCCACAGTTTCATTTTTACAGTGTTATTATTGCTTTTACTATCGTACATCGAAAATCGAATGACGTGTGCGAACCTCAGATGAAAAACACAAAGCGGCAAAGCACTGATCAGCTTCAAACCTTTTTTTTCCGGACATCATCGCATCTGGCAATGCTGCAAATTCAAATCCGAACTGTCACTCTCTTTGCACAATCAGAGCGCACGCCGTCACCGATGAGTGAGCGATCTCTTATCTCGAGCAGCTTACCAGGAATGAGTGTAAAATTCCCCGCATGAATACAGAATTCAACTTCAGGCACTCGACGCTGCCGTTGCTGGTCGCCTACGGTCTAGTTGCGTTGCAACGTGTTGACACCATTGTTCTAGGCCAATAAATCGGAGTGCGCTTCGTGTGTTTTCCCAGCAAGATCGCCACGAAAATATGTTCAATTTCCACCTCACTGCGAGCAGGTAAATGCATCCGCAAATTCCCCCGTCCAACAGCTGTTCACTTCTGTTGCAGATACGCAATCGCACTCCACTCAAACGCAGCGGCACTCGACTCACTCACGGCGGCGCCCTCTCTTGAGTAGCTCGGCGAATTGCTATAGGAAAAAACGAAAAGTATCCGCCGCTCAGTTCGAGTTCGGCTCTTAGACGCGGCGCAATCGAATTGTTTTTGGATTTGTATCTCGCGGTGGATAAACACATTTTTTTCGTTTTTTTTTTCCTTGTTCCGATCGGGCTAACATTCTCGCATTCGAAGGAGAAACGTCAGAAGCGGCGAAGAGAAAAAAAAATTAAAGTTCAAAAAACAACTTCAAGGCATTGGCCTCGATTTTGGTCAACGCATCCGCAAGCGCGAATAAAAAAAGAATTAAATACAAAATAAATTGCAGTGCCTATGGAAATGTATCTAATTACAAGAGAAAGAGTGTAGCATTTCTGTTCACCGAATACGCGACCCGACGACGACGACACGTACACCTTTCACTTTACCTGTTCTAGTGTGTTTAGATACAGTTTTTGTTGTATTTTTTTTTTCTTTCTGTGTTTTGAAATTTTTGTGTGCTTTCTTGCGAGCTTATCTCTGCGATACATTTCGGTGATCGAGCTCGAATGAAGTCTGCGTCAAGTTGAAGGAAAAACCTTCCAAAGTGTCAAGTGTTACTTTCGGTTTTCAGTTTCGTCGTGTAAATTAGTGCTGTGTCGGTCTGATTGGATGCACGAATTGTATCTGCGCCATGGATTACCATCGGAATTCTGAATAGCCAGCTCAGATAGTGTGCCCCAAAAGTAAGTAAACATCGTGTTCGAACGTGTAATTTGGTCAAAGATTTGGTCACTGGCCTTGTTCCAGGAATTTCGAAGTTACTCGTTATTTTTCATTTTATTGCTCGTATCTTTGAAATTTTCTTCCTCAACTCGAGATGATTGCAGACTCTGTGCGCGTGTGTGTGTGCAGAGGTAAGACGGTTACCAGCGTGTACCTGTGCGCGTACAGCGAAGCGAGAGCAACGGCAGCTGCTGCTGGTCGACTTTGACGGCCCAGCCTACCTGAAGAGGTATCTGCAGAGTCTTCGAAGGGCAGGAGTTTTGTTGTGTTTCTTTTCTCTCCAGTTTTGTTTTTGTTATGGAATCCGTCTTTTGTTTGTTGATCCTGTCGCGAGGCGAGGGGGATTTCGAGAGAAACACGCACATGCAGGAATTGCTGGCAGCAACAGCAGCAGGACAAGGGATGATGATCAACTGGTTCTCACTCGGTGTCGCCGTCATTCGGGTGTTTCACACACTAAAAGGATACCTTTGGGTTTTAGTTGCTTCTCATAATCCATTTGTCCTTAATCTGTTGAATGCATTTCGTTATTCTTTGTTTCTGGGTTGCAATTCCATCGGCTGAGAACCGTTCGCCTTCCAAGGAAATGATCGCGCAGGAAGTTGCAGGTTCTCGGAAATTGCACCGCAGTCCGATGAGTGAGGAGTTAATGACGCGGAAAATTGTTGCAAACGACATGCATGCAGAGGGTTGCCTGTTGAGGTGAGGGAATGGTGCCAAAATTTAATGATCTCGGAGTGCAAGGTTGTTGTCTTCTTCGGACTTGTGCCTATGTTGTCATGAAATGAAATGAAATGTTGTTTTTTGTTTTTTTTGAGATGATGGTGAACTTTGTGACTGGACGTGACAAGTGGGAAAGAAGGTTAGGCTCCAATTCCTTCCAAGATCATCAGATCATACAAGAGAGACACAAATCCGAGATAGGCATCACCGGAGAGCCCAACAGAGACCAACCTTCATCCATAGTGACACCATTCTTCAAAGGGTAAACCTAGTTATTTAGTTGACTGGTTCGGAGGCATGTGATAATTTGATGAGAAGATGTGACATTATTTAGTTAAGTAGGAAGGACTACTGGCCAACCCCTCATCATGTCAACTATTGGCCCCAGCCTGTGCAAAAATAAAAGGTTCTTCAGACTTTTGGTAACTTCTGATCATTTCCAAATACAGTGAAACCTCCTACGGACCCTCTCTTAGGCGGACGTTTCCCTGAAGAGGACAATTTCTCACGACTGTGGATCTTGAATTGAACTTCTATAGGTATGTTCCCATGGAACGACTACTCCCTTAGCGGGACAAAAGTGGTGCGATTGTCTCTGTCCGCCTATGGGAGCTTTCACTGTACATAGCAGGATGGTGTAAACTCATGAATGTAATGAAAAAAACAGCTCCGATTGATGGATCACATTTAGATCAGATAAATAGCATTTCCTCAGATTTTAGTTACACACAGAACCAGTATTCGGTAGCCACTGTGAATACAAAAATACGTCATTCTCGACACTTGCCACTTGACTTCTCGTTACAGCCGGAAATGGCCTTTAGTCCTTACTTATAAGTGAGTAGCCTAAAACTTGGTGATATCCCTTGACTAGCTTTCAAGAGTAGGAGACTCCCAATCCGCTTGGTTCCACAATGAGCTTATATATTGGCCTGAATGCGACAACTCTCTGCGGACAGGGTCTCTGCACTGTACTACCTTCAGTGCCACCAGTCGAGATATGATTATGATTCCCATGGACACGTGAATGACATCTTTCGACTTAAGGCCCAACCATAAATGTGAGGTTATGTCAGAACCAACCAAAAAGTAACCAGAAGCACGACCAAATTCCAAAGTGACCATAAAATCTTCAGGACCTTAAGCGAAATGTCAACACCGACTGTCATTTACGAATGTAGAGAGCGGTTCAATTCCCTCCTCACATAAATAAACGAAAGTGAACTAATCCGAAACTGAGGTAAGTGGTTTACGTGGTCACAGTGCGTGCGAACCTTTAATTGAACTCAAGTTTTCAAACGTCCATTATAGTTGGGACTGTATTCCGTCAGTCCGAGGCGGACCTGGGCCTAGCATCTCAGCAACCACTCGTGTTGTGCGTGCTATTGTTCCCTCACGAGTGGAAGGGACCTACAGTTCAATGCCGACTCCGAACGGCGAAGTTGAGAAGCTTTTTCTAGACAGGAATACTCTTTGAGCATTGTCAGTGACTCGAAAGAGGTGGAGCCGTGGATTATCAAAGGCGGTAAATTCGGGTATCGAACCTGGGACCCTCTGCGTAGGAGTCGACACACTTACCCACTACGCCACGGCGACCCACATTCCGTCACCATTCTCCCACTTATTAAAGTAGGTAATTTTAAGCGAATTCGTGGTAACAGGGTATTCCCTCGGATGTCTTAATTCACTCAAATTTCCATGCATACGTTAATTGTACATACAAAATTTCCATACATACGTCACACCGCCCTTCACTTTGCAATTTTAAGTAATTAAGTAAGCTACATTTAACGAATCTTAACTGTTGTGTATTGGCCCGACTCCTACATCTCTTGCCCCTTAAAATTGTTGACAACTATTATTTATAACGTGCTCTTAAACTAAATTGACCAATCAGAGGACGACATTTACATTATTTCGCGAATAACCGTCAAAAATTCCTGAATATCCGTCAAAAAGGCACTCAAATTCGTCGATGTCGATGGCAATTAGCTGTGATCTCTGTAATACTTCATTTATGTTGGCAACACTACGGTAAAGCGTGGGAGCGGGAGATGTGCTCTTCGATGTATCATAACGCTCATGACATGTTTTTTAGCTATAACCTCTGTTATCTTTGTGTGCATGTCCAATCTTGTGTCAAAGAAGTTGTCATCTGACCAACAGCAATTGCGGACGTACTGGTGAGTCGATACTTCATTAACGAAAGCGACTACAGTAGTATCTGTCGCCACAGTGTACCTATCACGTGTATTCGATTGCTGAATTTACCTCAAGTTTCCGTATGTCCATCATTGTTTTACATCTTCAACATCCCGTAAGTGTCGACATGAGAAGTTTTTGCTTTCTTAACTCTTAGTCATAAAATCTCTGTTGGAGTGTGAAGGCTTGAGTTTTGTCAGCCATCGGCTAGGCAGCCGTAGTCCGCGGTAGATTAGGTTCTCATTCGAATCGACACTCAACCCAATTTGGCAGAAGTGACATATTGTCATAGGCGGTCTAGACACGTGCTAATTACCGTCCTGTCATGTTTTGTCATTCCCGTGATACTCATGTCTGTACCTCTGAATGTTTAGAATACCAGAGCAAATTCTGACTGCCATATCCTGTATGTCTTGTCTTTAATAAACGTCCTGCTAGCCATTTTTGTCAGACAGTAGTCATAGAGAGGCACTGTCAGAACGCACTGCCGTCTTGTCATTTTTTCAATATTCTACTTGAGAAGGTGATCCAGAATTCATTGGGCTTCGTATAGAGAGAGTTGTAGTCTCCGTAAGTTCATTGATCGTGCTGGTTGGTGGGCTGTAGATGCTTAGGTTAGGTTAGCTAGTGGCATTCACCAGCACACTTAGACCACATTGGTCCATTGTGATACCCGTAGTCAAACTACTACCACTGATTGACTACTCCCGTGATAGTGCCGTTAACTTAATCCCAACGGCAAATTGTGACTGGACCAGATTTGAAAACCAGATAAAAGCGTATTAACTTTGCTTTCATTGGGATTCGAACCGGGGACCAGGGGCAGGCACTTTACCAATCGCGCCATCCAGCCGACTCTGCAGATGCTTGCATCGTACACGTAGTCACTGCTGTCCAAGAGGCGGATGCCCTTTAAAAGCTGCACAGTATAGTTAGTGCCGGCAACAGAGTTGATATTCACCTTGCGCGGCGACCCTTCTTCGAATCGACGAACACCAGTTCAGATTTTGCATTTTCTCCTAAATTGGTTATCCCTAATGGCTTGAACCTATGACGAATAATTTTATTGCCTTCTTTAAAATAGTTTAACTTAGAAATCTTAAGTTGAAGGCGATCGTAGTTTAGAGAGGAGGTACGTTTAAAATTGGACTCGTCGATGGGTTACTTTAAAAGAAGAATCTTCGACTCTGAGCCTGAGGGATAACGCAACAGAGAACGTCCACGTCCACGTACAAAGTGGCGCCCAGAAGTTGAGGGGGACCTCAGCTGGCTTGGTGTGCGAAACTGTAGAGAGCTAGGAGGAGATCGACCCGGCTGGAGAGGCATGTTGGATGAAGCCCAGGTCCAAATCAGACTATAGGACCATAAGAAGAAGAAGAAGCTTAGCATGTGGTTAACTGTGCAATAAGATTAACTATGCAGGGTTAAGGTCCCTTGTCTCGATCCGACCAATAGCTTCACTTTATCAGAACGGATAATTTCTCTGAGCGTCTCTCTGTTTCCCGCGCCTTTTAGGATTCTACTCAATGCACTCCACTCAATCCATGCACAAATGGACATCACACCCTAAAATCACTTCCTCTAAATAAAAAAAGTCATAAACAACGCAAAACATCAACCCCAATCCCTAGCTGTCTGCGCGGTGACCTCGAATCGAATCGCTTCGTCATCTCCGTCCCTTCTGGTGACATTTCCCATTTCGCAATGATCGACTATTGCACAAATGAGCCATCAGCCCCGAGGAAACAACGAACGAATCAAAATGCAATCAGCTTCGCCTCGTGTCACGACACAACGAGTCGTGCTTTTCCATAGGTCCTTGGGCATGTTTATGATGATGTAATGCACCAAGCTCTTGGCTGGGTTCAAAGGGCGGAAATACCTGTCCATTAACAAGTGCGACGTTGTTGGATCCAAAACGATGCTGAATCAGATTTTCCACTTAACCAGAGCAAAACTGTGCAGCAATGAATTGTTTTTGATGAAGTGGACTTGTGCGACTGAATGGATTGGATTCGAGTTGGATGCCTTCCGGGTTGGAGGGAGTAGTTGGTAGGTGTGTCGACTCGTAGGTCTAATTAACAACTTCGCCGCTCTTGTGTTATGGACAATGTTCAGGGACCTGTCAAAAACGCTTGTCAACACCCAAAACTTCGATGTTTATGGTGAGCATGTCTCAAACAAAACTTCAGTTCTTGTTGTGATACCTGCTAGGACCTGATACAAGTCAGTGTGTGCAAATATAATGCACTATGCATCCGTTCATAGCCAACTGTCAAAAATGTGTCATCTGTCAAACTCTACGGTAGACTACACCAGCTGGGAAGCAGTGGAACACCTCATTGCAGTCGATTCTCAACAAAAACTTCTAACGCACGTCACAAAACAAGCATAAACGTCTAAAATTCAAATGTCACAGGGAGTGTCTGACATGACATAACTTTTTTTTCCCACACCAACTTCAGCCGCTACACTTCACCAAATCCACTCAGTGTCAGGCAACTTACCGATAAGCACCTCGTAGCGACGGCAATATCGGTGCGGCGGTATAACGAGGAGAAATAAACGAAAGAAAACAGAAACGATAAAAATGTTTTCCTCAATAACTGTCAATGTGAAGTAAAACCCCTTGTTAACGAACGCACTCTCGTAAAGTTAACATTGTTTCGTTGACAGTTTTATATGCAGCATAACGGTACAAATCGTCATACGCGTACACGCATTCGAAAATTCGAACACAGCTCAGCACATCCCAGCCGAAGCGACAGAAAAGTTCCCAATTAACGATTTCACTTCCGTTTCCAATGCGTTACACTCAATGAGACATTAAGATAGGGTGCCCCACTCATGCCTCTAATCAGTGCTTCTCAAACAAATCATACACGGGGGGAGGCGTGCCGGAAAACAACAACACCTCCGATAAACAAGGCACCGTGGGCCGGGGTAAAAATAGATCTTAACGAACCCATCGACGACGACGCTTCGCACGTCAAACGATGCGCCGCGACCGTCATACACACCACACACATTGGGAAGGGGGGAGAAGTGATTTGTTAGTTATCGCATCGAACAAGAGGGACGTCGGAAAAGTCACCCTTGTCGTCACATCTCCAGGGCAACGGGAGGGACACGGCCTCTTCGATATAACGACCAATTTCAATTAAAGATACGACACGGTGCAACAGTGGCACACGGCAAAATCAAAGCAGCTCACTACCGCCGCGCGGCTATCGCCAGCGATAACACACCGTCGCTATCGGACAGATGTATCCATCCATCCAGCCGTCATCTAATGAGATACTAAAACCCGAAAACTGGACAATTAGATGCTTTCATTTCGATAACAAAGTCGTAAAGTAGACTCCTCAGCACCCGGGCGGACAACATAATGACATTTCTGCTGCGGTGGGCGTCCACTGGCCGCTCATCCGAGGGATTTTAATTAAAAACCTGCTTCGGGAGTTGTCCCAGATTGAAATCGAAAGCAACGACAGTCGACAACTGGGGCCGGGGGGAGGCCTGGTCTGGACCCTTGTCAGGCGTGTGATCCTTCCAATGTCCCGGTCATCTCCAGCGACGGGGAAAAAATTGCCATCTGTCAGAGTGATGTACCCCTTCTGACACTTGCGCCCAGACACGTATCCATGAATTCATTCATGCGTCCCCTGGACAGGTGTTGAGACGAGCCTGGAGATGCTATCGCAGTGACAAATGATTGGGTTATCGCCTCGTGTCCTGCAGTTCAATCTCCCGTCGGATGAAGAGGTGAGCGCTGTCATGCCATGTCGGAGGGTGTCCCTTCTGTGAATCGATTTATTCTCGCTCTCTAATCCCCGGAGCCGTCAAATTCTGATGGGAATTCGATTGTGCGCCTCGATTGGATGGTAACTGAACTTTCGCTCGATTGACTGATTCTGTTTCTTGTATCTTATCGACGCGATTCGTATCTGTCTTGTTGTTGACCGGAGATTAGCGTTGCTCCTAATCTGTTCTTATCGAGGTCGCTGCCGACGTTCCGATAGCGGTGACGTAAGTGCAGTTCCACTGCACACACATGTGCCCACCCAGCTGGAGGCATGAGTCTTGTTTTTGTGCCGTACCACGAGTTCACAGTGAGTAGGTCACCACGGAGAACGCTGCAACAGCAAGAACTCACGCGACAACTTGTCGGACATTTGGGTCGTTAGCCCAACAGCGCTCCACGGTGTGGTCGCTGAGAACCAAAAGCATATGTAAAGCGACGCCGCGGCGAAATCACATTCATGGCAGTCGTGGCAGTCGTGGAGGTTGGTCGCAGGTATTTGTGTCGCGCTGGAGTGTACCTATGACGGATGCATGCCCGAGGTGTCGAGGTCACCTCGCCTTCTTGCACAATTTGTAGCTACCCAGCCAGACAATGCTGGCGTTGTTGTCGTTGTTTCACTGTGGCGTGTGACGTTGTTTTTGTTAGCAATTAAAGGAGAGAGACGATAACTGAGTTATCTGGTGTTCACATTCAACGAAACTTAACGAAACACTTCACCTGCGTCGAGTTGAAACTTCTGAAGGAGCTGCCGCGTATGTCTGCCAACAGCATTGTCTCAGAGAAGTTGTCGTTTCTCAGAAATGTCTTCCCAAGGTTAGACTTGTTATCGGGGAAAGCGAATCGAGTTCTAGGAACCCTCAAGCGCAGCCAACAGATCGATTTCACTTGTCGCCAGTGACTTACGTAAAATGGAGCTTGTCATCGTCATTATGCTTCCACTTAATTTCCCGATAAATGGATGAAGTGTGCGCCATGCAACACACGTATCGGTTTTCCTACACCTGATCGTGTCACTTGTTGGCAAGACAAATGGATTTCTGCTTGTTATCTGTATCCGATGTCGTTAATGGGAAATGACAGGCGTGCGTATGAGCTGAGGAGTTCGTCGGAAACCCTGCCGAGCAGCGATTGTAGGCGTAACCTACGCACGACCATCAATCGGTATGATGGCGCGGAATGTTTGGAAAGTTTGGTCAAACAAAATCTTTGAAATTTGTGAGGTGATTGGTTGGCGCAGTTGGTTAAGTACCTGGACTCGCTGAGAAGCAGCCTGTTTTGGCTCGTTGGAGAGGAATTGTATATCATCAGGACAACTTCAGGCCACACACGGTAGCGACTGTTCAGAAACTCCGGGAGCTTGGCTGGGAGGTCCTTATGGATCCACCTTTTAGTCCGGACCTAGCACCAAGTGATTACCACCTGTTACTTTCCATGGCGAATGATTTTGCTGGTTCGCCTCAAGAGAGGCTTGTGAAACAAGCGTGGGTTGGCACGTCGACTTCTACCACCGGGGTGACAGGTCCAATCCCCGAAATTTAGAAAATTGTATACCTCACTCACATTGCAAAACAATGCTTAAATAATATTCCTCACTAAAAAACTTCTCCAATTCCGAGTGGGCATGAAGCTGTAAGTCCAACCCCCACCCCCCATACCCCCCACCCCTTCCTGACCCTTCTCGAATTCCGAGGCCGCAAGAACCTGTTGTCCCCATCCACTCGTGGTAGAACAATAATGCCAGCACCGAGCTTTGCGCAGGTCCAGCAGCTCGGACTGTCGCGCCGTCCACAAATGTAGATCGTTGTGGACTTTTATGGTCTTTCACAATTTGCAACGGAATCCAAACAATTTTTTGATCCAAATTCCGACTTGACGACGTTTCAAAGAATTGCCAAAAATTATCAGCCGCCATATCAGAGTAGAAACGAGTGAGTCTAGCTGTCACACTTAAACTCCTATTCAACACATTCTGGGGCATCTACATTAGCCGCCTATGATAACAAGCCGCTTTGAAGCGCCCAAATATGACCACATTTTGGTCATTATGACCCCATCTAGTGTGAATTGATAGGAAGCATTCGTTCAAAAATTATCTTAATGAGTCTAGTCGGAAGCGATTAACACAAAGACCTCTCGGCTTCGGCTTCTGTCGGTCTCAGACATCTGTTGAGCAAAACTGAACAATTTCTTGTGCATAAGACTTGAAGACATAATCATGTTTCGCATACGAGAACTATACAGCTGTCTTCCCAAACCATTTAAAGCTGGAAGCCGTACGAATCTTCTTGTTGCGTAACGATGACGTGATACCGTCACTCGCATCATATGCAGATGACATTGTGTCACACAAACGCGATCAAGTGAAGACGACTGTGGGAAACGAATTGCGTGCCTCCTGCATGCAAGTGAAAGACGGATTATTCCAGTCTGACTCATCGGATTTGAGGAGATTTGCAAGGCTCCGGCTCAGCTGAATGAACTTCAATTAAACAATCACAAGTAAAACGCTAATTAGCTCATGTTATCCCGCACTGCATCCGCCACTGCGTCTGTGTTTCGTATCAGCGGCGCCAAATCACATAAATCCGCCGAAAAACTAAATCCAAAATGTAAACATTCGTCGCTTTCCACTGCCAGCCGACTGCAGCGCTCATAATTGTAATTAATTTCTCAGAAATAATCATCGCTCGACATTGTCTGTAATTAAATCCATCGTGCCACGAAGATACACATTCACTTCGAGCGAACCAACTGAAATTGAACCCAAAACGAAAAACCAGAAACGAGGGAGAGGGGAGGGAAAATGAAAAACGTTCCCCGAGAGATTGAAAAGATTCTAAAAATAACTTCAAAATCGCATCGAGGAGCATCGAATGGTGGTGGATGGTGGTTGGGGAGGATGTTCGCTTCCATTGGAGAAATGAATTTCACTTTCGGTTCACGGCGCTGCACGTTCTGTTCTCTTCTGTCTTCGTCGTCGTCGTCTGTGCCCCCCCCCCCCCCCCCCCACAACCACCCAACGCCCGTTTGTCATAATTTCTGGTGTAAGTTACACAAAACAATATGACGGTGCATTTTAGTCAGCCCCTTAAGGGACGGCATGGCACTGCACTCCATTTCATTTCGCAATAATTGCTGTTTGACAGTAATTGTTGTTTGTCTCTCGATTATTTATTCTATCCTCACCCCCAACCACCAGCACCACCCGCTCTTGGTTAACACGATAATCAAACGATTTTATGGACATGGCCCGTTTCGGTGTCATTGATTTGATTGTTTGTTCAACCGCAGCAGCAGCAGCCCTTTGTCATCTCCAACTATGCGTTTACACAGAGCACAGGCAGCGATAAGCTTTTGTTGTTCGATTAATTAAAATTGTTAATTAAAGAGAATTCAATGTGACCTTAAGGTGAAATGTGGGGCACATAAATCGAAAGAGTTTTTCTTTATTCCGATAGCACCGGCAAGTCGTTTGTGACGATGACACCACTGATCACACATAGCCAGTGAGAGGGGGGAGGGAGTGGGTGAGGTCGAACGAGAGAGAGAAATAAAGGAGAATTGAAGAATTGTGTAACTACGCTAATCTGGGCAAAACCAAGTGTGGGTGGAGGGTATTTTTGTTTTGTTCACACTTTATCTCGAGAGATCAGCGAGATGAATGCGAGCACGTCGACAAGGTTGCTTGTTTGGCTAATGAGAGGTGATTTGTTGGACATTTAAAAGATTTTAAAGTGTGTTTGCAGCTATTATCTTTTTTGTGAGGTTTCTAGCTGTGCAGTGGCGTCGTAAGTCGATGTGGGAGTGGAACAAGGCAAAGTGGATGAGTAGGACTTTTAAGGAGTTGATTGGGTTATTTTGACATTTCTTGGATCAGATATGGATCCTCTTAACGTGAACTGAAAATGAGTCAGAGGCACATGTTGGAAGCATGGGCTGTTGCATGGCAAGTTCGGCCCTGACGTCTTCGTCGATGGTGACAGCATTATACCATGTACCGTCGGTTTTCCAAGAGGAAACACCTGGCCACGAACTACAAATATTGTCAAAAACAGATGGAAGGGGTGTTTGTAACGACAGCCAAGCTGTGCATGCTCAACCCTCTAACCACAGTTGAAGAATGCAAGTCTTTTCTGAAGTTGATCGACAGACTTGTCTGAGTCTCAGGTCACTTCGGGATCGTGCGAAATGAGATCTCCAATGAACCTGCTAGACAAAGATCTGAGGAAACATTCTCAGGATGTGAAGAACCTGCGTTGAGACTAACTGTTTCCTTGGGTAAGGCTTCCATCGATAGTTAGGTTAAGGAGAAGATCGTGCCTCTTGTGTTAGCGTGTGAGTTCTGCACGATCTTCTCAAGAATAATGTTGAAAAAGTCACATGACAGCGCGTCGTCTTGTCTAAAACCTTTTTTGACATTGAAGGTCTCGGTGAGTTCGTTACCGACCTTGATGGAGCAGCGAGAATTCTCCATCGTCATCTTGCTCAACCTGACGAGCTTGGCAGGCATGTCAAAACTAGACATGGCGTTGTATAGCCCGTCCCTATGCAGGCTGTCATAGGCGGCCTTGAAATCGACCAATAGGTGGTGGGTGTCGATCTGCATTTCTTGGGTTTTTTCCAGGATCTGCCGTAATGTGAAGATTTGGTCGATGGTGGACTTAAGGGGCCTGCAACCGCACTGATAAGGACTTTTCAGGTTGTTGACGAATGGTTTCAGGCGCTCACACAAAACGATAGGCGATGTTAAGGAGACTTATCCCTCTATAGCTGGTGCAGTCAAAGGGGTCTCCTTTCTTGTGGATCGGGCAAACGATACTGAGATTCCACTCGTCGGGCATGAGTTGGTGCATGCACCTTACCAGCTCATCTCCAGCTGCCTTAAACAGTTCCGCAGACAGTCCGTCTGCACCAGCGGCTTTATTCGACTTTAGTCTCGATATCGCTATCTTGACTTCGTCTAGGTCGGGTGGACGGAATACTCGTCGATCATCGTCAATTGCTTTGAGTGGAACATTCTGCCTGACTGCGGTATTGGAGTCTTCCTCGCCGTTTAGCAGTCTACAGAAATTATCTTTCCAGATTCTTAGTATCGACTGCGAATCTACTACGAGTTGTCCCTCTGCGTCACGACAGGCTTCTGTCCGAATTTTGTATCCATTGGATAGTTGTTTTACCCGTTGGTAGAACTTTCGGACGTCATTTTTGCCGTAACACCTCTCCATGTCCTCGATCGCGCGCTTCTCATGCTCTTTCTTTTTCTTTTTGAGAAGCCGGTGCTCTTCCCTTCTTTTAAGTTCGTAGAGCTCACGAACCGCTCTCGTCTTTCTGTCCAGCGTCGCCTTGTATGCTGCTTGCTTCGCTGAATGTGCCTGCCTGCACTTGTTGTCAAACAAAGGGTTTTTTTGGCGTGGCGTTTTAAAACCCAGCACATCAGATGCAGCTCCTCTGATGGCTTTTTGACAATGATTCTATTGTTTCGCCTGGCAGGGTTGGACTCTCTGAGAGGTTTAGGGAGACTCAATCGGCAAAGTTGCTAGCGGTCAATTGCGATTGTAGCTTTCCGACGTCAAACTGTTTTGGTCGTGCTCTACTCCGTTGTCCTATCGATATCCGTGTTCTTACCTTGGCCACAACAAGGAATTGATCCGAGTCGATGTTGGCTCCTCGGTATGTTCGGACATCGAGAATGCTGGAGGAGTGTCTGACGTCGATCGCAATGTGATCAATCTGGTTGACGGTTGATTGATCAGGAGACCGCCAGGTCCCTTTGTGGATGTTGAGGTGAGGGAACCGCGTGCTGGCTACAAAGAGGTTTCGCCCCGTTACGAAGTCCAAAAGCCTGAGTCCGTTCTCGGACGTGTTGTCATGCAGGCTGTGCTTCCCGATGACTCTAGCAAAGATGTCTTCCTTGCCCAGCTTTGCGTTGAAATCTCCAAGAACGATCTTGGTGTTGTAGCTGGGGCATTGATCGTATGTTCTTTCTAGGAGATCGTAAAAGTCGTCTTTGCTGTCGTCATCTTTATCCTGCGTTGAGGCGTGGGCGCATAACAGGTTGATGTTGAGGAGACTTATCTCCTTTCTTGTGGACTGTTTTACCCTCTAATGCCTTATTTTTTGATTCGATTAAATTTTTTTTTCATGAAATCGTATGCACAACAACAAAGAATCTGTAAGCAAAATTTCAAAAAACTTCATTTTGGACCTTTTATCAGTAAAAATCAGTCAAAATTCAAGAACCGGCTTGAGACCGCCTTTGGTTGTCAAGGGACAAAAGACCGTGTGAAATTTGAAAAGAGCAAAGTATTTCCTTATGATATTGAATCAATTTTCACTTAGATCTGAAAATATTTTTGCTTTTTTGGTCGAAAATCTTGTTTGCACAGAAATCCAAAAACCACGTCCAAATGTGGTTTTTTCTACTTTAAACCAACTTAGCTTGGAAAGCTATGAAATAAACTGCAACGGAAAGTGCAATGTTTAAATTAGAGGTAGGGCTTTTAATGGTGCGAAAAAAATGAACTGCTACTTCTTAACACTTGCCAACGTATATCCCGCCTAGAGGCGATAGTTGGCATTAGAGGATTAACTGTCGCTGCGTCGGCACTAGGTTGAGAACTTCAAACCCGTCCGTCATCCTTGTCTTTCTCTGACAGAAAGGTTCTTGCTTAAAAGAAAATAGTTAACAAATTAGAGGAGTAGCAGCGGTCCCTTGAACAAGAGAACGAAAAAGAAGAAACCACGGTCCAAACTGACACCCTTGAGGAACGCCTCACTAAATAAAGGAACAAAGTCCTTTAGTTACATCCTTGTCTGACGAAACGGGGGAACAACAGTCCTAAATGGCTGGCTTTGAAGAACGCCGTACTAAAAGAAAGAACACCGGTCCTAAGTGACTTCCTTGAGGAACCCCAGACTACACTGTTTAGACTACACATCCTGAAGCGTTGGCATGTCTTCAAAACTATCTCATAAATACCATCAAATACCATTTCTCTGTCCGATTGAATCGATCCAAAAGCAGTTTTGTTTAGTTCCTAAATGGGACAGATATCTAAAAATACCCCCAATCAGGTCTCCTTTCGCGAATAAGTGGGCGCAACTGACGAAAGTCAGCCCTTCTTCAACTGAATGAAAGGAAGAAAAAAAAAACCTACACATCAGAGTCAGAGGAGTCCAGGAATAATCCTTGCCATGTCCTGTCCCGTCGGCATGTGTCACTTGCGCGTTTCTATCATGCATTCATCGGAATTCCCTTGTGCGTTTGATTCCAGCGAACGGCGCTGAATATAGACAAATTCCACCCTCAGCTCCGACAGCGAGTGGAATGTGTAAGAGCATCACGTAAAGTAGTAAATCTCTGCTCTTGAAATTTTCACGTGAAATCTGTTCACGAATTTCGAAGGACCTCCATCAGTGGCAGTGCGATTTTCAAGCACGCATAAACTGAACCCATCGTGTGTTCGTGGAAATCGAACGGTCTTCTGCGCTAGACGGGCACACAACAAGTGCACACATTTTGTACTCTTTTGCGTAAAAGCATGCTCCACCGCAGGTCCATCGTCACATCCCGCTGGCTGACTGGTTTTACCAGTCTGTGTACTGTAACCGTGTCAATAGTTACATTTCCATTTTCATATCCCATCCATTCCATTCATAGACGGATGCTGCTGACATAGGCAAACAAGACGAGGGCCGCGCCATTCAGACGACGATGATGCTGATCATCTCGTTCGCTAAATAAAGCCAACGTGCGAGCTCACAAATGCGTTTCACTTAACTGTCTCGGGAATCTGTAGAAAACAGACGGTCTTTCGCGCCTCTCTTCGCTCTCCGCGCACCGCATCTGTATTCAGAGCTCGACTTCATTCAGGTGTCATTCCTCGAAGAAGACGAATATGAAATGTAATCACGAGGCACATCTACGAGAGTGGAAAGGAAATGGCGTGTCTGTGCGAAAGGGCTGCCTCATGACTTGACTCAACAACAAAACAGCAAACGTCACCGCTGAGAGGACGGTGAATGGAAATAAGTGCGACGGCCACACGGCCAGGGGGAGGTAGCCCTGACACCCATTCAACTTATGCAAATTTTTGCAAACTCATTCAGAAGCGCTGCTGCTGCTGCTGGTAGTTCGCCTGATGACGAGACGCTGATGCCGAACACAGTAGCTCGTGTGCCCGCCGAATCAGACCTCCGCCGCCGCCTCGGAAAACAAAACGCACGCATGGTTATAATTTATGTACCGCGTCGCATTCATCGCTGAAACGGATGAGCCGCTTTCGTCCTTTTTTTGTGTTATTTTGGGTCAGACCGACCGAATGGCTGGCGGCGGATGCGTGGCGCTGAATACGTGGGCATAAATTCAGCCTCCTCCTCATCGCCCTCCCTAGGGCATTGTTAACGCATAACTACGGGGGCGTTGTGCGGATGAGAGGGAGGATGACGTGGTCTTCGTCTCGGTCGTTCCCAGGGTTCGCCGGGCGACAGGACATGCATCGACTGGTAATTTATTCATGCACCGAGACGATTGATGCGATTAGGACTTTATTGGCTGATGCGTAGCTTAGCGAACGCTGGCGTTGGACTAGATTCACAAATCGGATGGATGTTGATGGGAAGCACTTTGGCAAGATACGTCCGTTGGCCTGGATGGCATGGCAATTTCGGAATTTGGTTGAATGAACCGATAATCGTCGGTGGAGTGTGCATTTGATTGAATTTTAAGTAGTTTCATGGTTGCAGGGTGCATTTGTCGAAATGAGGGCGGGATTGCTGCGTGACGTGAAGTGTCCTTTAGCGGATTTGGTGGCGGATTTAGTGACTTAAACGGGCTTTAAAGAGACCCGAGAGGAGGGTGGACACTGTGGGCTGCCGTTACTGCCGTCTTTGTGGACGGATTCGTCCTGGACAGAGTGTAAAAAAGGCACTTAAGGGACGAATCGAAGGAGTAGCTGCGGTCTGGATTTTTGTTCTCCTCCTCTGGCTCGTCGTGTTAATGTTGTCTTTTCTCCTCGATGAAAGCAGCCAACCTTCATAACTCTCCGATTTCTCGCACTCCTCGCCGCAGTCCTTGACACGTGATTTTGTCAATCGTAAATAATCAACGAGGACATCTCTATCTATCGTCATGATCTACTTGTTTTGCTGCAAATGACGCACCTGCCAAATGTGTCCACTGTTCGCCGCAAACAATCGCAAGTGCATAGCCGTCAAATGTCGCTTAATTATTGGCATGTTCAATTTGTTATCGTGTCTCGATAACGTTTGCACGTTGTTGGCCATTAGAGTGACAAGGCGAGCGCTGATTCTGGTGATTTATAGAGGATGTCGCATGAGATATCCATCGATTCGAATTTTTTCGCTTCAACTGCACATGCTGTCTGACCATGGCCACTGGCTTGAGACGAGATCTGGACTGGGGAGAGGTTTAGACGCATCTGATGGCCCTAGGGGATGCCTGTCCAGAGGCTTTTAAGTTCCACTTTGATGTTCTTTCGCCGCCATTTTGTATCGAATGACATTTGACGAAGAGAGTGGTCTTTGTAGAGCTTGTTTGTTTGTTTCCCTTTTTCTCAAGAACTGCCAGCTCGATTTGAAAAATTCTTTTTGCGTAAGATAGGTCGTATGTTAGTTAAATTTCAACGAATTTCTTGTGAGTAAGAAATTATAATTTCTATTTTAACTAAATTAATTCCAACATGCATGTCCTATTTCGATTAGCAAGCAAAGCAGTAGCGCTGCGATAAAAACGCTGCGATAAGAAACTGAACAGAAAGTCAAACACGCCCACAATGGTTCGAACAAATAGTCGCGGTTGCCACTTTGGTAATTTTGAACCAAATTCTGGTAACTTTTTTTGTACTTTGAGACTTTTGGTAATTTGCATTTCGTTTTGGTAATTAAAAAACGAACTATTTTAGTGAACTTTGCCTTCTTCAGTTATTGAAGACGACCATCATCTCATGTAAATATGCGTAAATGTATTAGATTGAATGCGCCCAAGTAGACTTGTTTAAAAATGGCTGACTGGACTCAATTGTTTGTTTTGACAGCTCATTGATCTCTTCATCTCTGCAACTTCTACAGGAGCTGTTGTACCTTGTGGGGAAGCGTGAATACCGAAGGCACAATGCCCGGTTATGACACCGATGAGAGTTCTGAGATTCAGTTTGTTCATTCTGATCAGGTCACGTGAGCGTTTTGGATCGAGAGTAGGCCATAAATGTTTTTTGATGAGGCACCAAGTGCCAGTGGACCATACCTACGTCTGATGAGCATTTTAAGCTTAAGTAAATGCTTTGCAACAGCGAAAGGCATGGACACCAGGCCTTCATTCAGAAAGAGTGTTGAAATATTTCCATTTCCAGCGAGTACATTTTTGAAATGAGTGTCCCAACACCTGACACATGATCTGTGCCTAATAATGCATTGTTTTTCACCCAACACAGAGCTTCCTTTATTGCGATAGTTTCTTCTTAAAAGACGCCACAGTGATTTTGTAATCGGATTGACAGTTGGAAACTCAGGTCCTTAGAGTAGACTACCACACCAATTCCTTCGTCCATTTGCGATCCATCTGTGAAGATTCGTAGAGGACCTTAAAGCGATGATTTTCAGACGTCCAGTAGAATCTGAAGGTTAGCTCTTTTGAGAAACTCTTCTCGAAGATGAGTTTATGTATCTTTAGGTCGGAGTTTCCTGGTAAGGACCCGAATTTGTCAAAGATTGTAGAGTTTCTGGAGCTAAGTTCCTTCCACATAAGCCTCGATTTCAGTGATGGCAGTGGCCTGTCTGAACACTGATACGAAAAGCAAGTAGCGGCTGTAGACCCCATTTACAGCCAATAGTTTTTTTACAGCAATATAAAGCCGTTCAGGCCTTTTCGACACCTTTCTGACTGTTTATATTTATGTTTCCACCTTTAGAATTTTTTGGTAATTTTTTTGTGGTTCGGACTTCAGATTTCGTCTCGCATATGCTTCGCTGTGTGCTGTTGGTCATGCGTTACTTATACTTTACGTTGGCTTGTGGTTCGGACTTCAGATTTCGTCTCGCGTATGCTTCGCTGTGTGCTGTTGGTCGTGCGTTACTTATATTTTACGTTGGTTTGTGTTTCGGACTTCAGATTTCGTCTCGCATATGCTTCGCTGTGTGCTGTTGGTCATGCGTTACTTATACTTTACGTTGGCTTGTGGTTCGGACTTCAGATTTCGTCTCGCATATGCTTCGCTGTGTGCTGTTGGTCATGCGTTACTTATACCTTACGTTGGCTTGTGGTTCGGACTTCAGATTTCGTCTCTCGTATGCTTCGCTGTGTGCTGTTGGTCGTGCGTTACTTATACTTTACGTTGGCTTACGGTCGTTTAACGACTGGATGGCGCAGTTGGTAGAGTGCCCTGGTTCGATCCCAGTGAAAGCAAAATCAAAATGCTTTTATCCGGTATCCAAATCTAGTCCGCATTTAACTGCTATGTCACTGGAATGGTCAACCAGGGGTAGAAGTCTGACTGGGTATCAAAATGGACCCACGTGGTCTATGTGTGCTGGTAAATTCACTTTCTCGTTCTGTATTTTATCTATGCGAGGCATGAAGTTGCGAGGCTCATTCGCCTAGTGAGGTCAGCTTTAAACGCAAAATTCGCGTGCTCACTGCCAAGAATTTTACAAAACGAGACTTGTTTAAAATTAAAAGTGCCTCGAAAAAATCAAAACAAAATATATTTTATAAATTAAAGGCTGGTGAAACCGCGGGGCTCTGCACATGTCACTAAACCGAAACACAGAAAGCACCCTAAATTCACTCAAGAGAAGTTCAGTTCAGTTCACAGCGTCCTCCGACAAATCCTTCACTGGCCCCAACTCATTCGTCATAAGACCTCCCTTCCTCTGAATCACTGTCACCAGAGCGACCACACGAACAATGCACTTTCACTTGTCCACACATTTTGGTAACAAAAGCGAAACAACGAACCCAGAGTTGACCCACTTGTTGGTTGACACACCCTTTCGCAGTTCGCTTCCGAAGCCCAGACATTAAATCATCGTGATCCCGTCGAACTGTCACCATAAACACGTTCTGCGCCTGCGCCCCATTGTGTTCCGCTGCGTCTAATTGAGACCATGAGCTGCTGCGCCGTCGACCACAATCGAACGGTCTATTCATCAAAATCCGACACGAAACCCTCATAAATTAGCCTCCACCGACTCCAGCGACTGGCAGCGATTTCATTAATCGAAATAATTGCCATTGGGCGCGAGTTCACCTTCCTTGTCGCCAGTATCTGGTGCCTGTCTCGGATCTCTGGAGCTCTTTGGTCCGCGACAGAGCTGCGTAGGAAGCTACACGGTGGCCAAATTCAATTAGTCACCCCATAGATGTGCCCATTCCCATTCCCGTGTGTCTCCTGGGCCGGGTCCAGTCGGGCGCGCTGGGACAAAGAGACGGCATTAATTACCCACCCTGAGTCATCGGGACCGAATTGACATGACTGCACCGTGCGTCGCGTCGTCGTCGTCGTCGTCGTCGCCGCCGGCCTACGCATAAGTGTCACAACCACGTGCCCCAGAATTGTCATCCCCGAGATGCTGCGTGCAGTACATGTGCGTAGGAACTCAATCCGAATCGAAATGCATCCAGAAGTCAATCGGATTGGATTGCGGAAGCGGGCGCCTGGGTGTGCATGACAATCGAATGGCGATGCGCGCGGTTACAAGGAACGGATTACGCAATGCGCTCGGTTTGATACACATAACCGATATCCACAGACTCGCTCGCAGGCCTTAATCGGGTTTCAATCTGCCGGGAATTGCAGTTCCTTCGCAACCAATGCAACCAGTGGATACCAGATACGCGGTATCTGATGAAGCGAGAACGAATTCCCAACCGTTAGAGGGGCCCTTTCTTAGTGCGGCTAATTAGACTTAACGCGAAGCGATAGGATACTCTTAGATAAGATTTTTCTCTCTGCGGTTTCCCACTTCGAGTTATGCAAATATTTGCGGGCTGCCTCTGCAGGAGGGGTCTGACTGGGCGGAGGGAGCAGAACGAAAAACCGCCGGGGGAACTGAATTCAGGTCTGTGCGTCGTGGGCTATTTTTGGATTCGCATTCAGCGTGTACTCAGGGATTTGGTTTCGGTCGCAATTAGTGAAGGGATTTGTGCGAGTGCTGCATCGCCTCAACATCCAAGGCGCGGTGCCGCCTCCATGGGGCGGGTAATCTTCGAGAGATTACGCACTCAGGGTCAGCTGTGAGAGAGTCACAGGGGCCGGTGTCACCTTCGTCTGAGGCTAATCGTGATAATGCTCTAGGTCGGCAGATAAGTGATATCTACTTCACAAGCGTGTCTCATCTGCTCAAGGTTATTGTTTCTATTTATCACCTGATAGTGGTGACAGATTATCTCGCACCTATTTTGATTTTGCGCGACGTGCTGTCACCGAGTGGTGCTCGAGCGGGGCTTGGATTTGGGTTCCGGTGAATGGCTTTAATTGGGTCTGATGGTTTTATTGAATGTTGCCTTGAGGTGTTTCGGAGTTCACAAGACAAGCTGGGTTTTGGAAGCTATAACGACTGTCTTGACGAAGTTGAAGTGCGAAAGGGAGAAGGAGGTCCATAGTGGGTCCATAGAGGAAAAAGTACCCAAAAAGCTCCTTTTATAAGCCAGTTATTGTACACAAAATGTTGTTCCACAGAAGTCGACACAAAGATTATAGAATTCATAATTTATGTACATTCTTGAAATTGTTCCCGTTTGGCATCTAGTGAAGATGATCCGGACATGTGTAGCTCCCGGAACTGTGTCCTCCGTCAGAAAAATTTCCTATCGTTCCGTAAACTCGACCTAAACATGTCCATGTCCACCCAACATGTCGACAATTTGTATACAAAAATTCTACACAAGCCACACAAATTGGTGAACACACGTTTTTCCAGAACTGAGTCGGAACTATGATGTATTATACATCTTTACACGTATTTACAGCCATCAATCAAATTCTTTTCGGCGAAATATGAATCGAACTACCGGACCTGCACAGTTCCGCGGACATGTTTCACGCATAGAACTACAGTCAAACTTCTATAACTCGAATATTTGATAACTCGAATGAAATTGGTTGGTAATAGAGCCAAGACTGAAATTTACATGTAGTTTGACTTCGATAACTCTAACTTCGATTACTCGAATGTCTTGATAACTCGAACAGATTATTTTTCGTCACCAAATTCCACGTGTACTACATGTTCGTTTTATAAATCGGGGCATAACATTTGTATGATCCTTTGGCTTGTTATAGATAGAATCGCGGTTTTGGTGAATTGATTCTGATCGGGGGAAGAGGATGAAATTCCTTTGATTTTCAAAACTGACCGCCCAAACGAATGAAATGAGCTTGCAATTCAATTGCAGATGGAATTTGAAGCTTGGAAAAAGTACCTGAAATATGCAAGGTGCTGGTATGATGGCTTTCTGCAGGTGGATGACGATATTGTTCCTTAGGAGCTTCCCACAGATGAAGATATTGTCGACATATTTAGATGTGAATAATGATGAAGATGTGAACAATGATGACAGCGACAGAGATCTAATAGCGAAAGGCTTGGAGATACCTTCAATTGAGTTGGTTGCAAATTCATGACTCATTTTGCATTTATATTAAGAGGCTGTGCACTTACAATGGTTTAAATTCCATTGAAGATTTAACTCTAGATAAGCTCTTCAGTCATGTGTAACAGACTATTTTAAATTATAATTATGGTCCTCTATGTTTTATGTGTTATGTCGCAGATAAATAAATATTTGTAACAATTTTGCATTTTACTTGATAACTCGAAGTCTTTATAGACCGCAGTTTTGATAACTCGAATTTTTTTTTGTGGCAAGTGGTGGTTGGTTTTGTCGAAGTTTGACTGTATATAGTTCCGAGGACATGCCTCCGGAATCTAGTTCCGAATACGAAAAGAACCGATCCATGTCCGTTCTGTCGTCGGAACTATTTAACACAACTCTCCTAGTAATCAAAACTAGACAAATAGTGCTATCATCATATTCCTTAATTTTTAGTTCAGACCTTATTTGTAGGTCTGAAAAAAAAAAAACAAAATATTTAGATAAGGTTTAGGATAGGTGAGCTGCTAGTGCATTCACCAGCTCACTAAGACCATGTTTGTCCATTGTGATACCCATAGTCAGACTACTGATTCCAACGGCAAATGGTGACTGGACCAGATTTGAAAACAAGATAAAAGCGTATTAACTTTGCTTTCATTGGGATTCGAACCGGGGACCCCGCTAACCAGGGGCAGGCACTCTATCAACTGCGCCATCCAGTCGTTAACAAAATATTTACATCCATTTAAGCGCAGGCTTTATTATATTAAAAAAAAGATAAATAGTATACATAGAATAATTGTATTGAAAAATAAATATTTAATTTATGTAAAATAATGTATTTATTTATTTATTTGAAAGTGTAATTTATAAATAAAATTACAAATAAGCTATAAAAGCCAGTAACAGCATATGTAAAATGTAAACTATGTAAGTACATACATTTATCACTTGTAAGCCTTAATTCGTCAGCATAGATATTGTCCGTATTAAAACTAAAATAGTTTTTTTTTTTATTTACTAAAAAATATCATTTTATATACATTTTATTAAAAATGAAGGTATAATTTTTGAGCTATTCATACAATTTTTAAAACATGATCGAGCTGCTCCCATTTGTAACATTCCTTAAATTTCATTAAAATCGATGTTAATGAAGGTTTTTCGGTAGCTTTTCCTTCTAAAATCCTAAATAATTTATTAATATATTTTCTTGCAATTTATAATAAGTTTTCAGTAGTAAGGTAGTGTATACCGTATCTCTGTAAATTGTGCAATGTAGTTTTAAGATAAGTGTCCTTTTTAGCTACAATAAAGAATCAATCAATCAATCAATTAAAATCGATACATTGCTCTCAATTTCACAGAATTTTTTCCCCGCTCTCTTGTAATGGAACCACTGTTTGCCGTCTGTTTTCAAAAACACGCCGAGAAAGATGGCTAAGCGATACTCTCTTCGAGGATTGTTTCATATTCCGAGTGAAAGTGAATCTAACGAGAGTCTGCGTCGAGGTCTTAGGCTCTATCTTTATCTGCCTTTGCAAAGATCGGCATCTAGGCGCCTAATTTGCCTTACTATAAAAATTCCCCAATCTCGTGAGTAGTGCTCTTCACTTTTTTTTCCCAGGAAATACATGTTTTTACACGTTTACCCGGGTAATTCGGATAATATTCAAGTTGGCGGGTAACCGGGACAAAAAGTACTCTAATTCAATACAAAAATGAATAAAGTAATATTTACCATATTATACCACAGTGAAGAAAGAAAAAACGGCGATGAAAACGTCAGTCATTGGTGGAATGCCCCGGATGGGTTGCCGGGTATGCGGGCATGAAGAGCTGCACTATGCGGTGCCCAGTGTACAGTCCTCGGATGTGGCGGGTCTCGACTTTCAGAACGCACTTCTTAACCTCTTTCGAGGAACTTATAATGATCGGAGGGCTTTCCAAGGAAGAGCTGTTTTCATGCACAATACGGGTCTTTGCTGTAGAAGCTAGGTCCAGGCCTACCCCATACCGCAGGATTACCCATTTGATCTGGTTTTGATCGTCTAGGCTAAGTGCCTGTGGAAAACCGACTGATTAGTCAACTTCACGTAACGAACCAACTCATAAAGATAAACAAGCCACTGGTCCAACCTTAACCCTTCGGTATGCCGCTTGATGTAATTTCGTCAAAACCCAGATCAATCAATATACACCTCCAACCTTTTCCCATCTCTCTCTCTCTCGCACAGATATCTCACGCATTCAATCGCAAAGTTTCACTTCTTTCGCGTCGTAACTCACGCGCCCATCAGCACACATCGACAAGATATAAATCCCACTCTCAGCCGTCCGGCAGGGGGAAGGGGACTCCATTAATTTCATGTGTCAACAGTCTAAGGCGCGCAAACAAAAAAAAAAAAAAACCCATCAACACAACTGACCAGGCAATAATTTGCAATCAGCATCTCGCAACTTCACATTTTGATGACCATCATTCGGGCTAAACGTTCGGCGAGTGGGTATCTTTCGCTTCGCACTTCAATCAGCGCACACGTGAATCAAACGTCGTCGGTCGGAATAAAGATGTAAACTCAATTGGTAATCACATTCCAACGTAAAAGATACATCGCACGAGCAGCACCCCTTTCACTCGCATCCATCGCATCAACAGCAACAAACCGACAAAAAGATGTTCTATCATTTGATGTGCCCCAACACTCTGCCCCCATCGCGGCTCCACCAAATCGACCTCTCTTTGCATTCAATCGCACAAGACTCATCTGTCCCCAGAATGAACGGACGCACGGGCGGTCGATCGGTCGCTCGCTCGGTCGACCGGAGACGCATTTCATAACGAGTGCAGACTTTCGTTACGAAAGAGTTCATAAAAATGATTCGAAAGTCTCGGTCGTTCTGGATTGGCCCGTCTTCGTCGATGGGGGGCAACGGGTGATTCAGATGAGGAAAGTTTAAAAAGCATCTTCGCAGTTAACTCGTTTATTGTTGAACGCCTGGCAGTAAACGAGGAGAAAAGAAGTGGAAAATCATGTTTCAATCACCGGGCTATCGACGAGAGATATGAATAATTTTCGGTTCGGTGTTCGCTCGCGAGGGGCGAGGGTCTGCCAAGAGTTATTTATTTGTTTTTAGTTAGTGTATCCGTTTCGGAAAAGACTGCGCTCAAGTGGGCTCTTCTTCAAGACCCACTTTTCGGATGCGGAGTAGTTTGGTGATAAATGGAGACTGCAGCTTACCGAGATGCTGGCGAGTGAGTGCCCGTGGACGCTGGATGAAGGGCGCGAGAGTGTCAACTTGTGGGGGGATACAACTCTATTGAGGTTATGTTTGTTTGGCTTTTTGATTTGTTGCCTTAATTGGACGGACCGAGGTGAGCGATGGCCGAATGGATGTAATTAATTACTTTCAGTTGACGCAAATTGCAGACGAATGACGGCATCTGGTCATGGTTGTGATGGTGGTGGTGGTGGTGGTGAGGTTAAGTGAGCCAACTGCCGTGACGAGTACTTGATGGACTCACTCACTCGCTCGCTCGCTTGAGAAATTGGAACACTGTGCCTGCGTTGTTGTGCGGGACTGACAGGGAAGCCAAGTGCAGTGCAGATGTGGATGTAGGACGCGCAGTTGTTTCGCATATCAAGTGAGAGCATGGTCTTGGCGTGCATTCAATGTTGCAGTTTCTGGAAGACCTTTTGTTTGGCCTTCAGGGTTTCGGAGTAACAGATTGTGCATTTATCTCTGATTGCTGTTCCGACTAGATGTCCGATTCTGGGAATTATGTTTTGGTTTAGAGTAGAATTGTGACTCAATGGGGGATGCCTAGGTTCGGATCTAGTGACTGAGTGTAGAGAGCTATCGGACACGACCAATAAAGGGCCATGGATTCTTCGCATGGTTTATCTCTAGTCTTATGGTCGTGGCGTTGTGTATCTGTGCGTTGACTCGTACGCACTCGAATCTATGGTATCTGGGTTCGATTCGAGTCACTGACAATGCTGGAAGAGTAATAACTCCTTGCTTCTCTAACTTGGGCGTTGAGAGCACAACACGATTGGTTATGATTACAGGCCAACATCAAGCTCTCTTCGCCGGATCGTCCAGATTATGATCTCGATGTGCACTTATTCTTGCACAATTTTTGAGCACAAAGAAGAGTCATTTATAAAGCGCCCGATGATTTTTTTTCCGTGTCCACCAAAAAAGGAAAGTCTTCCACAAAGCGGAATAATTTTGATTCACTACTGATTACAATAAATGGAAATAACTGAAAATCTCATTGCCTTCTTACGGAGCTGCCGGTTATAATAATAATAATATTGGTGGCGCGATAGTCCGAGGTGGACCTGGGCCTAGCTTCTCTGCAACCACTCGTGCTGTACGTGCTATTGTTCTTTCACGAGTGGAAGGGACTACAGTTTTATGCCGACTCCGAAGGGCAAAGTTGAGAATCTTTGAGCATTGTTGGTGACTCGAAAGATAAATATAATAATTTTATTGTTTTAAAATAAGATGGGACTTAAGGACAGTTATTTTATAAATTAGTAAAAAGAAACGTTTTTTAAACTATGACTAGCTTTTATTAATGCTCTATATTTTGTTTTTTCAATTGGGTGCTTTATTTTTTGACAACACTGTATGTAATTGGTTCATAGGTGTAAGAGCTATACAACTGTGACAGAAATCACCGAAATTATATACTTTTCTTAAAAAATCCTGATATTTATGAGAAAACTGATATCGAACTGTAAGAAGTAGTGCCTCATCTAACCACCAGTCGGACTTATCGCAGAATTTTAGACACCACCGGAAATGAATAGTTCCGCGTAACCTCTGCTCTCTGTCAACTTGCATTGACATCGCCTGCTTAGAATACTCTTGCAATCAAGTTAAATGTTGTTGCAAGTCTTAAACTCGAGACAACCTCAATTTTCTGTTCAAGACGAGTGGTAGAAGTTTGTCCTTGTTGCATTCCCATCGTTGCTTTGTGTCATTACAATTAACGACGGGCTTCGTATGAAATATCCACTCACATGCATAATTAGCGCTCGTTAAACTGAACCATTTCCATCAAAAGACCTTGACTCAGTAGCAGCTAGAGATCTCGAGAGGCTGGTGGTCTAGGGGCCCAGGTATACGCCCGGCTTTTAAAAGTGAGTGGTATCTTTTACGGTTCACTTACAGAAACGTCTGTTGTTCTTGAAATTACACAACGAAATTCCATCGAATGGGTGTGGGTTCATAAAATCTGACGAATTCACAGGCTCGCAGCATTTGCTTGTAAAAACGACTAGACTTGAAGTAGGTTTGGCCATTTAATCAAAGAACAACTCCGTAGAAAGTTTAAAAGGCAAGAAGAATGTCGACCCGCCCTAAAGTGACCAAACCCAAGCAAGAACGCAAGAAAAACATCACTTTCGCGGCGAATTGCAGTAGACGTCGCGTTAAAAACGCATAAAATGACTGAAATTCGCCAAAAGCCGCCGCTTTACACCTTCGCACAACATAAAGTTTAATGTACCGCACTGCTCGTCAAGAATGCGAGCTTATACTGTGCTCCCGCAACGCACACAGTCACAGTCAAGAAGTGAAGGACCTTTCTCCTCTCACTCGAGCGGGGTAAGTGGATGTCGCAAAACCAAAAGTAATGTCGCCTCGTTTTACTGTTAATTTATTTCATTTCGATATCGTTAGTGTGTCGCAGTCAATCGCATCGGCTGCTGCCACCCACCGGGGCTCTCCATTGTTGTGTACCCCGTAACAATCGAAGACGATAAAATAAACATTACTTACCGCGCTAAAGCACCCTCCGTCTCCTTCTGTCTGTGCACACACACCTCCGCCGGCGAGGCGTTCAACCTTGTTTTCTTCTTTTGCCGTGTCTTCCCTTAGCCTTGTGCTGCCGTTGTCGCGTCCGCGTCGCCGTCGTCGGGTGCCGGTGTTGTTCGGCGGGCCCTGGTAAGAAATTAAATTGAAACATTTCCGTGGCGTTTATTGCATGTTATTACGTTAACAATAAATGTATCTCTACCCATAATGGCATCACGATAAACGAAATTTGTATTGTATCTGTTTGGCATCTCTCCCTTCTCCGGCGGCGGCGTCGTTCGATTTGTTTGCCAAATCGTGACCTAGAAATGTGAAAACCTAATTTCAGAACAACGACATGAAAATTCGAAACATGACGAAACCATTCAGCCCCCTCCGCCGTCATCCCTCTCTATCTCAATTCGATATTCATTGTTATCGCGACACTGGCAGGCGCAAAGGTGACTCAACTCGTAGCGATGATTGCCGATGGTGGAGCGGCGACACTCACACACGCACCCCACCAGATACAAGCGCTTCGATTATCATGCCCGCACCTGTAAGCGTCTGTCAATCGAACGTACGGCACGGCGACGATAATAGGACAGCTTCGAACAATGAAACCCTTTAAATCGTGATTCATTGCACACTTATCGCCATCAGATACTTGTATCTTTCGTTCGAGTGGAAATGCAGAAGTATCTGGAGACTGCTGGCACTCGTACTCCGTGTGTTTTTTTGTTTTTGGCAATATGCCAAAACACAGAGAGAGAGCCAGATAACCAGCAGAAGATAAGGTTCCGTGGGGATTTGCGTTTGTGTTTGTCGAAGCGAATTAGCAAACTAGGTGCGAACAACGGAGAGACAAATTAAATTTGCTTCGAGTTAAAAGCGGTTCGGAATTGTTTTTCGGTTTTCCGCGGTCACTTTGATGTCATGTGATTTTCGTCTCGACTCTCGATGGCTGTCCGTTTTATCGTGTGGAATGGAAAATGCGGAGATTGTTGTGCAACACAGAATGCGTCACACAATAAATGGCTCTCATCCGCGAAGCACGCGCCACGCCAGCCGAGGTTATGAGCAATCAGTCAACCTTGATGATTGATTTTTCGTTTGACTCTATGCGATGGCATTTTTCGTGCGGAAGATTTGGGTCGTGCATCGGAGCGGGACACACTGATGGTGGCATGGGGAAGAAGATTCTTGAAATTGATGGCTTTTGGATGCATTTGTGGCAAATCAACGGAATCATTGTCGAGTGTTGCGGGTCATTAAAGAAGGCGCTGGCTTACATGGGTTCTAGCCTCTGGCTATAAATAGGTTGAGGTTGGAATATTTAGGGCGATGCTTCCAGAAAACAGAAATAACATTTTTATCTAGTCTATGACATTGTGAATGTCACTGGAGATGGCAGGCGCTGCGGCTGCTTCTGGATCAGTTGGTGTCATGGCTTTCATGTGTGTACATCATAACATCTAAGGTCGACTGGTTTGAAAAGACACCACATTTCCTCTAGGGATGTTGTGAATTATGGCGACTTAAAGACGCACTGCCATTCCTTGAGTTGGTATTTGAGCAGCTATTGTCCTGCCTTTCATAGACTTTCAAGAGCCATTCGAGTACTAGTTTGGGTTACAACATAGAGGCCTGAAATTCCTAAAGAGGTTCAACAGTTCCTCAAGTCCACGCCATGGTGAATGAGACTGAATCTCAAGGCATGCCCTGAGCTTGGTTAAGCCGCCTTTTTGACTTGTTTCCCTTGGTCAGCTGTAATCACCATTCTAATGTCATTTGATTATAGTTTCATTTTGACCGGATGTTCCGAAACTAAGAACCCTTTTCCTTTGGTCTGCGATATTGTGAATGACAAACGATTTCAAGAACAGTGGACACGAATTGAGGATCGAAAAGCTGGTTTTGCGTCTTAGGCCAGATATTTCGAGTCAATTTTTGCTGAAAGACATTTCCTCTATAGTTCAAGGCTTTATGAATGCCATTTGATCTCAAGAACAGAAGACATACCCAGAGTTTGCGAGGCTTTTTTCCGTCAAAAGCTCAGGATCAAAAGCTTTGGCCACAAACTCCTAAACTGACGAGGTTATGGTATGAATGAGGGTGGAGTATCTGAGAGCATGCACTTATCGTGAATCTAGTCTCCTTTTACTGGTCATCGGTGCTTTTAATGGATCCCGTGGTTATTTCATATTTCAATATAAGACAAGTTAGAGAATTTAGGCCAGAAGTTGCGAAACAACGCATTTGTCCACTCCTTTGGTCAATGACTGTTCGAATGCTTAGATCGAAAGGACAAACGGCATGCCTTGTGGTTGGTAAGAATGCTGTTTGATCACTTGTTCATCCGGCTCCCATAGATATATTAGGGCCTTACTCCATTACAAAACTTGTATCAATATCCTGCCCCATAAACTGCTGCTTTTCATACTGGAAATACGAGTTATTTTTTTTTTTATTTTCTTGTGTCCATCATGAGCTCCAAGAATTTCGATCACTTTTTTCTGATCAAAAATATTTACTCATGTTCTTTGCGACATCTTTGTTTTTAGACCTCTATTTTTTCGTATAACGTATAACTGCTTCCATAAAACGTCTTACAAACTATTTCTACGCAGGTTGCTTGTTGTCGGAGATGCTTCTGTTCAAAAATATCCACTTCTTGATCAACAGTTGGGCATGTGCCACAGATTCTAGTCATTACTGTGATCAAAATTTAGATTTTAATGATTTTCAAGTCAAAGCTCCTCAATGTTCACAGTCCACAGATGCTGTCATTCAAGCCTGTCTAGATTCAAGCTAGCTTTTTGAAATCGTTTTCGGATCTAAGAAATCTTAGGCTTGGGTGTAAAACAAAGATCATGTGTCTTCTTTGTACACAGGGTCTCTGTTGTCCATGACCTATCTTCACCATTCCTGCTTTGATTGGATTTCGGTTAAACGGTCCAGCTTCCTTCCTTGTTTTATGCCAAATGTCGAAAACATAATCTCCTCAAGTCGAAAGTCATTATAGCTCTAAGGCCCTTCATTGCATCATGTTTTTCTGGAAAATAACTAGTTCTTTTGAAAATATTCATCCTCATCATATTCTGATCCGCATAATCCACTAAAGGGGTCTCGACGGTAAAACACGCAAAAGGGCTTACCAGGCAACTGGATCCTCCATCATCTAGCCTAATTCATGACGAGCTATGCCCACACAGTGGAGTTTTTTGACTTGGTTCTACCACCTTGTATTGGGTCTGCCAAGCGGTCGCCTATTGATGGAATCGCATTCAAGGCCCGCGTCGGAAGTCGTGATTCGTGTCACATGACCAAACCATCGAAGCATAGCCCATTTCGTTCGACGAAGCAGCTGCTCAAAATTGAATTCCTCGCTTACTGGCGTGTTTCTCTGAGAGTTGGAATAAATAGTCACACCAAGCTAGGCCTTCCTGATTACAGATTTTTATTTTTTTCAGAGGTTTTTAAACACAATACTGAGCACTCAGACATAATGACTGTGTCCATTGTAGTGCCAGCTAGCAACCCCCGGTCAGACTATACTCCCACTGAACGACAAATGCAATGATTGAGCCGTTAATTTGATCCAAACAGAAAATGGTGACTGGACCAGCCTTGAAATCCCGATAAAAGAGCTTTGACTTTGTTTTCACTGGAATTCCAACCAATTTCGCCATTCAGTCGTCAAATTGCATATCTTCCAGGTTGTTTCAAAATTGCCTCATCTTGACCAGCACAGCGTTACTCAATCCTCTCCATCTGCTTCAATCGGATTCCACTAAGATGTAAAGTGCATGCCATGCGTTCTGCAACTGAATGTAGGCCTATTTCCAAGCTGTCCTCTTTTTCGGTCCAATTTTCCGTCATTCTTCCGTCCTCTTTTTCGGTCCAATTTTCCGTCAACCCCGTATGCTGATACGAACCCCTGGCCACAGGCCGCTTCTTCCGTCAGGAGTTGCTTTTCCATCGAAAAATCTTGCAAAACAGTCCTTCGTTGATATTTTCGACTATTTCTTCGGAAGTGCCCACCCAATCTGCTTTTCAGGGAATAGCAAAATGCTGTCCAAAAAAGAAGATTTCCACACCATTGTCAGCACAGAACAAAGCAAACCAGGAAGCCCTCTGCACTTCATTTATGTTAGATCCATTTTTGGACCACCGCTCATGATGCAGAACATGCTCCTTGTCACGCTGCCATACGCTGAGTCATCGCAGGCGGCAGGTTGCCTTGAAATGAAAAGAAAATCAAAAATATGACACACCTCCCCTAATCGGTGTGCACTCTAATGCGGCACTTACTCCTTGCATCCTCTGGGGGTATTTTTAGACGAGCGAAATGCTAAACGGAGCGTTTTCCGAACACTCTGCTCGGCGCACAAGGTCAACGCACCGGCTCTGGGCTGAAGCCAGCAACACACCACCTCCACATGCGTGGCGAGCAACAAAGGTCCGTATCTTTGCCATCCAAACGACATCGCTGCGACAGAACGTCTCCAGCACCATGTGAACACTTCAGGGAGCAGCAGCGGCGGCGGTTGAGAGGTTTCGGCACACTGCAACGAGAATATCCCATTTCCTCCCTGTGGTCCTCCCGAGGAGCGGAGCCACTTGAGAACGGGGTCTCTGGAAGAAGAACGGATTACGCCGCTCCCGCGCGAGGATGAAGTGCATGTGCACACTCATTCATCATGCAGTAGCGGCAGCGGAGTGCACAAACACTCTACGCACGGCAATGACAACGACAACGACAACGACGACGACGAAGTCGTCGATGATGATGGTTGCAGTGGCTACAATGCATTTCCATTGCGCGCATTCTGCGGCTACCAACCGGAATCCGCTCTGGCAGCTCTCTGTGTCTGGCTGCTGGGTATCAATCCCAGGGCAAGCTTGTGCATTCTGCGGCGGTGATTACGTATGCCGCATCATCATCATCGTCGTCGTCGTCGTCGTCACCACTGGCCCGTCGATTGCTGAATGGCTCTAGGTGGCTCGTTTCGGTCTCGGCTGCGACTGGGTTTCCTTTGATTTTGGTCCCGGCAACCCAATCGAGGGGCCCGCTGCCGTTCGCCTTTCATGTGCGAGCGACTATCGACTGCTGTCCTAGTGGACTTTTCTGCGACGCTCGGTGAAATATCGCACCTGGTAAACCAGCTCTCCTAGCCGAGCCGGAGAGACGGTCCGTGCAGCAATACGCGAACTTGAATGGTGCTTGTCTTGCAAGAGATTTGTTGCTGAACTGGATTCATTATGCCATTTTGCGGCGGTGCTCATGGGCGCTCTGGGGTATCGGGCGGACTGCACGGTGGTGCTCTGTGATTTAAGCGTCGTCCGTCGGTGCGACGGCAACGGGGTGGAACTTCATTAACCACTTCTGGAATTGCAGAGTTGTGCGGCATGCGATACCCGAACCGACCGACGAGACTTTGTGGAGCTATTCGCTTGAACTTTCCGTTGTCTGCCCAGAGTGCATGGCGCGCGGTGCGGCAGGCACCCCGCAGCTGGCTGCCTATGAGGGAGCTTAAAAGCGATTTTGTTTTTGGACGCATTGCAATGGACTCGACGGGAATTGGCTGTGTTTGGCGGTGCTGCCGGTGGTAGTTTAAGGACTTAAGGAGCGAGAGTTGGGTCTTTAATTGGCGGGGTTACCTTGGAGTTGCGACGCCTGTAGTGGGGTAACGCAAGGTTGGAGTGTGGGACCAGTTTTTGTTCATGATTGTCAGGGAGCTGATTTGTTGAATGGAATGTCTCCGGCTGTTTGTTTTAGCATGATGCAATAGAAATCTGGTGGCGATGCTATTGTGTGGCTTTGTTCAGTTTGGGGGAAGGGTGGTGCCAACGGCTGGTGTTGCCAACGGCTGGTGGGATTTGAATTGATGAAGTTTATTCTCTCGACTTAAAGCCGGGAATCTTACAAAGAATCGGAAGAAGTTTGTGACAATCCACTGGCTTTTAAGCCTCTCCTAAAGACGCAAAGGAGTTGATCATGGCATCTTGGACAAAAATCGGGTGCCTTTAGGAATTGGCTATGCCTTGTGAAGCGGTAGGAGAAGCCCAAGTTTGCTGGATGCGGCCATACGAGTCTCTGTTTAGTGTGAAGAGCGGAGACAGAGTGAGTCAGGTGATTGACTGAAGGACACAGCTCTGGTGACTACCTCCTACACCCTAGTGAAGGCACCGAAGGAACCCAGGTGACTGAGGCAAGAAGAATCCAGCCAGAACCATGGTTTGACTTCAACAGCGTCGCGAACTTGATGCACATCTATTCATAATCATTCATTTTGTGGTACCGAAAGTGGACTCAAATAAGTCACGTTTATGATCATGCTTTCGAAAATTGTTTCATTTCAATTTTTATTTCGGGTTTTGCCGTTTTGAATGGTATATCGCATCAGTAAAATAACTTCAGGAGTCTGTCTCTGACAAAGTAATTTGGGATGTTTGTTTAGCACATACCGGCCAAAGTTCATAACTTTGCGAATATTTGTTTTTAAATCACTGAGAGTTGTGCATGGAGCCAGCTTTTAGAAATCCAACGATCTTGGTGACAGTGACCAGAACACATAACCGGCCTGGACAAAATTCCTCTTACAATAAATTTCAAACCGGAGACCGTTTTGTTGAAACAGCATATCGAAGGTCCATACCTCTCCGATGTCTTCTTCTCCTTTTGATGGCGTTAGAGGCCGGCCCTCAAGGACAGACAACTTGACCAACAAGCCTTATAAGCGGGCACAATCCTTAACTGCCTTCAACTACGCTGGCTAAGATGACTAAGGTCCTTCTCCACTTGTTTGCGTCTTTAGCTTTGTCCTCCATTGCGTCGCTCCACTGGCGTAGAGACTAAGATTGTTCTGGCTGGATCAGTGGTGTACATGCTCCCTAAATGGCCTCGCCATCTTAGGCATCGAAACCGTAGAAGCCTGGCTAGACTCAGTTTGTGTTACAGCCCAACCAGTTCGTGGTTGAGCTTTCTTTCCCAAATGCCATCAACGGACCAAAGCAAGGACTAAGGGTTTCTTTATCAGCTCTAGCGATTGTCCATGTCTCTTCTTCTCATAGAGCAGGACTGGGCTAATCAAGGTGTTATACAAAATAAACTTGGTCCTTCGAGAAAAGGGTCTAGTACTCAATTATATTTATTTCGCGTTTAAACTCAAAGTCTGTATTATTTCCTTGACATTTGGCACGCAGATGAGAATTGACTTTGTGGCTTATCTGGCATCTTGTTTGAAGATGCAGGGACCAATGCCAGCTTCATGCCTTTGTGAATCCAGGTTTTTCAACAGGTGCATGTATATTCATACGCCCAAATGCGCCAACTTTGAATGTTAACGTCTCCGCCGAGTAAAAAAATACCATCATCCGTGGAGCCGGTGTCCAAAATGTTGTCACTTAACCGCTTTTTTAGACGCTAAATGGCGTATATTCACGTGTGAAAGGGACCTACAGTTTAATGCCGACTCCGAATTTGAGAAGCTTTTTCTAGACAGGAATACTCTTTGAGCATTGGCAGTGACTCGAAAGAGGAGGAGCCCTGAATTATCAAAGGTGGTAAATTCGGGTATCGAACCTGGCACCCTCTTCGTAAGAGTCGACGCACTTACCCACTACGCCACGGTGATCCACACGTGAAAGAACAATAGCACGCACAACACGAGTGGTTGCTGGGAATCTAGGCCCAGGTCCGCCTCGGACTGTATTTTTATTATAATGGCGTATATTGTACGTACCCCGTGATCAGGTGGCTTGAGTGAGTTCAACTCTGTAAGCGTCCATATCCAGATCGTACTGTGCCGTAGGACCTCGTCGTTAAATCGATGTACTTGATCTCTTCATCAAAACTCTAACTCACAGCTGTTCACTTTTCCTAGAGCGTGAAAAGCTGCAAAATGTAAACAAATCTCTTCGAATCTGTGTATAGATTTTGCTATAGTAAGCTTAGGTGGACAATTATATCGACCGTAATCCTCTCGTAATGCGAGACATATTCCCATCATAGAATCATCATTTTCGGAGTAAGTTTTCTCAAATTCAGCAAGATCAACGACTATTAAACGATCTGATTTTATGACATATGATAGTGCTCAAATTAAAATATCGATATGTGAAAAGTTTATGAAGAGTAAGATATTTAAATAAAGTAATATGGCCCACCATAGGTGTTTCTACAAGGATCCATATAAACTCACAATTTTACATGAAACTCAATATGGTTATTTTCTTAAGGACAAAAATGTCTTCAACATCTACTAAAAACCGACGTGATATAGGAAGTATGAATACAGCATCAGTTGGGCTTAAACATTTTTTTTAATTTAATTTTTAAATTAATTTTTTAAAACCGTTATATTGAGAATGTTGTCTTTTTTATTTATTTATTTTTTGTTAAGTTGTAGTTGCTTTAACTATTTAAAAAAAAGAAAAAGTGAATAGATGCACTGGCTATTTTTTTAATAAAAATATTAAGGGTGTGCACATATCTGGGACACTCAATACTACTAGTCTTCGCGGTTTTAATACGTTCAGCAATTGTTAAGGCCATGTTCCTCCAAAAAACAAATTTTGTTTATATTACAAAAAATATTAATGAATCAAAGTTTTTATAGGTTAGAACACATAAAAATACTAATTATTTAATAAAATTGTTTTTTTTTTTTTTCTTAAATGTCTGCTGAAATACGTCCCTTTTGTGGGTGGGTGACATGATAACTTATCAACGAATCATCTGAAGGCAAAAATCAAAACGTTTTCTTATTCTGTATTACATTGGCTATGCGCGGTACTACAATGAAACATTTTCACAAAAAAAAAATCAATGGCGAACTTTTTAATTTTTTTTTCATTTTTAATTGTTTATAACAATAAATACTTTTCGTTGTAGTACCGACCATAGAGAGAAATTTTAAGAACAAAATGCCATTTGGTTCATGTTGATAAGTTCAATAGTTTCTAAATAAGAGTGCCACCCAGTTGAAAAAACTGGTGGTTTCGAGAAAAAGGCGATTAAAGTTTTTGTTCGTGAAGAATCGGCCGGATTTATCGCTGGGCGCGCTCCGCTCTTCCCTCTTGTATACCTACTTCTTGGTCTTATGGACCTTCGGGACTTAATATTTCTAAGAGCATTTTCTAACAATTTACGGGGAAAAAAACATTCTTGAAAACTTTTCGGAGGAACCTGGCCTTTGATCTATACATAGAAACGGCTAGACGTAAGTTTAACATATGCGGACTTGGATGATAGCTTCCTTTTGTGATTTTAATAGAAAACCGGCAAAATGTCGTGCCGCTTCAGTGTCTGTACAGGTTATGTAGGGGGGCTGCTAGTGCTGTCGCCAGCACACACAAATCCGCTGGCCCGGATGGTATTCCCCCTACACTTCTGAAGAGGTGTTCTTCTGTGCTGGCACTCCACTGCGTAAGCTTTTTCATCTATCCTACTCTTTAGGTCTCTTTCCGAACAGATGGAAAACAGCATTTGTCCCCGTCCCTAAAAAGGGCGAATCTTCATCACCCACCTAGTACCGACCCATAGCACTTACGTCCCTTCTTTCTAAGGTCATGGAAACGCTGATAAATCGTCAGCTTATGAAATATCTTGAATCGCGGAAGCTTCTTAATGACCGACAATATGGTTTCCGCAGAGACAGGTACACTGATGATCCGATCTCACCGAAAAGTGGAACCAATCTTTGCACAATTCAGGCGAAAGCAAGATCGTTGCGCTTGATATTTCTAAAGCATTTGACAGAGTTTGGCATCAAGCTCTCTTGTCGAAAATGCGTGCCTATGGTATCGATGAATCTCTTCTTCTATGGATTAGAAATTACCTTTCGAACCGTTCAATTCAAGTTGTTTTGGATGGGTTCAAGGCTGATATCCACCAAATAAATGCTGGTGGTCCCCAAGGCTCAGTTCTGTCTCCGACACTCTTTCTCATTTTTATAAATGATCTCTTGTCGGCTACTTCGAATCCAATCCATTCCTTCGCTGATGACAGCACACTCAGCTTTTCATATACGTTCCAAGACTCATGACCCCGCCCTTCGGCCGTAGAATGGGAATGGCATTGTATGTTGAGTTCCGATCTTGACAGCATAATTAACTGGGGAAAAAACAATAGAGTGGAATTCAATGCTTCAAAAACTCAATGCTGTCTGCTGTCACTCAAACGAACCCTTGATAACCAGCCATCATCCATGAATGGCACTTGTGTCGATGAAACCGGAAAACGTTCCATTCTTGGTATGTGTATCAACACAACACTTAGTTGGAGCGATCACATATTTGAGGTCGCCAAAAATGCTGCGAAATGTTTAGGTTTTCTTAATCGATGCAAGAAATATTTCACCCCTTCTGATTTGACTTTAATTTATAAGGCGTACATCCGCCCCAAGCTTGAGTATAACGCTCATATCTGGTCTGGTGCCCCCAAGACCACACTGCACCTACTTGATAGAATCCAAAAGCGAGCGATAAAACTTATAGGAGACAACAATATCGCAGAGTCATTAGACTCGCTCGAACATCGACGTATCGTCTCTTCTTTGTCCGTGTTTTATCGTTATTTCAACAAACGATGCTCAAGTGAGCTAGCCAACTGCATTCCTCCTCTCCATGAATTCACCCGCAATACTCGTCTCGCCAGGAATGCCCATCAGTATACCCTTACAGCCTACTTTCGGACGCACAGTTAAATTCAGAGACTCGTTCTTCAGCCGCACTGCACGAATAATATGGAATGCTCTTCCCAAACTAATATTTCTCACAGACTACAACCCGCAGATATTTAAGACCAATGTGCACAGGTACCTCCTCTCCCTCTCTCCCTCTATACCTTCGGCCCGTGCTGTGTCTTGACCCCGGGCACATAAGGGTATTAGCAATCCCTTGAGCACGCGTACATTATATAAAAAAAAAAAAAACTCAGACCAAGTTGATGCATTACCCACAGTCAGACTAGTACCACCGATTGACCACTCCAGTGATGGTGCCGTTAATTTGATTCCTAGGATCTAAAAACCAGTTAAAAGCGTATTAACTTAGCTCTCGCTGGTATTCGAACCGGGGAATTCAACCCACCAACCAAGGGCAGGTACTCAACCAACTGCGCCATCCAGTCGTCGAAGTGTCAGTACAACACTGATGTCTAGAGTTGAACTTTTATAACACAAGTCCCACATTTGAAGGGAATCCTGTTGGGCACCGTATGCAGACCTGATTTATTGTCCTGCTAGAAACACTCAAGATTGCCCTGAATTGCTGGTCAGCTGGTCAGCCATGTTAATCCCATCCATCACTTTGGACTGCATTCACAACCATGCCGTCCTTGAATTCCTCCGCTTCGACTAAATGCCTCGGAGATTGCACAGGCAGGTGATGACGGAGATTTATGCAATGACTGCAACACCACACCACTCACCAACATGATCGATTTCGTGCACACTTTGTCTCGACCAGTTCGCACAAAATGCTCGCCGATAAGAAACTCACCTCATTCGAAATGTCATTACCCGAGTGTATCCATCAATTAAAATTCACTTGTCCACCGCAGCTACGATCCACCATCATCGCCGCACGGTTGTGTAACTTTGACAAGCAAGGAGAACCAATTTGCAGCAGGAAACCTGAAATTAACGTCTTTTTTTCGTTTTGTTTTGTTTTTACCCAATTCCTCGATTCACAAACCAGCCAGCAACAACTCCGCTCCCTCTTCAGCGCCGAGCAGTCGTTTTTAAAGTTCACACGTTCTGTGCCACATCGTTCGCCTCTTACTTCGCGGCTTGTGATCACTTTGTTTGCACTTTTGTTTCACTTCAGCCACGGACCCAGTCTCGGCCAGCACATGTGGCTCGCTGCGCCCAGCAGCCGGTGTATGGGTGAGAGACTCAGATTCTCACAAAAAGATTGTACGTGTCCGTTGATTTATTCACTTGTTGATACAACACCACGCGAGATACATGCAATAAATCCGCTTCCAGTGGCAGATAGTTCTCCGCGAGCGGATTTATAAGCCACCAGCCGCCAACAACAGCCGCACAGATAAAAGAATTAAGATATGCAAATCCATAATGATGCTCTCCGGGTGCGCTGGTGTGTGTGTGGCAGAGTGTCGAGTGTCGACGTGAAAGAAACTACGAACGACCCACAGTGACCTAGATACAAACGGCAGTCGTCGTTCGTGGAGCAGAATGCATTCGCCGGCGAACTTTCATTCCATCACCATCACCGGTCGGCCGGTGCAGTCCTTCACAGCGCCTCAGCGCTGTCGAACGTCGAGTGATGGAAGTCCTTTCACAGAAACTTTTCACACTCGCGCACACAATACGCCTTGATTATTCGTGGAAATCCAAGCCCATTAAGTGCACTGCGACACGCATACAGATGCCGTCGTCCAGATACCGAAACTTTCTACGAACTGTGAAACGCGCGCGTACACTTTTTTAATTAGGGCTTACTACCTTATGGGCTGGCTAGAGACGCACGTCTCTAGGCGGCGGCGAGCTGTGCCGTGGGAACATTTTCCAAAGACTCGCAGGCATTAATTTACGGATTTCTAGCTCAAACAAAAGCACACGATGCGACCTGCCGTGGATACAATGAAAGTTGATGACGTTCGCTGCTGGGTTCGCGGCGAGTGTGGGCCGCAACGGTGCGCTGTGTTTGGTCCCGGGGAGCTTGAAACGGGTTTCATAACTCTTCGTTGCTAATTGTTTCCATTAAAATCAGAAGTCATTAACGGCCATCGTCGTCGTAAGATACGAATCTGTGAGAGCGCAAGCGAGTGCGAGCGACTTTATTGCGTGACTTCGACACCGAGTCGATAATGGGAAACAAAAAAATTGAATTCAAACCAAGCCGAGTATCTTTTATGGGAATTTAGCAATTCACGATATAATGTCATTATCAGTGTCAGCAAAGACGGCCGAGATACAATTGATGAATGAGATATGGCGGCAGTTAGTTCCGATTCGATCCGGTGGTTCATTAGCTGCTGGCACATGTGGGAACGTGATGCGATTTAATGTGTGGCAAATTGGGCGGGGATAGAGTGCAGCGTGAACGCTGACACTGCCGGTGTGACTCAACGTTGTCACGAAGGATTGAGTCACGAGTGACGAGAAGTCAAAGGTTGCGTATAGACACGCCGTGTTTGTGCAGAGACTCAACTCTGATTGGTTTTCATCGGCGGCTGTTGTTTATGTAATCGATGCTGTGGCTCAGTTCAGTTGTTAACAAGGCTGATGTGGTTGCGGAAGTCTCTGGCAAAGAATTTGTCTGTTTTACATCACTCGTTTGAGGGTGGTGTCGAGTTTGGTGATTTCCTGGCCCGTTGTCGATAAAATCACCGGGGACTTCCTCAAAGTTTAAGTTGCAGTTGTCGCACACGCACACAACACATTTGATCGTTCAACCAGCATCAAGTTCTGCATCTACTATAAGTCAGCCTACAGTAGACGCAAAACTTGATGCTGGTTGAACGAAAAAGTGTGTAAAGATATATAAGCTCTTCGTGAAAAACTCAAGCGTCGCTTTGGCTGAGCTAATTTGTTGAGAATAATTATTTTCTACAGATTCTGAAGCTCTGATTGAAGTCGGTGAGAGCTCCAAGTGATGATTGAGCTTAGGCTGATTCAATGAATCACTCTTGACCATTTGATCCACTCCTGAACCATACTTTTTCTCCTGAGTCCAAAATGTGAGTTCCTTAGGCTGTTTGACACTCGACACACTCTGCCACATACTCTCTGATATCCTCGTGTCTTCTCTGTGGCTGTCATTGTAGCGTGCTGAGCGCGCAGGTCGTCCTGCCTTCCCATCAATTTGATTATCAAGTGCGTTGTTAACTTGATCCAATGACAGGCTCCAAATCAAATTCATGCAAAAATACTGAACGTGTCTGATCACACTAAACTACCTAACTCATGTTCCATTGACGTGACAAACACGCTAGCGGCACCATCACGTACGTGGCACATTTGAGTAGCCTTTCCTCTAGCAACCCTGTAACTGAACGTTGAATTGTCCTTAGACTTGTAGTCAATCAGCTCGGTGGACGTGCTTCAACAGGTTGTTAGACACATCGTAGAATGTGTCTTTAGACCTGTCCTCAGGTATGTTAAAAACAAAGGCAGACGTTATTTCGAATATGTCATCGAACACGTCATTGGACAATACTTTGGACATGCTGTCTGTCAGCTTGTGACGAGCGTTGACTGACATGTCCTTCGACCAGGCACGTCTCCAGACACATCAGAAAATTTCACTTGTCGTGATGCGTGCAATGGGCGGAGATTGGTGGGATACAACGGCAACAATTGTCATCATGTTTTCTTCTTCGCTTTTTGAAAACGAAACAAGGTAAACAGAGGCAGGGGCGCTTGTTCCGATGCGACAGTCGTTGAATTTGGCGAAAATATTTAATGAAATTTATTCACTCTGTTTTCAATTGTGGAATCAGTGGATACACATTGAAAAAATTCGGACTTCTCAATCCGGCATCCGGATCCGGCATAGAAGATGTTTGAGATTTTTGATAAACAATTTAGCGACCAGAACGCGTACAGAGGTGGAAGGGGAGACTCAACATTCATTCCACAGACTGTTCGGTATTTTTGTCTCCAACAACATAGCGCGTGCTTTTTCAATTAATGCCCGATTAAATTTCTCCATTTTGCTGTGGGGTATAAGCAGTTGTAGGCTCGACTTCCATCTCTTTAGTTATCCACCAGTTTATTTGCTCGTTTGACAAGTATTCTCGTCCCTGGTCAGTTGTCAATTTTGAAATAGACAAACTGAACCTTGCAGTTACATGAGCTTCATATTTGTTTGTAGCTTGAGAAATCTGACTTATTTTTTATTGCATATCTAATAGCGAAGTGACTATAGACATCGACGAACATACTCACAACGCCACGGCCACTACCAGAGTGAGACTATGTATCCGCCAATAAGGAGATCATACTAGTAGAAGACAGGTGTTGGTTGAAGCGGTAGAAGATACAACCCCCTGTCTAGGACATGTTTACAAACCCATCGATCGGGGTTTCGACCTTTCGTTTTAAGTTTCAGAACATGTCTTTGAATCACGACCACTGTGTTGCTTGCGGGGTCTTCTATTCGACGTTAAAACCATTTTCTTCATCGTGACGTAGTTTGCAACTCATCTGTGTCTTTGGTCATACTTCGTTCGACTTTTGAAAGATAAGCGAGAGCTAAGGTAGGACACTCCAGAGAGATTTCCCTCTAATCGCCTTTAAGCAAGTCGGAGTCTCTTGTTGGAGAAGAGACAGCGAACAAGATCGGAGTGAAGGAGTATGTGTATGGGAGTTTTTCGATTTGAGCGCTTGCTTATAGGGAATAAAGAACAAAATATGACAGTCGACTAACCACCGAATTCAACTGTTGAGTTGCAATGGAAGTGCATTTTTGAATGCCGTAGGGGTTTCTTTAGAGTTTGTTGAAATTATTGACACAAGTAAGCGCTCTTCTTCTTCTTTTTCTTCTTATTCTTCTTTTTCTTTCAGTGGCATTACATTCTTGAGCAAGACTTAGCCTTCTGCACGACGTGCCTTGTCTAAGCTAGCGGTCGTTCTATCTGAACGAAGTATACAACTCAGATGTGTACGGAGTTCTTTCTTGGTTCAACTATTTGGTACATCGTGGTAAATTTCGATTAATTCTTTTGAACATGTCTCCACTCTGCTCTATCTTGTCTTGCATTTCTCTAATTTGAAACTTTTAGTTTTCGTATGTCTTCAGTCTTCGACTCCGAACCCGTGGGACAACGTAACAGAGGACGCCCGCGTTTAAGGTGGCGCACCCAGGTGGAGAAGGACCTCAACCAACTTGGTGTGCGACACTAGAGACATCTAGCCAGAGACCGTGCTAGCTGGAGATGCTTGTTGATTGATGGCCAGGTCCACCCCGGACTGAAGCGCCAAATAAAGAATAAGAAGAATGTCTTCAGTCACACCATCCATCCATCTACTCCTTATTCAACCTCGGCTTTTGAATGTCCTGTTTCGTTTTCAGAGGTCACGCATCCTCATTAATTGTCAAAACCTGCTTCTTTCTGCTTTGGCGAACCACACTAAATCTTCTTCAAGGATTGCGTTGATTTCTTCGTTCGTCCGCGACGCCGTATATATATATTTCGTTTATCGTACATTTTTATGATTATTTTTATTCAAAGATTCTTACAAGAGATATAAGCTCAGACTTGAAGGAAAAAAATGTTCCCAAAAATGTGTTCATAATAACTTTAATTCTTTCATCTACGTACGTACAAAGCGATTCATTTCGATTCCCAATTAGCAACAAAAAAAATTAACGAAAATTAACGAAACTTAACGAAAATCAACGAAACTGAACAAAGGCAAGAGGCAGGTTTTAGAACTGGCGTTTTCTCTATATAGGTCAACAGGCGTCTTTTTGAAACTTAACGAAACGAAAAGGTAGATGTTGGTGGTGGGTTTCTCTCTGAACAGCTCAACAGCTCTTTCTTTTCTACAAAAGCTCCAAACGACTGTAATGTAATGTTTTTCAGGACGAGGACATGGCGATTCTATAAAATTAAGAACGAAAAAACCTAACGAAACTTAACGAAACTCAACGAAACTGTACAAAGGGAAAAGACAGTGGTCTTATTAGTGGCGTTTTCTCTATATAGGTCAACAGGCGTCTTTTTGAAACTTAACGAAACTGAACGAAACGAAAAGATAGACGTTGGAAGTCGCGTTTTCTCTGAACAGTTCAACGCTCATCTTTCTATTCTGCAAGAGCGACTTTAATGTTTTTCAGGACGAGGACATAGCGATTTGATAAGAGTTATCGTAGCTTAGGTGGAATGAAATTTTAATACGCGGTACGTATTATATTTCTCCTAGACAGTCACAAGGCCATCAAGGCATTGGAAGCAGCCTTTATCAACTCAAACAATGTCGTTAATCTCTAGAGTGTATGATTGAGCATGTCTGAGGGATTGAACACTGATCTAGGCTGAGTGTACCGGCTTGATTGTGAGCTTGTGTGCATACAGTGACAGCAGAAAACATTGCAACCGTCATGAGAAAAACGCGTTAATAATTTATTTCGTTTCAACCTCTTACAAAATGACGCAGATACTTCATGTTCAACTCTCTAAAGCGATAATGACTGTTCTAGTTTTTTTTGCCTCGATTTTCACTGAATTTTGAAGCTGCCCCTTTGACGATTTCCATCTAGTTTTTTTTGCCACAGATTTGGTGTGTCCTCAACTGAAATGCTGTGCAAACAACCTTGACGTCACCATCGCCACGACATCGCCCAACAGCATCTCAAGTACGGTGAGACTGTGAATCACAGATTTCCCATTTCCATCCACTCGGTGAATTTGCGCAACAGCGAAGCCAATCCCCTCACTTGTACGTATTTCTCACCATCTCACAGGTGTTTCCGGTTGGCGCGTTCAATTCAACGCGCCGTCATTGCCTTAATGTATCGCAATACAAAAGCAATTTGAAATGAAAACTAAAACTCATTAAATAGCCGTACGTCGTTCACCACGGCCACCGGAGGGTCTTATTCAACAGAAACACAATCTTCATCCGGCGTCAAGGCCGCACTCCACAAAGGCGAAATGAGAGAACAAAAGCCCCCAGAGTGGCCAAAAGCAAATGCGTACTTTTGAAATGTATGTATCTATTACCATTCGTTCCGTCATATTATTCTCCAGAGCGTCATAGAGTGACAAAACCGTCTCGCCACGCCATACGGGCCAGGCAAACTAGAAACAGGCCGACCAACCCAGCGGACACGTAGCCTTTGTGCCCTTAAGGCCATCGGACCACTGGCTTGGTATGGTTCTGTTTTGGGCTCGAATTGATTTCGAATGCATGCACAGAGGTGGACATGTTTTGGATGGAAATCGGTTTCTCTCTCCCTCTCTCGCTCTCTTTGTGTGTGTCAGTGCGCTCCCCGCTCGACGGGGTCCCCGATTAATGACCCTCCATTCCAAAGCGATTAAGCAATAAATCGGTTGATCTTCTATCGATAAAGCTCTCAGTGGGAAGTTTGAAAAGGAGAATAATGGACCTAGCGGTGAACACCGTTAGAAAACTTCAAATCGCCCAGCAAAGTGCATAAATCAGAAACCAGAAAAGAAAAATCGAGGAAAATCTTCTCCGCCACGACGACGCATGCAGCGCAGGGCAGTCGATAACACGCGTGCGGGATCGTAAACTTTTACGATTATCTCGAGCGATGAGTGTGGGTAAACACAAGCAATGAGATACATTACAATTCGTCGTTGAAATTCTATCTTGATTACGAATAAAAAATGAATGAATGCTGTCAAGCCTGCTGGCAGCACCAGCACCGCCCGGCCGTATAAAGGAAAGTTAAATCGTCTGCATTCGGGGGACAGCAGCACATAAAGCCTAGCGGATTTGTCGTAAAAGCCTGCCCTTCGGGCGGAGTGTGAGGGCTCAGACTGGCTGTCACATGCCTGTGATCAGTCACCTTGTAAGTCGATTACTTGACAAGCGAGTAATGCAGGTTTGTGCTTATCGATTCGTCAGCTTTCCTTATCGCGAGCTGATAGCTGGTCTCGCGGTTTGTGTGGGTTTTTCGTCGGCTCTGTGTTGACTTTTTGCAAAGGAGTTTATTGTGTCGTGATTGAAGATATCGGATTTACACTCATTCCCGATGAGCGCAGACGGGCTCGAGATAAGGGAAACGATATCGACTAGGTGCAGCGATAAGAGAGGGAAAATGGAAGCATGTGAATTGGCAACGCAGGCGATCGCGGCTCGAGAGGGCATGGGAACTTTCATTGGCAATCGAAGTTGTTTGCATTGTGGCGCCTTGACTCTCGCGACTGTGGGAGCCCTCAGATGTTTGCCGACAATACTGAGTCAGTTGCGGTTTATTGTGTGATTTGACGATGCCGGCGCGGGGATTGTGGGACAAGTTGACTTGGCAACATTGTCGTCGTCGTCTAGGAAGACAATCGTGCTTGCTGTTAAGTTGCAATTGAAGTAAATGCATGAGAGCTCGTAGTGGGGTTTGTTGGTGTTTGTGGGCAAGGCCCAACTATGAGCGGTTTTTTCATAGTCAATCTTGAAAGTGCCCTTAGTTGCTTCTGGGAATTTACACAAATTTCCATTACCAGCTATTAGTTATGTACCTATGCGATTCCCTTGGATACCTAGTTAAGTAAGTAAAATTTAACGAAACGTTTTCTTTCTCAAAAGTTCTAAATGAATATCCCTGAAACTTAACGAAACTTGTGGAAACATGATGAAACTTAACGAAACTAATCGAAACTGAACGGAACAAAGGACATGAGTTGAAAGTTTGTTTTCCACTGCAAACATCACAAATTGCATCTTTCTGGAACTTAACGAAACTGAACGAAGCGAAGATGTAGGTGTTGGAAGAAACGTTTGATTTCTTATAAGCTACCCATGCGTCTCTCTGAAACTTAACGAACCTAAACGAAACTGAACGAAATGAAGGACATGTGTTGAAAGGGGGCTTTTTTCTCTGCAAACAGCTCATCTTTCCGAAACTGAACGAAGCCTAATAACAGGAGTTGGAAATGGGGATTAATTCCGTAAGAGATTCTGATGACTATACGGTGTTTCGCAGGTGCGATATAAGCGTCGTCAGGGAACAGTCAGGCCACTCCAAACTGGTATCAGTTGTCCTTGAAGGAATGGCTGAGGAACTCAACATTGGTCTGAACTGGGTACCAGTCAACAGGCACACTGAGACATTTGAAGCTGTCAAGCTAGCCAGCCGCGCAACAGCTCTTCGGATCGCCTTTACTGATCTAAATCCCTTTAGGAGTGCCCCTTGCTACTAGCAAACACTTGCCTTGAACGAAACTTGCTGATCAAATGAAATGAAAGATCAGATCTAGACTGGACTCAGATCTTCAGCAGCTGCTAGCAGTCATTCACGAGGTTAGTTTCCTTATACGACACTGCCTCTTGGAAGATCACGCCTGGAGACATAAGAAGAATCTGCGTGAACGAAGAAGAGATAGACAGCCTAAAACACATCCACTGCTCAAGCCCGCCTCTAATTCCGGCACAAACTTACTTCGCAGTCATATTTACCTGCGGTTACCAGTATAATAGGTCATCCAGAAGGCACCCCAACCTACCTACCCAGCTGTGGGTAGCTCGCCACCACGTCGGGATGAACACAAATCCGTTTCAGGGCATCAGTGAAGTCTAATCCCTGCCTACGCACCTAATCCCCCAACAATGTGCTTTAAATTCTCCTCTTAAATCTTCATCACTCCCACGACCAGTTAAACTTAGTTTACTCCCCACTTTTTCACACCATAAATCGCGAGATTTTTCAAAGGACCCTCCTCCAGCGCCACTGGCTGCGTGCGAAAATTCAATCAAATTAACTCAGACACAATTTCTATTAATTTACTCCTGCCTCGCTGCTGCAGGACAAGGCGACCGCCCGCAACGTCGCAGCGTTTACTTCAATTTCGCCCACCTCCGACTGTTTTTCGTGTAACTTTTCAACTTAATTCTGTAATTCGATTTGAAAATTCACCCGTCAATTGGCGAGCACCCGGCTGTGGACGTCCGTCTGCCTTTGAGCGGGATCAAGGCACGCCTTGCACTTGACGGCGGCGACGGATAAACCGAATAAATTGTTTTAAATCCGATTAATTTGCTTCGTTGTCACAGGTTGTACGAATTCATTCAAGTCTTGTCCTGTGACGGATTGGAAATTTCAAGAACGAACATTTAAGATTTTGCTTGAATAAAAGGATAGTGGTTCACATGGTGCCTTGGGGGACTCCATTAGAAATGAAGTGTTCAACAGTGTCCTAGATGTAGGCATGAGCTCCAAGTTTTTGGGAGTTCACTTATGTCGTTTACTGAAAGTCTTAACACCGAGAACTTGTACAGATGATGAACTAAACGCACAGTGGTCCACATGGTGCCTTGGGGGACTCCATTAGAAATGAAGTGTTCAACAGTGTCCTAGATGTAGGCATGAGCTCCAAGTTTTTGGGAGTTCACTTATGTCGTTTACTGAAAGTCTTAACACCGAGAACTTGTACAGATGATGAACTAAACGCACAGTGGTGCACATGGTGCCTTGGGGGACTCCATTAGAAATGAAGTGTTCAACAGTGTCGTAGATGTAGGCATGAGCTCCAAGTTTTTGGGAGTTCAGTTATGTCGTTTACTGAAAGTCTTAACACCGAGAACTTGTACAGATGATGAACTAAAAGCACAGTGGTCCACAAGGTGCCTTGGGGGACTCCATTAGAAATGAAGTGTTCAACAGTGTCCTAGATGTAGGCATGAGCTCCAAGTTTTTGGGAGTTCAGTTAGGTCGTGTACTGAAAGTCTTAACACCGAGAACTTGTACAGATGATGAACAAAAAACACAGTGGTCCACATGGTGCCTTGGGGGACTCCATTAGAAATGAAGTGTTCAACAGTGTCCTAGATGTAGGCATGAGCTCCAAGTTTTTGGGAGTTCAGTTATGTCGTGTACTGAAAGTCTTAACACCGAGAACTTGTACAGATGATGAACTAGAAGCACAGTGGTTCACATGATGCCTTGGGGGACTCCATTAGAAATGAAGTGTTCAACAGTGTCCTAGATGTAGGCATGAGCTCCAAGTTTTTGGGAGTTCAGTTATGTCGTGTACTGAAGGTCTTAACACCGAGAACTTGTACAGATGATGAACTAAAAGCACAGTGGTCCACATGGTGCATTGGGGGACTCCATTAGAAATGAAGTGTTCAACAGTGTCCTGGATGTAGGCATGAGCTCCAAGTTTTTGGGAGTTCAGTTATGTCGTGTACTGAAAGTCTTAACACCGAGAACTTGTACAGATGATGAACTAGAAGCACAGTGGTTCACATGATGCCTTGGGGGACTCCATTAGAAATGAAGTGTTCAACAGTGTCCTAGATGTAGGCATGAGCTCCAAGTTCTTGGGAGTTCAGTTATGTCGTTTACTGAAAGTCTTAACACCGAGAACTTGTACAGATGATGAACTAAAAGCACAGTGGTCCACAGGGTGCCTTGGGGGATTCCATTAGAAATGAACTGGCAACTGTCTCTTAATTCAAGTTGGACTGAGTAGCACAATCTACGCAAAGTTCTGGAACTCCTTTCTCTAAATTTGATTTGTGTACCTTCGTCTAGGTGCCACCGTGCTTCGGGAACTGTGTCTCCGCCCCTAAGCCTCTCTAACTAGCTCGATCTTTCGCACATCGAAATGGGCCTTCGCCACTAGCCTGCGTCCTCTGCTGCTTTGATCCACATGCTCAGACACGACCAGAAAATGTGTCAAAGTGTCGTCAAAGAAAGTGGAAACTCTTCGACTCTCACCTCGTCCAAAAGCCGCCGCGAATATTTTCCAACGCACACTTGACTGCAGAGCCGTGGCTGACATCAAACATCAAACGTCTCGGTTGCGGTTAATTGTTGAAAGCAATCACCGAACTCTCACCTGACAAAGCCATCGAGTAACGAAACGAATGGCATGTCATACCAACTGAAGTACCACCACACGACGACGGCATACTTTCGCTACACAGGCTACGAATGACATCATCATGTTTTCTCAACCCTACACGATTTCCTTCTTCCATCAAAATGCGTCCGGCTCCCCAGCCATCCGCAGACACACACACACGCCGAGATACCTACCTCATCGATTGCTATTCGGAATTCACCGAGTTTAATTGCCCCCGCAGATAGATATCTCGCAGATTTTTACGTTTCCTTCCATGAACTTCAAGTTTCGCTCCGCGCTGCCAGCCGGCCGTACATGGCAAGACAACATCCGTCGCCATTTATATTCGATTCGCTGTCAAGTTCATGTCACAACTGACGCAAGGTGATCCACATGATCGCAGACATCGCGGGTGGATTTAATTTATGTCTCTCCCCCGGTCGCCGGTATTCGTGAGCCACAGTTTTTGTGGGCCTACGCTTTGCGCATTGCTCATAGCGCGCTCCAGCGACCATTGCGGCGCGGCAGCGTCTCGAGACAATGGCGGCTCGCGGAGGTCTTTGCCTCCTTTGTCGGGCGCAATCGCTCGAGACACACAATTCATTGGAACTGACTCCAGCGGCGATGGTGCTGCTGCTGTGAAATGCTGGCCGGCGAAACGGGGTCAATGAATCGATAGGCCGCTCACGCAAATCCACAAGCTCTCACGTGAGTCCACAAGCATTTGCATGCGGAATGCACGCTGAAGTGTTGGGTAAATTATTTAATTGGAAATTGTTTTTCTTTATTTTTTGTTGTTGTTGTTGGTTTTCAACCCTCGTGGATGGCAGCCTACGTCTGTTCACCCCTCCGCCCACCGCCGTCGATTAAGCGGCGAAACACGCACCGGCTTGGTAAGACTATCGGCGGTGTTATCGCGTGAATTTTCTCGCGATCGATCGCGGGACCGTTCCGCGTGTTACCCCATGCAAATTGCATGGGCGACGAGCGACGACCGCATCGGCGACGTCGATTGCCACCAGAGAGGGAGTGTGTGTGTGTGTGTGTGCAGCGGGCATCCCCGAGCCAGAACGGCTTGCGCCCACCCCCGCGCCTTATCGCCGCGTGGCTGATGAAAATATTGAAAGTTTAATTGCCGTGCCATTAATTGTTTTTAATTGCCTGTTGGGGGGCTGGTCTGGTGGGGCTGGCTGTTTGCCGGTTTCTCAGCTGTGTGCCCTTATTATCATGATTTGCACTTGTGCAGCCATGCTCTTGAGTGAATTGTTGTGGCGCTGCATGCTGGGGAGAGGACGATAGAAAGTTGAAAGTACAATGAATCTCGTGGGAACGCAAAAACCGGGGCGAAAAGTGCTTAATTTGCACGTGACGCCATGCTGCCTCGCCGTTCGTTCGCTTGTTGCCTGTCGTCGATCGTTAATGGGTGTACGTCGGCGCTGGCTTTAACGCCACGATTGCAGAGTAATTAAGAAAAAGAAATAATTGTAATTACGTACAAGTACGAGTGAAAGATTTCTGCTGACGATGGGTGGCGGCGTTGTTATGCCGGGTGCTTAAACGGTGAATGTGGAATCTGTGCGAAGTGAGTGAGTCACTTCGTGAACAGAGGGCACTCTACGTCTGTTTACTTTTACTCAGGCTCTGGTGTGGACTTAGGGAAGCTTTTGAATGTCTTTTGGAGGATGTGTCGACGGATGTTAGTAAATCGTGACGGGAAAATGAAAGAGTTCTTGCGGTGAAAAGTTCGATTGGACAGACAATTCGTGTGGTGTTTTCTAAATTCCAAGTTGGCTACATTTTGAACAAAACTCTGCATCCTGTTACTGATTCATTTTTTTTATAATTATATTGCTAAGCAGGACGTTGCGTTGTCTGAAGAGATTCCTTGGCTGAGGCTCAGGGTCCCACTCGAATGTACCGTCGCACAAAGAAGGTGAATGGATTACGAAAAACTTTGCTGTCCGGAGTTAAGACACAGCCCAGACCTAAAGTATAAGCGGCGACGAAGTATCAGCCCTTTGCGGTCTTATCTGCCAGTGGATTGCAGGCAGTGGGAAGGCCATTCGGGCAGGCTATTCGAGTGAATCGCCTAAAATCGAGTCAATGAGGTAGGCGTACCGTACGAGCATTCTTCAAGAGACGAGTGTTGGTCTGAATTCATGGAGAAGAGGAATGCAATTGGTTTACTCATTTGTTCGTCGTTCGTCGTTCGTCGTTGACACAACTATGACTCTGTGACAAAGAAGTCACATTATGTTGATGTTGAAGCGAGCTACACTGACTTCTGGAAGTCCAACGACTGATGTCCTTGCGACCTGTAGCCACGAATAACTAAGGCCAATAAAATAAATTCATGGTGCCCCTCCTGTGCCTCTTGTGTCTCATTTTTACTCAGGCTTATGGCGGGTGGCAAGTTTTGGAGGTAACCTATGTGAGCGCTATTTTTAATCTTGTGCTCTGGTAAATCGATGTCATATCACTTGAGGCGGGCTTGAGAAAACCGAAACATGTCGAAGCGTTTACATTTATACTTCTCAGACTGACGACCTATGACGACCTATGGAGGGTTTAAGCCTGAGCTAATCCTGCCTTTCATTGTTGTCACCATCGGTCACGTTCACACTGCATCCAGTTATCGAGACCAAGCTGTCAAACGTCCTTTCTTCTTCTTTCTTCGTTAGTCCCTGTATCGCCATAGGGCCTCAACTAAGCCTACGTGCGCCATCGCGATCCATTTCTGACAGTGTGCCTCAACTCTCCCCAACTTTCCCGCACTTCACTCTGCATCAAGTGCTCTTTTGACGGCCGGGTCCTGTGGGCCTGCCGGGCCTGCCGTCCTGTGTTAAAGGATTGGTTTCACTTCAGTGTCCAATAAATTTTTCGCCTTTTTTCTCTGACGTCCCCGATGACTTAATCTTCATAAGCAAGGTTAGGTAGGGACCAGGAGGCTCGTAGTCGAAGACAAGCCGATTGACCAAAAAAACTTCTTCATCTGGCTCGATCTGGACCTTCTTCTCCACTATATTCGAGATAAAAAAGGCTGGGCCTACTCTACAACACTTGTATAGAAGCTGCCTAGACGAGGGTGAGGAGGAAGGAGCCGACCATTTCTCTGCAACTGTCCTGCCTTTGTCTCAAGCTCGAAAGCCACTATAGGTCCCTACTTCTATGACAGTCGTTATGGCCTCAGTAAAATTCTGGTCAAAGCCCTAGGCAAATTTGTTGACAAAACTGACTGGCTGTCATAATAAAGGCAACCCTCTCCACTTTCAAACACCCACGTGGCTTGGTCTGAGTGCATTAATGCAACCACCTACCTACCCACCACGTCATTAGTTTCATGGACCTCATCTGTTGCGTTGTCTCTCTTGGGCGGAGTCAATGACTCTTTCTTGGGCCTGAAGCAGTGGCGAACGGCAAAAATTTGAGCTTTGCTGGTTAACCACGTAAACGACTGAAGTTGGTTGAAGTGCCTGCCCTTGGTTAATGGGGTCTCCGAATCCCAGTGAAACCAAAGTTAATACAATTTAATCTGGTTTTCAAGTCTGTTCCAGTCACCATCATTTGCCGTTGGTACCAAAGTAAGGGCCCTATCACTGGAGTGGTCAATCAGTGGTTGGAGTCTGACTGTGCGTATCACAAAACGTGGCTAGCAGGCCCCCTACCTACCTCACTACTGGTTAACCAAAAACAAATGACTACTAGCTTCAATTAAACATCTGTTCCATATTTGTACATCTACTTCCCCGGAGATCATTCCGAAACAAAGAAGACTCGTTTCATTTCTGTCGTTTTACTATCGTTCGGTTACCGCGTGGGCGATCATTTTTGGCTTCGGTTCTAAGACGGATCATTCTCTAAATCGATTGATGTCTTGTTGCACAATCAGTTTACATATCCCCAGCGTTTCGGATAATTAAACGATTTGATTGCCATTTTGTGCCCATCCTTGCGCAGTGCTGAACATCGATCCGCATGGTGATCGATTGATCAAATTGAAATTAAGCAATTGTAAGAGTTTTGCCTTTTTGAAGTGGTTTCTGTAGGCACTTTTCTTTCAGATTTTTGTTAATTGGAAGATTGGTCTTAAGGGCATTTAGTAAAGTCACAGGAAATTTAATTGAATTTGGTTGGAAATTGGTACCTAAATTCATACAGATTGAAGAGTTTTTCTCAACTCATCGTAGCTACGTGTCCGGTACAAATGTGTTCCGTAGTCAAGTTAAAGTTATGTGAAATGCGTCTGCCACTACTCTTAACGTCTTGTGGTTAAATTCTGATTAAATGAAGGCGTTTTCTATCCGCAGCACCATCAGTTAGACTGAAAGGCTTATTTTGGGTGATTCATCACGACGGCTCTTCGATGTTATCGTGTGAATGATAGTTCAGTGATTTGAAGTGACTGAGCTATGTTTTGCGTTCTTCCCACAGCCTTTGTTGGGCCATGCACAACTGTCAGGTCATCTGTTCTGAGCTCCTGTGTCTTAGTGGCTGGCTACATGAAAGGTCTTGTGTTTGGTCTCCTCAACTAGGACGTATAGCCTAGCCCTTCACATAGGTTACTCAGCAACATCTGCGCAATTCCGAAGCGCAGTGCCATGTGTATGAACGTTGTGTTTAAAAGGTGAATTGTACTGGAATGAGGCACCAAGTGTTATCCGCGTGATGAGAGTGATTTCTAGGGATGTGTCTTGGCAGCCCAGAAGTCTGCTGAGTTTGAAGAATTGTTTAAATTCGATGCCAAAATGTAAAATAAAAGTACACGATTTATAATTTAAATTTTTATAAAATACCACGTTTTTGATTTCAAATTATTCATTTATTTTGTTCACTATGGAAAAATTTGGTCAAACAATGATGTGCAGTGGTCAGCTCGCGCACAAAGACTAACTAACTTTTAGAAAGCGACTGTACCAACAATCGCTGTTTGTAACTGTTTTCAAATACAGAGTTGTAAAGAGAGCTTACTCCCCCATTAAGCTTTACTTTATGTTGTTTGTTCAATTGTGATGACTTAAGCACTAGTGTGATCAACTGACATAATTTACATAATAGTCGATTTTAGAACTAGTGTGACCAACTCTCATAACTTATACCATGTTGCCGATGGAGTATCCTATCGCCTCCATCCTCATGAACAATGAAAGCAGTTGACTTGAAAAAAATTCCAAAGCAGTGGAAAATGTGCTAAATAGGAATAATATGTTTGAGAAGAGACATTATTATCAATACGTATTTTACTGAACAAAACAAGTATTTCATTTTAAAATATTAACTTTAAATTAAATCTTAAATTTGTTAAGCTTTACTAACAGTCTTGTAAGCCGTCAACGGCAACGATTGGATGGTGCAGTTGGTTGGTTGGAGTGCCTGCCTCTGGTAAGCAGAGTCCCCGGTTCGAATCCCTGTGAAAGCAAAGTTAACACGCTTTTATCTGGTTTTCAAATCTGGTCCAGTCACCATTTTCTATTGGGATCAAATTAACGGCACTGTCACTGGAGAGTGGTCAATCAGGGGTAGTAGTCTGACTAGGGGTATTACAATGGACCAATATGGTCTAAGTGTGCTTGTGAATGCACTAGAAACCCAACTACCTGACCCTAAGCCGTCAACGGCGATTTGTTGCTCTCAAAATTTTAAAAGATTTGATCATAATAATATAATATGGCGCGACAGTCCTAGGACCTGAGCCTAGCTTCTTAGCAACCACTAGTGTTGTGCGTGCTATTGTGCTTTCACGATTGGAAGGGACCTACAGTTTAATGCCGACTCCGAAAGGCGAATTTGAGAAGCTTTTTCCTAGACAGGAATACTCTTTGAGCATTGTCAGTGACTCGAAAGAGGTGGAGCCGTCTATTATCAAAGGTGGTAAATTCGGGTATTGAACCTGGCACCCTCTGCGTAGGAGTCGACGCACTTACCCACTACGCCACGGGGACCACGGGATTTGATCATATTTTTCTGAATTACACTTTTCTGAATTCTTAATTATGCGATAAGTGAATATGCGAGTAAAATTAGCTTCTTAATCCATGGTCGTAGCTAACGAATCGGCGAAGTCTTTCGACTTCTTATACGCCTTAACACTTGACGAGATGATAAAGGCAACAACGGACTCAAAAAGTCGATAATGTACACCATATCTCGCTCGAAATGCACGAAACAAATTTTCTTTATTTTTCCATTTTTGCCGTACAGCAGAATAATTTTGAGACGTTCTTGAGGTGTGAGTTATTTCACTATGATGTGTAGTCTGCCCCGATGTGCGCTTATATCTTTTAAACTACCTAACAGATTTTAAAGCGGTTTCCATCGATAGATAGAGTGATATAAGAGGAAGGTTAATATAGTTATCTTGTTGAAATGTAACGATTATTGTTCAGGATGCTGGAAGAAATCAAGCGGACTGAGAGGTTTTATCGAAAAGGCTTTTTATGAAAGTGCATGTGGCTTCCGTGTTGCAAGGTTTTGATTTCCAAGTTCTGCAAATCTATTTTATCTCAAATCCAGAAACAAACATTAATTCGGTGTTCAAGTGTCGCAAAGACTATTGATAGTGATTTAGTTCTAGGACAATTTTTTTTATTGTCTCATGAAAAAGTATCTGCAAGCAATGAATAAAAAGACATCCTGTAGTAGAGTCTAATCGGAATAGCATATAATATTATTAGTCACTCCACACTGCTACCGCACTAGTTTCTCCATTCTACAAGTGCGAAGCCGAGGCGGGTAGCTAGAACTGAATAAAAATAACTCAACACTACGAAGCCATTTCCGCGTGATTTGTCAGAAATAAACTTGGAACTGAAAAAAACAAGTCTAAATGAACCTCAAATGACAAGCTTAACATTTCAGAGCTGGTATCAGTTAAAAAAGTCTGATTCCGTGGCAGAAACAGATGGACTCCAACTGAAGTAGATACCAATCCCTAGCGGTGAAAACTGAAAATAAACCAAGTCTGGGAACCATTCTTCTTCTCAGCCACTTCCTCTTTTGACTGTTGCATCAATTTGATTCCAATTTGTCAAACTCTCCACACCTCTGCCATTAACCCTCATTTTTAAGGAAACAATTCAGCCCTACAAGCTGTCATTGAAAATGTACATACAGATATTTCCACACAACCGACTGCCATCTGACATCACATCAAATCTACCGCATCAGTAAGATTATCGCGCCAGAAGCTCTCAAAAGTATTTCCGTGTAACTCAGTCCAGGCAAGGAGTAAGTAAAACGAAGACATTATGAGAGGCAGCTTGTCTGAATCATGTTTTTATGGCGATTGCCTCAGTGACGACATGCGCAATTAAAACCGCTGGGTGATGCTTTCGAAACTCGATCTTGCTTATCTGAATTTGATCGGAGTATTTACTCACGTACTACGAATAAATCCGGTGGTTGACCTCTTCTTTTTTTTCATCTGGTTTTGGAGGAGAGTACAGTGATGCTGAGGGTTTTATTGGGTAGTCGTCTATATCGGGGCTGGAATCTACGATTACCTTGAGTCGGCTCGTAAAAGATTGTCGTTTATATACTGTTATAAGAAACACCTCTTCTGGGCATTTGTAAAGTTGACTACGTTTGAAGTATACATTCCTCTCTCTGAGACCATCAATCATCGAATTGTTGACTGATTTTTTTCACAAGATTTTCCTTCCAAATGGTGGATTTGAAGCATATAGGCAGTTATCCATCCCGAAACAGAGTCTGTCGTCTTCACAGTTCTTGCCCGATCAGATGACAATATCTGTGCTTGATATTAAATTTTTCTTTTTTTCACCGTAGAGTGGCTAGATACCAGCAGCCCCGCCTGCGCCCATCTGCGATCCATCTGGAAATTCGCAGAGGACCATCCAGCGTGTGGGGTTCAGACTCGCGATCTCGGGGGATGTTATTTGAGAAAGTCATCTGATCGTTGTCTTCGAGTACGGATCGATGTATATCTGCCTGGATAGTAGGGTGTCCAGAGCGGAGTTCTTTCCGCATATGGTTCCATTCTTCCGTCTGCGGGTGGAGGATTGTCGACTACGTTCAAGGGTACGTACTTCATAATATCCCGATTCAAAGTCGTTCAAAATGAGCTTAGTCACTTGCTTAAGCACTTTATGGCGTGTGTGTTAGCTGTAGGCTTGGTTAAAGCCGCTTACAAGTTCAAGATCGTGCAAAATTCAAGTCGAATGACTAATGTTTGCGTGGAAATTGCTTGACTTTATTCTATTAAGCACGATTAAAAAAGGTAAAACAAAAAAATGTGGATCGGCAGGGTGGCCACTGCATAGTGGTTAATGGCGGTTGGTGGCCGAATTTACCAACTTTCATAAATCACTCGGAAGAGGTGGAGGCGGCTTTTCAACTTATATATATACTGTACATCCCTTCTACTCATGTGAGAACAATGGCATGCACAACACGAGTGGTTGCTGTAAAAGCCTAGTCACATTAGTTGAGCAATCGGCTTAAAGTTAAAAGAGGCATCGTCTTCCAAAGAATACCCTCCATAGTCCCTCACCTTGCCAATGTCGTTGACCAGTCTGTCCAGTTCGTGGATGTATCTTCTCCCCCATCACGACCAAAGACCGCTCGCAGAAGGAGACCCCGGTCTTCTCCATCCACTTTTGAGCTTGCACATAACTCTGTGCCATTCAGGAGGACTGCAGAATGAACGAAGTCTTACATAAAGTAAGCCTGATCTTTCGAGAGACGACTTTATTAACGTTGCCACTTGTGTCCAAACAACTGGCAAGAGTTATTCTGCATTTGATCGCGGCATTGTTCCCTCCGCAGACGAAGTAGAACTAGAGGTCTTTGACTTCTTCGCAACTTGGACTGCCCATTGTGACGCTCTGTCCGTGAAGTCTACTTGGGGGGATCAGATACTTCGTTTTTTTCCTCATTCACGGGCGGGGATTCATTTCAGCCGCCTCCGTCACTTTTCACAGCGAACGGCTAAACAGAGAAAATGTAATGAAAAATTATTTGATAAGCCGCGACCGAGAATCGAATTCAGATGTCTAAAGAAAATTCCTTTCCGTTGCCTCCGACGGACAGCCTGTCCAAGATACAATCAATTTGAAACCCACCTCAGACTCAGATGCAAAAACAAACCTCATCCCATCTCTCAACTGTCTCCTAGACGAATTCCATTTCATTTTCGTCCTTAGAGGACTGAGGAGTGCTCCTTTCATCTCAGACCTCGACTCTGACATTCAGGACATCTCACATTCAGCTCATCTCATCTGCTGACTTTCTCCGAGAAAAATGTCACTCGAAAGTACACTGCTTCCATCTCAACCACATGAACTCCTGGTCAAGAACCCCATACCTTTCCACGAATAAATCCACGTCCACCGATCACTATCTCGGTACAGCATTTTCCAGCCATTGCCCCCACCGACCCATCGATGAATGCGATTTTAAATGCTTCCCGCATCTATTCAGAATCTCATTACTTCGCCTGAGATAACCCCATCTCGGCTAGTTTATCATCATTTAGCATGAGATCTTAATAAAACCGTCGAGTAGTTTGAAAACAAATCGCCCATCAACGCTCGCGCTCCTCCTCCCTGGACACCATGGCCGGCCGGCCAGGATTTTAATCCCTCACCTGTGCTCATAAAAAGCGCAACGCACCAGCAGCCAGCACTGTCACGGCTCGTTAAGCGTTTCAAAACATCGCATAAACTAATCGATAAAACTTCGTCTTTTGTAATTACTCTCCGCGGCAACGAGTTGAACGCGTTGCGAAACCGGGAACGACCGGCCCCCGGGAGCGGGAGAGGATGAGAGGGAATTTTTAATTTTTAATGTTTTCTTCAAAGTATCTGCTCGCTGCAGTTCAGTGATTCAATCTTAAGAATCTCTCTGCCTCCTCCTCCTCCCATCTCTCTGACCATTCTTTGGTTAAATTTATGGTTCAACGATTGAGAGAGAGCGACAAGAGTCGTGCCATAACATGCGACCGGCGGGTCTTATCTGCTGGCTTACATCTACCTCGTGGCCATAAGTTATCCTCATTGTCGCGTGTGTGTGCATGAGGTTGGGGGGAATCATAAGAAAGAACAAAGAGCGAAAGAGAATAGGTCCACTCACTCAACCTTCTGGTGGGCCACTGCTGGATTCGTGTCCACTCTCAGTGCTCGCGTGTGGAGTCTTCCGCCTCTGCCTCCGACTTAATCATCATTCGGACACCCTCCTCGGTGGTGGTGAACGCCCGCCCGTCTGGACTCTGGACGCATCATTTCACAGCGGCCCACTGTCGTGAGGTGTAATTTTCGTTAGAATATTTCTTAGAATAAGTGTCTACGACCAATAAACAAATACAAAGCCGACGAATCATTACCTGCTCCACTCGCAGACGCCACGACCGACCGCAACGTGCGGATGAGTCCATGGACACACTTCGATGAAGAACAACAGAAGATAAGAATGAACTCTCCACCAGCACCAGCACCAGCATCGTCATCATCAACAGTGAGCTACCTGGCTCTGGACAAGTCGTACAAGTATCTCCTACTGCCGACGATGAGACTGGTTATTATGTGAGCCAGCGAGCCCGGCCAGTGCACCTTGACGGCGGCGGCGGTACGGACTTTGTGTTCGGGTAACCTGTTCTGGCTGTGTTCCACGGTCCATGGCTGTGTCCGTCTATTAAATTTTGAACTTGCCGGTGTATCTGTTAAGTGAGATGGTATCTTTGTTCAGTTCCCTCGGGTACACCGGCCAACGAAACTATTAGACAATGATTTTCCAGATTTTTATTATTTTTTTTTTCATCCCCTCCCTTCTAACCCTCCCTCCACGTCTCATCATCATCGTCGTCGTTCGTGTCGGTTGAGAAAAGATTAAAAGTCGAGATTCAGCAGACAAAAGAGGATGAGCCCGGGAGACGAGGACAAGAACAAGATCAATCGGGAACTGAGGACCGGGGAAGATATTAAATGATGGGATGGCTGCGTTGTTCTCCTTTCATTTGTTACGCTGATCCTGGGTCATTATTTTTTTCGTTTCGTCGTCTCTGTGATTTCTTCCTCTTGGATGAATCATTTCAAAGAACGCACACACACACACACACACAGAGACACAGGCAGTGGCACATCTGCCGATGGTGGGCTGTGTCTCTCATTGTCGCTGGAAGTCGGTGGTACATACCTGTAACGAGGAAGATGATGGTGATTCTACGGAATTCTCTCGTCTGTTTGAAGATGCAGGATGTTTACCTTCGATTCGAATGCAATCACAGGTTCCTCATGACTGGTGTGTCTGTGTGCGTGCGTGTGTTTGTGTCCATTCTTTGTTTTCGTTTCAGTCTCGATTGGTTTTTGTTGTTTGTGTCGTCTTGTGTGCCAAAAAAATATAATTGTCTGGGGATTGGTGCAGCCTCTTGGATTTCAGGATTGCACAGTGTGCCTGGGTCTCGAATTGCACCTGCTGTGTGCGGATCTGATGAGATGAGGCTGTCTCTCCTCTCAGGGTCTCGGGGTTGTTTTGTTTGCCAACAGGACCGATGGTGTATTTTTAGGGATTTTTTTTTCGTACGGATGAGTAATGAGCCGAGGGAACGACGCAACAGTTTGCTGTGGGAATGGGAATTGCTTTGAATTTTTTTGGTGGCCCGGCAAATTATTTGAAGCCGTTTGGTGTCTCATTCGAGATCATACGCTTGACAGTGTTTGGACATCTGGTAAATCCTTGTGAACTGGACACAGTTGACTTTTGTATCAAGGGCCTTGAATTCTTTCATTCTATGTCCTTCGAGTGAAACGGCGGTCGTTCCAAAAGAAACTCTTAGTTGAGGCTCAACGAGAATGTGGTGGGATCATGATCAATTTAATATTGGCGCCGACACTCGAAACCGTCGTGAAGCATGGTGGAGTCTTGCCGGTGTCTCTCCCTCGGTTTCGAGTGTCGGCGTCAACATTAAATTGATCATGATCCCAAAATGTGATACGGCATCCATACGTTAGTGCGTCTCACTTGGGAATGTTCTTGAAAGGACTGCCGATGTCAGGATTTTTACGCCTCAAAGGTGTTACTGAGATCCACTCGGCAAGGAGAAAATCAAAATGTTGACGAAATGCACTTCTTGTTCTTTTCTTTCTGTGGGGCTACAGGGCCGGACATGGAGCTTAATCAGAAAGCTTCCGCAGCTAAAGTGACCTGAGGCTAAGTAGTGTGAGGTGAATAGAATGGATCTGGCAATACGTGGTGTCTTCGGGAAGTGACGCATAATATTGTCGACTTGGCCGGAAATTCACAGTCTTCACGATCTACCAGAATTCCGTATAATTGCGGAAATCATTGACGCAGCGAGCTGTCAATGAGGCATTTGCTGGCATTGAATTGGAAGCGGGTAAAGTGGGTCTGGTGGTAAGACGAGGGCAAAACAAAGTACACGTTGCCATAAAGAAAGGACGCACAACATCGACGACTCGGCGAGAACGTCACTGTAGACAGCTATAACTTTGAGATGGTGAAGGACTTCGGCCAGTACGTCACTGTAGACAGCTATAACTTTGAGGTGCTGAAGGACTTCGTCATCCTCGGCTCTGCAGTAAACAGTACAAAAACCATCAGTTCCGAGATAAGACACTCGCCGATCCCTGTTTCTATGGGCTCAATTTTGCTCTATGAGCAATAGAGCCCGCTGTCGGGAGGCTATGCTGACTCTAAGATCTTAATCATCCCCGTCCTGCCCCGGTCCTGCTCTATGGCGCAGAGGCATGGACTATATCCACAGCGGATGAAGGTCTTTTCGAAAAAAAAAATTAACGCGCTATTTTCGGTCCTGTTTGCGTTGATGGCATTTGGAGAAGAAGATTCAACCACGAACTGTATGGACTCATGAGTCTACCTAGGCCATGTAGAGCGCATGGACAACGCAGCTCCAGTCTGAAGAATCTTCCACTCTGAACCTCAGGGGCAACGCAAAAGAGGACCCCCACGTACAAGATGGCGCAAACAATTCCAGAGGGACCTCAGCCGACTTGGTGTGAGAAATTGGAGGCTCCTGACAAGAGATCGGGCCGGTTGGAGAGACGTGTTGGAAGAGGCCCAGGTTCTCCCCGGTCTCTAGCGCCCTAAGAAGAAAAAATAGACAGTGATATGCAATGAAGCGTGATAAACAGTATCATTAATCTCAGTACGCATTAAGGTCAAACGCAGTACAAGCCTTGTCTGCCTTCGCCACGTTTGTTAGGTCTTTCCCGGAGTCAACAAATAACTGAAGAGTACCTGATATACCACAGACTATAGCCCCACAAATATACAAAGCAGAAAGAGAATAACTAATTTAACCCACGGTTTCACTTGGACACGTTGTAGTATCTTAGCACACTACGGTGGATTATAAGATCGTCGGAGGTGCTCTTGTATGTGCCATAATACTCATGACATGCATCTTAGCTCTTATGTTTGTTGGCTTGTGTGCATGTTCAGGTTTGTCTCAGAGCAGTTGTGATCTGAACACGGACAAGTTTAGACGAGCTGGTGAGACGACACTACACACGTCACCACACGATCTACGTGAAATTAGCTTATGCGTGAATTTATTTTTTTATTTCACGTGAACCTAATTAGACGTGAATTAATAGTCTTATTTAGCAGATTTTAAGTTCTTAAAATTTTAAAATTATCAGAATAGAATCAGCAACTACAGTCAACACCGCTTATAACGACATGGGTTAAAACGACATATTGGATGCCATGTCCAAATTCTTAGTGCCCGGCTGAGGACCATTATTATCCTATTGAGTAACATATCGCTTACAACGACATCACTTAAAACGACATATCGCTTACAACGACCCATTTTTCCATGTATTTGGTATAAAATATTGGTTACAACGACTAAAATCGAGGCAGCTGCGGGTTCGATTGATTTTTTTTTTCCTGACATGGTAAACTGTCTACAGATGCAGTGGATGCATATGCGCACATCGACCCAATTCGTCAGTCCCTTGAATGTCGTTATAACCGCTTTTGACCGTAATTGCAACACAACCAAACGTCGTAATATTCAATACCATTTATAGGAAAGTGGCTACATTTTAGACGTTCGCTTGAATTAATTTCACGTGTATTTTGGGAACCTACAGGTCATCCGTTGAATGGTGTACTGTGACACATACGCGACGAGATCATGTGTAAATTAACTGTAATAATTGCATAGTTATTTTACGGTGTGACAGTGTTTCCTTTTGTTTAAACTCAGTTTTTAATTGCTTATGCACATCTGACAGCTTCGCAGGCGACAAACATTGACATTTTTTCCAAAGGTCTGCAAGGTTCTCTGAAGGTTACTGGTTGCCGTAGGCACCAGTCCTTCAGATGTTGACAGGGACTTCATCCAATAATATCAGTACCAAAATCGAAACCCAGTTTCATTGAACTTTGAGTTGAAGAGGCAGTTACTGAAGCTTGTTACTTGAAGTCCTTATCCACTCCGTAACGACTTCGCTACATTTCGGGATCAAATGACTGGATGGCCCAGTGGGTTAAGTGCCTGCCCATGATTAGTGGGGTTCCCTGCTCGAATCCCAGTAAGCAAAGTTAATACGCTTTTATCTGGTTTTCAAATCTGGTCCTGTCATCATTTGCCGTTGGGATCAAAATAACTGCACTTTCACTGAAGTGGTCGACTAGTTATAGAAGTCTGTCTGTGGGTATCACAATCGACCAACATGGTCTAAGTGTGCTGGTGAATTCACCCACCTAACCTAACCTACAGCTCGGGATGGACCTGGGTGTCTGTCAATAGGCCTCTCCAACTTTTACAATCTTTGACGAGCTTTAGGGTGAGGTCCTCCACTACTTGCATGCGCCATCAGTTTTGTATTCGGTCTGGAGCAGTTGTCATGCCATCTTAAACGTTGATTCAGTTAACACATGGCTAAACTCATGTAGCTGCACACTCCAGAGCACATGCAGTTCGTTGCTGAATCTTCTTCTCAAAATGAGCCAACGATTGACAGCAGAAATTATCTTGTAAAAAGACCAAGGACTTCTTCATCTGACCTTGAGATAGATCCTAAGTTCGCGGCCTATAGCAAGAGGGCGATGTGAAGCGTAAGCGAAAGGACACAGAAAGAAGAAGGAGAGCAATTCGCACCACGAACCCACGTCAGTCATCAACTAGACAAATCTCCCAGCAGACTGTTATGTCATCGACTTATCACATTCGCTGTAAACAGTCATGTTTCATCATCAAAAAGTGCTTCTAGTCAAAACCAGGAGAGAGAAGAGCTCAGGAGTGTTTCATGTTTGCTTCCAAATATCTGCGTGTGTAAGAAGATTGAATCTTCTGCGAGTCTCTACGCGTCCTCCCCTCCATCAGAAGAGTAATTTATCATGAGGGGACTAGGCCTACATATCAGAGGAGCCGGAGATAAATTATTCTCTCGGAGTGGAAGAAGAGGTGGCCGGCACCCATTTCAAAATGTTTTCAAGTGTTTGCAAACACTTCTCACTGATTAAAGCATTCAAATTCAGCATAAATTGTCTCTTGTCCCAGTCTTTGAAATGGAACTGAACTAGATCTTTGAAGATTGCCCTTCATCCCGCCAAGATGTCTTATCTTCACAACGCCCCAATTTTCAGAAACTGTATCATTTACGTAATTTATTATGTATGCCTTGAAAAAAAGTGTTTATGGTCAAGGATGGTGTGCACCCAGCATGTCTTCACACATTTTGGGCGGGCGAGCATATGGCTGCAACGTTTTTGTACGATGGCCCTGTGGTTGTCACCTGCGGCCATATGGTCCAGTCAGACGCGAACAAGGCTGTGAGGGTATCCAGAGGAGAGAAGTTATCTCAGCACCATCGGCCAGCTGTTATGCGATTAGATAAGAGAATGCCATTAACTCCAAATGGGAATAAAAAGAGGCGTCTGGGTATCATTTGCAGTTTCCATTGACTTGTGTCATTTTTGGAGGCTGTGGTAGATTTATGAAATAAAAATCGTCACCGAGACTACACATAAATTCTCCAACATAGACTACAGTGGACTTCTCCAAAGTCGAAATGTCGCGAGATACCATAATTAGTGCGAGTTAGAGAGAGTTCGACTTAGGGAGAGTCCACTGTATGTGATTATTAAGGAGCCTCCTGCTCTCTTATGCTGACGGAGGGAATTGTTGGAATGGTATGAAAGGGAAACTTCAGGCTTGCAGCCTAAAAATGGTGCCAGTTGCTCTTTTTCTTCTTTCTTCGCTTCACATCCCCGTCCAAGGCAAACGAGGTGCTCTAAACCTTCTTGGCTCAGCAGGAAATATCAAGATCTAATGCTCTAAGACGCTAAGCGTACGCCCTCCGTTGGTAACGTGTGACACAGAGTCCTGTCAGGCTTAGACTGCCATAGTGCGGTCGTATCATATACTCTTTTAGCCCTAAGTCATATTGCACTTTAAAGCGATTGAGGTGACAGATTGAAGATATGGTGGGTTAACGGGAGCCCTTGCCAGCGCACAGGGTATACTGTGCATGACCCTAAGTGGCCCTTCCATGGGCTGGGAAGTTAGGCAGTGACTTTCTCTTCCTTAGCGTCTCTGCAACTTCTAGTCATTGTAGTCATTGTCGAGCAGACCGATTACGCCGATTAGAGTCTTGAGGGTCGGCCTGCTCAACCTAACAAGTCTTTTCGATCATCTGGGCATGAGAGCAGGCCAGAATTGGGGCAGCCTGTGCCATCAGACCATTTACGATTTGTGTGATGAATCGTTTTAAGGATCAAGAGATTGATTCCATTTTTAACTAGACAGAGCGTGGAACTTGTTCCCTTTTTAAGCGACATCGTTAGCTACGCAAAATCGACTTCCTTGAGAGCTCTTGAAAGCTGATAGCAGCGTGTCCAGGGTTGTGAACGATAGCCTTCAAGGCAGTCGAATTTGAAAGCTGATAGCAGAGTGTCCAGGGCTGTGAACGATAGCCAGCTTTCAAGATCAAGTAGTCTTGTACTCTCGAAAACTATTATACCGATGATACGGTCTTCATCAGCTTCTCGAACCAGAAGTCTCGCATTGGAAGACTAGAGGAATACTAGAGCGTTGGGGTGCATGCGATCGACGTGGCCGTAACAGTGAAGTCGACGAGTTTTAGTCTTCCAGAACACATCCACATTCTGATTCGCTGTTATGTCTTCTTCCCCATTCACCTTTTTCGCAGACAGGACACTGGATATTCAACACAGAATATTTTCTTGAAAGCCCCAAGAATTAGCAGAAAAGGAAATGGACTGACTGGCCGACCTGCTAGTCTTGAAGTGGGGCGGAGAATAGTCCACTGTCCATTGAAGGAAGCCAATGAAGATTGCAACATTGAAGCGCTAAAAGTTGGCAAATCCTTCGGTGTGGATGAAGTCTGGCCTCAAGGGTTAGGACAATGGGTAAATGGGGAGTCTTATGGCTCTCTCGTGTCTTTAAAGTGGCCTGGGAATTCGGCAAAACAACTGGCAATTAAAAAGCTAGAATAGATTGGTCCTCTTTTCAAAAAGGGGGGTGGAAGAAATTGGTAGAGTGCCAAAGACCATTTAAGCCCTCTGGGAAAAACCTTCGCTAAAGGTTTGGCACGTTTTAGAGCTACGTTCGAGTCCAGATGGGGGATGAACAATGCCGCTTTCGTGCCATCAATGTTCAACCGACCAGCTTTTCACTCCAATAATGATACTTCAGAAGGCGTGGGAGTATGCCTTTACAGCCGACCAAGTTCGTCGCGGTAAGTGTGTGTAAGTGTGTCCGGAGTGTTCTGGAGAAGTATGGGATTGATGATCCACACAGTAACTGTAGCAACTGTGTTCGAGTTAACTGCGTTAAGTCAACACCTTTCAAAGCGGGCATTGGACTTCCCCAAGGGAGTGTCTTGTCACCTCTTCTTTAGTTTTTTTGTGTATATGAAGTGTTGCACCGCAGTCGAGGCTAGGAATGTTTCACACTGGGAAACTTATTTTTGCGGATGACTTAGTTATCCTCCCAGACAGATCTCCAGTGCTGATTCCATGGGTCTGTGGCCTTGTGTGCTGATGCTGGGATGCAGGTTAACCATGTCAAATTCGAGTATAGAGCAGTTTACATGTAAGTGAAGTCTCAATGCTGTCGCTGGTAAAGCTTAGGGGCCTTCCACAAGTGATGGGAGGAGTACTACTGAGCTTTCCAAGCAGAATACATTTTGAAACAACTTGGAAGATCTGTAATAAGGAAGACTGAGTATTGTCAAGTTGGAGGTTTTTCAAATCAGTATTTGTTTCCACTCTCGCCTACGGTCATGCAATTTGGGTAATTACCAAAGGAATGGGATTGCAAATACAAGCTGACGGGATGAGATTCCTTCGTGATGGCCTGGGAGTTCTTCGCCTGGATAGGGTGATAAACACGCAGAACGCGAGGAGTTTAATTTTGACCAGTTGCTTCATCCAATGGTGAACCAGTTGCTTATGCTGACGGGTCGCGACTTCCGAGGCTCGCCTTGGGCGCGATTCCATCAGTTCGAGGCCCTCTTGGCAGACCGAGGACGAGGTAGTTGGAGCTAGTTCAAAAACTCGCCTGGTTGCACTTGTCAACAACTTCTGATGAGTTGAAGTCGATCGCGGAGGTGTGAGTGCCCTGGATATCTCTCGTGCATCCTTTACCTCCTCGACCTCTTTAGTAGATCATGCACGCCACTGGAGATGAGATGAGACTATCTAGATCGTTCGAGTCAGTAAGTAGTTGTCACCGAAGTAGCACCTGTTGCTAAACCCGATTCGTGTGTCGTCGTATCTCAAATAAAATGTCGCATTTGGAGTTCACCTTAACTACCTTTTCCCGTAGAAACAGGACGCATAATGATGTACAATGCCTTTCTCTTGCTCATTAATTGCTTCGTTATTCGATTTCAATGAGTCATGGTTACGAGAAAGGACTCCATTACCTCATCTCATCCCCAATGCCACATTTCAACTTCAGACACACTCACATTGTCGTGACAACCTTTCACATTTAATGCATGTCCCTTCGCCTATTAAGGCCAATTACGTGTGTCGCTTGCCAAACAATTCCTTAACTGCACCCTCAACCCATGACGAATTGTCCAACGTTTTATTGTATTTCAATTGAATTCCTCGTTTCCTGTGTTAACACCAACTCCCCTTGGTGCATCGAAATTCTTTAGAGGCCATCCCGTAATGCAATTAATATCTGCTCCTCCTCCTCCTCCTCCTCCTTGTTTCCTTTAACCAGAGAAAATATAATTTTATTGCTTGCTCTCATCGCAAGAATGATTAATGAACGAACATTTATTCTTTTTCCCTCCCTCTTCTCGTTTTAGGTAAGTGCTGAAATCGAGTTGAAAAGCATTGTATCTCGGCCGGTGGACAGGACAGAACGGTAAGAGTTTAATGGATCGATTCGCCGCAAGAACACGACTCGGAATCTGAGAGCAATCCTTCGGGGAACAAGATAAAAAGAGTCTGCCTGTGTGCGTAATAAATTATGCCGGCAGTTCTCACGCACAATGCAACGTGTGACCGTTTGATGGAAACAAACACGATTTCTCGATCCCATCCTAATTGATTCCAATCAAAATCGGGTCTCGGATACACGCACGCTCAACAGATGTCTTCGCTCCTCTTGTGCCCGCTCCCGGTGACGGGCACTAAATCTCCAATTAGATCTAGATTTCCATCTGAAAGATACAAATTAGTTCTAAATTTACGGGCCTAATCCCGAGTCTAGTCCCGACGAGAAATATGAATTTACATAAAACATTTTGCATTCCAGGGATACATGTGTAGCTCGTCTCGTACATCCTTAAGGGTTAGCTCCGACCGAGCGCGGGGGGACTGGGGCTGGCCACATGACACTGTGTGATAAATGAAGTCGACAATGGACTCTGACCCACAGGAGGAGTCTTCCTTCTTCGTCTCTCCCCCTCTACCTCTCGGATATTGAGTGCTGGAAGATAAAGCGAACTGCTAACCGAAAAGAGTTGAGACGATGAACATTGGCAGACGGCAGCCGGTAGACAGGCAACAAAACAATTTACGTGTTCTACGTGACTTTAGTTAGTTGGCAGTTTATCTTGGCAGGGCCTGTTCGCCCGCACGCCCGCCTGCCTGCCCGCCTCAGCGGGACGGCAGACGGAATGGAATTTTCTGACTCTCCTTGCATTCCGGTGGTTGCTTCTTTTAGTCTTCGATTTTTGCTCTTTTGCAGTTTCTTCGTTTTGACGAGAGAGAGAGAGAAACGGGTCACAGGTGATCTGAGCACAAACTGTGGGTGGATGGTCAAGTTGTGTAATTTTCGGGGAGGGATGAGGTGCTTGTGGCATGTTCGCATTTATCATTTTATAATTAAGGTCAAGTGAGTTTGTAAATTTATACTCGGAGTTTTCTGGACATGGGACAACGAAGGGAGGGATTTTGACTTTGACCTCGTTTCAGGAATACGTTGACCTCAAGGGAGCTTGGTCTGTTGAATGAATTTCTTTGGCGTTTGAAAATCCTTTTTGTGGGGAAACTCATAAACAACCATGGCAGCTGAAGTAGGTGCTGAAGTTAAAAGCTCCAGTGTTGTTGGATTTTCAGATGAACATGTACATATAGTGAAAGCTCCCGTAGACGGGCAGTGACGGGAGCAGCACTTTTGTCCGGTTTGGGGAATTGTGAAAAAAACTCATTCCGAAAAATTTATTTCATATGCAGTCCAAGAAATTTGCAAACAAGCTAAAATGCTCATAAAGACAAAAGGAACAAAATTGAATACCATACACAGCTCCAGAACTAAATTATCCATTTGAGTAGATACAATGAGTTGTCTGTAACAGGAAGTTGCATTGTGTGAACGACAGCAACCTGGAGATCTTCGGAAGTACGATTATCACCAACCAAATGTCATCAGCATCATCTTCTCACCCGCATGATCCACTAAAGGTTCGCGGGGGTGAACCACGTACGAGAGATCTCCAGGCAACTCGATCCAATCAAGGGTTATACCCAAGCGTAACCAGGCGAGCTTATGGACTTGGTCCAACCTGCCAAGTGGTCGCCTACCTGATAGAATCGCATTCAAAGCCCGCCTTGGAAGTTGTATTGGTGGGGACATACGTGCTACTTGACCAAACCAACGAAGCATAGCTCTTTCCGTTCGGAGAAGCAGCTGCTTAACGTTAAGTTCCTGAGTCCTGTTCCTCTAACCCTATCCCGACGAGTAATTCCCACAACAGCACGAAGAAATCTCATCTCAGCAGCTTGTATTCGCGATATTATTGTTTCGGTCATTACCCAAATTTCGTGACCATGGGTGTGAGTTGGAAAAAACACTGAGTTGAAAACTGCTAACTTGCCTTTCACACAAAGCTCGACCTTTCTGATTACAGATCTCCCAAGCTGTGTCAAAACTAACCCAGCACATACGGCCACAAACCTATCGAGTGCGCGCTGGAGTTCCGTCTGGGAAGAGGTGAGGATAACTAAGTCGTCCGCAAAAAGATGATGACTTACCTTCAACTCTCCCATTCCTCGCCTCAGCTGCGCTGCAACATCCAATCCATATAAACACTGAAAAGGAGAGGTGACAAGGCGCACCCTTGGCGAAGTGTTGATTTAGCACCGCTTACTCGAACACAGCCGCTACAGTTAATGTATAGAGATTGAATGGCCTTCAAAAGAGGACCCTCAATCCCATACTCCTGCAGAACATTGCAGAGTTTACCTCAAGGAAATCGGTCAGCTGTAGATGTATTTGGCATACTCCCAAGCCTTCTCAATTACCATTATTAGACTAAAAAGCTGGTCGGCCACACAGTTCATCCCGCATCCTTGCCTCGACCATAGCTTTAGAACGCGCTTTCAAAACCTTAGCGTAGACTTTTCCGGGGAGTCTTAAGAGGGATATGCCCTTGTAGTTGGAGCAGTCTCTTTTGTCCCCCTTCTTAAAAAGAGGGACAAACACCCCAGTTTGCCAATCGCCAGGGGTCTTACCGCGTTTCCAGGCCACCTTAATAATGCCTTAAGCAAATGTACCATTTTTAAATCAAGCTTCGCGAAATTCTTAACTCCTTATAATTGCTACCAGGTTATTTTAGGTTGGACTGGCTTATTGCTGCTGGGAACTTACGCAAAATACAAACCTAGTCATTTACGTTATTCACATACGTAGAGACCGATTGATTACCTCTGACACTTGGGAAAGCGGTAACTAACGAAACTTAACAAAACTTAACGAAACTGAACGAAGTGATTTTTTTAGCGAGTGTGTCGATTCTGTGTATTCTCTTTACGTTCATTATGGTTGTGTATTCAGTTACCCTGAGTGTATGGAGCCGAAAGCTGAATGAAAAACCAGAGTTGATTCCTGCTGCATTTGAAAGAAAAAAATATTGTGTTGGACACATGATCTTGTTTTCATGGACGTTCACAGTCCGGAGGAGATGACTCAACTGCGAAAGGTTGGTCGGAACGATTCCGGCAAATCATGTGCATTAACTTCGATGTCTCTGACTAAGAGTACCTTCGAATCTGAGCCAAATTGTTCGAGGGGAAAAGGATTCAGGAGAGAAAGGCTGAAGTCCGGTAAAAAGCCCAAGATAACCGTGCCGTGACATTGTGTCAAACGGCATTATGTATGCCTACTGGAAACATTTTTGCGATACCCCGAATACCAATTCCACTGTTTATTGTGGAATATTGTTTGGTTTTACTCACATTACAAGCCGAACAACATGTTTCATTTAGGTAATGTAAAAAAATAATGGCAACACTTGTCGGATATAATTACATCCATTATTGTATTTAGTAAATAAGAGCGAGTGAGTAAATAATATATTCTATTACGTAAGTCATGCTCTCTCATACTCTATCTTGATCGATAATAAGTAAGGTCAGTTCGATCTCAGCCGCCGTGGTGTAAAATACGTATTATTTATTTATTTATTTATTTATTCTTCCGTCTTTCAAGTACAGAGCTTTTTTAAGACTACTGATAATATTAATAACATTTCATTTCTTATTAATAATAATGCCTAGTATAAGGAGAATTTAACATACAATTATAATGTAATTTAGAGTAAATTGCTACTCAAAAAAATTTAAGATTTCATTTTTACATTTATCTCTACTCATATTTAAGTCTATAACATTTGCAACAAAGTTGATTTTTATGCAAGCATTAGTTATAGGATCATTTTGCCCATAGTTTGTACTATGCCTCGAAACATAAAAGAAATCTCTAGGCCTCAGATAACGAGACGGGGTGTAAAGACTGAACATGGAAAGCAGCACCGGACAATCAATGTGAGCAGTAATGACGTCATGAGCGAAAAGAACTGAATAATAAGTCCTTCTTACATGCAGTTGCTTTAGATCGATAAGCTGACATCTAGCTTATAATCCGGCATATTTGAATTCCACGACATATTTCGAAGAGCAAACCTAGTAAATCTTTTTTGTATTGTTATATAAAGGATTCCATATTAAACAACAGTATTCTAATATAGAGCGAATTAACGAAACATACACAGACTTAAGAGTGTAAGGGTCTTGAAAATCTTTTGAATTTCGAAACAAGAATCCTAGCATGGAGTTGGCCATTGAAATAATATAGTCTATGTGCATAGAAAAAGTCAGTTGAACGTCGAATATAACCCCTAGATCTTTATGCGAACATACTCTTGTTAAGATTGTATTATCAATCTTATAATTATAGATTATAGGAGATAAAATTCTAAAAAATGTCATAACTGAGCATTTACTAATATTGAAATGTAGTCCATTCAAATCGCACCAATTCTGTACTGATGAGATATCATTTTGCAACTCCATTGCATCGGCCAATGATCGGACTGATTTAAAAATTTTTAAATCGTCAGCGTATAAAAGGCAGTCGGAATGGGAAACATAGGAAGGCAAATCGTTAATAAAAAGAAGAAACAGAAGAGGGCCGAGGTGACTACCTTGAGGTACCCCAGAGAAATTGAAAATTACTCGTGACAGATCATTACCTATTTTTACAAACTGTCTGCGATTTGTAAGGTAGCTAGTTATCCATTTCAAGATTTTATAATGAAAACCAATCATCTCTAGCTTTTTTATGAGCACATTATGTTGAACACGGTCAAATGCCTTCGAGAAGTCAGTGTATATGGAGTCAACTTGAAGTCTCGCTTCCATGGAACTCAGGCAAAAGTTTGTAAATATAACCAAATTGGTCGAAGTTGATCTTCCACTCACAAAGCCATGTTGAAATTGGGATATTTGGTTTCGAACTTCAGCATATATTTTTTTCTTAACAACAGCTTCGAATAATTTCGGTATTTAGGAGTTTAGCTATTGGTCTGTAGTTGACAATAGAACTTTTAGGTCCAGATTTATGAATTGGGGTGATGAGAGAATCCTTCCAGCAATCCAAAAATTCGCCGCGAGCCAGTGACATACTAAAAATGATAGTCAGGGGCTTGACTAATCCGTCCTTACACATTTTTAAAAAAAAGCGGGGGAAGATTATCAGGCGCCAAGCTTGCACTAGAATCCAGTGAGGACAGCTCAGAAAGAATATCATCATTCGTCAATTCTAATCGCCCTGTGTCTGAAGAATTACGTTTAGTATTGATAAACGTCCAGAAAGTTTTTGAGTTCTGTTTGATCCTTGACTCAAGAGAAATTATGTATTGCCTGTAAACAAATCTCTTCAGGAATTCATATTCTTTCCGCATTCGACACAATACGCCACGCAGTGAATTGTCTTTAGCAGACCTCTTACATATCTTGTTTAAAGCATTTTTGAGTCTGCATAAGCTTCGGTTGAACTAGATGGGTTTTTTGGAATTAGTAGATATCTTAATAGGAACAGACCTGGATATGGCATCTTCTAATATGTTTCGAAACTTAGTATAAACTATGTTTAAACTTGGGAAGTCAAAAGTTTTATCCCAGTCGACTGAAAGGAAATAGTTATTTAATAAATTGTAATCAGCTTTTATGAAATCTAACTTAGGCTTATCTTCGGAAGGACCAGATTCAAATGAATTAAATACAATCATATTAAATGAAACTAGCAGTGCTTTATGATACATACTATTATTCAGTAAAGGATGATCAACTTCCAAGACAACAGCCTCTAGATCTTCATCAACAAAACTTAAATCTAAAATTCTTTCCATTGAATTAGAAATTGTATTAGCCTGCCTAAAGTACATAGCATTCATTGAGTCGATGACTTCAAATTCGAAATTTTGAGTAACATTATAAGCAAACATACATTTGTCTTCTTCAGAGAAAATCCATTTTAAATTAGGTAAATTAAAATCACCAAGCACAATAGTATAAGAATTCTCAGGTAGATGATCGACAATATTTTTAATGTTAGTTATATGAGCTTGATAAATTGCATTATTAGAGCCCGGGGTAATGTATGAAACAAAAACATAAATGTTTGACAAAGTACAATTACTCGCATTAAAATATTCAATGCACACACACACAATTGATCAATAGCAGCCGATAAATCTGATAATGCAATTTGTCTGCTCTTAAAACATGAACGAACAGACAGCAGCACACCTCCACCTCTATCCTTATCAAGTTGAACATAACATCGATCACGTCGATAGACATCAAAGTCCGTGGTGAAAAGTTCAGCAGAACTGAAAACGAGTTTGATTTCTTTGTTTCGTGGCTGTCCTCACAGTAAGGTAAGGTTGGAAGGGGAGTGTGATGATTAACCATCACTTCCACTCGGAGGCTCAAGGGCCCACTGTGAATCCCTTCTTTTGTGGAGTACACTTCTGATTAAACCTATCCTGGGTCACGTGATGGCTCAAATGTTTCACTTGAAACCAAGTTTCAAAATGCCAAGTGTACACATTGCACCTCGCATCCACTAAGTGACAAAGCACCTGATTTGGCATAATGTCGCAAACTAGATTGACCCTATGATGCCAAATTTTATTATTCGACCAACTGACTCTTTCAAAAGCACACCTTTATCAATTATATTCGTTTGGCACAATGTGAAGACACCAAGTGAAGACCGATTCAGGACGTATTTTTCTTGACCACAGCATGTGTTGAATTGAATAGGCACCTTACCACTGGTGGGGGGATAGCTATTCACAGAAGAAGAAAACTGCTTGAGTGTTGTACTTATTCTGATTTATTTCATAAATTTCGATTCTATTTATACGGGTAAATTGCTTGGATCTACAAAAAATTCTTTATGGACAGTTTGGTCGCTGGTTATTTGAAACCTCTTGTATTCGTCTGCCATCCATCGTGGGAACGTTAAAAAAAGGCACTGTCTTCATATTAGGCGTTTTTGGTGTATTTCACTCATGTGGGAATAAATGCGCCGTCTTCAAATTGACTGATTGTTTGTATGTCGCACTTTGTGGAAATGAAAGCATCGTCTGTGACTTGGTTGTGTTTCCTGTGTCTTACACATTCTCCCGCTCCTCAATGGTCGATAGCCTCAACCTTGGTGCTGGTATGGGTGGTCGGTTCTAGTTCTGATACTTGCGGTATACTAAGCCTATCAATAGTACTGTAGAGCTGGAGTAATGGACCATATTGTGCGTGTTGATGTTGCTCTTGGGTTTGGACAGTTCTGCTTCCTTTAGCAGCCGGATTGAGCGTTTCAAGCGCCTTATTTGTTCGTTAGGATAATGAAATAGCTGGATTCCGTTTGTTTCTAGTTATTATCGTACTTAGATTCAGCTGTGGCATAAATGATGCATTTAACATAGTTGCCCACCATGCATCGTAGAGCGTCCGTCAGAGTGTGTGGTAGGTTCAGCCTAGGGTCTATGGGCTGAGCAGTCCGTACGTAGGTGATGAGATTTTTGACTTTCGACCGTTGTAGCCGGAAGAGTTTAATTCGCAACAACCTTCACTTTTAACAACTTCTCAATTTTGAGAACGTTTGGAAAGATGACTTGTTGTCTCCTCGTGGGCTGGCTGCGTTCATAAAGACCGCAAGAACGAGGTTTCTGACGCAGCTCAAACTCCTTAAACCTCTCAACTTTTATAAGCCAGGTGAAGCGTTATCCATTTTCTGTCGGAGAGTTCTACATTCCGATAGGCGACCATTGCCTCCAAAAAGGCAATGCATAAAAAGTTCTTACTAAGCGATGAAACACTCATCACACTTGAAAATCTACTTTATGTCCCTAGAAACCATCGTTAAGCCAAAAAACCCTCAGAGACCCACAAAAAGTATTCTCAAGGAGTATAGTCGTTATGGACAGGCAGCATAAGTCCTAAGTTCCCCTAGGCCCCAAACAACAACTGCTACGGTCGTCCCTGTTGATTCTCTCTCCGCCCGATCGGTACGCTTCCACGAAGCCAGCCAATAATTTGCAGCTAATCCACGTCAAACGTCGAAATGTCTTCACTTGGGTGTGTCCTTGTTTCCCATTGTCAACATTTCACTTAGCACGCATCAACGTCTGAAGTGTCTAGTCGTGGATTATTCAACTCGTGAGACGTCACTCATCTCGTTGTTGGCGGAAAACATGTCAAACTCAGAACTCACATCAATCCCCGTCACTACACCCGCTACGCAGCGTCACTCACGCTGCGAATCATTTCGAATTCAATTATTCCCCGGCACGTGACTGAGGTAAGTCGTTGTCGCTGTTGCTGCCCCTCCCCCGTCCAGCTGATGTGTAGCCACGCTTCGCTTAGCAGTCCATTAGGAGAACAACGAAGCAACAGCCTCCCTTCTCCACCCTCTCGAGCGTCCGCTGAGATTGAAATTCCATGGTTCCAATCCGAAAATTGAATTTTCAGTGTCAACCGCAAACAGAAGGGGCGCCTCGAAGGCAACACGACACGTACACACAGCCGCACCCTTCTCCAGCCAATTGATAGCTGTACACAAGGATAAAGAGCCGATCGCATGACACGGCATCGCTGATTCGCGCTTCTTCCCGCTGACCCCACGCGTTCCGCGGATAGATGAACGACGCGCAAGGAACCACCGCCGAGAGATAAACAAAACGAAACGGGGAAAAAAAATGCCAAAACGTGAACTCAGAAACGTGCCACATAGCGCAGCGAACATTACTCTCGGGACGAGCGCGTCGGTTAGCCACCCAACCCAGGTCCCGCAGGTTCCTGGCGACGAGAGGCGGACTTTCTATGTGCAAAACCGTTCTCAAAGGCTCTCTTCCTGTCACGATTTCTCGCGACTACACTCGGGAGCCCGCCAACCCAGCAACAGGCCCGCCACAAGCCGCAAGTCGTCTGCCCGGCGAAGGTGCGCGCAGGAATTTTTATTTATGCAAAGTTTTCGACCATAAACACAAGACGAGTGTGAGGAGGGGGCGGGCGGGCAGACGATGCCTTTATTGCAGGCGTTGCAGAGGAGACTGCTCTCGGACACTGTCATCGGAGAAAATCCATTCGACCGGTGCGGTATGGCATCGACGGGCCATGAGCGACAGCGCTGACTTTGAATCGCAAGGAGCGACGATGAATTGGGTGAAGGCGAACGTCAAACAAAAGAAAAATTTATCGAATCGAAAAGAAAACCAAAGAGAGAGAATGTCTCGGCCTCCGCACGAAAATCTCGGAGGAGAGCAAAATGGAGGACGGGGAACCGTGAAGCGTAGCTGAGTCAAGGCGGCGTGGATAGGTGGATGTAGGGGCGGAGTGATGGTTGAAGGAGTAAGTGGCTATCGATGATGACACGACGGAGGGGGCAACATACTCCCGATATAGAGGCCGGATCTAGGACGCTTGAACGGTGACTAGAGGTATTTCGTCTTAAGTTCCAGTGGGTATTGCCGGGTGACATTGATTTGCATTGCCTCTGATGTCTATTTTGGTGATTCTACAAAGAGCTGTCATGAAAATGACGATATCCGCGGTTTGATTCAATGCCAGCGTCGGTGGCCATGATGTGAATGATGATTCTGACTGATAATCAAGTTTCTGGTATCCAGCCTGTCCGCCTTAGTCTTTAACTATGGTCGCAGTATTGAAGTAGACCAGTGCCACGACTCATAGGCTAGGTTCCTTCCCCGATACGAAAATAGTGTGAACCTAAAATTTTCGTTCCCCTCCACTCGTGACCGAACAAAATCACGCGGGAGTGGTTGGCATACGCCTCGATATATAAAAGTTAACATAGTGGTTCATAAAAATGGCGGCAAAGTGTACCGGAATCTAATTAGGGAAGTATCTATACACATCAACGCGCCACAAGAAGCAAGCTAGTTTAGTAAAGCCGTTTAGACAGTTCAGTAAAAGTGTTAATAGGGGTCGCTTAAACCACTGTCTGTTGGTAAGCACCATCAGGTACTCCGAGAGAGACGAGAATTCCATAAGTCTCGTCCCATTCGATGGAGTATGACATCTTACCTTAAACACCTAGACTACACTGGCGATGTTTGTCTACTTTTGCATCGAATAATGGATCTGCATTTGATGGCCCACAATGTAGAAGCTGAAGCAAAAAGAAAGTGGGGCCAAAATAGATACAGTGAAAACTAAAGCCCTTTGCATTATTGACAACCACGCCCAACTGACCATTGCTGGACAGGAAGTCGAGGAAGTTAGCGGCTTTTTATATATATTACGGAATCGTGGTCTCGGCTAATTGCAAACTGGATGTGAGCAGCAGAATCGGGAAGGCTAAGCCTGCATTCCGAATGCTATCGACGTTCTGGAAAAGCTATGTTATCACCTTGAGAGCCAAGCTGCGACTGATCCGCTCCAACGTGAAATCAGTGCTCCTTTATGGATGCAGTGTCTTGAAAGTGGACACCATTACCGCACGAATGCTGCAATCTTTCGTAAGCAGATGTTTAGAAAATATCGTCAGGATTTGTTTGCCGAATCGTACCTCCAACGAAGAGTTGTACCTGAAAATGCGCCAGGAACCTATAATCATCACAAATAGAAGGGGAAAATGGCAGTGAATTGGACCCAGACTAACTCCATTGCCGCAGGCCGAACAGCGAGATACCCTAGGCAAACGTGACGTAGAACAGTTGAAGAGGAATCAAGTTCTGTCTACTTGCCGCATACTTGCCACTCTGTACTTGCATCGATGAATCTTTGATTCACTTGCATTATTACTCTTTGAAGCTTTGATGCTCCTTGACAAATTTCGTACAGGACAATCAAGCAGTTAGTAATGACTTAATATTTATAACTCCCAACGGCAAAGCACTAAGGGACTGTGGTCTCGACTGGGCTAAACTTAGAGAAATGCTAGATTTAACGAAAGATTCAGTCCAATCCAAACCTTTGGGTTCTTGACCAGATTAAGCAGGCCAAACCTCAGATCTCTTATTGGCGTTTTAACAGGGCATTGTGCCATCGGAACTCACGCATCTAGACTAGGCCTTCCCTATAATGATTTCTGTACAAGCTGCTTGGACGAGGATGAGGAAGAAACCATCGACCGCTTGCTATGTTTTGCAGTGCTCTCTCATCCCGTAGATTCAGACTTCTGGGGGCCCATCTCTTTGAACTGAGCAGCATCAGAATCAGCCCTCTTCTTCGGTTTATCAAAAGCACAAATTGGTTTGCGGAGCCCAAGATCCGCGTGGGAACACAATGGGTCTTTACTTGGCCGTAGTGTGTCTGCTGTCCGTATGCGTTGCAGTCAGCCTCAACCTAACCTAACCTAAACCTTTGAGTTAATGAGCATGGCATTTTAGAAATAACTTCCTTTTACTGAAACTGAGCCCGAAGAAAAAATTTGAGAAGCCGAGACATTGAAGAACCCCCTCTTATCACATTCTTTCTTCTTCGACCAACAAGCCTCTCCAGCAAGCACGGTCTCTGGCTATCTGCCTCCAGTGTCGCACGCCAAGTTGGTTGAGGTCCTTCTCCACTTGGGTGGGCCACCATAAACGCGGGCGTCCTCTGTTAAGTTGTCTCACAGGTTCGGAGTCGAAGACTCTTCGGGCCGGAGCTGAGTTGTCCATACGCTCTACATGGCCTAGATGGCTAATCGTAGGCGTTGGATCCGAAGACCCCTGGCTAGACTCATGTCGCTGTACAGTTCGTGGTTGAATCTTCTCTTTCAGAAACCGTCAACGCAAACAGGACCAAAGATCGGACGCAGAGCTTTTCTCTTGAAGAGACCAAGGACTTCCTCATTCGCTTTTGAGATTGACCATGCATCCGCGCCGTACAGCAGGACTGGGATGATCAAGGTCTTGTATAAAGTCAGCTTGGTCTTTGGCCTCATGAGCCCATAGAAACAGCGGTTGGCAAGAGTTACTCTGCGTTTGATCTCGGTACTGATGTTGTTTTTACTATTTACTGCGGAGTCGAGGTAGACGAAGTCCTTGACTACCTCGAAGTTATAGCTGCCCATTGTGACGCTCATCATCCCTCTTATCACATTAGCGGTTGAATATTCTCCAAGCAAACGCAAGATGGAGATAGACATACATAGAGACCTAACAAGCGGGATACACGACGAATTTGGTTATAACCCGATTTCTCAAAAGACGGGCTTAATTAGGCCTCTCCTCAAGTCAACACAAACATATCTCGTTTAAAGTAAGCATCAGAAATGAAGTATTGCAGAGATAGCCGACTTCACAGCTGATTGCCCCCTAGTCCATCGACGAATTTGAGTGCCTTTTTGACAGATATTCATGAATTTTTGACAGCTATTCACGAAATAACGTAAATGCCGTCCTCTGATGGTTTATGAACACGTTATAAAAAACAGTTGTTAAAAATCTTGAGGGGAAAGAGAGGTAGAAGTCGGGCATCATTTCTGTCAAGCATGTGTAGCCCTTCAGTCCAATAATGACAAATGTCAGATATTCGACACAGCCTTTTAGGAACATGTTTCTATATACAGTGGAAGCTCCTATTACGAACAGCTCTCTTAGGGGGACATTTCCCTTGAGTGGACAATGTCTAACGACCGTGGATCTTGAATTGAAGTTTCATACATTTTATATTCCCTTTAGCGGACACTCCCTAACCCGGCATCAGTCGAAATTCTCCGTATGTTCAAGTCTTGGAAACTTTCAAGTCTCCAGGTATAATCTTAAGACCGTACTTCCCATTACCTCCAAGAGGTCGTTAATCTTATAAGTGGGAACGTGTGGACACATGCTGTCATGATTAGAGAACCTTCCTTGAATCCAGATCGTAGTCAGCCCATCACTTGTTGCCTCGAAATCGATTCGTCCTTCGATCTTAGCCCCATGATGAAGCCGAAGCCCAGCAACCTTTTGTAACGCTTTTAGTGTCCTTTTACGCATTGGGTGGTGTGAATAAAAACTGAGTGTGAGCATTTCCTCAGCATTTTGGAGTACATGCTCTATCTTGTGTGAATAAAAACTTATTTCGTTAAGTTTGACGAATCCTCTCCGCTCAGATATTTTGACAGCTGAGCCTTTCCTCCGTTTTGGTGTGAATAGAGATGGAATATAGCCGAAAGCTCGACGATAAGCAAAACTGCGGCGCTGATACTTGGTGCCTTCGAAAGAAAAATTCGGAGTCGGATATATGGTCCCGTCTGGGAGGAAGGCGAATGGAGGAGAAGACAAAACCGCGAACTCTACGAGCTGTAGCAGGATGTGGATGTAGTCCGGAAGGCAAAGATCCGACGACGACTACACTGGCTCGGCCACATCGAGCGTATGGACAACAATGCTCCAGCTAAGAGGGCCTTCGAATCCGAGCCTCCTGGTTCCAGAAGGAGAGGAAGACCGAATCTCCGGTATAAAGACCAAGTAATCGCGGATGCAAGACAGCTTGGTTTTGATGACTGGAAGCAGCGTGCCCAGGACCATCAGAAATGGAAAGCAGCCATCTCTCAGGCTCGGACCCTGCATGGGTCGTCAGCCTGATAAGTAAGTGAATAAGTAAAGATGGAATATGCTCAGATATCGCTTGTAGCAGTTGAGTGTGCATAGAAGGTGACTTCAAGAGAGAAAAAGGAGAAAACAATTAAAAAAAATGTTCCTTGGATGAATTTCCAGTCCAAGTAGTACCTGAGAACAAGTTTATCATGCTTAAACGACGTCTTGTCAACTGTCTCCAGTTTCGCAGGTCAAACTGCCTGTGGAAGGACTTTCTGGACCTTCTGTATCTCTACATTGTCCCATGCTTCGTCAATCATTTCTCACAGCCGTGATAAACCATGCCTCCACTCCTGACACAGAAACCATATTGAGGGACTAGTCAACCCGCATTGCTCGCAAAATACCTCAAAGTCAATGAGATTGAATTAATTTCCCAAATTTGTACAATATCATTGACGACCTCCTCACCATCAGCACAAATCTGCTCCCACCGCCGACGTGGTCTGTCCCATCGGTAGTTCCAGCAATTTGTCACGCCGACCAGCCAGCATCGCCTGCGCCTCACGTCTGTGGGTGTCCTCCCGTGATCGTTTGATTGCATTGTTTGCACAGATTCGTGAAACATGATCTCCTTTTGATTTCGAATTGGAGCCCCATATGCGGGCACTGACACCCTTTGCTCCTGCACACAATTCCCCCGCCTAATGAGGCCGACTAATGAACATTTGTCACGTCCCGCGTCGGTATGAGGGTCAACCCCTGGAAATTGAATACGCTTTCATTGATTCCTGATAATACGACGATATTCCTCTTCAGCTTGACATGCACATCCGTACATGCAAAACCGTCCCGACCGTCGTCCTTTTCAAAGTGTCGTCGTAACTCTCTGCACTGGCATCGTTATTAATACATCCGTCTTACTATTTCCTTTCCAGATACACTACGCGCATAAAGACAAAGCACCACCGGCGAACGAAACAAGGTCCGTCCAGCATTCAGGGGAAGCGAACACGTAGCCTTGCACGAACAGCAACGAAGCGACGACAACGACACAACCATCCAACCATCCAACCAGTCAGCGTGTGTGTGTGTGTGCGTATGCATTGCTCAAGAAAGGAAAAGGGCGAAAATTCCTGATTGTAAATGACTGTGAAAATTGCAAACCTCCCGACACCGCCGCCGTCCATTGTAACCGCAACCCTCACCTCGACCGCCGGCAGCAACTTCCACCCGTACGACCACTACAGCAAGACAACATTCGATACCTTCACCATGCCCTCGTACTCCACAGCGACGTCGATAATGACAAACCGGGACCATCCGTTCAATCACTCCACTCAGTCCACGCAATCCACACGACCCCTGCTCGCCGACCGGAAGGCCCCACAATTGCTGGGCAAAAAGAAGTTCAACAATGCCACCACCCGGTCGGACATCGGACTACATCGGGATAGTGGTGTCAAAGTGCAGGGCATCAATGACTTTGACATCATATCCGAACAATACAAGAACTTACACATTCATCACCTGGGCTACCCGTACGGAAGCCCACCCTCACCCACGGCGAATTCCAACGACTTTGTGTTCTCCGATACGATGTTGCCCGTGGCACCGATAACGCCCACAGCCAGGGCCGCCGCCGCTGCTCACGGACCATCCTCACAGCAGCCATTGTACGACAATGGTTCGCTGCCTTCCAGGAGATACCAGTCGAACTACTACTGCAACACATCTCGATTCGAGGACGACTTCTGCTGTCGACGGAACGATCGGTTTGATAGTATGCAAGCTGCGCCCCCACCGCCAGCGCCCCTACTGCCGCTGCCGCTCCCGATGAACAACAACGATGTCCCGGCGTGGATGGGCAATGGCCAGACCAATGGGGGGCCATTCATATTCGGGGTGCATCATCGCTCGCCGCCGGGCGGCAGGGATTTTCTCGATAGCACACCTGTGATAAGCGACCGCAACGCAACGAAATACTCAATGGAAAACGGACAAAAGTCTATGGTGAGTTATATTTATTTATTTTTTTTTCTGTTTTCTTGATGTATTGCAGTTCGATTTCAGGTGATATTGGGTTGTTTTTCTCGGGTAACTTTTTTGAATAGGGGTTTCGTGGGGAGATGGGTTATTAGTACTGTGGGACATACAAATTAAGTGCTTTTGTCGACGCGTCGCCTATGATTTCATGTGATGTACGTAAGATTAGCAGCGGTTGATTTTGCTCATTGCAAACAAAAGTCACGTGAATTTAGTTCCACGTGTGTTTACCATTTATACCAGATTCTTATAGATTTTCCTTCCTAAAACGTGTGAACTATTTATGCCCAACGACAGTTAGTTCACGCTGTTTGACATCGTTTTTGCCATGGTCTACTTTTCATCTTATCGACTATGTGGTTTGTACCCCTCATGCTCATGCCTTCTCTGTAAGAAGCCTTCGTTGCTCGTAAGACTCGCGGAAACACCTCTCGTACTTCGGTGAAACATTGCTTGGTGGCCTTGCAAATTGCCTGCATTTGACTGCGTGTCAAACCTACGAAGGGTCTGAAATTCCTCCACGTCAGCTTTCTTGTGAAACCATGGATATTTTGTAAAAATTTCAATTTCTAAGTAAGTAATCAGCTTGCACTAAAAATTGTTTCTGAAGTTATTCCCGACTTCTACAAGCAAGCCTAGTGGAATAAACAATGACGTTGTCTCACAAAGGGCTCTGTTTTCGATGATCGTGAAAATGTTAATTTCAACTGAGCTAGCCTTTCCGTTCCACCAATTTATTCCGTGTTGATAGGGGCGGATACTAATCTTTCCGAGGGATGTCGAAGAGTTTGAAGAATGTTGAGGTTTGTGCATTTGCCGCTCACAACATTCATTTACTTATTCAATTCCGCGAAATTCCAAATCGTTGTTCAATAAGTCAGCACACGCGTTACATTTTCCTTAAAGCTATGTTGTGTATATACTTTGATCCGAAATGTGATACCTTATTTTCAAAAGAAAGCCATATGGCCACCGCGGTGGCATTTTGGGCTTGTCCGTCGATTGCTATTCTCTGCGGCAACTTAAATTCCTGACTCGCACATCTTCTCATTAAAGTCCCTCAACATCTCTCGAAGCACTTATTCCTCGTGGGAAACAATTAACAGCACACACAACACAACTAGTGGCTGTGGAAGCTTAAGATAAGCTAAAAAAGCGCTGACAAGTGTTGGAGCTGTCTTCAACCAAGATTATTGATATCCCGTCCAACATGAGCAAAAGTTGAGGCAAAAAGTGCTACAATGTCCCAAGGGTAGCAAAAACTTTTGGTCATTTGTAAAAAACGTAAAGGAGTCCGCCTCGTCTTCAATGCCCACGCTCACTTACAATGACATTCCAGCTGTCAGCTCCTTAGACCAAGCAAATCTGATTGCGGCTCATTTTGCAGCCAGCTCAACACTGCCAGATTCCAATATGTCTCCACCTGTAATTGAGAGCGTTGATTTCACCATGGGAGAAATCCACTTCCGCACTCGTACTCGTATCTCGACGTGCACAAATCCGCTGGCCCGGATGGTATTCCCCCTATACTTCTGAAGAGGTGTTCTTCTGCGCTGGCGAAACCACTGCGTAAGCTTTTTCATCTATCCTACTCTTTAGGTCTCTTTCCGAGCAGATGGAAAACAGCATTTGTCCAGCCCGTCCCTAAAAAGCGCGAATCTTCGTCACCCACCTCGTAACGGCCCATAGCACTTACGTGCCTTCTTTCTAAGGTCATGGAAACGCTGATAAGTCGTCAGCTTATGAAATATCTTGAATCGCGGAAGCTTCTTAATGACCGACAATATGGTTTCCGCAGCGACAGGTCCACTGGTGACCTGATAGCTTATCTCACCGAAAAGTCGAACCAGTCTTTGCACAATGCAGGCGAAAGCAAGACCGTTGCGCTTGATATTTCTAAGGCATTTGACAGAGTTTGGCATCAAGCGCCCTCTGCGGCCTGTAGCTCCATCCATTTTACAGTAGAGTCTTGATTATATGAACTAATTAATGTTAGGTCAGTTTTTAATCGAAAAGTTAACTAAATTTAACCGCGAGTTCATATAATCGAGACTCTACTGTATTATTTTATTAGTAGGCCGTCATGAAGCCCTGCAAGTTGTGACTGACAGTCAATGCCATCATCCAGTTATTGTTCGCATAAATCTTTTTTTTTCCTCATTTACGACTACTGTGGAAGAGTCCAATTCTGAACCACATTTTGCTCATGCCAAGCGCAAAGTTGTCTTCCAAGGCATTAATTTAAGCTGGCTTAGAACATAGTGGCTTGACGTATAGCCTTAAGCGTTAAATTTAACCAGCTAAATCACCGCTCAAAGCGGACAGCTAAATTGCTACAAGAATTTGTATTTCAATTGGTTCATCGATTCGTGGCATGAAGGGCCACCTTGCAGGAACTAAACTCGGCCTTGAATAGGCTTGAAGTGTACATTCCACCAGATACACCCAATTGCGAATATATTGATAAAATGCAGTTCGTGTTAAAGAGGCAGGAAATGCAGTTCACGCATTCTGGCCAAATGAAATCATTGACAACATTCTGGGCGCCATTGAAGGTAACGTTGTCCTCGCAGTTGGTCATGAAAAAATACGGGCCAATGATTCTGCCGGACCAAAAGAGAAGAGAAGAACTAGAAAATGCATTTCCCGGGTACATTGACTCTTGAAGTGCCTGAGGTTGTACATCGGACTAAATATGCGAAGTGAACACAATTTTTCGAAGAATTCCATAAGTCTCTCGAAGGCCCAAAATTTTGATAATGAAATTCAGAAGTCTGTGTCTCTTCGTGCTGCTGTGGGAGTTGCCCACCGTGATAGGATAAGAAACACGGCAGAACGCAACGAGCTCAATGTTGACGGTTCCTTCGTCTAACGGAAACGGCCATGCTACGATGGTTTTGCACGTGTCACGAATATCCTCGACATAACGACTTCCATCAGGATTCCATCACATAGGCGCCGTCTGGAAGACCTAGGACGAGTGAGTAAGTCCAAAAATTCGCTTATTTGTGATTGGGTATAATTCCTGAAGTTTCAGACTCATTGCTTTGGCGAGGACCCCTTTAGTGGATCACTGTAGCAACTGATGATGAGAAATCAAATGGCAAAGCTAACTGAGCATGTTTTCATTTGAAAAATGTCACAAATCACGCGTCATCTGTCAAAAGAAGAACACTGAAAAACCCAACAACAAAAAAATAACCCATTACTTTATTTGTGCAGTGGCCTATTGGCAAACATCGCCGAAGGTTGTGTATTCCTAGATTTCTCTCTAAACAAACAACTTGTGATTGTCCAAACATTAGGAGGAAAGAAACTACTAGTCATGATGTGGCCCACAAGTCTAAGTGGCGGATATCAGACCTTTTTCCTGACTAGATTCGATGATTGAATATCTCATTGACGTGGGCATTAGCATGCGTACAGAACTGATGCATATCGACTAATGGCCACAAATGATTTGCTATCTTGTCCCGCGATAGCTGATGTACTGATTAGAGTTCCCCTTTGGCATTGTCATTGTTGTGATAACAGCGAATGGTAACTTCCAGTGGACATGATTAGTAATTTACTGAATCTTGGATAAGGCAGAAATGAGTCAGGGCTTCAAGGTATTTATCTCTACAGACTGTATATGGTCTCCTCGGGAGCAGCAGCTGTGGCATTCTTTCAATCGATTCCGTCCACAAGAGATGTCGTTTTCGCATCGAAATTGGCTCCAGAAGTATCTGCACTCCAACCTCAATCACAAGTATGGCTCTCTGTGGCCTGCATTCAGTCACCACTTCCTGGTCAGCTCGTGGGAGTGTCAAGCTGTTCCCTACTGCCTATCATCCAGTCACAATTCTGCAATTCATCGTCACGAAAAATAGGTTTCTATGCAAACTAGTGAAACATGGTTGCCCTGTTCTCAATAACTCAGTTGAACTTGTTGCCCTCAACCTGCCTCTTTAACAGGAACTGCATTTTATCAATTTATCCGCAATTGGGTGTGTCTGCTGGAATGTCCACTTCACGCCCATTCAAGGCCGAGTTAACTGAGTTGAGTCACCTTCGCGATGAAGCTGCATTCAAAGGGTCAATAGCCCGAGCCCCAGGAATCCCGCAAATGCCACCCATTCGTGCTGATTGAAAGCACTTCCAATTCATGAGTGACTCATTAGATCATCGAACAACGCCTGCTTGGGATCAGAATTCACACGTTCGCTTGTCTCTGTTGTCGACTGCAATCGATTGATGTAGACGGTAATTGCACAACGTAATGTGATAGCCGGACTGTCACAATAGCTCAGACACGTCACAGTGAGTCATTGTCCAGGTAATGGCCAGTATGTTCGCAACAGGTCATGGCGGCGGACTCCCCCCACACCTGGTTCTGGTTTCATGGCTCTGCATTGTGCACTGCCGATGATCGGGGGCTGTGGGCCGATTTGGATTCTGATTCATTTTCACTCGGACGGCTTGTTATGGTTGGCGAGACTTTTAACGCATTCAACACCTTTGCACAGTGGACGCGTATGGGCAGTGAGTTGAATAAGGGCTAGAAGTGTTTTGTTTTGCGTCGTCTCTGGGGAAGAAGTGTGTGTCGGTTTGAAAATGCTACGCTTTGTCTTGAATATCAAGACGGTCTGAGGTCTGAAACGTGTGCTTTATGTCAACACTGAAAAGGAACCAATAAGAAATTGATGCATCTGACTGTGTCCAGAGACCAGTGACTGCTACAGCATCCCTTCCTCAATGAAATATGCCTTAAAGATATCCGCTGATCCAAATGGCAAACCATGCAGTCATTCCAAAACCAGCTGCTCTCTTTATTGAGAGATGTGGCCACAAGAAAGGATGTCTATTTAACTTCGTCACCTAGGGATACTTTCTACTTACCAGGTCTGTGACCCATGAAGGGTCTGCTCTCGGTGCCTGCAGTCATCAAGACCTGTCTGGTGTCTGCGATGACTTTGTCCTTGTACCGGATGTTCGGTCTTCCTCTCCTTCTCGAACCAGACGCCTCTGATTTAAAGACCTTCGTAGCTGGAACATTGGCGTTCATGTGCTCAATGTGGCCAAGCCAGTGCAGATTTTTGCCTTCCGGAATACATTCACATCTTGGAACAGTTTAAAGATTTCGAGGAGGTGTCTTCCATTCATCTTCCTCGCAGACGAGACCATATAATCTCTGACTTACCAATAATCAATTCTGTGGTAGTTCTTATCGTCCAGCTCTGGGCTTCATAAAGCAGAACTGGCAAAGTGAGTGTTAAGAGCCTTGTTGGTTAGACAAACTGAAGTACCACATGTTGTCAAAGGCGATTCTACGTAGGATCTCCACTACGATATCGTTAAGTTCAGGTTATCCTCGAGGTAGACAAACCCAAAAATAGAAGCTATCGATGGATTTGCTTTTGCATAGGTAGAGTACAGCGGAACGTTTCCTGCTCGACGGCATATATTTAGCATGGTCCAGTTCGCTTCGTTTCTTCTGCACTACGGCACTTTTTGAACTATCTGTCGATGGTAGATAACATCGACTGGTAGATAACGGGTAGACTGAGTCAGGCAGTGCTTTCCGTGTCCACAGCTGTAAGCCGCATTATAATTCGCTGTGTCTACTAAATGGAAGAGATCATATGACGGCCCAAACATGGGCCTCCTTGCCGAAATTCGGTGCTGGCTTCAAATGGCTCGGCAGTTCTTTGACAGACCTGCACAGTACATCGCGTAAGTGTTAGAGTGATGTAACACTTATAGAATAGTTCATTTTGACGTAGCGGCTTTAAAATCCATAAATAGGTGATATCGGCTTGAAACTCGTTAGACTTCTTAAATATTTGCCGTAGTGTGAAAATTCAGTCTATAACCGGGCCGGAAGTTGCACAGATATGGGCAGACCAGTGCGGTGCGAAAAAGCTTTAGACGTCGGACAGGATCTTATAGGAGCCTTTGAGCGGGGAAACGCCTCTATAGTTGCTGCAAGAGTCCTGATCTTGTTTTTTGTGGATGGGTCGTATTGAGCTGGTATTCTAGTTGTCGGACATTCTATCGTGACACAGATGATCTGGTGTATTCTCCCTACCACCTTGAAGACTTTTCATGATAAACCTTCAAATATTTATATTGAGAGATTATTTCTCTTACAAACCTCAGTCAGCAGGGCAACTTGTGGACATCTGAAACCGTTTCAATAATCAAACCAATTCCAAGCAAGGAAACACATCGGTACGACAAATGACCATACCACGGAAGGTCTTGAAAACGATTCAAAAGATAGACACTCATCAAGCAAAGAGACACAGTGCCATGGATAGATTTGGCATATCCAACAAACTCCTCAGAGACTCTTGACGTGTCACTGCCATGTCTTGCCATCAACATTCACAAGAGGATCGTGCAAAAATCTCGACCAACACCAGACAAGACATGATATTCTAGACGCGCGTACAACTGCTTACATTTTCTCGTGGCATTGTGATTAGCCGTCTTTAATGAGGTATTTGATGGCATTGTGATGGAAGCTCATAAAAAGGGCCTGTCGGTAAACGAGGGAAAAAGCTGTCTTGAAGAAAGGACAAGCAGCAGACCGCCACAAAGCGTACAGATTATATCGTGCCCGTTGTAGACGTAGAATTTGGGTATAAAACACTCATCCCAAATAGAGAAGACTGGGCATCGAACGTAGTCAGAGAAGCTACGATCCAAAACGGAAGGCACTGGACTAGGAGTATTTGCGTCATCGCAGGCAATATCCTTCTCTCTGTCCCGTCGATTGTCCCACCACTTGAGTATATTCCAGGCAGAAGTAAAAGCTATCCAACAGGCTGCCCGCTTACTGTCAATGAACCCGATAGACGTTATATACATATTTTGTGTGAGACCTTTTTCCGACTTCCGGCAGAGAATATGCATCCCTGACGTGTGGACTGTACAGTGACATGAGTCTGATGAGGCCTAGGTACTTCAGTTCAACAAGCCTGCAATAGTCCACTTGGCTCCAGGCCTTAGAGGCTTTCAAAGCCAGCTACTATGATGTTAGAGCAGATTGTTGCCTTTAGGATGTCGCAAATCCCTTAGCGCTCAAAGTTGACAACCACTGCTTAATTCAGCTTTTGTAGCAAGTGCGGTGTGCGCAGTGTGTTGAGTGCCTGCCCTTAGTTAGTGGGGTCCCCGGTTCGATTCCCAGTGAGAGCAGAGTTAATACGCTTATATCTGGTCCAGTCAGTGGTAGTAGTTTGACTGTGGGTATCACAATGTGTGTGCTGGTGAATTCACTAACAGCCCCTTATACCTCCCAACCTACCTACCTAGCAAGGGGCACATATCAGTCCCGGGATGTATCCCGATTGTATCGATCCGATGAGACAAGACCTTCTCTACTTCCTTTTCATGTTGTCTCGGCCTCTGGCGGTCGATGAAGCTTCCATTTGTCTTCCTTTTGAGCATTCGTTAATCGAGTGGCTGACTTGTGGGCCTATGAAATTGTTAACTTTCTGGAACCGAAGTTTTGCTTTTAGATCAAACAATCACTCAGCTCGAACACAAGAAGCCTTATCTCATGGCTGTCCTCAAACAGGGCGTGCAACTATCTGTTGGAGATCCGCTACTGTTTGTCAATGCGTGTGAGAACGTGGCAAGTTGACAGCCTCTGCTGCCATGACATCTGAACTTGCAGACGCAGTAGCAGCTAGATTGTACTCCGAATGCGCACGGACAGTCGTTATGAATATCTTCATGACTGACGAACAATAATGCATTGAATCGTGGACATCATTCCTCCCGAGGACCTTTTCAATTGACGTCGAGTCAATCTCAAAGACGCAGCGCAATATGTACGCTCTAGCGACTCCGTATTCACTCCATGCTTCGCACTTCCATCAGGTTGCTCCTAATTAATATCACGACCGGAGTCCTGGTGTCGATTTCCTTCAGGCTGACGCCTTTGGTGTACCTTCTTCAACACTCCGCGACGCCGCCGTTCCTCCCCCTCCAGCCAACCAAGATCTCCCTCAGCCTCCACTGACAAAGTTCATGCTTCTGCACGACCAGGATAATTACGGATTTATACAAAGCCTTCCAGGTTCGTCCTCACAGACGGCCTTCAGTTGAACTCACTCCAAAGCTGCGTCGTCGTTTTTTCACTTTGATTCAAGTCGAAACGCATTCAGCTTGGGAGTTTTTACGCTTGGCTTGGTGTGTCACTCCCAGAGAGGTCCTTTCCCTCGGCAGTGTCTGACAGACGCCCGTATCTCAGCGTCACGACCACAAAACTGCTTACGAGCACACTGCTTCCGCTGTGCTTCCACAGTGTTCATCTGTAACAAAGTGTGTGCGCCTGCATCTGAGGGGAGTGTCGCAAATTAATTTTCGCGTGTAATTTGCATTGAGGCGCTTTTAATTCATTCACACTTGAGCTTAACTTTTCACTTCGTCCGCCCCAACGCTCTCTCGGTCGCTGCGTGTGGGTGGAGTGCGGTGGTGCCGGCTCCATCGTGGCGCGTCTGCCTCGCTGTGACTGCCACCGGGACTAATGATGAATTAACGTCTCAGCAATTAGCGTCTCGTCAGGCTTCTCTTCTTTACGAGCCTCGCCCCCCTCCCCACCTCCGTGCGTACATCTCAAGCCACAATCTGAAAAAGGATGCCCGTGAGGCGGTGAGGGAGAAAATCGGTGTTGAAAGGGCGCTTGCAGCGCGCAGAGTGCTCCGCTTAGTTGGATTTGCGACGGATTTTTACGGGGTTTAGGGCTTAGTTGGAATTCCTTTCAAGGATAACGTTTCATCCCCTTCAGCAGGCAACTGCTTGTGTGTGTGTGCGTCCGTGGAAGACGTGTGTTTTTTCTCCGAACTGGGGGAGGGGCGCCTTTATTACGGTCTGGGTACTCGTGTTTGCCTTTTAACGATAATGCGAGGCTTGACTGCTCCGGATTACGGTTAATTACAAGGATTAAGTTTAATTAAGGTGTTTTGCGGGACACTTGTGGCGGCGGATGTGGAATTGCTGGAGTTACGATTGTCGACACGGCCATACGCTGGAGAGCGGTATCGGATTTCACACTTTGCGTTCGCCTCTGTCGCTTCCTTGAACCGGGCTCACGTAACCGACAGCAATTGAGTTGTTCGCTCGAACCCCCGATCAAACGCACAACGAACGCGTCGAAATCAGTTCAAGGTAAGATGAGTCTGCGGCCATCGGGCGGGGTCGTGGGATCCGATAACACTCGGCTGCTCGAACTGGGTAACATGAGTTATGCGAGTACATACAGCGGGTCATGCGGTGGAGCAGAGGGGGCTTTGGAGGACGGTTTCAGTTGCCTAGTGGCCACTTGAGCAATTGGGCACTTGAGCGCTTGAGCGCTTGAGAACCCTCAGCCACTTTGGGGAAAACTTTCACTCGGATTGTGTGGATTTATTGGCAATTGAAGATGTGCGGACCGTTTGGCTGGAAAAGAACTTCGTGCGCATACCCAGCTTGAAGGGGCCTCATAAGTCACGCCGAAGATGGGATTGACTTGGGAAAAGAATTTCGATAGGTCTAGGAGTTTGGGAACGCACTGGACTTTTTGAATTGAATATTTGCAAACAGGAATGTGTTTTTCGCTGTTAGACACGAAAATTCATTGGAGTGGGGCAAGTGCTCGCTTTGTTTTAGGCGACATTTCATAAACCTCCCTCGTTATTATTGGTGATCATGCCTGGTCTTGAATACTAGAAGCTGCGTGCCCATCCATTTGATGGCAAATAAATCCTAGAACTCCGACCATCCCTGCGTCGAAGGCCTGATAAGTGAGTAAACCAATTTTAGTCATCGCTCTGATGTGTTCCTATGTTGACGTCGCTAGACCCCCGCGGTGTTCCTGGCAAGAACTCTTCGTCTACTCTGTAGGTCTAGTCGTTCGTTCATCGCGAACGCAGCACCATTCCCTAAACAGAGTCACTGATAATGTCAATAAAAGGGGTCCCAGCGCTTGTCGTTTGAAGTCAGCTTGAAACAAGAAGTCCCTTCGATGAAAAAATATGACTGGGTGTTGTAGGCGCCAGAAAATGAACACCAAACTTTCATCCGACGAAAACGGTTGAAAAAATCATTTGATTTCCGTAAATTCTTCGACATTCGTGATTCTCTCAATGAATTAAGTTTAAGTGCGTTAGGTAGGAGACCACTTAAACTTCAAGCAGCGCTTAAGCTATGGCGCTACAACCTGTAGAGGGATAGGGCCTAGTTTTTCATTAACCACTCATGTTGTGCGTGTTATCGTTCTCTCACGAGTTGAAGGTGTAGTGTATCAGCAACACTACAGTAGATCGTGAGACTGTGAGAATTTCTCTTCGAAATGTCATAGTTCTAATGACATGCATCTTAGCTCTTATCTTTGTTTTATTGTGTGCATTTCTCAGGCATTTGTGATCTGACCAACGACAAGTTCGGACGAGCTGGTGAGATGACACTACAGAAGGAACCTGCAGTTTTATGCCAACTCCGAATGTACCATGTACGTACCACCCGGGGAATCGAATCCAGGCAGCGAGTAGGGATCGATATACATACGCCACGACCAAGAACAAATGTTCAAGTCGCCTTCACGAAGATGAAAAATATATCCGCGCCATAAGTACCGTGCTCATACCGACCCATACCGAGCCTTACCGTGTGACCACTTCAAACGAGTGTTTGTCGTTTCGCCACCGTGTATGAATCCAACACACACGGGAACAAGAACAAAAATCAAGACAGTAGGTTTCTCCGTCTGAACGTGGATCTATCGTTCAACAAGGTCATGCGCACAGTCTCTTTAGTAAGAAGCTTAGTTGAAAAAGTTAATCGGCGAATATAGCTCAGGGCTTTTGGACGGATTCGAGAGAATTGAAGCAGATACGACGACAGCTTAAGTAAATAATGCATGGTTTTGCACGCGTGTAGCCACCTTATCAAGAATCTAAACGTCATCCCTGGGTGTCGGCTCCTGAGGTCTGAGTAAACGAACAAACGTTCTGTCTTAGGGACCTTAGGAGACCTATTTTTTGCAAGTAATACAATACTTCGAAAAACGTTAGCCTAAATGTATCGACGTCAAAAGACAAGTGTTATGAAATAATAGGCGTATTTTCCTTAAACAAATATTTTATACAGTGGTTTCGACTTAGGGACACCACTGTATTTTTATTCATTTTACATTCAATAGCTTACGACCCTTGTAAGGTAGGTACTACCCTCGTATGACTCAAACGCCCTTCGTAACAGTTTGTTGAGTTCATTGACGGGGATGGGAGTTGCACTTGGAGTTGAAAACGAAAGTGGACCATCGGTTGCTTTCGGAGCATGCTCGTTTTCTTTTGGCTGTGAGTTCAGGGATAGTAGATAAAATCGACCCAGCGTGGTGGAACAATCGACCGATTAGTCTAAGTGCATTTATTCAGTTCACCGTTATCTACCCATCTTAGGTGACAGCCGATGTTCGATGAGGAACACAACGACTTTCGTAGTCTCACACTACTCCCCTTGAGTCGGTGAAACTCAATACCTCCCAAACGCGTCAAAATAAGTCCCTAAAACCTTGTCCCAAGGCAACAAAAAAAAAAAAATACAATTCCAGGCGTCAGCAAACAACAGTAAGCAGAATGCGAGTGATTTCTGATAAAGCTAGACTCAATTCCAGTCCTCTTCACTTCATTGACCAGTGGCAACGCATGGTTTCTCTATTGGACCGTGCATTTGACATTACAAACACTTCCATTCCTTGGCAGTGTCTCATGGCAAAAAATGCGCAATTTCCATCCAAACCATCATTACATTAGTCACCAGCTTAACTGTCACACCAGCTTCGATGTAAGCCCCAAGTTCAATGAAACCTAAACCCTTGCCTTTTCTCGCCAGCGCATAACTGGGCACCTCTAATCCCTTGATCTCCCAATTGAACGATTATTTTAAGCGACGAAGTATTTGTGTTCGAATTCACGCTCCACGATCCCTGTCAACAACGAGAACAACGAGATCATCCAGTCGATGGCTGGTTTTCTTTTACGTTACACAGTTCGCCGATTATGCTGTGCTGTCGTTGAGTGAACAAAACGTTAAAAGTTTCATGAAAAACGAAAAATAAAAAACACAACTACAGTGGACTCTGCCTAAGTCGAACTTTTTCGTCATATTTTACATACATTTCCCTCAACTTTCCATACAAAATCCTCTGTCTAAGTCAAACTCTCTAACTCGAACAAATTTTGGTATCCCGTGACAATTCGACTTAGGGGGAGTCCGCTGTATTTGAGGCTTCGTGTCGGGCGCCACTTTGCTCAAACTTGACAACCAATTCAATTCGGCATTTCTATAGCAGTATATTCAAATGTTCACTCTGAAAATTTGGCGCTCTTGGTCTTTCGTCTTTCTGAGTATCGGCAAGTTTTAAATGTCATTACGTGGCGAGAATATAAGTCGATTCAAAGAAATAACGTCCATGGTTCGATGCTTATTCGTAGTCCCTTCAGAACCTCGGTACAGGACCTTTCCTTCCTCCTGGACAAGCTTGTCACCTTCGAGATGACCGAACCTCCGGTAAAGGTATCAAATGATCGCATACCGGTGCAGGTCCTCAAAGAGGATTCTATGTGCGTGGTAATCAGTCAGGTTCTTAGCTTTGCCTATCTGGGCGTCAAAGTCTTATTACAGAAAAACCTTGGTTAAGGGAACAATGTAAGTTCAGTACTGCGCTGTATTGATGTTGATTGTTGCTTGAATTGCTCGCGAATGAGATTTTCTCTTTTCACAGGCGTCTAGTAGCAGCTGAAGCTTAGGGCATGACTAAATTTGAATGCGCTTAACTTCAGGCTGGAAATGTGGCAATGGAGTGGAATCCCTGCTCACATTCGTACCCCAGCGTTTTTTTTAGAATTCCCGGCAATCCTTAACACCACCAAAATAAAATATGTTCAACTTGCGGAAAACAATTTTATTAAAACTGTTGTTATATTATAATTGAAGCTTTCTTTGGATAAAAATGTTTTTTTGTAAAAAATATTTCGTTTTTTTTTGGGTACGCTTGTACCCCAGACTAAATTTTGGAAAATGGTAGAGCATTTTTTTTTTATAATTTGCGCGTGCTCAAGGGATTGCTAATATCCTAACGTGTCCGGGGTCAAGACACAACACGGGCCGAAGGTATAGAGGGAGAAAGGGAGAGGAGGTACCTGTGCATTTTTTTGGTCTTAAATATCTGCGGGTTGGAGTCTGTGGGAAATATTAGGCTGGGAAGAGCATTCCATATTCGTGCAGTGGGGCTGGAGAACGAGTCTCTGAATTTAACTGTCCGTCCGAAACTAGGCTTAAGGGTATACTGATGGGCATTCCTGGCGAGACGGTTATTACGGGTGAATTCATGGAGAGGAGGAATGCAGTTGGCTTGCTCACTTGAGCATCGTTTGTTGTTGATGTTGTTGATAAAACACGGACAAAGAAGAGACATTGTGTCGATGTTCGAGCGAGTCTAATGACTCTGCGATATTGTTGGCTCCTATAAGTTTTAGTGGGTCGCCGTGGCGTAGTGCTTTAGTTAGTGCGTCGACTCCCACGCAGAGGGTGCCAGGTTCGAATTGCCACCTTTCATATTTTACGGCACCACCTCTTTCGAGTCACTGACAATGCTTAAAGAGTATTTCCTGTCTATAAAAAGCTTCTTAAACTTGGCCGTTCGGAGTCGGCATTAAACGTAGCTCCCTTCCACGCGTGAGAGAACAATAGCACGCACAACACGAGTGGTTGCTGAGAAGCTAGGCCCTGGCCCTCTACGGGCTGTAGCGCCACCCATATTATATATATTATAAGTTTTATCGCTCGCCTTTGGATTCTGTCAAGTAGGTGCACTCTGGTCTTGGGGGCACCAGACCAGATATGAGAGTTGTACTCAAGCTTGGGGCGGATGAACGCCTTATAAATTAAACTCGAATCAGAAGGGATGAAATATGTCTTGCATTGATTAAGGAAACCTCAATATTTCGCAACAACACTTGGCGACCTCAAATATGTGATCTTTCCGACTGATTGTCGTGTTGATACACATACCAACGACACAAGCGCCATTCATGGATAATGGCTGATTAACAAGGGTTCGCTTGAAAGACAGTAGACAGCACTGAGTTTTTGAAGCATTGAATTCCACTCTATTGTTTTTTCCCCAGTTAATTATGCTGTCAAGATCGGAACTCAACATACAATGCCATTCCCATTCAACGGCCGAAGGGCGGGGTCGGGAGTCTTGGAACGAATAGGAAAAGCTAAGGGAGCTGTCATCAGCGAAGGAATGGATTGGATTCGAAGTAGCCGACAAGAGATCATTTATAAAAACGAGAAACAGTGTCGGAGACAGAACTGAGCCTTGGGGAACACCAGCATTTATTTGGTGGAACCCATCCAAAACAACTTGAATTGAACGGTTCGAAAGGTAGTTTCTAATCCATATAAGAAGAGGTTCATCGATTCCATAGGCACGCATTTTCGACAAAAGAGCAAGATGCTAAGCTCTGTCAAATGCTTTAGAAATATCAAGCGCAACGATCTTTCTTTCGCCTGCATTGTGCAAAGACTGGTTCCACTTTTCGGTGAGATAAGCTATCAGGTCACCAGTGGACCTGTCGCTGCGGAAACCATGTTGTCCATAGTTAAACACGATCCCAGAAGCAGTTTTACAGGACCGCTTATAACTACAATGCCATAAAATAGTGAAAGTTGAGTTCCATCAACTGCAGGACTTTCAATCGTTTGTTTGCAAATTCTCAGAGGAGTACATGCCAACAACTCACTAAAGCCCACAAATCCCTAGTAAGTCGGCGAAAGCCTTCTCCGCCTTTGACGTGACATAAAAAGTATCCATCCAAAAACCATTTGTCTCCCCTTCCTTCGATGGAAAAGAGAAAAGTTTCCAGGTCTGCACACAGCTCCCAACCCAACTCATAGCCGTCGTCCACTTTCAACGCCAGATTTTCACTCCGACGCGAGCGATTCATGTTCGCCTCACAATTGATTTCCCCGTCCAGATCCCCAAACATCCGGCCCTAAGCCCGCCATGTCCCCCATGCCCCCACCACCCACTGGCATACTAATGGACATCTATTGAAATTTATGGCATCCCTTTGCTGGTCGGAGTCGCTCATAACTCATTTCAACGCGCCGAAATAAAAGTAGCGCCAACCGTTACACATTCCTGCAGGAACTAATAAATTTCCAATAAATCAAGTGGTCACCCCGACATGCCACTAAGCCCCCCCCGCCCAACTCCACCCACACGCCCGCCACAAGTGTGGGCAAGCAATCGGCCACTCGAGCATCGATGTGACTGCGCCACAAAAAGTTATTGTTTCCGCGATGATACCGCCTCCGCGACGCGGCGATCCCGTCCGGACAACGCCAAATCACCGCCGACAAATAAGCAAGGATATCTGTCGCTCATAAGCCGACTGACACAGGCGTGCGCTTGCGTGCGCCCAGGATATCTTGGATTTGGTTTATGCACTCTCGCGGTGACGTAAGAGCGCTGAGTGCGGCCGAAGAGCTGCGGTTGAACCGCACTCGCTCCAGATGCCCACTTTGAAGTATCTATTGCGAATAATCCGAATCTAGGCACTGCATGTGTGTGGGGAACTCGATATGCACTCTGCGCACCGCTGGAGCACCTTAAAATGAGGTTAGTGCTGCCATGACGTGCCTCATCGTCCACCGCCTCCTCCGCCCCCTTCTGCTCCCGCTCCTGTGTGCGGTGGGATCGTAAATTTTTCAGAGCATAAACGAAAAAATATGGCTGCAAACTGGGCTATAAAGTAAAAGATACTTCGACTCGCTGAGTTGGTGTAGTTGTTGGCTGCCGCTGCTGCTGGCGGCGGCGCTGCGTTGGCACCCAGCGTTGCACTGGATGCAATTTGACTCCCTGCCCTGCTCCCGCCCGCGACGGGAGGAAGTCGAAACAAGGAAAAACAATGGGGATTGGGAAAATGTGCAAATTCTCGGTGGTTTTTCCGAGGCGGTGCTTTATTGGCTTCTTTTCATGTGTTTGCCGTTGTTCGACATGGTCTTCGTGTTGTAGACGTTGTTAGCGGCAATAGCGGTCGGCAGCACCGAGTGGAGCTGCAGCCAGGTGAAGAGCTTTGGTCGGAGTCACCTTTCGCCGGCAGGGCACCGGGCCTCCGGGTCGGTGGCATCTGCTGGCGGTTGTGATCTCAACACCCCACCGCGCCGGGCTGTAGATGCAATAAATTCGCGTTGAAATTGTATCGCGCGCAATGTGGGCCCCCCCGCTCTACCGGCGGGCGAGTTGGAAATCCATTCGAAGGAAGGCGAAACACATTTTCGCTTAATTTATGAGTAACACTTGCAGATGTGAAGTGTGCGGTTCGATTTGACTATTTCACAGCCGCGGTCGGGGGGTTGTAGAGCATGTGTAAGGTGCTGCGGCTCGCGCAGTGGTTCGGGGGAGATAAATCGTCGTGCTGCAGTCGTGGTGATTGTGTGACCCCCTGCAGAGTGAGAGATTTATCTAGTCGGCGACACTGTGCGAATCAGAGTGGAAAGTGTGTACGCGTTGAGCGTTGGATTAGTCATTTGGTGTTTGGTGTGGCGACGACGTTATGATGCTTTATTGAGGATGAAGCGCAGCGGCAGATGTTTTCCTGAGTTCAATGACTTGGATGAGCGTTGCACTTGGAGTTGGAAATAAATGCGATTACAGCGACGAGTCCCAGTTGACATCGATCAAACGTCGATGGATTTCGAAAATGATCGTGAGTACAGTGAAATAATGAGATCATCTAGAAGATGGCGGGTTTTCTTTTAAGTCACTTAGTTCGTCTGGGATGCTGTCCTGGCGTTGAGCGGACAAGAAGTTCTTAGTTTCATGCACAAATCCAGAAATAGATATTAAGTGTCGGGCGCCACTTTTTTCAAACTCAAGAACTACGTCGATGCGAACCTCTACATGACTTAGCTCAAAAATGCAGATCATTGAGGATATGTTGGCAGTCACCATTCTCAAATCTCTAGTCCCCTGAGGCTTGTCGCACTTGCGCATTCGTCTTTCGTGTCTTACAGCTCACGGATCTCGTTGCAACAACTGGCCGATGTTCGGCACATCTTCTTGGTCCCCATTCATTGCTTTTCGTTTCATGCAATGGATGGGACCATCTAGTGGATTGTACTGCCATTTATTGGCAAATTTGCTTCGTTTAACCGTGACTCCGGGTTGCTTCCTGTGGGGCGCCAATTTACTCGAACTTGAGAGAACCACTTTACCTGTCCACCTCTATCTCACAAAATTTGGGTATTTAAATTTTTGAAGATAAGCCACTCTGGTCCTGTCGGTACTCTCAAAAATGCAGGTCGCAGAGAAACCCAAGTGGACTTCGCACTTATGGGCTACCGATTTCATTGCTTCCACCCGACTTTAGGATGTGACCATCCCCAATAAAGTCCTTATTTCTGTTATCCAAATACTCAATCGTCACCAAATCCACCGACCCCATCACTCACTTCCTTCCACCCACGCAACCCTCGGCGAGATTGACTGAGGTTCTCAAAGTTCATGACTTGCGTTATGAGCTTACTCTGCTTTAAACCCTTGCCTGCCACTCTAAATCCCTGTCCCTTCAACCCCCATAGCCACATATCCTTGAAACCCAGTGTACGACGATGCCCACTTTAGTCTTGTGGAAAACATTTCTACTTCATGTCCATGTCCCTTTGCTCGTCCTTCCGTGAGGGTAAAATGAAAACTCTTGTGACATCGCATATCCTTCCTCCCTCCTGCCCGCTTGAATTCCCAGAGGCTGTCCAAAACCAGCCTTCCTGAGAGGGAGAGAGGGAGTTTGTTACAATTTTTCATAACGATGAAATGCATTTTCATTTGTTTCTCGGTTCTTTTTCTTTTTTTAACTTTTTTTTCCTGTTGTCATTGTTGTCGCTTCCGGGAAGAAGTTGCAAAAGGACACACATACATCCGCACACGGCCATAAGGACAAGAGAGAGCGAGAGCAGACTGTCCTGGCGACGACATCGCACCGTGCGGTATGCCGCAGATGTGCAATTTGTTTTCTGTTCAAATTAACTGAAGTAAGATGGATTAATGTGGGACAGGACGAGGACAATGGGAATTCCCCTAAGTAGGAGAGGCATTCAGTGGAGGGGGGTTTTTTTTTAGACCTAATGGCGGTCTGCGGAGTGAGGCGTCCGTTGTTAAATTATCGTGTCGCCTAAAGTTAAGTCATTTAGAGGGATTCCGGTTGAAGTGGTGATGCTTGGTGGATTTATGACGGAAGAGAGATTCTTTGGCTCGCTGGGGGAATTGAGTTATGTTTCTTTTTCGAAGGCAAAGAGAGCTTTGGCGTCGTGGTGGTACGAGGAGTTTCATTCTGAAAAAGTGGACACTTTTAAATTCACAAACAGCTCATAGCTAGTGGCGATTTGTGTGCTCATCCTCTCGTGTTCGGTTTACTGATGTTTCCTTCGTTCTGACACAGTTAATGGCGAGTCCTAATTTGATGTGAGTTGGCCGCAGCTTGAATTCTTCAGGTTCCAGCTCTAAGTACTCGTATTTCAGACATATGTAGGGTTACGGGACTTTTCTACCAACTTGGGGATACAGACTTAGTGTCGGTTCAAAAATAGTGGCTTTGGGCTAGCAGCTTAGCGCTCAGACTGACTGTGTTGTGGTGGTGGTAGTAGATTTCCGCAAAAACATGGTTTTAAGTACTCCAGAATTGCACATCACACTTACGGCTTATGGAACTTGTCGAACAGCCTTTAAAGAGAACTCATAAATATCGGCTTTCGGCTAAAAGCTAAGAATCTCGGCTTGTCATGCTTTGGCAATAGATTTCAGCTAATTTCTTGAGTATTCGAGAATTGTTAGTCTTATCGGTGAAGCTTACGGATCATGTGCAGCAGCTTGCAGCTAGTGATATAAATCCCCTCCCAGCATTTAGCTTATGGCTCAGACTTGATGCGGAAGTGAATGGTTTAAATGGTGCTATCAGCTACATGGAAGCATGAATGTAGAGTGAGTTCCATTTCAGTTCCATTTTGACAGTTGCACATACCTTTGACATTGAAAGTACCAACAGCGCGTTCAATACAATATGTTGTTCAAATCAGGATACAGTCCTAAATATAATGTGATTTTTATGATACAGGTCGATTTTGACAGTCGTGACGAGTTATTGATACCAATTCGTTACCAGCCACAGTATGTTGAGATAGTTAAAATATACGAAGGAAATTAAACGTCTCTTATGTGCCAGATTTGGACACGGTTGACCTCTTTAATAAGCAGAATAACCACTATTTGGGCATTGACAGTTCTCTGTTAATATAACACGATCACCATATACTTCACCTGCCACTGCATGGCCTGGAATATGAATCAATGGAGCGCTCATCGACTTAATGGCAATACTACAGCATTTACAGGTGGCCCTATCGGTGTACTACGAAAGGTTTTGTCATCGAATTCAATCAGTTTTTCCTTAAAAAGGATGGCTTTGAATTCTCGGCTTTCGCGAAGCGTCTTTCCGTCATGGGACTGTTAGACTGTTTGCTTAGACCTGCGGTCACGGCGTTGGTAGTTAGCCACCTTAAACATCAAGAAATGGCTCATGGCTTAAGACTCCCCACGGTCATTACGTTAGCACTGAAAAATTCTATTGGACGCTACTGCGAGTTTGTAGAAATCTGCAGATCTTTACTCTGAGACTGGACTGGAGCATACAGTTGATTAATGCGGTACTCGCGGTTCGCGGCTCGCGGCTCCATTGCCTTGGATTATGACTCATGGTTGGTTTGTTAACTGGAACACCCTATTTTTGATCAGTAGTCCCTTTAACACGGAGTCTGTCACTTGCAAGGTATCGATTTTTGGCTCGTGTTCGGTCTCGTGACTTAGAAAGCAGGCTGAGACCTGGTCGTGTTGCTTTTTGATAATCCTTTCAAACTTGAAAAAAAAGAACTGCCGGCTCATAATTGTCTGAATACACACTTGAATTCACACTTCTTCTGAAAACCTCCCCCCCCCCCCCCGCCCAACTCTCCCACGATCACTCTCTATCTCTATATCTACATCTACCTCTCTCTCTCCCTCCATCCCCCTCTCTCTCGCTCTGTTTCTATATCTTTCATTCTCTCTCTATCTCTTCCTCCCCCTCTCTCTCTCTCTCTCTCCCTCCCTCCATCCTCCCCTCTCTCGCTCTCTTTCTATATCTTTCTCTCTCTCTATCTCTTCCTCTTTCTCTCTCTCTATGTCTTCCTCTCTCTTTCTTTCTATTCATCTTTCTCTCACTCTCTATTTGTCTCTCTATCTGTCTTCCTCTATCTTCCTCTCTCTTTCTTCTCCTCCCTCTCTTTCTTCCTCTATCTCTCTCTTTCTCTATCTTCCTCCCTCTGTCTTGGATCAACATGTGAGTGCGTAGCCAATGAGCGCCTGTTACTGCTACCCATGGTTCATGGCTCTCGACTGTCGTAGCTCCCTCGTCCTGGCTTACGGCTCGTTTCTTACTTTTTCTATGAATCACACCATTTTTCGGCAACAATTCCCACAGTAGCCCTTTCACACAGCATTTGTTAATTACGATTTTCAACGACTCTTGTGTCACCTCATCCCACTCACCGTGAATTCAAACAACACCTACGCTTCAACAGTCAACAAATAGTTCATCGCCTACGACCTACAAATCGACTTTGTTGTTCAACAAACACCTCCGTGTCCCCTACACCCACCAGACACCACTAATGTCACCTAATTAGACGGCATTAGGACATAATGCATCGTCACGACGACAACCGCGACGGCATCTAAAACTTCGATTTACAGCCCTCAATCCGCAGGACACCAGGCCCACTCCTCTGCTACCGGTCCTACCGACAAGCCGCCACCCGCTGGTCGCCTAAGCAACGGCTTGCCATAAACGACTGCTTAATACCCCCTTTAATTGGTTTATGGCAGAGTTGCATTATAGCTCAATTACATTTGCAGCAAGAAATCGCCATGCATGCACAAATCACCACATCAGACGACGACAACGGCGATGGTGCCGACGGAGGCAACGGTGGCGACGAAGGGAGCGGTGAACGTGTCGTTAACCTCGAATCAATTGATCGCAGTCGGGGGCTCCCTCTATCGATTGATTTGTCAAAAAGTATTGCACCAGCATTGCGCGGTGTTGGTGGTGGTCGTGGTCTGGTTTTAGGACGCCCACCAAGCATATGCCGAAGCCGGCTGGTGGCTGCCGCGCCGCGCCGCGCCATTGATTGACCACTTTTGCAACATTTACACGTCACATGTGTGGACCTTGTTCTGGCGAGCCACTGCCCGCCGCCGCGCCGTCGCTGAGTGGAATGGGGCGGTGTTGTCGGGGCGGCCGGTTGGCATTCTGTTCAATTGGCCGTTACAGATGCAATTAATGAACGGAACATATCTGTGAGATATATTACGATTGGAAATGAGTCAGTGTTCGGCGGTTGGTGGTGTCGGTACGTGGGACCCGTGGACAGTCGCGGTGTGGGCCGTGGGTTCCGGCAAATGTATCGCCTGCAGAATGACCTACTCTGCGGCGCGGCGGTTAATGGCCATACACCGGCAGTCTTTGTGGCGACGCTCGAGTTCGATTGCAGCGAAACGGAAACGACCGCTGCTGTTGCTGCCGCCGGGGAATGTGAAAGTGATTCGGATGAGTGGTGGTTGGACTTTTCGGTGGGTTTTGACAAATATTTGGAAATATTTTTCGACATGCATTTGTTTTTTTTTGGAAATTGATTGGTTACGCGTTGTGGGAGATAATGGGTCAATTTGTCGGTATCCACTGAGTGATGGGACTGAGTTTGGAGACTTCGACTAGAGGTCGAGTGGTGGGGACGAGAATTTGGGCCACTTTTGGAGCTTGTTGGTTGTCAGTGTGGGTGGGCTCTCCGTCTATGGGCGTGAGACATTTGATGGATGACCATTTGAGAAGATTGCTGTAATTTTAGAGACTAACACACAGAGGGTGATGCTGAGGGAAACATATGACTGTCTTTCAGGTTTTGATGAAAGACAGTCATATTTATGCGTTGTGTAGCAATAAAGGGTGTTTTTTTTAGAGGCTTACAAATTCAAAATTAAATAAAACACTTTAAGCTAATACAAGTGTCCATCATATTAGCTTTGTTTAGTAGATAATTTTATGCCATTAGTGCTTAGATGTATGTTCAGGTATATGCGGGCTACGGCTAGATCGAATAAAGCCTCGATTTGAAGCCCAATTTTCGACAATTTTGCCGACAGTTTGGGGAATCCAAGGGATGTTGAGAGCCATGTCGTCCATAATTTAAAAATTTTAAAGATAAAAAAAAATGTTTTTTAAAGGTGTGAGATCACATGATCATGGAGGCCTGACCACACGACGATTATGTCAACCGTAAAAAACCGTGGACCCAGAAGTAGCCAGTCATTAACGTAGTTACCACAAATCAATTTCAACTGTCAAATTGAAAATCTGCATTAACAGTGTTGCCAATACAAAAAGCCTGAAAACAAACACCCTTTTTTCTCAAATGTTCCGAACAAGTTTGTGAACATTTTCTGATGGATAACTGGTTCAATCTATCCTCAAGTTCCGACCATCTTCAGGCCGCAGGCCTGACAGTTAAGTAAGTAAGCAGATCCCATAAGTGTGTCGAGGACTGCTTGTAGGCCGACAAGGAAGTAGCCATTTAAGGCGGCATCACCTTTTTATCACGCAAAATGTCTATTCGTTTATCACAGCTCCATAGAGCTGACTCGCTTAGACACTTAGGCCAAAGTAAGTTCGCTCTGATTCCAAGCGCATTAGTTCCACTAACATTTAGAACCAGTTGAAGCTTACGATGAAGCGGTTTAGCTGGCTAATGCTGATGCTATTTAGCTCGTTTAGGTAATTAAAGTAGTAGGCCCCTTGGTGCAGGTACCTACAATTTGCCAGCGCGCTACACCAGCAGAGTAGGTGATCTGTGGTTTCCACCTTCTCTTCGTCCATGCAGCTTTTGCAACAGCCGTTGTGAGGGATACCCATCCTACGGGCGTGAATGACAATTGCGCAGTTTCTGGTTATGACGCCGTTAAGCATCCTGAGTCAAGATCTGCTAAGTCTAAGCAGATTGAGCGATCGTTTGAGACTCAATGATGGCCTTTGTTTTAAGGCACGATTGCTGGTATTGTCTGTATGTCCTCTAACTAGGGACAAATATCATTCTGTCACAATTATACATACATAGTTCATACATAGGACATCGTTGATATTTCTGATGATCCCCCATGAGGGAGATCATGGGGGATCCTCAGAAATTTCAACGATGTCTCATTTCTTTAACCACCATTTCAAGTATTGGGAATCAACTCCTGCAAGGACCTTCAATTGATCTACATTCCGGGGTTTCCCTAAACAACAGCCACAGTCCTAGCTCAAGAATAGTTTGATGGGCCGGTGTCTAGTCCGACGACAAAGTCAATTTCTATTCAAAGATGTTCCTTAATTGCGACTTGATGAGAAGGTGTGGCACCTGAACATCATCTCGGTGTAGGGACATTGTGACATATTCGCAAACTTCAGCGGATATGACATATTCTCGTACTTAGTAAAACCTGCTCTACCTTTCCTGCCTCTCGAAACAGCTACCCATCTTCCATAACCATGAACAGTACAACAAGTCTTAAATTGTTTAATGGCAACACGCAGCGCAAATCACAAATTGGTCCGCTGAACAAGTTGAGTGGGAAGACCTCCAGAAAACGTCACAATGGGCAGACATAGCTTTTAGGTCAAGGACTTCCCTTGGAAAGCAGATCCCCTCCACGAGTGAAGCCTTCAGAAGCTGGCCCCAAGTCCACACCAGATTGCAGCGAATAGTTGTCTCCTACCTCCGATGTCCTGACGTGACATTTCCCACATCCCGAAGCACTGTCACGATCCCATTCACACCTTTTAGTGCAAAACGATGCCCCTATCCTCATCCGGGAGCATCACTTAAGGAGTTGAATGACTTTGTCATGAGCACTCCCATGCAACGCAGCAACCTCAATTCGCTCGATCGACTACCTGCAAGCGTGTGAATAGAATTCCATTCCAATCCCTCCACACACACACACAGATCCACACGGCATCACTTCAAAAGGGTCCAATGTTGCACTGCAGCAAGCCAGCCATTGAATCAATTTCTTCCGATTACCTTTTGCAAACATTCATGTAAAATTGGATTTCCCAGGCGAACGTGTGAATGTGTGTCCATGGGAAACCAGGACGCCGCACGAATTTCTCCCAGGAGAGTACAAAAAAAAAAAAAAAAAGGATTCCGTACAAAAACCCCCTCAGCAACACAATGCAGATTATTTCCAGGCAATTTAGTCGAATACATTGTGTGCCATGCGGAAACCACAATGAGGCATCATCAGGGGGCGCTCGCAGTTCCCCGTCTCCCCACCGATGGCCTGCCGGAGCTGTGCTACTGACTGCCATTGTCGCTTCTAGTGGTGTTCTCCTTCCCGTTTTGGAGCAATTTGAATATTTGATTGAGTTACTCGAAACGAGATGTGAGTCGAATTTATTTATGCTCGCTCGTCAGGACAAAGGACTCACAAGTCGGCGGGGGGCCGAGTGCGGCCCACATGAGGTGGGCCATCCATACGCCCACCAGGTTCTCGGTCTCGTTCGCTTCACACCTCGTCTCAGGTGTACACGAGGAACAATTCTGTGATCCAACACACACGAGAGAGTAGTTTCAAAGTTCTGTGTACACATTACCGACTGGAGGTGTCTGCTCCAGACATGATGTCTGCAAGGCTCTGTCTTGCTATGCAAATTGGTAAATGTGCACAAGTGGTGTTCAGTGTTCAATGTTCGATGAGGGGAGGCTGCGGGGCGTCGGACTTGAAGACAGATTGCGGCAGGTATCCAAAAGTCGCAGCAGCCAGTGCAGCAATTGGCGCAGTAACCACTTCGATGGTGTATAGTGAGCCGGTGAACGTGGGCGCATACATAATTAGCAAAATCGAATTGCCGACGAGAGTGGGAAGAAGACGCTAAGCATGACGACAACAGCGCGGCGGTGATGACGATGGAATTGCCCGCTCCTCACTCCAGGAGTGAGAGGGACTAAGAGGCCGTGTTACTGCATTGCCTCGTGTGGAGTGGCCGGACGACGGCGCAGAGGCGGTGTAGGAGACGGTAGACCTTTCCTGTAGTTCGAGTGCTGAATATGTAACGATGACGGTGATGGTGACGCCTTCGGCAAAACAGGTTGCCGACGGAGTCTTCCTCCGTTGAACCAGGGCGCATGATGATAGCGGAGCACGGAGGCTTCGTAATTATGGCGTCGTCGGTCGGTTGGAGTTGGAGGCGTGCAGACGTGCAGGCGGGAGTCGATTGTTGGTTCTAAATCAATTTGCATATGACGGGATTTGTGTGGGGATGGAAACAAGTGTCTGGCAGTGTTTGATTGGGAGCATACTCGGCTGGGAGGATTTGATTGTTGCGGAACACTGCAGTCAATCTTTTGAAGCTGACGAGGAGGCGGATGTGAAGCTGTCGGGCTGTGTGTTAACGGTGTGCTGTGCAGTTGTTCTGTGGAGATGTGGTGTCCTCGTGGAGATGATGGGTGCAGGATGCCACATGAATTTGCAATGTTTTTATTAGACTTTGTCATGTTGTTCAACCTTAATGGAATTACACCGCACCACTGGCTCCTCATTCACACCTCAAATGGGGTCTAGTCACTCAGCCATGCAACGACGAGTACTTGAACGACGAATCTGAGCCGAGTATACAGCGTCACTCAGAAATGAACTAAAATTGTCACCACAATTGATTGCGGAAGGACGTTGCTTCGTCTCTTAGCTCTAAAATCTCTGAAAAAATATGTGGTCACATCCATACGATTCATTTGTGATACTTTCATTGGAACACTAAATTGTTCGTAGACCGAGCAATCGTCGCTCTGCCGCTGCAGGTCAATCGCTGGTCGCGAAATACCTCGTCATTCAATAGCCACTCACCCGCTAGTGGATCTACGCCGAATCTAGCCGCGAATTTCCTCGTCGCCCAATCGTCTCTCTTTCTCACAATTGGGTTAATCGCTCAATCGCTCTTCGCTCAATCGCACTTCGCTCAATCGCTCTTCGCTCAATCGCTCTTCGCTCAATCGCTCTTCGCTCAATCGCTCTTCGCTCAATCGCTCTTCGCTCAATCGCTCAATCGCTCTTCGCTCAATCGCTCTTCGCTCAATCACTCTTCGCTTAATCGCTCTTCGCTCAATCGGTCTTCGCTCAATCGCTCTTCGCTCAATCACTCTTCGCTCAATCACTCTTCGCTCAATCGCTCTTCGCTTAATCGCTCTTCGCTCAATCGGTCTTCGCTCAATCGCTCTTCGCTCAATCACTCTTCGCTCAATCACTCTTCGCTCAATCGCTCTTCGCTCAATCGGTCTTCGCTCAATCGCACTTCGCTCAATCACTCTTCGCTCATCGCTCTTCGCTCAATTGCTCTTCGCTCAATCGCTCTTCGCTCAATTGCTCTTCGCTCAATCGCTCTTCGCTCAATCGGTCTTCGTTCAATCGCACTTCGCTCAATCGCACTTCGCTCAATCATACTTCGCTCAATCGCTCTTCGCTCAATCGCTCTTCGCTCAATCGCTCTTCGCTCAATCGGTCTTCGCTCAATCGCACTTCGCTCAATCACTCTTCGCTCATCGCTCTTCGCTCAATTGCTCTTCGCTCAATCGCTCTTCGCTCAATTGCTCTTCGCTCAATCACTCTTCGCTCAATCGCTCTTCGCTTAATCGCTCTTCGCTCAATCGGTCTTCGCTCAATCGCACTTCGCTCAATCACTCTTCGCTCATCGCTCTTCGCTCAATTGCTCTTCGCTCAATCGCTCTTCGCTCAATTGCTCTTCGCTCAATCGCTCTTCGCTCAATCGGTCTTCGTTCAATCGCACTTCGCTCAATCGCACTTCGCTCAATCATACTTCGCTCAATCGCTCTTCGCTCAATCGCTCTTCGCTCAATCGGTCTTCGTTCAATCGCACTTCGCTCAATCGCACTTCGCTCAATCATACTTCGCTCAATCGCTCTTCGCTCAATCGCTCTTCGCTCAATCGGTCTTCGCTCAATCGCTCTTCGCTCAATCGGTCTTCGCTCAATCGCACTTCGCTCAATCACTCTTCGCTCATCGCTCAATCGCTCTTCGCTCAATTGCTCTTCGCTCAATCGCTCTTCGCTCAATCGCTCTCCGCTCAATCTGTCTTCGCTCAATCGCTATTTCCTCATTATTGGCTCTGCGGCTAGTCGCGATTTCCATATTCGCTCAATCGCTCCTTTCGTGTCAGTAGTTGAACTTGTAGTTTCTCAACCACTTGTCGCTCAGTCGCTTGAGACTCAATGTCACAGTTGTTCGTCGCTCACTGCGAAATCGCAGCAATGTCTTCGGTCAGGGCCCAACTAACGTCTCCTTGTTCACATATTTCACTGGATTTTTATCCATTTATGAGCCAGGCAGTCATAAAAACTGTGTATATGATGTCTCAAACTACTTGTCGCGGCTCAAAATCTGGTTGTCTTATATCAAGGAGACATCCCAGGAAATTGCGAAGCGGAGGCACTCGCCAGATGTTCCAAAAATCGGCTCCTCCACTGTAGAGTGCATGGTGATTCCCCTCGCCATCTGTCCCTCGCCATCTGTATAATGGTCTTCCTAATTAAATAGTACTCGTTGGTTGGAGAGCATCGACTGTAAAACGAGCAAAAGAATTTGTCAGAACTGAACTTTAAACGAAGCGTCATGGTTGGTGCCACCACTGAGCACTGTTTACCTACTGGGAGAGCATGCAGGAGGAAGAGGCTCTTCGCTCAATCGGTCTTCGCTCAATCGGTCTGCGCTCAATCACTCTTCGCTCAATCGGTCTTCGTTCAATCGCACTTCGCTCAATCCCACTTGGCTCAATCATACTTCGCTCAATCGCTCTTCGCTCAATCGCTCTCCGCTCAATCTGTCTTCGCTCAATCGCTATTTCCTCATTATTGGCTCTGCGGCTAGTCGCGATTTCCATATTCGCTCAATCGCTCCTTTCGTGCCAGTAGTTGAACTTGTAGTTGGTCAACCACTTGTCGCCCAGTCGCTTGACACTCAATGTCACAGTTGTTCGTCGCTCACTGCGAAACCGCTGCAATGACATCGGTCAGGACCCAACTAACGTCTCCTTGTTCACATATTTCACTGGATTTTTATCCATTTATGAGCCAGGCAGTCATAAAGGCTGTGTATATGATGTCTCAAACTACTTGTCGCGGCTCAAAATCTGGTTGTCTTATATCAAGGAGACATCCCAGGAAATTGCGAAGCGGAGGCACTCGCCAGATGTTCCAAAAATCGGCTCCTCCACTGTAGAGTGCATGGTGATTCCCCTCGCCATCTGTATAATGGTCTTCCTGATTAAATAGTACTCGTTGGTTGGAGAGCATCGACTGTAAAACGAGCAAAAGGATTTGTCAGAACTGAACTTTAAACGAAGCGTCATGGTTGGTGCCACCACTGAGCACTGTTTACCTACTGGGAGAGCATGCAGGAAGAAGAGGTTGACCACATCTCGAATCTTCTGTGCCACTCTCCGGCTCTGTCGCGACTTAAACATAGAACTCTAGGAGCCTGCTTTTTAAACGATATCTGCGACTTAAGTCAATGGAAAGACTGTTGAAGGAGTGCAGTTGGTCCTAGTTGGTCCTCTGGAACACCACAATGACATTAAGCTTCCTTCGTGAGGCGATCTAGACAGTGACTCTTACAAAACTGACGGACAGGTGCTAAATTTGAATAGGCTAAGTTGTGTGGGATATGATGGGAAGAATGAAAGGCTCACACCTCACCGTTTTTGGCCTGCATTGCAGCTTGAAGGACCTCGTGTGCCTCACAGAGATTCAGCTTACTGCCCAGTTGTGAGCTTCACAATACGAAGCATTTTAGACAGACGATGTTTCGGCTAAACGCAAGTACCAGTGCATTACCGCTTCTCCACAAAGGTCTTGTTTGTGCAGTTACAACTCACTTTGGCCTACAAGGAGGGTAATGATGAACGAATATAATCTCTACACGAGTTAAATCACTTGTCATAGGCCAACTACCACGGCCTAAGAGGACTTGCAATCCTGAGTGCGCCTATTTTGGTTGTAGCATCTTTAGAGACGAACGCTCAAAACCACGAATGAAGGTTGATTGCCTGAGGAAGTAGCTTGAGGCTACCACTTTGAGGAATTCTTCGTCGTCAACTACTAATCAACTCAACCAGTGTGTTGGACCTGGAACTGAGGCGCAACTTCTTCGTAAACTCAGCGTCTTTCTTTGGCTATTCACGCTGCCTGCTTATGTTGGTCGATTGCCGATCCTTAAAATTGTCTTATCAGATCTTGAATTGCTTAAAGCTTAGCCGCCTCAGCTGTGCATAAAAAGAACAATGTCTCAACACCTGCTGAGGTTGGACTTAAATGGTCTCCAAACCAAGGCTGACCTCTGATCCCAAGCCCAGCTATTTTTGCAACATTCCTCCACTCAAGGCAGCTTAATCTGTACCTCCAGTGCCTCCAGCATCTCCGCCTATCTTAAAAACTATGATTCGCCGCAGTAAATGCCATCAAGCTCTCGTTGCTCCCACCTGAAATCAAATCACTGCGCTATCGCGAATCAATCTCAATTCTCGTGGGCCGCTTGGAATGGAACACCACCTGCTTACATATGTACTTGTGCGCAGTGATTGAGTGCAAACCCTGACCCAGAAGCACCGCCCATCAATCACTCGCACACTTCGCTCCACAAATGTCCACGGCAGGTTGTTTCAATGTCCACGAGCGCGTCGCAAGTCTAAATGGAAACCTGTCGGCCGATGACTTCCATTTAAAGTTGAATTCCCAGCCGGCTTTGAATTGAATTCGAATTCCAATCCACTCCGCGAGAGACAGTCCCCATCTAGGGTGAGGAAAAATCTCAACCCCTCCACCGTCCATCACTTCCGCCTCCTCCGCATTCGCAGACTGATGGATTCACATTTCACGTCCGCTGTCAGTTTGCCCGCCACACTTTAAGTGAACGGAAAACTTTCACTCAAGGACCTCGGATCTTAGGCTGAACGCTACCGCAGGACGCGCCGGCAGGAAGACAGCCCGCCAGGCAGACAATCAGCAGTCAACAGGGCAGACAGGTAATCTATCTCTTCCTGGAATTTATGGTCAGCTTGTTGAGGGAGGAAGGACTCACTCGCACTTCGGCTAGAGCCGCAGCAAAATGAAAATAAATAAATGAATAGATGGCGACGGACGGGGAGGGTGAACCGTGCCTGAAGGCCAGCATGAACGACCGAGGAACGCCGAGGTCCTTGCGGATGC